>OZ024909.1:72747065-72999565 GCA_964017125.1 Flabesymbios commensalis | reverse complement strand
AGCGCGGGAACCTTCTTCATACGTTAGAAACTGACGTCTATACATTTTGACTTATAAAGACGGTCCCTACACTAAAGAAATTTAACTATTTATAATAGCCGTAAACCCATAACATAGATATTTAAAAGAAACGGAAAGATCTAACTAAGACAATTACAATGATTTCAAATTGGAAACAATAAGCATGACTTCGTTTTAAATTTGTCTTATCAGCTGATCAAATCACTGTTATTTGGAATAAAATGGGTGTAGTCACAAGGATTTAACCCTCCACTGTATTTTTCAATTCCCACATCGGGCGGGGCCCCTGGTTCAATGGTTAAGCTGCTTGCTTGGAAAGTCGGAGATTACGGGCTCGAGCCCCACTCTGGCCTTTAAGTTTCAAAGAAAAAATGTTTCTTCCCAGCTTACTCGGAAAGATTCAATATTGTGGGGTGCCTTTGTGACCTAATTATTCCCCTTCCGGGTGACACCTTACCCCCAGCCACGTCTGGTCTAAATAGGACAAACAGATGAAAGTCAACTGGCTGACCTATCCCCCCTCTAGTGAATGATGTTAGCGCTGATAAAGCACGAGCCTGGGCACTGACCTGAATATTTCACAGTGGAAACTAGGTATAACCACTTTACAAGCAATATATTCAAAATGTATAGAATTTGGGGGCAAAATACTAAATGAAAATGACAAACAATTTAGTAAGACTTTTTATCATGTCATTTATATGCTGAACAAAACAGGTTTGATAAAATCAGATTGAATCCTGCATGTTCAAAATTGTTTAAACAATTGTAACTTGTATAATTGATTACACAGGAGGTACCGAATATAAATCAGTTTTAAAATATTGTTAAGGAATGTATAAATACTAGATATAAGGATTTCTAGACAACATATGTTTTAAATAACAGTAAATGTTATAATTATCGAATGTTTTAAAAATCTGAAATTGGAAACATATTTGTTAAAATTGGCATTGTTTATTAAGAGTTAAATTAGCTAATATATCTTTGAATCATAAATTATCAAAATAGAGAGGCAGATATGAAACTTTGGAAAGTAGCGAAAGAAAATATAGTGTGTCATGCATTAGGGGATTACCTGCATTATTTGCAATATGTGCCACTAGCAGGTAAATGGTTAATATGCGTCACTAGCAGGTAAAACGTTAATATACGCCACTAGCAGGTACAAGGTTAATATGCGCCACTAGCAGGTAAAAGGTTATTATGCGCCACTAGCAGGTAAAGGGTTAATATGTGTCACTAGCAGATCAAGAATTATTATGCGTCACTAGGAAGTAAAACGTTAATATGCGACGCTGCATGTAAAGGGTTAATATGCGCCACTAGCAGGTACAGGGTTAATATGCGTCATTAGCAGGTGAAGGGTTAATATGCGTCACTAGCAGGTAAAGGGTTAATATGCGTCACCAGCAGGTAAAGGGTTAATATGTGTCACTAGCAGGTAAAGGGTTAATATGCGTCACTAGCAGGTAAAGGGTTAATATGTGTCACTAGCAGGTAAAGGGTTAATATGCGTCACTAGCAGGTAAAGGATTAGTATGCGTCACTAGCAGGTAAAGGGTTAATATGTGTCACTAGCAGGTAAAGGGTTAATATGCGTCACTAGCAGGTAAAGGGTTAATATGCGTCACTAGCAGGTAAAGGATTAATATGCGTCACTAGCAGGTAAAGTGTTAATATGTGTCACTAGCAGGTAAAGGGTTAATATGCGTCACTAGCAGGTAAAGGGTTAATATGTGTCACTAGCAGGTAAAGGGTTAATATGTGTCACCAGCAGGTAATATGCGTCCCTAGCAGGTAAAGTGTTAATATGCGTCACTAGCTGGTAAAGAATTAATATGCGTCACTAGCTGGTAAAGGGTTAATATGCGTCACTAGCAGGCAAAGGGTTAATATGCGCCACTAGCAGGTATAGGGTTAATATGTGTCACTAGCAGGTAAAGGGTTAATATGTGTCACTAGCAGGTAAAGAGTTATTATGCGTCACTAGCAGGTAAAGAATTAATATGCGTCACTAGCTGGTAAAGGGTTAATATGCGTCACTAGCAGGCAAAGGGTTAATATGCGCCACTAGCAGGTATAGGGTTAATATGCGTCACTAGCAGGTAAAGGGTTATTATGCGTCACTAGCAGGTAAAGAGTTAATATGTGTCACTAGCAGGTAAAGAGTTATTATGCGTCACTAGCTGGTGAAGGGTTAATATGCGTCACTAGCAGGCAAAGGGTTAATATACATCACTAGCAGGTAAAGGGTTAATATGCGTCACTAGCAGGCAAAGGGTTAATATGCGCCACTAGCAGGTATAGGGTAAATATGCGTCACTAGCAGGCGAAGGGTTAATATGCGTCACTAGCAGGTAAAGGGTTAATATGTGTCACTAGCAGGTAATATGCGTCACTAGCTGGTAAAGGGTTAATATGCGTCACTAGCTGGTGAAGAGTTAATATGCGTCACTAGCTGGTAAAGGGTTAATATGCGTCACTAGCAGGCAAAGGGTTAATATGCGCCACTAGCAGGTATAGGGTTAATATGCGTCACTAGCAGGTGAAGGGTTAATATGCGTCACTAGCAGGTAAAGGGTTAATATGTGTCACCAGCAGGTAATATGCGTCACTAGCTGGTAAAGGGTTAATATGCGTCACTAGCAGGTGAAGGGTTAATATGTGTCACTAGCAGGTAAAGGGTTGATATGCGCCACTAGCAAGAAAAGGGTCAATATGCATCACTAGCAGGTAAAGGGTTAATATGCGTCACTAGCAGGTGAAGGGTCAATATGCGTCACTATCAGGTAAAGGGTTAATATGTGCCACTAGCTGGTAAAGGGTTAATATGCGTCACTAGCAGGTAAAGGGTTAATATGTGCCACTAGCAGGTAAAGGGTTAATATGCGCCACTAGCAGGTAAAGGGTTAATATGCGTGACTAAGAAGTAAAACGTCAATATGCGACGCTATAGGTAAAGAGTTAATATGTGTCACTAGAAAGTAAAGGGTTAATATGCGTCACTAGCATGTAAAGGATTAATATGCGTCACCAGCAGGTAAAGGGTTAATATGCGCCACTAGCAGGTATAGGGTAAATATGCGTCACTAGCAGGTGAAGGGTTAATATGCGTCACTAGCAGGTAAAGGGTTAATATGCGCCACTAGCAGGTAAAGGGTTAATATGCATCACTAGCAGGTAAAGGGTCAATATGCGTCACTAGCACGTAAAGGGTTAATATGCGTCATTAGCTGGTAAAGGGTTAATATGCGTCATTAGCTGGTAAAGGGTTAATATGCGTCATTAGCTGGTAAAGGGTTAATATGCGTCACTAGCTGGTAAAGGGTTAATATGCATCACTAGCAGGTAAAGTGTTAATATGTGTCACTAGCAGGTAAAGGGTTAATATGCGCTACTAGCAGGAAAAGGGTCAATATGCGTCACTAGCACGTAAAGGGTTAATATGCGTCATTAGCTGGTAAAGGGTTAATAAGCGTCATTAGCTGGTAAAGGGTTAATATGTGTCACTAGCAGGTAAAGGGTTTATATGTGCCACTAGCAAGAAAAGGGTGAATATGCGTCACTAGCAGGTAAAGGGTGAATATGCGTCACTAGCAGGTAAAGGGTTAATATGCGTCACTAGCAGGCAAAGGGTTAATATGCGTCACTAGCAGGTAAAGGGTTATTATGCGTCACTAGCACGTAAAGGGTAGATATGCGTCACTAGCAGGTAAAGTGTTAATATGTGTCACTAGCAGGTAAAGGGTTAATATGCGCTACTAGCAGGAAAAGGGTCAATATGTGTCACTAGCAGGTAAAGGGTTAATATGCGTCACTAGCAGGTAAAGGGTTGACATGCGTCACTATCAGGTAAAGGGCTAATATGTGCCACTAGCTGGTAAAGGGTTAATATGCGTCACTAGAAGGTAAAGGGTTAATATGTGCCACTAGCAGGTAAAGGGTTAATATGCGCCACTAGCAGGTAAAGGGTAATATGCGTGACTAAGAAGTAAAACGTCAATATGCGACGCTACAGGTAAAGAGTTAATATGTGTCACTAGAAGGTAAAGGGTTAATATGCGACGCTAGCAGGTAAAGGGTTAATATTCGCCACTAGCAGGTGAAGGGTCAATATGCGACACTAGCAGGTAGAGGGTTAATATGCGCCACTAGCAGGTAAAGGGTTAATATGCGCCGCTAGCAGGTTAAGGGTTAATATGCGCCACTAGCAGGTAAAGGGTTAATATGCGCCACTAGCAGGTGAAGGGTTAATATGCGTGACGAAGAAGTAAAACGTCAATATGCGACGCTACAGGTAAAGAGTTAATATGTGTCACTAGCAGGTAAAGGGTTAAATCAATGTGTATCTAACATCAGTCCAACGTTGGGCCAGCTTTGTACGGTTATCGCGTATGTAAGCGCCAACATCCCCGGCCAGTGTTGGGCCAACGTTTTTTATTTGTTGCGTAGATGAACTCCAACATCGGGCCTGCGTTGGGGGGGGGGGGTGTTGTGTATGTAAACGCCGGATATTGAGTTACGACACTGCTACAAAACCTGTTATATGGTAGCCATGACGACCCCTCCTCCAGTCCCTGATGAGCTAATGGTGGACTCCGCAGCTAGTTTTAGGTGTCTATTGTCACCTATATTATCTCTACGCTCTCAGCCAATCAATACGTGTCATTTCAGCATTCTGTTTGCTACAGGCCTACGATATGAATAACCACAGCTTATGTTCATTAGAAATAACTGATGAAATCGCATATACATGTACATCAAGTTTGTGACTTCTACACAACCCCAAAAAACTATGCAACAATGTAGGCTACAACATAGTTTACTAAAAAAAGTTGCAACATTTGGCGGTAATTAGCAACATCAAAGCAAAAAACTAGCCAATTTTTAAAACAATTTTACATGAAATATTGTCAACCGAAGTTAGCATGTGTAATATACTCTTTATATTATAACCCTTTACATGCTAGTGGCGCATAATTATATGTATCATGTGACATTTTTTTAATGTATATAATTCAATAAAAATGTAACTATTTTATACAAGTTATACAATTTAAATTTTCACCCACTTCAAGCTATGTCCCGCTACCGCGACCCACAAATTTCAGTGGGTGACAATTATTCATATTTTTTTCAGTTGAGACGAAACATTCGCAAATATTGATGTTTATACATGTATATACATGTACATATATTCTATCATTTTATTGACAAATAAATCAGTAATGACCTTTCTTTTTGTCAATAAATATTTAATTTAAACACACAACAACTAATCGGCTTTTAAAACTGATTAGCCCTTTCAGCGCGGGGAAACACGCACTGAAATTATTCGAATATTTCTAGTGGTCGTAGACCCCTAACATATGTATTCAAATGAACCAGAAAGAGCTAACCAAGACGTTTATGATGACTTCAAATTGAAAAAACCCACTTTGGTCTCCATGGTTTATACAAAATAATTCAGCGTTGTAAGAGTTAACTGTGATAGAAAGGCTTGAACACATTTGGAGCTTCAATTTCATATAAGAAAGCTTGGTATTTATTTCGCACTAACTACTGATGGATCTAATCCAGAATTTCGAGTTCGGTTGGCCTCTGGCAGTTTGTTTTTAATTTAAGTATAACAGTGTTTATGACGCATCACACCTGAGCTACCAAGTAGTAGTAGTAAATTATTGTTTTACGTCAGACATTTTTCGGCACTATAGAAAGATAGATAGATATTTATTGACGACGGTAAGTCTATGCAGACTTATGCGTCATTAAAATGAACATAACTATATATCTATAATTGTCATTTAAGTGACATTGTAATACGATAAAACAGTGCAATACATTGATGAGATGAATGGTGTACAGATGATGATGTGAGGGTGGGGCTGATAGGGCATGGTGGGTTATTGAGAGTGTTTTCCTTCACTCGCCCAATAAGGGGTTCTGGGCATATCTAGGGGATTTATCCTCAGACATGCCCAGACATCCAGAGACTCGTTCTTTCCCCTCAAAATACGGCTCCGCTTTCCTCCAGTCAGATACTAGCTGTACTCAGAGTAACAAAAACTGATTGTAACTCTATTCATCCCTCGTATGTCAAACCATTGATCGTATAGTCTAGTTATACTACACAATCAATGGACAAACACTCTATTGCCGGTTGTTTCAAAGCTAACACGGCCAACGTCAGTACCTACACTGTAGTGACACTGCACTGATAGTACCTGCACTGATACAAGAGCTGCATTAACATTGCTGTTGAGCGGTGGACCCGGGGTAAACCGCTAGCAATCCACCTGTTGTGTCAGTACCACGTAGTACAGCATGCAGCAGACAAAACAGATCATCCCCGGATGTGGGCGAAAAGTACTACTACTAGCAATCATCCCAATACCCACCTGAGCTGCCAAGGCCCAGTGGTGGTTACGTGGTTCTTACGCATCACACCTGAGAGGTAACGACGTTATTTCAATGGCCACTGCAGATGCCGCCACTGTAACCTGATTATGTTAATTAACCCTTTGGTGGCTGCGGGAAATAACACCACTGTGACCTGATTATCATAATTAACCTTTGACCCCCCTCGTCATATTTATACTCCACATGGCATATATTGAATACAATTCATTCACCTACAATAATCCATCACAATAACGTCATTCGGGGCTTTAATCTTTAAAGCGCTGAAATCCTTTTGTTTAAATCATGGAGACCAAATGTTGTTTTCTATTTGAAATCATTATAAATGTCTTAGTTAGTTCTTGCCGCTTTATTTGAATACTTATGTTATGGGTCTAAGGCCATTGGCCACTATAAATATTTTTACCCTTCCAGTGCGAGTATCGACGATCACCACGCTGTAAGGGTAGACTTGAGATACTATATATCGGTCTTTTCATTGATTATACATCGATCTGCTCATTTTCATTCTCTTTGACATGGCAAGTGTGGCAGAAAGTCACATCTCTAGCTGAGAGGAAAACAGAAGAAAACGCTGATTGCGTAATTTTTTATACGTAATTTAACCCCAGGAGCACTGGTGTCGACTACATTACAGTCTGTCCGACGGTGGAGGATGTTTTAAAATGAAAGTTAGCTTTTCGGTATCCAATCAATCAATTCTCAAGCAATTTTCATGAAATTTTGTAAACCCCATTTTCTAGTCATTTGGCATCGATCCTGTAAATTTTGTAAAAAAATATTTTATAGTTCAAATGCTAGACCATTTGAAATGTAGTAAATATATATTTATGACGCTCCTCCATAACATGTATAAACGCATTAACTTCTTTCCGGTTACTACATGTCAAATGGTCCAACTTTTGAAAATTGTCAGGGTTGTTGCCAAATTACTAGAAAATAATGGTTACAAATCGTGACAATCGCTAGAGAATTGACTGACTGGATACCGAAAAGCTAACTGTTATTTTGGACCATCCTCCACCGTCGGACCGACTATAATTGCCCTTTCTACTGCTTTTTACTTACTTTGAGGTGGGAATAAATAATTTAATTCAAGAACTGTTGTACATAAACATGTAATAAAATTTAAAAGTCGAAATAAATAATTTGTCCTCGACAAAAACTCCCCCACCCCCTGCAGGTTGAATCGTGGCCCCGTTACGTAATTTAACCAGCTGAGCACTGGTGTCGACTATACTAGTTTCATTGTTCAATTATTAGCTGTTTATCCAAATTTTAAAAGAGATGTATGTCTCACCTCTGTGAAAATGAGTTTTGCCCTAAATTTCACAAATCCAAGTAATTTTCAGTCACTTGAGGGCGTGGCTCGCGTGACTGAAATTTTAAATTCACAAGAAATATATTTTTGTTCAAAGCTCAGTGCTTTAAGGGGTAAAAATGTCAAAGAAACTGAACTAAATTGAATGCATCGCGTAACAATAAATACTCAGTTAAAATGCATTTTAGAGGGAATTGAGCGATCAACATGTTGATCACTCAATTCCCTCTAAAATATCAGATTAGGAACTTATCTGCAAGCTTTGTATGATAAAAATCTTTAATTGTGTTTTTGTCATATTTTGTGACATCAGAAGTTCTCTGTTCTTTAAATGTTTCGGCGTGCAATGTTTTATAAAGGTAACCAATTGTTTAAAACAAATATATCAAGCGTTGAATTTCTCAATTCAATTAAAATTGTCAAATAACGTAAATTTAAATGCTCTTGAGTAATTTATTAAGATTAACCATTCCAGCGCGAGGATCGTCTTTAGACGTCATATTCGGGAGGCACTGAAATAATTAAAAGACCACAAATGCACTGCTTTACACCTAAATAGTAATTTTAAAAATCGCCAGGCAATTTAATATCGGACCACCCCCCTTTCTCCTGCACCCGCCCTTGTTTCATGACATTTTCGTATTTTCTGGTAGCCCTAAATACAAGGCTATTCCGCTAGAGCGGCAGCTCGGGCAAAATAGTATGTATTCAGGACTAATTTTCTGGTGCCACGAACAGTTACTAAGCTATATAATATAACATAATATATATCTGAATGAGACTGAGAGAGATCTGTTATTTATATCTTATCAGTGTTTCATAGCAATGTCATAAAAGTAAGCATGTGAGGCTGTTTGCCTTTATATAGACAATCAAAGGCCTGGGGCCCTGACGCAGTGGTTAATTCTTAAAGCGCTGAATTAATTTGTAAAAAAAACATCGCCACTAAAGAGTTTTTTCAATTTGTAATCATCATAAAATGTCTTACTTACCTCTTTTTGATTCATTTGAATACCCATGTTATGGGTCTACGACCCTTAGAAATAGTTTTACTCTTACAGTGCGGGGATCGACTTGAGTCGTCAGAATCTGCCGTCTGCAAACGGCAGATTCTGACGACTAAAGTCGATCGATTAAGGGTTAAAGCCGCATGCTTGGAAAATCGGAGATCGCGGGTTCGTTCCCCGCTCTGGCATTTCAAAGAAACAAATGAAACAAAACGTTTCTTCTCGGCTCACTCGTGATGATTCAGTATTATGGGGAGCCTCCGTGACCGGGAGGGAGAGTGATCGACCTCAGATATCCAAGACTCGAATTTCGAATCCCGTGTCTGGAGGGCAGTGTCATCTCATTCATCTCACCATCCTCGGCTCTGGAGGTTCTCCTCGCCCAGTTTAGCCTGTATGTGCGCAAAGGTGGCTTAAAACCTCATTCATTTCATTCATAGACTAAGAGAGTCAAAGAAAACAACAGTAACTACTCACTTGTGCTGCTGTGTGTCTTTGTATGGCATAATACTATACGGTGCTCAGTCGTGCAATGTCAAAAGGCAACATCTGCTCAATTTGCAAGTAGGCAGATACTGCCTTTTGGCTTTGTAGAGCAGTGATGTGGTGCGCCTTTACTCCGTGTGTTACAAACCTATACTGCCGTGCAAAGTCAAAAGGCAGTATCTGCTTACTTCACAAGTAAGCAGATAATGCCTTTTGGCTTTTTAGCAGTATAAGCAGATACTGCCTTTTGCTTTGTAGGGCAGTATAGAATACGGCGTTTAATGAGCGGAATGTCATCGCAATCCAGCACTAGGGTGTAAACATTGAGAGCGCCCGCTATTATCATGATAACGATTGTATAAATGACCGAGTAGACCAGTACATTCCACACTGCACTCACACACACCAGGCTGAGTGCAGAGACCCATTGTTCTACAGTGGTGTACCCAGAAACAAAACAATGTGGTTCAGATATCTGAGAATTATTTAAAAAATAAACATCAAATGATGATATTTTGTGGAACTTTTCCTGAAGAACATATTCGTGTATTGATTTTATGCAGAGTTATTGAGATGAAAAATCCACAATTTCTGAAAAATCTGCTCGACATTTTCCGGCAGTGATGAATGTTCCCCCAAATTTACTTTGATGGTTCTCCAAACCCCTGTTCATGAGATGAAAGGCTCAGAGACAATTGTTTAACTTCTCAATTTATCATACCTCCAACATACCAAGGAAACCCTCGGAATCTGCCGCTGCCTTCCACCATATCATTGAAACCCTCTGGCTCCGGCCCTGCCTTTCCCCATATCATTGAAACCCTCTGGCTCCGGCCCTGCCTTCCACCATATCATTGAAACCCTCTGGCTCCGGCCCTGCCTTTCCCCATATCATTGAAACCTTCTGGCTCCGCCCCTGCCTTCCATCATACCATGGAAATCCTCTGGATCCGCCCCTGCCTTCCATCATACCATGGGAGCCCTCTGGATCCGCCCTGCCTTCCATTATACCATGGAAATCCTCTGGATCCACCCCTGCTTTCCATCATAACATGGAAACACTCTGGATCCGCCCCTGCCTTCTCGCATACCATGGGAACCCTCTGGATCCGCCCTGCCTTTCATCATACCATGGAAATTCTCTGGATCCGCCCCAGCCTTCTAGCATACCATGGAATCCCTCTGGATCCGTCCCAGCCTTCCAGCATACCATGGGAACCCTCTGGGTCCGCTCCTGACTTCCAGCATACTATGGAAATCCTCTGGATCCGTTCCAATCTTCCAGCATACCATGAAAACCCTCAAGATGTACCCCTGCCTCCCATCATACGACGGAAACTCTCTGGGGCCACCCGTGCCTTCCTGCATACTGTGGAAACCCTCTGGATCCGCCTCTGCCGCCCAGCATACCATGGAAACCTTCTGGATCCGCCCCTGTCGCCCAGCATACCATGGAAACCCTCTGGATCCGCCCCTGCCGCCCAGCATACCATGGAAATCCTCTGGATCCGCCCCTGCCGACCAGCATACCATGGAAACCTTCTGGATCCGCCCCTGCCGTCCAGCATACCATGGAAACCCTCTGGACCGCCCCTGCCGCACAGCATACCATGGAAACCTTCTGGATCCGCCCTGCCGCCCAGCATACCATGGAAACCCTCTGGATCCGCCCCTGCCGCCCAGCATACCATGGAAACCTTCTGGATCCGCCCCTGCCGCCCAGCATACCATGGAAACCCTCTGGATCCGCCCCTGCCGCCCAGCATACCATGGAAACCTTCTGGATCCGCCCCTGTCGCCCAGCATACCATGGAAACCTTCTGGGTCCGCCCCTGCCGCCCAGCATACCATGGCAACCCTCTGGATCCGCCCCTACCGCCCAGCATACCATGGAAACCTTCTGGATCCGCCCCTGCCGCCCAGCATACCATGGAAACCCTCTGGATCCGCCCCTGCCGCCCAGCATTCCATGGAAGCCCTCTATATCCATCCCAGCTTCCCCGCATACCGTGGAAACACTCTACATCCGCTCCTGCCTTGTAGCATAATATGCATAACAAAGTGCGTGCGTGTGTTCGTGTGTGTATACGTGTGTGTATAGGTGCGTGCGTGCGTGCGTGCGTGCGTGCGTGCGTGCGTGCGTGCGTGCGTGCGTGCGTGCGTGCGTGCGTGCGTGTGTATGAGTGCGTGCGTGCGTCAGAATATAGCTCAGTTTTATTGTGAGGCTGAAGGGCTTTAAGCTTTGTTCTATAAGCAAAGTTTTATTTGGCCCTTGTGCTGCTAGGATCGTATATATGCTGTTTCAAGTAGGTTTCAGATCAAAAGAAATATTACTACATTTGATAATACAGTTTGTAGTAGATGTTTAGTTAATCCAATAATTCAATATTGGTGATGTCTATTTTTGATAAATATAAATATTTTTCGTCATTTGAAACTGAAAATTGCGTCAGCAATTCCAGCTTCGAATAAATGAAAAATAGAAGCAAACAATTGAGCAGCACAAGGGTTAAGTTTTTCCGTACATTACATAGTATCCACTTGCAATTTGATACCCTCCATTATTTATATGTTTCAAATTATGTAGTAATATTGCGTTAGAAAACATGTAGCAGTATATATACCAAAAGCAGTACACTGTACACTGTACACTACAATAATGAATGAGATCCCTTTCTGGCTTCTAAGGTTTTATTTAAAGTTTTTTTTTAAATATTATATGAATTTCAAAAAATCTTCTAGAAATGGTAGATAACCGAGTCGGCATTTTAAATGTGCATGTACCGTTAAGCGCGTTTAGAACCGTTTTTTTTATTTTTTTCTTCAGCCGATAAAATCACTGATATTGGAAATGAAATGAGTGTTTAAAGAGCAAGATTTGTAAATGTTTAGTCTCAAATTAAACAAATATGGGTAATTTTTACCAACTTGAAGTTGCGAGTCGCGGTAGCGAGACACATCACTCAAGTGGGTGAAAATTTAAATTATTTAATTTAGCGCACTGAGAGGTAATAGTGTATTATAATTTTTTGGGTGACAGGGTGCACGGCCGTATCCAGTTTTTTAGGGGGTGTCTCTAACCCCCATGCAAACCTTCAAAATGCCTTGGCTTGTTTCAAAATGTCATGGGAGTGCCCCCAGACTACCCCCTCCCATTATTGCCGGACGGTCGTTCTATAACCCCCTCCCTTTGGCTTCGGCTGGATACGGCCCTGTGGTTGGAACTACTTGTGGAGTTTTCATTAAAGCCTGTTGAGCATCTCTCCCAGGTGATCCATGTTTATCTGTTTGATATTTTAAGTTTATTATGTTGTCTTTCTTGCATTGTATTTTACATAAACAGAGCTTACTATTTATTGTATATACATATATATATCTCATTATATATTGATCACAAAGTAAATTAAATTGAATTGAGAAAGGATTTGAAGCGATGTAATCGCGATTGGGGCCTCACCCTTACAGCGCGGGGACCGACTTTAGTTGTCAAAATATGACGTCTGCAGACATCAGATTCTGACGACTAAAGTCGATCCCCGCACTGTAAGAGTAAAAATAATTCTAATGGCCGTAACCCCATAACATAGGTATTCAAATGAATCAGAAAGAGCTGACTAAGACATTTATGATAATTTTGAATTGATTAAAACCCTTTGGTCTCCATGATTTCGACACACTTAACTCAGCATTGTAGGGGTTAAAGTTTTAATGCCTTTAGAAGCACAAGGGTTAGAAAAGAGAAATATAGCCAACTGTGGAATCCATTTACGGTTTTCTCTGTCTTTACCTAACTTTATGTAAATACGATGATGACTTGGCAAATACAAATCGATGACTCATCTCTGGACTAATGGTGGCCGTTAAACAATCACCCGACGATTTATGTTTCATATCCAATGTAAAACTAGAATTTACCCCAATGTTGTGTTAATGTTGGGCCAAAATCTGTGTCGTTAGCCCAACATTTAACCAGCGTTGGTGTAACGTTGATAGTTGTCGGCACTGCGGGTTTTACCTGTGGAATAATAGTTAGTGTCATGTTATAGCTGGGCTCATCATCCGTAATTACGCTCAGATATTTCGTCCATAACGATCGCAGCCTCCCTAGCTCTGTAGCACCAGATGTTCTGCCGATGTTAGCTTAATGCTTGACCAACGCCGGCGACGCTGGCCCAGCATTAAGCCAATGTTGGGTTTGCGTCTAGTATTTGCTGATCGCTCACGCCGGGATCACATGATACTGTTGCCGCGTGGCTGGTTGCTTAGCAGCGTGTTTTTGGTGCTGTAAGCGGCTCTCTTTCTATTGTGGGGTGTTGTTAGCGGCCGCGCGGTGTTCCCGCCTTCAGTAGCTGATCGTCTGCTCAGAGTGTCCACTGCGTCACGGTCACACTGACGCGCTCTACATCAGGCGTCATTATTACGTTATGCAGGACCTGCTCGTTTTGTCCATGCATCAGAAACATCACTTTTATCCATACGCAGGCCTATCGTGGTAGACATGTATGTCTACACTTATGTGACGTGCGGCTTCTAATGGGCAATATATCACAGATATCTCACAAGCATCTCACATTTGTGAGTGTGTGATCGCAGGCGAAAGGTATCTCACCATCTGAGTAAGTGTGGGAGCTTGGTTTAAAAACAGAAAAAAAACTACAAATAGAGTGGACACGATACATTTACGAATAGTTCAGTGCGACCCAGGAGTAACAGTTACTGTACGTAGGCCTCTGTGTATACGATTGATTGGATTGGTGAAGAAACATACGTGAAACCACAGTGGACAAGATACGTTTACGAAATAGTTCAAGCTCAGTGTGATCTATAGATCAGGTCAGAGTTCAGTGTGACTTATATCAGGTCTGAGTTCAGTGTGACCTATATCAGGTCAGAGTTCAATGTGCTCTAGCAGTGCTCTAGTTCCCTCCTGTTTGATTGAGTGGTGGACATCAGCCTGTAGAGTAGACTATGGCAGTGTTATCTCGTGTTGGTGAGATGTGATAAGCTCTGAGTAGGCCACTCTCTACATCCTTGGGCACTGTGGACTTTGTGGACTGTCCCCCTGGCTTCCCCGCCTCTGTATCCGTGGACTGTCCACTGGCTTCCCCGCCTCTGGATCTGTAGACTGCTTCCCAGCCTCTCTATCTCATCTCGTATCTGATCCCCACACAGTAGGGCACTGGACCCAGGTCAACCACCCGTTATCTCAACCACAGTCATCCACTCCTGTAATTGTAACATTGCTCTCTGGCCCCTGAGCAGAACAGGCTGGCTGTGTTATCCCTCAGACTTCTAAACTGCCCCCCCCCCCCGAGCTGTATTAGCCCTTAGAGCGCTGATCGAATCTATACAATTTTTATTTATCAAGGAACTTGGCGTTGTGTCTCGCTACCGCGATCCAAAGCTTGAAAAAGTGTTTCAAGTGTAAGACATATTTTCCACCTGTATAATTTAAATTTCCAGCAATTCGAAGTTGTGTCTCGCTACCGCGATCCACGACTTCAAGTGACTACAAGTTCTTAATAGAATAGACCTCAGTGCTAAATGGGTTATGGTGGACAGCTAGCAGGGCTAAATTTCAAGTGATTGCAAATTAGTTGGATTCAATTACCAACTAATATCAGTGTGAGGTATAACTCTTAAGACATATTTTGCTTTCAACAAATAAACACACATTCTGTCAGGTCTAAATGAGTCACAGCACTGAAATATTACAGTGACAACTAGATACTGGATTGTGTACGTGAAGCCGGCACATATCAGCCTCAGCACAGTGCGGACGCGTACTACTACATCTGCATATTAAGGAGTAAGTTCTACTTGTTCACCCGTTGTATCGGCAGTCTTGTCTAGGTTACAGTGTTGAGGCTGCCACTGTGGACCAGCTGGCAGATAGCCTTACACAGAGGCTCATAGGCCTGGGGGACATGTTACGCTAAGTCTCCTCACGCCATCAAGCCACGAATTCTCACAGTGGCCACCAGACAGATTATCAGGATTATCAGAAGGTTTCAAATTAAATATCACAAGGTGAGAACACTGGGTGAGATATAGGTCAGTTTGAGGAGAAGACCACTTCAGTTTAGGAGTGGCACCCGCCAGCCGTCAGAAGGAGCCCCCTCCCCTCCCCCCGTAGTCAGAATGGGTTGTTTTAGCAGTGATGGAGGCGATAGCAAGGAACAGAAGCAAAAACACAAAGAAATAGAACGACAGCTGGAAAAAGACAAGCAGAAATACAAAGCCACGCATCGTCTGCTACTACTAGGTAAGCAATTGAACCATACGTCATTACATATGCTTTTGGAAAAACATCGAATACTATCGAGTACGCGATGGTATGACTGTGAACCGTTTTAATTAATCAGTGTTAATGTGCATAATTGAATCTCCATAAATCGTGAAAATTATGCGTTCTGTTTTTGATATAAAGATTCATAAGCTCCTTTCAGATACGGTTTTACTGTTTATTAAGGCAGCCACTGACGCAATCCGTGTCATGTTTCACTCATTTCGGCTCAATCTTCACTCGTCGCGCCCATTCATCGCTCAGTCGATTACTCACTGTGATCAGATAAAGGGAGCATGGTAGCCTATTAAAGGTGGCCTGCTTTTCAAAACCCTTTTCAGGTCTCCTTTGTGTGTTTTATCTATAACACTACAAGTGATTTAAAATGTACTTTACCCATAAATTTATGTTAGGCCTTCAGGCGAACACCTTGTTCATTGCAGTGGACACGTACGGTATTTTCCCATATCGCATGAAAAATAAACATAACGTTTGCATTTATAACACGATCAACTCACACATGCTATCTATCTAATTGTCAAAATTTGCAGTTCAAACCACAGCACGGATGCGATATTATATGCATACGGCATCGTTGGGAAGGAGAGATGAGCTCATCTCAGCACAAGTCACCACATCAAGCCCTCGCCTTTAGGCTCGGGCTTGATGTGGTGAGGGCTTGATGTGGTGACGAGTGCTGAGATCAGCCCATCTTGCCGTACCAACGATGCAGTAGGCTTATACATTTTCTCGTACGAATATCTATCTGAAACGTGAAAATCAAACTGTGCAGTGAAGCTTATAGGAGAGAGTGCGAGATGGGCTGATCTCACCATACGTCTCGTAGTGAAAGCCAACATCATGAGAGCGAGAAGGGCCAATACCGATATACAGTAAAAATAATACTGAATCAGTATATCAGATTATTATCCATGGGCCTATTCCTTAGATCCAAATGTGTGTATGTCTGTCCCAGCGGAGGGGGTTCGACCTTGCAGATGAGGGGGGCACTTAACTTTTTCAAAACTATTTAGCCTCGTCATCCATCAAAATTGTCAAAATATCGGTAATAACCCTTAGAGCGCGGGGATCAGCTTTAGTCGTCAAAGTCTGACGTCTGTAGACGTCAGATTCTGACATTTATTGAGAAATTTATGATGATTTCAAAGTGAAAAAAAACCCACTTTGATTTCCATGGTTTATACAAAAAAATTCAGCGCTTTGAGGGTTGATTTTACTGGTGTCAATTCCCTATATATTCATGATATTTTCTGAGAAAGAACATTGATGTCAATTGGACCCCCCCCTTTCAAAATTGTGGATCTGCCCCTAGCCATGGGAATCTCCATTGTGCAGACTGGTGTCCATGGTGTCAGGTTAGAGCCACGTCGAATAAATGCGGCCGGAATGCTATCTTACAAATTGTGACACCCACTCGGCGCAGTAGCATATCTGCTTGGTTAATACGAGGAATCTATATGTTCCTTGGTTAATGAAATGAAATGAATCGGGCTTTAGGCCACCTTTGTGCACATATAGGCTAAACTGGGCCAAGAGAACCTCCTGAGGATGGTGAGATGATTGAGATGACACTGTCCTCCAGACACAGGATTCGAAATTCGAGCCCTGGCGGTCTGAGGCCGAGCACGCTACCTCTCGGTCACGGAGGCTCCCCACAATATTGACTTTCACACGTGGATGGGGAAGAAGCATTTTTTGTTTCTTTCAAACCGCCGAGACCGGGAGCCGAACCCCGAACTCTGGCGTGAAAGGCAGCGGTGCTAACCACTACCCTAGGGCCCCCGCCCTCCTTGGTTAATACAAACCTGCTGCTACTATAGTATAGACCGGTTTAAAGGTCCCCTATACATGATAGAGGCCTACGGCCCCAAGCGTGTTTTAAAAAATGTTATTGATAATTTATACTTAGCCGTAGATCCTTAGATAGTCAATAATTTAAAGGGGCTCCGTGGCATGATTTTTATTTTTATTTGGTGAATACTCAGATCATAATTTCATTTTTTCTCAGCATTTTCGGATTTTTAAAAACATTTTTACAACTTTTTCTAAGAATCCAGATGAAACCCAAACAAACTATTTGTACACGTAAAAAATGGTTGAATGTTAGCACAACATTGGGCCACATGTTGATGCGGTCGGCCCAGCGTTGGGCAGACGATCCGTGCTGCAAGGGAGACCCCCAGGCCCCTCATTTTCACACGCCAATTAACGTCGGTGTCTTTCATGTGCGCTGGATCCCACAGTCTGAGACGGTGGGTATTTGTGGTATAAAGTGTTGTATGATGCACACATTTTGTTTACATGGCATTATACGACTTGAAAGTAAAATTACTTTAGTCTTTTTCAGTGCTTTTGAAATTTTAATTATTTTTCACATTTTTATTTATTATTAGTTGCCTATATAATTTCACATCAATTTATATTTTAAAAATTGACATGTCAACTTAATATTATTCTGTCCCTTCAATTTACGAAATGCCTATATTTCATAAAAATAAATGTTTTTCATCATTTGAAGCTGGGATGTGCGTAATATACAATTGAAGAGCGCAATACATTATTAAACATGTTAACTGGTTGTCTTTAAATAATATATAAAGCTTATCATTCCTGTCTATGCCAGCTTTCGATATTATTTACAGGTGCGCCGGATGAAAAGCTATTTGATGATTTGTATGAGTTACGGTAATTAATATTTCATAGAGTCGACACATTAACCATGTTAACCGTGCTTAATGATTTTCGCTGATCATGCTGATATCTCAGTCAATTCTCAACCAATTTTAGTGATATTTTACAATAACTTTTTCTCTGGTAGTGCGTCGGCTACCATGAAAATTAAAATAAAAAATATTATACAGTTTAAAAGTTAGTGACATTGTAATATTCTAAAAACAGTGCAGACCATTGATGAGATGAATTATGACCTGAAGGGGTGATAGGGCATGTTGGGTTATTGAGAGTGTTTGTTCTTCACTTGTCTGATAAGGGATTCTTGGGGATTTACTGCCAGACATTCCCAGACGGTCGGAGACTTGGGTTTCGCTTTGCAATTTAATGCTGAAACACCGTGTCCTTTCACACAGTCCTGCTATCCTCGAGCCGGAGAGGCCCTAGAGTAACACTAGCTGAGGGTAACTCCATTCATCCCACGTGTGAAACTTAATGTCAAACACTCTATTGTCGGTAGTTTAAGGCCTTATCATGGCCAAGGAGCTGCATTGGCACCTCTGTTGAGGGGAAAAACAGAATACGCCGCTGACAATCCGACCGAAGTTTATAGCCAGACACGTGGAGGCTGTAGCTTCCCTTAAATATTCACTGTGGATTAGTGCTTCCGTACCATGCCGTACAATGTGCAACAGACGAAACAGATCCCTAATGAACTAGCCCCAGTGGCTGAAACAGGTTTCTCGGAGAGGACGGCACAGCTAGGGGCGAAACGTACTACATGTACTAGGCCTACTAACAACTATCCCAGTAGCCTACTAGTAACTACCTGAAATTAAACAGGTACGGGCTCAGCCGTTTATAAATGGTCGCCCATTTAAAAACGACCGTGCGTTTATAAGCACTCGCAGAGCACTTCCGGCGAGTGTTTATAAACACCCGGGCGTTTGTAAACGGTCGGCCAATATGACTGGTTAACTGTACATTTTATTCCATAATATCGGGTATTTTCTCTTAATTATACCAGATTTGGTATAATGTATAAATTGAGACAACACATCACCACTTGGTAACGCACTTGGGAAGCAGAATCTGTGAAATACGATGCTTTAATTGGTAAAAATCGTCAGAAATAGGTTTTCGGACCACTGACCCCCACCTCCTTAAAGTGTCATTAGGTCAGTTATACAATAATGTACCGTACAAAAACGACAAAACTGTAGATTATTATCTGATTATATATATATTGATTATATTGCCCGCCCATTTATGAACGCACGGGTGTTTATAAGCACTCGCCGGTAGTGTGCCGCGGCGACCGTTTATAAACGACTGGACCCGTACCTGTTAAAAATCTTGATTTAAAGTTAAGACTTTAGTCTACATCGCATATAAATGTTCTGTAAGTGAAGGTTTAGAATGTTGTAAAATGTGTATATTAGTCTAGTGTTTTATAATAATATCGGGTGAAGTCAGTCATTCACACATAAATTCTGACAGGCTTCCGTGAACATGGTAAATGATAAAGCCTGAGGGGTTCTACATTATTCAGAGAACCCTGGGGATTTTAAATGACTTTAAACACATCCGACCATAATGAAGATTCCTCATAATCAACAGCTCGCTCGCACCTGCCTGATTATCAGTGATTATAGTACAAGATGTGCCCATCTACACCCATTATACATTACTAACGTTATGCCTACCATGATAATTGGTGTGTACTTGATCAAAAAAAAAAAATCGCCATACCCGACTTAGATTTCGTGGCTGGATAAAGCAAATAATGTAGTGGTCTGTTTAAAGCATGTTATTACTCGATATGAATTCATTATCGCTGACAATAAGAAGTGAAAGACTGTGCGGTCTTGACCTTCAGATCCACTTAACAGCTGACATTCTCCCGGTGTCAATTCCAGGACAACACATCAACTAATGTTGGCTTGATGCTGGGCCACCGTCTACGACGATGGCCCAATATCAAGCCAACATTGAAACGGTGTCACGTATTTGTTGGGCTATTACCCATTGTATACAGTGAGCAGTACAGATACTGTGTACATGCGCATATCGAAAGTGTCATTTAACATGTTTAGCCTAAAAAAATGAACGGAACATTATGCCAATTTGGTATGCCTACACATACAGGCTAAACTGGTTGTCAGTGTTGTCTGTCAACATAGTCAATATGTTTTACTCATTTGAAACTGGATTTGTGAAAGGAAAATCTAGCTTACAATGACACAAAACTATTAATGATATTAATAATTACCAGATTACGTAAAAAGACAATTATCAAAATGTTTTATTTCATAAAGTCATCAGCAGATCAGTGAGCATAAACTGATAAATATTTCATTATTTAAACTGTAATTTCATTTGGTTCGAAACAACCAGACAACGGGGCTAGCAAGACCAGGGTTAATGCTAGTAAGTTACCCATCAGGTAGACATTCTTTGGTAGAAGATTATGCTTTAGCAAACCATATGTTAGACGAAATGTAAATAAAATGTATCTATTAAAACAAGTGCAATAATAACAATATTAAACACTGCTAATTAAAATAACAATTGGTTTAGATTCATATTGAAGAGTAGGATTATAATATGACAGTCATCAATGATACATGCTAACTGACATTTTAAATATTTTGCACACGATATCCTGTGATATGTAGGCCTAGACATTCTTATAACGATTATTTAAAAATTATGACATGGCGCTGTCTTCATGGTCCTGACTTTATCTGTCGTTCTGTTTTGTCATTATATATTGTAATGAGTTCTGTTCTGTATGAATCATCTGAAGCTTTTACAACATCATTCTTTGCACATCATTTGTAGAAATATTTCAGACTCTGTCGTAAGATATGATCATGGTAATAATGGACTGACTCCTGCGATCGAACAAGCTATGCGAAATATCAGTGTGTACTTTTCTTCTACATTTAACTATTGCATAGCTGTGAATACTTACTTTTGAGCGCACGTGATCTGTCAAATCAACAGACATATTCGAATATTCTACACTATTTGTTCTACACTAACCATGGGCCGGTCTGCAATCTTATGTAATAGACGTACCGGTGTAGTCATGTATAAGTACATACATTTGGCTGGGATGGGCCCCGAACGTGTTTGTTTCTGGTGGCCGCCACCCAGGTTACTAGTTCTTCGATGCAAAGAACATATAAACTATAATACCACCTTTCTTGTTATTTATGCCTATACCATGTATACATACCGATGTAACGTTATTCCTCCAATAGGATAGTTGGATTGTATAATTATGTAGTATATAAATCTATTTTAGTGTTTAGTGTTTACGTGCCTCTAATATTAACCCTTAGAGCACTGAGTTATTCAATTTAAATTTTCAGTCACATGAAGTTTGTGTCTCGCTACCGCGATCCACAACTTCAAGGGACTGAAAATGTGTGTTATTTGTGAAATTTAAGTCCCAACATATCTCTGTGTTTCAAGATTGAAAGCATATTTTATTTTAAACAACTGATCATATAGGTGCTAATTAAAACACTAATTGTTTACTGTAGTCGACATCAGTGTGCTAAGGGTACTCGTCCCGACATCGTGAATAATGGTGCTTATTTAGTATTCAGATGGGCAGGACAGTGGCCCTGTGAGCTCAGCTATGCATAGGACAAAGCCCGAGGAACTCTACATTCTTAGCCTTGAAAAAAGGCCCAGGCCGAAGGCCGAGACCTTTTTCAAAGCTAAGAATGTAGAAGTCCGAGGGTTTTAACTGACTTAAAACACGTCCGACCATAATGAAGATCCCTCATAATCAACAGTTCGGTCGCGCCTGACTGATTATCATGATAGTAGCATCATAGGCCTACCATGATATCTATACTTGGTCAACAATAACTCTCCATTCCCGGCTTAGAATGTCGTGGTCGGACAAAAAAAATGATGTAGTGGTGTGTTTTAACTATAAATAGATCTGTAGTCGACATCAGTGTGCTAAGAGTAAACAATGTGCTCGTCTGGCATAGTGATTAATGGTGCTGATTTAGTATTCAGATGGGCAGGACAGTGGCCCTGTGAGCTCAGCCATCTATAAATAGATGACCATTCTCCTCAGGAATGGTTGGCTTTATCATGTTTATTATGCATTCATTTCAAGCTGAAATTGATCACGCAAATTCCAGCTTAAAAAGACAAAAAAAGTCATCGAATTGATTAATCATAAAAAAGAGAACAGTTTAATCAGTCATATTTTATTTGGTTTAAAGGTTATTTGAGCAGCTTTGAGTATCATATAATTAGCAGTAAGCTCACGTATTATTCGGTATATATATAGACCAAGAGCAAGTTTTTGTAGGGGTTTTAGTTAGTGAGCTCGTTCAACCGGCGTAGTATCTACAATCTGAATTGACATAATGGTAGAATGGACCTTTAGCAACAACCCCAGGTAGTATGTACAATCAAATTGTGGTATCAGTTTTTTTGTACAGCCCATTTTCTAACATAGGGGGTGGTTGAAATGAATGGACCAATCCTCACACTTTTCGTATCAATACTCTCAGTAATAAACCGGGGTATTAAATTATCTAACTTTTGGGTCCGTCTGGCCTTAGGTAAGATTGTGTATTGTGAGAATATACCAACCTTCATCAAGTCACATCTCAATAGTAAATACGCTATGGATTTTTTCTTAAATCTTTACCATGTCTATAAGAAATGAAACAGAAATTATACTAAGCGTATTTGCTGAAAATGCATTATATTACCAAAATAAACAATGCTTCGAGAAAAAAGATCATATTTGATTCCATGGGTGTAACTTTTATAGGACTGAGCTCACTTCATGCTGCATACAGTCCTGGTGATTATTGATATATTCTAGTGGTCATTGAGATTCAGGGGGTAGAGTTACGTAAACGTCTGTCGTTGCTGTACTAGTTTACCAATGTACACATGGAAATTCAATTCCCGTTACAAAGATATTGCATGTTGCAGTGGAGTTAATAATCATCTCTCCACATACGCTGAAACACAATTTTTATTACACAAGAATATAAATCAGCAAGAAAACAAAATAATTTAATGAAAGCGACTAAATAAAACATAATTATTTCCCATATCTCCATGTGGCCTATGTTTTCCGAAACAAGATATGTATTTTTTTAAATCAGTGGTATTTAGATTTATAAATGTTGATATATGTGTTATTGTAAGAATATAGTAGCCTGTTATGAAAATGTCTGTAGTCAACTTGGGCTGAAATCTGAAACTTTGAACTTTGCTCGGCATATAAGTATATAATTTGTTATCCACTTGTTTTCACATCATTTTGGTGTGCTGAATTCGAATCGGTCGGATAAAATTCTATATTAAGTGTCCTCCACCTTCAAATTTGCAAAGCAAAAAATGGCCGCCAGAAACTAGCAAGCCATTCGAAACTAGGTTTATTGTCATTATATTCTAACATACTTTGATGTGCTCTGTATTTAGAATGACGTCATGATTTTAATGGTAAATATGCAAAATGACGGCCATCTTGGATTTTACGATACAATCTAGGTCAGACGATAAACATCAGACATGAGTGTTTTGGTCCCCAAGTTATGCAAAAATCATAAATTGAGCATTTCCGTGCGACAAACCAAAAAAAAGGTGGAATTTACATTTTTAATAGCCATTTAGTTTTTCGTTCATTTGAAGTTGGATGTCGCGGCCATTTTTGATTTTTCTTTTCAAAATTTGCTTGTCAGATTCCTGGTCCAATAAGTTACTTCAAATAAATCGTATTATCGCCAGCATGTTTAGCGGTGTAATTATTGTAACAGTAAATATTAAAAAACGGCGGACGTATTGAATTGAAGGCCAAATATAGGTCATTTTTTTCCAAAGACACTCGATATAAATTTTTCGCATAAAAATCTTCCAGAAACCATAAATTGTGCTTTCATGTGCGATAAATCATGAAAAATACGACGTTTTATTAACATTTTGGCGGCCATTTTATGTTTTGCTAATTTGAAGGTGAAGGTCACCAAATATAGAATATTATCCGACAGATTCGAATCCAGCACACCCAAATTATGTAAAAACAAGTGAATAAAAAATTATACACTAAAATACCGACCAGGGCTCAATATTTCATATTTCAGCCCTGACTAAACACACACATTTTCATAATAGGCTGTTATATTTTTCCATTAAAAAATATATGTGATATTTATAATTATAAATAAATATCTTTTTTAAGCATACATATATATAATTCAGAAAACATAGGCCAGATATCGATATTCCAATAATTATGTTATGTTGTTTTATGAATGAATGAATGAATGAATGAATGAATGAATGAATGAATGAATGAATGAATGAATGAATGAATGAATGAATGAATGAATGAATGAATGAATGAATGAATGAATGAACTGAAGAATGGATAGATGCATGAATAGATGAATGGATGGATAGATTAAAAAGGGACGGGTGGGACGAACAAACGAAATGAATGAATGAATTAATGAATGAATGAATCAATCAATGATATAAATGAGTGAATGAATTAATGAATGAATAATTGAATGGATGATTGATTGAATGAATAAACGAATCATTGAATGAATGAATGCTCGAATGAATGAATGAATGAATGAATGAATGAATGAATGAATGAATGAATGAATGAATGAATGGATGAATGAATGAATGAATGAATGAATGAATGAATGAATGAATGAATGAATGAATGAATGAACCAATCAATCAATCAATCAATCAATCAACCAATCAATCAATCAATCAATCAATCAATCAATCAATCAATCAATCAATCAATTGATAGGTGAATAAATGGATGGATGAATAAATGGATGGATGGAACGAGGGAACGAATAAAATTTGAATAAAAGACTGACTGACTGACTGACTGACTGGCTGGCTGGCTGGCTGGCTGGCTGGCTGGCTGGCTGGCTGGCTGGCTGGCTGGCTGGCTGGCTGGCTGACTGACTGACCGACCGACCGACCGACCGACCGACCGACCGACCGACCGACCGACCGACCGACCGACTGACTGACTGACTGACTGACTGACTGACTGACTGACTGACTGACTGACTGACTGACTGACTGACTGACTGACTGACTGACTGACTGACTGACTGACTGACTGACTGACTGACTGACTGACTGACTGACTGACTGACTGACTGACTGACTGACTGACTGACTGACTGACTGACTGACTGACTGACTGACTGACTGAATGAATGAATGAATGAATGAATGAATGAATGAATGAATGAAGGAATGAAGGAATGAATGAATGAATGAATGAATGAATGAATGAATGAATGAATGAATGAATGAATGAATAAATGAATGAATGAATGAATGAATGAATGAATGAATGAATGATTGAGTGAAAGATTAAATAAATGATTGAATGGATGATTAAATGATTGATTAAATGAATGAATATGTGAATGAATAGGGCCTTATAGACCTAATGTGTGAAAACAGTGAACTGGCTGAAAATAGTGATTTAATTGAAATTTCCCTGCTAAGTCAAATGAAAATGAATGAGTGAATGACTGAATGAGTGAGTGAAAGGGGTCAGCTTTGTACATATACTAAACTGGGCCAGGAGAACTTCTGATGATGGATTTAGAGATGAATCAGATGTCACTGCCCTCCAGAATTCGAGCCCTGGCGGTCTGAGGCTGAGCACTCATCCTCCCAGAGACTCCTCACAATACTGAATCTTTGTGAGTGGGCGGAGAAGAAACATTTTGTTTCCTTAAACCCGAATACCAGAGCGGAGACAAACCCTTGACCTCTGGCGTGACAGGCATTCGGCGTCACCACTAGACCAGGGGCTGGCCCCCACCCCTCCCAGCACAAGTGAACCGTCAAACGAATGTCGATTTAACCCTTTAAGCCCCCACGATGCATTAAAGCATCATTTTACATCCCTGAAAACAGACTTAATTTTCCTATAACCAAGGGTTTTAAAACGAAAATTTCCATGAAACTGGTTTACCAATACATGATAATTTTCTTTTATTTTAAAACCACATCAAGTCATCTTCATCCACTACAAGTCGAGAATTGCGAGAGCAATTCGCGGCGTGTAGTGAATGAATATGACAATGGTAAATTCAGGATTGAAAGGGTTAATGTTGGTCCACCGTCTGCGATGCTGGCCCAACATTTAACACTATTGGGAAAATGTCCCACGTTTGCTGTGATTAGGATATTAATCGCAAATCACGACAAAAATCGTTTTAAACCTGTTTTATTAGCCGACCAAATCACTGTTATTAATGAAAACGTTTGTTTAAACACCTAGATTTGCAAATATTTGGTCTCAAATTTTCACCCATTTGAAGTTGTGGATCGCTAGTTGTGGATCGCTGTAGCGAGACACAACGTCAACTTTAAAAAATTAAATAATATAATGTAGCATGAAAAGAGTTAGCTGGGCCAGCATTGAGCCAACGTTGGCTGAACTCCTGTTGTTCCTTGCTCTGCAGTTTACTCCCAATAAACGCGAGAAATCGATTCACTGTTGGTTTAATGCCGGGCCACCGTCTACGACGTCGACCCAACATTAAAGCAACATTGGGTACACGTCTCTTGCTTGCTGGGCTGCACATTGACCAGCGCACTTAGAATGGCTGAACAATCCCCCCAGCAAACACAAAACATTAATTTTGTATAACAATTGTGCAATATTGGACCAACGTCGAAGACGTTGGGCCGGTGTTGTACAAATGGTATACACATGTTTTGTGTTTGCTGGGGGCCGCTCTCCTTGTAGTCACCCAGCAAACAGGACGTATTGGCCTAATGCTGGCCTGATGTTGGCCCATCGTCTACGACGCTGGGCCAACACCAGCCCAACATTGGGCCAAGGGTTCTTTCTCCAGGGGGAGGACTGGAGTATTTTTGAAATAAATAATTTAGGGCAGACTCTGCATGAAATAAATACTTTACTTCAAGAACTGCTACATATACAATTTTCAGCGCGCCGGCGATCCGGTTTGAAATAAATAATTTGTCCGCGACAAAAACTACAGCCCCCCCCCTGGAGATTGAATGGTCGCCCCCTAACGCCTTGTGTTTGTTGAGCACTTGTTACTGCCCTGATCAACAGCAACAGCAACAGAGACCTGATAAGGAGAGCAAAGGGGGGACAATTCAATTATCAGGAGGGGGCTGGAGTATTTATTTTTTAAATAAATATTTTAAGACTACATTTTCTTGAAATAGATAATTTTCTAAAGGACGTGATGTGAATAAATATTTAACTCTAGAATAAATTAAAAATAAAACATTATATAAGTTTCTGAGCAAAATCATTGATGGTTGTTAAAAAAATTCGAGCCTGGCTTCCCTCGGCATCCTTAAATGACTTGTGAAATTTGTGAAGCCTTACTTCTATAGTTTGGGATCCAATTTAGTAAGCAGAAAAAAAACATTGTAATAAAGTGAAACTGAAATAAATATTTTGCTTAAGGCAGAGTGTGAAAAAATAAAGTTCTGCAAATGATAAGTGAAATAAATAATTTGTCTAATTGAAAAATGCATACTGTTGCACATTTAAGTTGAAATAACCCTCAGGTCAATCATAGTGGCACATCAATTTTAAATCACCCATAAACATACTGAAACCCCTAAACATACATTGTCTCGGCCTTTGGCCTCGACAAAATACTGGCCACTCGACGAAATGCTAGGGCCAATACTGAAAACATTAGATGATAGGCCTACAGGCTACTGTCTATATATCATAATGTTAACAGGTTAAGGAGAACATGTGTTGTCCATTCAAATATTGAAAATACCTATATTTCTCATGTAAAATTATAGTAACATAAACATGATGAACAAATTAAAATATTTTTGTAGCTGACTGAATTGACAAGGACCAATTGATGAGTGTATTGTCATGGATTTAGACGGCTTATGTCACAGATTTATGATGATGAAGATGGTGTTCTGAGTATATGCCGGGAGAAATAACACTACAAACTCAATGGCTGACTGACTGACTGACTGACTGACTGACTGACTGACTGACTGACTGACTGACTGACTGACTGACTGACTGACTGACTGACTGACTGACTGACTGACTGACTGACTGACTGAATGATTGAATGAATGAATGAATGAATGAATGAATGAATGAATGAATGAAGGAATGAATGAATGAATGAATGAATGAATGAATAAATGAATGAATGAATGAATGAATGAATGAATGAATAAATGAATGAATGAATGAATGAATGAATGAATGAATGAATGAATGAATGAATGAATGAATGAATGAATGATTGAGTGAAAGATTAAATAAATGATTGAATGGATGATTAAATGATTGATTAAATGAATGAATATGTGAATGAATAGGGCCTTATAGACCTAATGTGTGAAAACAGTGAACTGGCTGAAAATAGTGATTTAATTGAAATTTCCCTGCTAAGTCAAATGAAAATGAATGAGTGAATGACTGAATGAGTGAGTGAAAGGGGTCAGCTTTGTACATATACTAAACTGGGCCAGGAGAACTTCTGATGATGGATTTAGAGATGAATCAGATGTCACTGCCCTCCAGAATTCGAGCCCACTACAAACTCAATGGGAGATGATGTTATTTTTCTTAGAAATTTATTTATATAATTATACATGTTGCATATCATTTTTAATTTAAATTTTGGGACAACTCATCTAGCCCCACGTCATGCTATAGCAATTTAAAAATATTACATAAATATTACATAAATAGGGGAGAGCCGTGTATATTGGACCACGTAAGGAAAATATTGTCCTGAGAGTGATGTATCAGAGATATTAACCTCAATATTTTTTTTACATCAACTGCATTATAGCAGCTACATATATGAGGTAGTAATTTCCCACTGCATTATTTTTAAAATTTACTTTAATTTTGGGGGTAAATCGGTCCATCGTACACACTCAATGTGTAAATTGAACCTAGATAATGTGTAAATTAAACCAGTAAGATACTTGGAACAGTTTCGCGTGATAACAGATCAATTGTTTCTTATTTTTAATGAAGTTATGCAGTAACCAACCAGTACTAACAGACTAGGCCCTAAATATAATATTGTGAGAGACATAACATAATACCATGAGTGATGATAATTGGGATATTTACAAATTAGAATACGTAGTTAAACAAGTTGCCAATGCTGTTTGTATGTGAACAGGTAACCATATTACTTCATGTTTGATTCCTAAAAATTGTCTGTAAATATGTTACGACTGACACCGCTGCGTTGACACATTACAATGAAAATGACATACAACTGTGTTTAAGTAGGTTGCGTGTATTTTGGACCTAGTGATGTGTAAAATAGACCAGCGGTCCACTAGATATTTGTTAGAAGATGGCGTGTAAATTGGACCACTGATATGTATGCTAATTTTGACCTGTGGTTTAAATTACACACACCCTTGTGATTCAATATACACGCGGACATATGTTATATTTACACCTGTGGAAAAATATGAAAGATTTTTCTATCTTTTGTTGCTTATTCAATGTAATGTTAAGTACTTTTGTTTACATTTACGATTTACCCGATCAATATTGCTAGAATAGTCATCGAATGATGACTGTTTCAACTAAAGAAAAAAATACACAAAACACGGTTAAAAAATGTTTAATTGTTACGAAATTTAATTTAATAAAAATTATGCTTTTAAACTTGGAAGGTGTTCCCATAATAATAGTGCATAAGATAAGTTATCACATTATTATTTTAGTCTGGGTAGTGGATGGTCCAATATACCAAAGAATATAGAAAGATTCCTTAAATATTCACACTGGTCCAATATACACGGGTCTCGGCTACATAGGTTTAAATTCCCACGTCAAGGAATCATTCCAACGAGATGTAAATCTGTCAATACCAGCTAATATATAAATCAATAATCAAACAATGAGGCATTAACTGCTTAATTCATTGCGAAATCAATCGGATGCGGAAGTAGATTTTTTGAACCCATCTTTTCGAATGATAACGTTTACAGACTCTGAATCGTACCGAGTCTCACATATAACTGACAAATTTTGTTTTTCGCTTGATTTATTTAAAGTATAAATTTTAAGTATAAAAATACAAGAGGGGTGAGGGAGTTATAAGCCCCCATTTTCGGAAATTAAATTGTTTAAAAATTGCTCTAAATTTGCTGCCTCGAACACCCATTAATCATGTTTATTAGCCGAGAATACTAAAAAAAATCATTGTTTTACGCCTGCATCAGTATCGCCTACAGCGCCTGTTATTGCGGGCTATTATAAGCCATCGTAGGGTCGCACACAGCAGACTCTGTTATTACGGACTATCAGATGTATTATAAGCCATCGTAGGGTCGCCCACAGCAGACGCTGTTATTACGGACTATCAGATGTCGTCGCCTGGTAGCCTCTCAGCTCCAACCAAAAGCAAACAGTGGGTTCGGTTTTTTCCATCACGCTTAGATAACGTGATAAATGACCTGGGGTCACACAGGATGACGTGATAAGTTGACCTGGGTTCACGTGGCACTACGGACACTGCTCTACTTCTGACTATTATTGCTCTACACTGGCTCGGAGTCACTGACTTTACGCAACAATATTATCAGCAATGTCTCGTAAACGCAAAGGGCATTCGTCAAGTAAGCAGTTACTGTATCGGGCCTGCAAACAGCACCCTGAAATCACAAGCATCCACAAAGCACTATAAAGTTTAAAGGCACAACCCCAAGTGCCCCAATGTTAAAAAGCTTCACATTTTAAATTTGTGTTATTTAGGCTTCATCTTAATTCTATACTATCTTTCTCCACCCTCCATTTGAAACAGAAATATAAGCGATATGTGTGTACTTTTTAATGTTCATACAATTTCAGAAAAGCATGACAAAAGGTCAACCCTAAGGAAAATCCCTTTCTTTTTGTCATTATATACATCAGCCACATATATCCCATGAAAAATGCCGGCGTATTTTTGCGATGCTCCCAATGCCCCGTAAAGATTTAAAATATGTCGATTTGCTGAGTTTAGTGGTGTCGATCCCTCTCATTTGGCCTGATGAGGTAATCTTGCAACGTCTTTGCCGATGTGATACATCTGAAACCTTACATACTTCTCTCAATACCAGTTAAAAACTTTTTATCATAGATTACGGCTGGTAAATTATAAAAAAAACTATTTTTAGAAGGAAATAAGAAAATTGGTGTCTCATTTCCTTTTTCTGTCAAATAATTTATAAAGTGAAGACACAGGGTCGATCTAAATGACAAAAATGTAATGACGGGCATTGGCATAATCTGTTATACCTTAACCCGTATTACGTTGCCAACGGTCAGGGGCGTCCGCAGCTTTACGATATAGGTTGGGGGGGGGGGGGGAGGGGTCAAGAGGAAAATTTTTGAAAAAATATGGGGGTTCAAATTTTTTGAAAATCTGCAGCTCAAGGGGAGGTTGAAGACCCCTCTAACCCTCTCCCTGTGCACGCCGATTACGAATGTTTCTAAAAGCTGTAATCCATTGGAATGTTGCCACTCACACATTCAAACACTCAAAAAGATATAACAGAGCTAAAACAAAAATATGCTACTCGCCTGAATATGTCCCTTTAATAATCACTCATGTTTGTTTAATTTTGTTACCAAGCATAATTTGCAAATATGATTAAACACTCATATAATTCCAAATAACAGTGATTTGATCAATACATCAAATCGTTATTAATTCACCTTCTCTAATATTATCCTGCAAATTCACGATATCCAACAAAGTAGGCCTATACTCAGAAAGGGTCCTGCTTTAGAACAATCACTGTCTTGCTTTATACAACAAATTAGCAAGTATCCTCCCTTATAAGCGATTTACTCAATACCGCAATGTCAGGATATAACACTTTTGGTAATTTTTGGCAATTTGAAGTTTAAATCATCATTAGGTGTATAACAATACTGGAACAAACTGATGAGCATGCGGGATAGAAGTAAACAGCATTGTGTAATATATATGTACATAATAAAACTTTATATCACTAGGGTGTAATTTAAATAAGGTGGATCGTTGACCATAGGTTGTAGGCTGACCAACGTCCTAAGGAGTTGGGTCCATCAGAAGTAAATATTATAAATCGGTGAAGTGAAACGACTCATCCAAACGTACTCATTGTTGTTTGTATCCTTGTAACCCTACAATCCTATTAATGACTTACTATTACAGGGAACCAAAACTAAAATTATTAACCAACATGATCATCATAACTCGTACAGTAAAACCTGTCCATACCGGAATGCCTTGGGGACAAAATTTTATTCCGGTTTGGACAGGTTTCGGTTTGGAGAGGGCTTTTGCTTTCGGAGGGGAACAAACAGCGATAACTTGTACAATTGACATGAGGGTTATAATTCAGGATGTGTCGTCGGTGGGTCTACAAATGATAGGTGGATGTATGCAAATAAATTGATATAATAAAAGACAAAATTTTTTAAAGATGTTTTATTATATTAAAATGAATTGTGGCTCACATATTTCACACACGGAGCGCATCTGTCATTTTATACACGTTGATTTTTTAGCGCCTAATCTAAAATAACATTACATTCTTGTAATCGTCCGTCGCACATTTAACACGGAGCATATTTGTTAACACCGACATCAGTCCGTTTAAATATCAAAGCGGAAGTAGGAGAAGTTGTGCTTTCGCTACGCAGTTAATCATATTGCAGTAGTTTTATTTTGTAAACTGTTTCATGACGACAACACTCGTTTGTTTGGAAACTATTTTATATTTTCTGGAATGTATGACGCTGGACTAAATGCTCCGATACTGTATAATTATGTCATTTAATACAATTATTGCCTTGACTAATATAGGAATAATCGAGCGATGAAAGAATAAATCCAATGTTTTTATATTTTACCTACCGTTAGTTATTTATTTATTGGGCCATTAAATATCACAAACAGAATAAATTTGTCCAAAAACACAGTCTAATGTATGTGAGAATTATTGTTTAATGTACTGATATGTTTATGAATTTATACGACTTTTTAATATTTTATTAGTCAAAGATTTTGTTACAATATTTTACTAACCAATTATTGTATTAATCTATTACCGGTATTTTGTTCAAATATCTTACCAATCTCAAAGTAAAGGCGCTATAATTGTTCTTCTAACGCGAAGGAGGTGTTACAAAAACTAACTTCGCACAACCAGATAGCAAGCAGGATGAACATTACGTCACCTTGTCGCCCCCTGATTAATTATCGCACCGCGTGCGATTTATAAAAATTCTTAAAAAAAAATGATTCCGTTTTGGACAGGTGAAATAGAATGCAATTTATGCATTTGAGAAAAATAATGAGTCCGGTATTCGGAGTAGACAGGTTCCGGTTTGGAGAGGGTTAATTAGTATTGTTGTGGGTGTAATTAATTCGGGACCAAATAATTATTACGGTATAGACAGGATTCCGGTTTGTACAGGGTCCGGTATGTACAGGTTGCACTGTATTTATATAATATAGAATATAAACCTGGATACAGACCTTCAGATAATGATGATTTTGTTTTTACATGTTATGAGCTAGAAAACCTGGTGCTCTTTAGAATACTGTCGTCGTGTTAAATGAGATGGTTGACAGTATCCATGTGTCCCCGTGACGTATCTCGCATACTTGTGGTTGGATATCACCATGACACATGGGGATGCACTATGTGAGGAGCGCGGAGTCCTGCGCGAAACTAACGTCGACACACTGATCTCAACCCTGACTCGACGAGGCCGCCATTAACGTGATCGCCTAATCACATTACTATTCTGACCCTGGTCTGGTAACTGCTTCACTTTTTAAATAAACAGTTACGATTGCTTGTCTTTACTATGTATTAAAGAAAAACGACAGTAACTGCTTACATTTTAAGTGAACAGTTTAATACTGCTGTTGGACTTTGTGTTACAGTGTTCTGTGTGGTATATCTATTAAGGCGACTCCGTATGATCACATCAATTTTCGTTTATAATTCTTTTATGAAGTAGTGTATCCCACAGATAATTATTTCATATTTTTCAGATTTTCAAAAACATTTCTTAATATATATAACAATATTTATTAGAATCCAGCAATAACACAAACATACCAGTGTATTGGTCTAAAGGATGGTTGAATGCTAGCACATCATTGGGCCACAAGTTGATGCCGTCGGCCCAGCGTTGAGCAGACCATCGGTGCTGTTGGGGCAACCCCCGATCATCGCGTTCCAAAACCAATTAACGGCGCCAGCTATTGATGCAACCAAGTGGTTGCTTTGATCATGCCGTCTGAGATGGTGATTATCTGGGGCAGTTTTGTTGACATTACAATATACGTCTTGGAAATAAAACTAGTTTAGTAGTTTTTAGTGCTTTAAAATGTTTTTTTTTATGTTTTTGTATATTATTCAGGATCAGTAGGCCATATAGATTCATTTGAAGTAAAATTTCAAAATTGACAACATTGAAAAAGTCTCATCCCAATGAGTTCCTTTAAACTATATACACAGTAGCATGAAAAGCAATCGCAGTAGCCCTACATACAATAATTATTTTTAGCATATTGTCTGGTCACATATATATGTAGAACTTATCTATGAACCATCTCTCACTTTAAAAAAGAACCATAGCTGTGTCTGTGTTTCATTTCCGGCCAAAGAGATGCCGATTATTGACATTTTTGTCATCGGTGGCGTCCATTTTGAATTTTCATATAACCACTGGGGGAGGGGGGGATGGAAACAGTTTTTTTTGTTTGGTTTGTAAGTGGACAAAAACATCTATTCAAAAGCAACATGAACATGGAAACAGAATTACACACTAATATATACTAATAATTATAGCTTTTTACCCAATGGTGCAATAGTGACAAGTTTTTACATCTACTATACATGAACGACAAAAGGCAGCAAATGCTTACTTTTCAAGGCTATTTACCTTATACATCGAAGAAAAACAGCAGGAACTTCTTACTTTTTAAGTAAGCCGTTACTGTTGTTTGTCTTTGAAATACACAGTAGGTGAAGTCACTAAATCATCTAGTCAGTCATACACACTGTGAAAACAGCACCCCACCGCTCCACATCATGCTGATTATTCATATAGGCATTGGCCATTAAATAATTCCCGAGCCTATGTATACTATCTATGATAATTTATCATTCTTATCAGGGTAAGGAAAGCAAATTCTGGTAATTGCCGTACAGTCCGCATATTCGACCTTGACTGGCCTGGTCAGCTAGGGCCAAAAGACAAAGGAATACCACGGGTCATTTCCTCCACACTATTATAAACAATAATTGCTTTTACAGCAAATCAAATCAAATTTATTTAAAATCGATTCTCATGAAAAAACAAACATTAGTACGTACGCTGTAAAACATTGATGCAAGCTCGGAAAACGTTTAGGCAAGTTCAGAAAACATTTATGCAAGTACGATTGCATTTTATGCAAGTTCAGAAAACATTTATGCAAGTAGGCCTACGATTGAAAAAAATATGCAAGTTCAGAAAACATTTATGCCAGTACGATTGAAAACATTTGTGCAATTTTAGAAAACAAAAATGAAGTGAAAAAGTATAGAAGAATGCATATACAAATATATTTGTATTTTTTTTTAAATATCAGCGCTCATTGGTCTAATATATATCTAAAGAGACACATATGATCACACTGCATACAATATTTTGTAATAACTTTATTTATTACGGTCATAACGTAAATACTTTAAATAAACGACCTTGACGTCAAATGATCGACCTTGACGTCAAATACACGACCTTAACATCAAATAAACGACATTGACGTTAAATAAACGACATTGACGTCGATTCAACGTTCCACAACGTTTTGTGTCTCGCGTGATAGGCCGTTGGCACAAGTACGTTGTTCGACGTTATGCCACCTTTGGTGCAGCTATCTGTAAAATAAGCTGGTTTGTCCTGCATCTCCATCAATTCAGATATATAGACCTACATATTGCTTTCATTGGATTATTCCAGATTGACCTACATATTGTGGCAGAAAAATGAAAGGAGCTTAATTATACACATTTTGCGACTCTGGCCCGACATTAAACCGGCATTGGTTCAACGTCTCCCGTTTGCTGGGTAATATCTGTCGCAGAATGTATATATTGTGACCTTCGGTGACCTCATAACGTGAGACCATGGTGACCTTTGGTGACCTCATAATGCCAGTACCAGATGACCGCAAGGTCACTGACCTAATCCAACAACCCAGCAAACACGGGAAATTACCCAATGCTGATTCAATGTTGGCCCATCGTCTTCGACGCTGGCGCAACATTGAATCAGCATTGGGTGAGTGCCCCGTTTTTGCTGGGAAGCACCAGACGGTAACTAGGTGGCGGATGAATGTTAAGCCGACATTGGGTGAGCGTCTTATGTTTGCTGAGATGTTGGCATACGAAGACAAACAACAGTAACTGGTGTTACCCGGTATGACTGGGCCGCCTAACTCATTTACTGCGCGAGGCCCAGTCACACTGACCGCCATTTAGTTCCACAGCCAGCTGTGTAAAAACGACACTCGCGCTGCCTACCAAAAAAACTCGGATGCAATGAAATTGAGACGAATATTTCAAGTGCCTATGAAAACTATGCCATTTTCAGCAGGGGTGAAATTGTGATCGTATTGGAACTATTACATTTAACGGGCTGGTCCCTTTATATTAACAATTGTGCTGCTGGGAGCAAGTTTCAGATCCAATAAAAAGCCACCGAAATCCACAAAATAGTTTGTGGTAGATGGTCAGTTAATCAAATAAATACATTTTGCAAATGACTATATTTTCGTGCTTTAAAGCTGAAATTTGCGTCAGCAACTCCTTCTTTAACCCCTTAAGCCCTCAAGATGCATTAAAGCATCATTTTACATCCCTGAAAACAGATATTATTAATTTTTCACCCACTTCAAGTCATCTTCGTCCACTACGAGTCGAGAATTGCGACAGCAATTCGCGGCTTGTCGTGGATGAAGATGACAATGGTAAATTCAGGCTTGAAAGGGTTAAATGAATTAAAAATAGATACAAACAATTTAGCAGGACAAGAGTCAACTTAGACATGCAGAGTTTGGCAGATAGCATTGTTCAATGTTGTTTTAAGGTTGGGCCACAACGCTGGCCCACAATAATAAACAATGTATAATTTTGCAGGCTACTTGTCTTGGATATAGCTCCATATAAACCTGTCTTCTAAAACGAAAGATTATATACACCCTACAAAAATAAATGTTTTATTGCTGAACCACTGTCTTCGACGTCATAACAGCGTGGTATCCACCAAGGGAGCACAGCAAACACAGAAGTGACGTCAATTTGAAAGTGTGTGTGATAATAACTGATAACTAAATTGAAACCGCTATAAACTGGACCAGTATTCACTCGTGTGATAGGGTGGGGGGCCTGATGCAGCGGTTGATGCTGCCTGCTTAAAGATCGCGGGTTCGAACCCCGCTCTGGTCTTCAAATTTCAAAGAAACAAAATGTTTCTTCCCTGCTCACTCGTAAATATTCATTATTGTGGGGAGCCTCCGTGACCGAGAAGTAGCGAGCTCGTCCTCAGACCGCCATGGTTCGAATTTCGAATCCTGTGTCTCAAGGGAAGTGTCATCTTATTCATCTCACCATCTTTAGGACCTTCTCTCGGCCCAGTTTAGCCTATGTGCAGAAAGGAGGCTTAAACCCTCTTTCATTTCCGCATGTGATCACTTCGAATATGGAGCCCGCTCAGGGACGTAACATTCGATATCTGGGGAGGGGGTGAAAAACATGAAAAAAGTGTGTCGTAACAAAAATTAAAAAAAAAACGTTTGTTGAAAATGAGGTCAGAAAAAGAGATTTTTGACGAAATTGAAGAAAAATATGGTGACCAGATATTTACGTTCTATAAAATAGTTTGTCTGAAGCTCACTGCCAAAAATATTTTTTGGTCGTAGAGGTAAAAAAATACAAGCAGCAGAAACCCCCCCCCCCGTGATATCCAATGGTGCGTCCCTTGTGTGTGAGGGCGGGGGCCCTAGGGTAGTGGTTAGCACCGCTGCCTTTCACGAGTTCAGGGTTCGGTTCCCGGTCTCGGCGGTTTGAAAGAAACAAAAAACATGTTTCTTCCCCATCCACGTGTGAAAGTCAGTATTGTGGGGAGCCTCCGTGACCGAGAGGTAGCGTGCTCGGCCTCAGACCGCCAGGGCTCTAATTTCGAATCATGTGTCTGGAAGACAGTGTCATCTCATTCATCTCACTATCCGCAGGAGGTTTTCCTGGCCCAGTTCAGCCTATATGTGCACAAAGGTGGCCTAAAGCCCGATTCATTTCATTTCCTTGTGTGTGAAAACAGCTTAAGTCTGATCTCGACTATATTCTGGACCAAGGAACATGAAGGCGAAGACTAACATAAATCCAAAGCTGGCTCAATGCTTGGCCAGTTTCGCGGATGATGGGCCAGAATTGACCCAACATTGTTTCAACATCCAGTGTCTGTGCTGGCGTAAAGGCGAGTATAGCTGTAAATACGATACAGAGGGGAGTGGGGGTTGTCTGAAACGTCAGAGATTAGAGTAACAACAACCCAGATGTGACTGAAACTGTACGTTTGACAGATTCCGCCCAATTTAGCCTGATTATGTTCACAGAAGTGGCCTAAAAGCCCGATTCATTTTATTTCGCCCATACAAAAACGTGTACATTTTCTTTTGGGTGCTCATAGCTAACACTTGGCCGCCGTTAACACTTTCAGCGCGGGGACCGACTTTAGACGTCAGCATCTGACGTCCATAGACGTCAGATTCTCACGTCTAATGTCGATCCCCGCGCTGATATAGTAAAATACTTATAATTGCCACAGACACCCATAACATGTATTAAAATGAGGCGGAAAAAACTAACTAGGCCATTTATGATGGTTTCAAATTAAAAAAGCTTTGTTCTCTTTTTGTTTATATACAAATATTTCAGTGCTTCAAGGGTAAGTAGAGCGATAAAAGTTTTAGTACAACATGTTGAATCAGGAGCATTTAACCTACTTTAACACTAACCGGCATGACCGGGCCGCCCATTCTCATTCATCAGATCCACTATCCTTCCACTAGTGTCAGCTAGTGGCTCTGATTGATTGCACTGTAAATAGTCCGTCAACTACAGGGGTTGGTCGGTACCAATCAAGGTGGCCAAACGTATGTGGTATCATTTGAAAGGTATATTCATAGACATTACAGAAAATCGTGATAGCAGTCTCAAAGTAGTAGCTTGCATTTCAGAGCAAATACATATTATATCAGCATGACCATATTACCAGAAATATAACTTCCAGACATCTTTCACAGTTTGGAGTATTGATATGGATGAACTAAAAAATGCAAGTCTTCACTGTATGAGTTCACAGGGTACTGGGATGGTTGCTAGTAGTAGTTACGTCTGTTGCATGCTGTACGGCTTTGTACGGAAGCACTAGTCTACAGCAATTATTCTGGCCATAATCTCGGAGTGGATTGCCAGCAGCTTACCCTGTTTCCTCTGCACAACAGAGGTGTCAATGCAGCCCGCCAGGTCTCTCACGTAGGATGAATGGAGTTACCGTCGGCTATTGTCACTTAAGGGGACTATCCTACCCGAGGATAGCGGAGCTGTGTTTTTTGAGCAAAAAAAAACGAGTCTTTTGACGGCTGGGCATGTCTAGTGGTGAATCCCCTAGAAATGCCTAGAGCCCCTTATCGGGCGAGTGAAGGAAAACAACAACCCACCATGCCCTATCACCCCACCCTGACGTCATCATCAGTACATTATTCATTACGATCATAGACACATTAATATTATTTGATGATTTAGAATGACTATCTGGGTTTATCTACTGTATAGAAAAATGGTTTTGTCGCATTACAATTTATAAAATAGTTTGTTATACATGTAAGCTGAGCTATTACTAAAAGAGCTAAAAACTTATAATTGGATAGGATAGATTTGACCCGTGTATGTTCTAGCAATTTATTAATTTGTTAAAATTTGCAATATTAATTATATTCAATTAATTTTAATACAAGGCAATATATCGTTTTGCAATAAACGAAAAATAATATATAAAATGCGTAGCATACATGTCATACAGGTCTATGGCTATGTGAACAAATGTTTACGATGGCTTTTTTCTTTTAGTTTGGATTCATGCTTTAATCGTGCATATGTTCTGAGCCTACTACTTCCAGTTCTAGTTGTACATCAGTGTCGAAAATGAATGATTTAAAAAATAAACTTAATTATTCGTGTTTCAAATATTGCAGGCACATTTCGTACTGTCTGTTTTTCTTAAATGATAATTCACAACGTTCTAAAACTATTTTACCGCCTTTAACCCAATTCTTGTCTTGACACCGAGGCTATTGTTCCGTATGTGGTCCTGATAAGCTTCATATATATTAGTTTACCAGACTGTTTTAAAATTTGGCTCTGAAGTGTATTTGTAGCGCCTTACACTTAGTATCAAGCGGTTGCGTTCAAATTCGGCTCACGTAGCCATGTTTGATTTAAAAAAAAAAGGTAAAGGTTTAAACCGATCACTACAAAACAACAATTACATAAGATACAGCTAATTACAGTTGAATAAAAATATATAATTTTTTATTTTAAAAGAAAGGAATAACCCAGATTCAAGATCACCGTCACCTTGGTTTATTGATTTAGTCAAAACTGAGGGATTAAATTAGACGATTGGATTATGTCATAAGTTATAGAACCAGGGGACTGGAGTACTGTGGTTACATATGTAACATCGGAGTCCTTTACTGTAGGGAGCCTCGGTGACCGAAATATAGCGTGCTCAGCGTCAGACCGCCATGGCTCAAATTTCAAATATTGTGTCTGGATGACAGTGCCATCACATTCGTCTCACTATACTGAGGAGCAGGGTTGCCCAATGAACAAAGAAAAAATCCTGAGATTTTTTTCCAACTTAGATAGCGCGCCAAATCAAAATTTGCGGAATTTTGATTTAAAATGTAAAGAATAATTTGGATACAAAATAGCTGCTATCTTGGGTTTCAAAACGCACTGATGATCTTAAAACATAAAAAACACACATTGTACCAATAATGAGTTTGTCGAAAAGGGGGTGTTATACAATATCAAAGGTAAAAATAACATAGAATAATAATGGCTGACATCTTCAAACGTAAAAATAAACATTTTAATGCATTTGTCGTCATTGATTTAGTCGAAAATGAGGTATTGCATAATATTATTTGATTTTTATTTCAGAAATTATTCAAATTTAGATCGGGCCGCTGGTGGCCATCTTGTATTTTGGCTGCTCACATGTTTCCAGCAAACTGTTCACGAGGTAGTCCCCCTAGGTTGTGCTCATATACATGCAGATTTGTATATATTAATTTCATTGGACGACCTTTCACAGCATGCCGTGTCTATTTGCCAGGAAAATCGGTCTGGCCCTGGTTGTTGCTCGAGCTGAAATTGTTTAGGTCCAGAGCTATGGCCTATTGGCCAGTTACCATGGTTACCCTGCTGTCTGTGGGATGTTAATTGAATCTTCAAATGATTCAATGGCTATGTATCTCCAGGCGTAGCCGTATATTATGATAAAATTAATTCTAGTGTTATTTTTACCTACTTCGGGCAATATGTTTCGAACCCCCTAGTAATTTACGTTATTGAATATATGATGTTTTGGTCCGTTACCATGGTTATGGTGTTTCCTATCAAATGTAAATTTAGTTTTTAAACGATTTGACAGCTATGTGTCTTCATATAAGCGTTTATTAGGGTGAAATTAACAATAGTTTTCATTTCATCCATTTTGAGCAATATGATTCAAACCGCTTAGTAATTTATATTATTGAGTGTATGATTTTTGATCAGTTACCATGGTTACGGTGTTTTCCATCGGATGTAAACTTAATTTTGCAGGAGATTTGACAGCTATGTGTCTCCGTAGAGACATAAATTATCATAAACTGATAGTTTTATTGACCTATTTGTGTATTGGAAAAAGTTTAATATGTAATACAAATGTATAGATAATTTTCGTTCTATTTTTTATGAAAATACAAAATTTGGAGGGCCATTATAATATAGTCCGTAATGACATTAAGCTACTACTTTTAACTTGCTATCAGGCGAAAATGTATTCCTCTAAGATATATCTTTCAAAAAATCTTTCTAAAAATGTGTTCTGTAGAAATACTCATGAAGCTGACCTTATTTTTGATCTGGCCAATAAGGCAATACCTAACAAAAACGGTGTCCTTGACATTCTAAGCCACATGGTCCGCGAAGGAATACACATGGCGAGGCAGGTGACTATTTTCATGAATAACAGATTCTCTTAACATGTTTAAGAGAGGGTGGGGTGGACCAGGGAGGGGTTTGACTACATCATTACATCTAAAATGCTATATTTCGTGTCCAACTTGGCCTGACATCCTGTGGATATTTAAGCCTGACATTATGTGTTCCTGTCAGTATTGTCTGGTGAGATGTAGGGCCTATGCCTACATTTGTACATGTATCATGTGTATTGACTATCCTAATATAGTTGTATTATATGAGTCAGAAGATACATTCTAAATACATGGTCAATGTTGATGTTATGTTGGACCAGCATCGTAGACGATTGTCATACATCAATCCACCATTGTCAATCCCACAGCGTGAACACGATAGGTCCACACCGGCCCAATGTTTTCCTAATGTTTGGCCTATGTCGCAAACAATGGACCAACGGTAATCCAATATTGGGTCAGTGTATCGTGCTGACGGAGACTTCACACCAGTAAGAACGAGGACCCAGCGCTGGGCTCATGTTAATCCACAGCATGAACCCACAATGTCCCAACATCAAACAAAGAGTGGTTGTTACAATCACTGTGCTAATACTGCTGGTATCTTGGTCTTACACAAAAGCAAGTCTACAATGACACAGATAAAAGCCGCAGATCCAATGTTGCTTTTAGGCTGGGCCGACAGTGTATAGGATGGACCAACTATAGTACAACACATGTTGATTGCATGTACTGGTCATAATAATACTAGGTACATAATGCCAACAATATACCCCAGTATAGGGGAGACCTAATTATATAAACTTGTCTCTCATAGGTGCAAGGAAACCTCAAACTTGACATTACATAGTTCAGGGTCAGGTGTGGGTCACGAGACACCAGTTTTTGAGGCGTATCAGAACGCAGGAATTACAGAAGAGATTCCCAAAGCACTGTAGCAGGGCCACTCAGCTAGGCTAGTGTGGCCCTGAGAAGGAGGCTGGGGCCGCCTAACTTCGCGGTGGGCCCGGCAACACTGACCGCCATATACGTTACTCGCGCCGCCTACCTAAAAACTCACATGACATGAAATTGAAACGAATATTTCAAGGGCCTATAACAACTTGACCATTTTCAGCAGGCGTAAACTTGTGATCTTTTCGAACTATTACATTTAAAAATGGAGTTATCTGTGTCAGAGCCTTGCGATGTCATCAGGGTACGTTTACACATGCTCAGCTCAAATTTTCCTCTACACCTGGAACATATTTTTAGCATTTTTCAGACCTTAGGTGGAGCTCGCTCTGAATCATGCCCGTCATGTTGAAAAAAGTCCATTATCCTGGGTCAAACGAATAAAGCAATTCACGACCCACTCCTAAACGGTGTGTGTCTGTCCACTGACAAGCAACAGCCTGGACCTTCTGTGGGAGCGGGGCTACAGCCTTCAGCGGGGGGGGGGGGGGCGGTAAATTAGTGAAGAGACAAACAAACCAGTACTATATTGTTTCAAATTGGGCCACCGTCTGTGACGCGGGCTCAACATTAAAGCAACATTGGACCAGTGCAGCATATTTGTCAAGCAATGACTTACATCTCAACCTATCAAACACGAGACGTTGACCAAATGCTGGGTTAATGTTAGTCTAGCGTCGTAGACGGTGGGCCAACATTACCACAACATTGGATCAACGTTTTGTTTTCTGGGAAGAAATTGCTCTACTTTTACAGACACCCTGCTAACGTTCTCCCATCGTTGGGACAATGCTGTACAATATGGTCCGCCATTGATTCAGAGACAAATCAAGGTCAAGAAACTATTTGCCCTACATTAATACCCAACAAACATTAAACATTGAACCAATGCTGGCATGATGTTGGGCCAGTGTCGTAGACAGGGGTCCAACATTACTCCAACATTGTTTATTTTTTGTTGGGCATAGACTTGGGACTGTCTACCCATCATTGGTCCAATACGTCGGACCGTGGCCCAGCATTGAAACGACATTGGGTGAAAGCCTCTCGTTTTCCAAGGTTTGACCTCTTGCTTTGACTTACTTCTGTCGAATGAGCATCTCGATGTTGGTTCAGTGATGGGCCAATGCTTATGACATCGGCCCAGCACTGAAATTGCACCGTGCTAGAGTCTGTCCTGGTCTGTCCTGTCCCTACATCAAACCAGCATTGGATGAATGTCTGTTGTTATTTGTGATTTTATCTGTACACAGACTCGTGTGGCCGGTGGAGGTCGACTATCGTAACACATACAATATGTAGGACATAAATATAATGAAATGAATAGTATCAGCTCATTACCCCATTTCTCTGTTTATATCACAAAACACGCCATATGTTACATTGGTCACTTGATAATGTACACTTCACTTCACGAGTTTTTCTCACTCACTCACTCACTCACTCACTCACTCACTCACTCACTCACTCACTCACTCACTCACTCACTCACTCACTCACTCACTCACTCACTCACTCACTCACTCACTCACTCGCTCACTCGCCCACCCACTCGCTCGCTCGCTCGTTTGCTCGCTCATTTGCTAACTATCGTTATTAGATTCATACAATATTATATGATCGGTTCACGCAGCATGGTTCACTCAGGAAATATCCCTTCAAGCACCAGAAATTGAGCCCATGTTGGATGAATGTTGGACCAGCGTCGCAGACGATGGGCCAACTTTTACCCAACATAGGCCCTATTTGCTCGTGGTTGATGGGATGCCTAATAGTCCAGTCAGCGAATGGACGAGGTTAAAAATAAAATTGCTTCATTTAGTCTTTTTTTGTGAATGTGCCATGGAAAATAGGTTATTCAGAGACTGCAAACCTCCGACAAAATTAATTATCGTAATCCCGATCACCCACAAAATGTAAATGGATTGGTCTTTGACTCTTTGGTCCGAGAGAGATATCTGGCCTGAGACACATTTCGAGTAAAAATTGCATGCAAATCCGTTCATTGCTTTTGAAGTGATACGACGTACAGACAGACAGACGTACAGACAATCTAACAGGACCAAAACATAACCTTCCTGGTGGAGGTAAATGTGAGGTTTAATCTATCATATAGGGCGGGGGCCCTAGGGTAGTGGTTAGCACCGCTGCCTTTCACGCCAGAGTTCGGGGTTCGGTTCCCGGTCTCGGCGGTTTGAAAGAAACAAAAAATGTTTCTTCCCCATCCACGTGTGAAAGTCAGTATTGTGGGGAGCCTCCGTGACCGAGAGGTAGCGTGCTCGGCCTCAGACCGCCAGGGCTCGAATTTCGAATCCTGTGTCTGGAGGACAGTGTAATCTCAATCATCTCAAATCATCTCATCATCCTCAGGAGGTTCTCCTGGCCCAGTTTAGCCTATATGTGCACAAAGGTGGCCTAAAGCCCGATTCATTTCATTTCATTTCTATCACATAATTGACTGAGAAATCGGCGAAAATCATTCACCACGGTTAATGTGAATCCGACTATAGTCATATGGAGAAACGTGACCTTAACCCTTGAAGCGCTGAATTCTTTTTGTAATGATCCATGGAGACCAAAGTTTTTTTTATTATTTTGTCTTAGTTAGCGCCCTCCGATTCATTTGAATACCTATATGTTTTGGGTCTACGATCATTATAAATATTTTTAATTTTACAGTGCGGGGATCGACTTTAAAGTCTATCCCCGCGCTGTAAGGGTTAAAGCGCTGAATTCTTTTTGTAAAATCCATGGAGACCAAAGGGTTTTTTTTATTTTCAAATTATCATAAATGTCTTAGTTGGCTCCTTCCGATTCATTTGAATACCTATATGTTATGGGCCTACGATCATTATAAATATTTTTAATTTTATAGTGCGGTGATAGACTTTAGCGTCGAAATCTGACGTCTACAGACGTCAGATTCGGACGACTAATGTCGATCCCCGCATGTGCATGTGGACTTAGGCCTCTTTTTTGCAGAAACAGACTAAACTGGGTCAGAACAACCTAATGATGACATGACACTCCCCTCCACACACAAGATTGAAATTCGAGACATGAGGCCGCGCACGCTACATTATCTTATATCCGTGACATGAATCCGAAAAAAATCTTTGAAACCTTCCACAACATGTACCGCCATCCACCTGTGTATTATACTGTGCCCGCTCCTTAACCCTCTTAAAAACAAATGTTTCTTTTCCGCCCACTCGTATGATTCAGTATTGTGGAGAGCCTTCTTGAGCGAGAGGTAGCGTGCTCTGCCTCAGAGCGAAATCTCGTATCCTCTGTGGGAGGGCAGCGTCATCCCATTCATCGCACCATTCTCATGAAGGAGGTTATGCTGACCCAGTTCAGCCCATAAGTGTACAGACAGACATTTTATTGACAGAAGAGAAAAGTCATTACAGCCTTATTTGTCATAGAAATAATGTACAAAAGCTGGTTATTTATTTATTTATTTATTTGTTTGTTTGTTTGTTTGTTTGTTTGTTTGTTTGTTTGTTTGTTTGCTTGCTTGCTAGCTTGCTTGCTTGCTCGCTCTCTCGTATGTTCGTTCGTTCGTTCGTTCGTTCGTTTGTTCGTTCGATCGTTTGTTCGTTCGTTCGTTCGTTCGTTCGTTCGTTCGTTCGTTCGTTCGTTCGTTCGTTCGTTCGTTCGTTCGTTTGTTCGTTCGTTCGTTCGTTCATTCGTTCGTTCGTTCATTCATTCATTCGTTCATTCGTTCGTTCGTTCATTCATTCATTCATTCATTCATTCATTCATTACAATAGCAGGCAAAGGGCTAAGCTGCATGAGGATTTCAGAGACGCTGGCGTTTAAAGAACTCCCTCCAAGATTTCAGAAACATCAATGGAAAGATACAAAGATACCCCGAGCAGGGGGACACCGGATATTTGCGGATTTTTACGTAACAACAGAATAAGTAAAACAAGCAGGTAACAAGAGATAGATACAAAACGTCACTGTGCTCTATTGATTATCCCACGTGAACGTCACCAGGCCTCTGTGCTCATTGATTATCACCTGTGCTCCTAGATTCATATACCCTGCTAAAACCAGATGTTGACTATATGCTGGGCTAATGTTGGGCCAGCGTCGCAGACGGTGGGCAAACATTAGGTCAATGTTTCATGTTTGCTTGGTACATAGGGTTTAAAACATGTTTGGATCCAAATAAAATGCCACTGAAATTGATAAAATAGTTTGTGAGAGATGCTCAGTTAGTCCTTAAACCGCTGAATTCATTGTGTTTAAACCATAGGGACCATAGTTTTTCAATTTGAAATCATCATAAATGTCCTAGTTAGCTCTTTCTGATTCATTTGAATACCTATGTTATGGGTCTACGACCATTAGAAATATTTTAATTATTACAGTGCGGGGATCGACTTTAGTCGTCAGAATCTGACGTCTACAGACGTCAGATTCTGACGACTAGAGTCGTTCCCCGCGCTGTAAGGGTTAATCGCGGAGTCCTACGATTCTGTATCCATAATAACCAGGGTGAATAAATTTTGCTGATTTCTCCACCATTTTTCATTATATTTTACACACAATATTTTCTAGTTACCATGAAAATTTCGCAAAGTTTTAGTGGGTATTTCAGAAGTTGGACCATTTGACATATTTGTAATGAAATTATGAAACGAGCTTAATGGGTTTATAGATGGAAACATTTACTACAAGTCAAACAGACCAACGTTTATACTATACAATATTTTTAAATGAAATTTTCATCACTCGAAAACAGTACTTGTAAAATTTCGTAAAAATTGGTTGAGAATTGACTGAGAAATCAGCGAAATTCATCCACTACGGTTAATCTGTTATTGTGAAAACAACTTTATAGTAATTCGGTTTGGGGATGTTTATATTTCAAGATTCCAGATTTTATTTTTTGAACTCATTATAGAAACAAACAATTTAGCAGGAGTGAAGTTAACATTTTTGATCCAATGCTGGTTTAATGTTGGGCCAGCTTCGCGGACGGTAGCCCAACAGTAAGCCAACATTGGGTAATTTCTCGTATGGTGTATTGATTATATCAAAGACTGGGACACGAGACGTTGGCCCAATTCTGGATTAATGTTGGGCCAGCGTTTGAGAGGCTGGACCAACAGTAACCCTTACAAGCTGACATATTTTTGCATAGACCAAGAGACAAAGGTTTTTTCAATTTGAAATCATCATAAATGTCTTGGTTAGCTATTTCTGCTTTCTTTGAATACCTAGGTTATGGGTCTATGGCCATAATAAATATTTTACTCTCTTTCAGTGCGGGGATCGGCTTTATATTTTATACGTATTTAATACATATTTTGTATAGACTAAGAGACCAAGGTTTTTTATAATTTGAAATCATCATATATGTCTTAGTTATCTCTTTCTACTTTCTTTGAATACCTATATGGTGTGGGTCTATGGCCATTGTAAATATTTTACTCTCTTTCAGTGCGGGGATCGACTTTAGACGTCAGAATCTGACATCTACAGACTAAATTCGGTCCAAGCACTGAATGGGTTAAAATGACATTGCGTCAATGTCTTGTGTTTGCTGTGAGCGTAGAAAAACGGCTCAATCCCAGAAAACACGTCGCATTGAACAAACGTTGGCTTTATGTTGGCCCACCATCTGCGACGCTGACCCAACTTTGTTTCAATGTGTCGTGTTTGCTGGGATGGCCGTCCAAACGAACCATGTCCTGGACACTGCCCTTTTGTTGACCTGACCTCTTTAAGTACTTCCGGCTCATAGTAGGCCTACATGTTGCGAAAAAGTAGGTCGGAGTAACGTGTTCAGCCAATAGGAGAGGAGGTTTCAAACTGATACAGAATAGCAACAAATAAATAAATTAGCCCTCATTCCTTTCGCAAAAGTGTGGGCGGAATCTCAGAGAGCCTCATTATTTCAAAATTACCACAAAAGTTTAATTAAAAAAATTAAAATCCATTAATTGTGCAATTTATGTTTGCTGGGTGACTTGGGGTCCTGAAATTCATTTCATCCACAAATCCAAGATGGCCGGCGTATTTTTCTCATGTTATTAAAAATAATCTTGGTTTAATCTTGGCTCATCAACTAGATATATGTGATTTATGGTTTCTTTGTGAATAGCAGCAATCGTCATGTTTTTCAGTTAATTTCAATACGTGTATAACATACCTCAATGCCAAATAAGAGTATATGCATTCCACTGGAAACATTTTTTTTATCATGATTGCAAAATGTACTGAATTTGTTTGAACTGGGACGCCGTCTTGGATTTTTTCTATTTGCGTCCATGCTAATTTTAATAAGTGATCAGCTAGTGATAAGATATCAGCTATCTTTTTTTCATTTTCGGTGCTTTTATCACAGACTGAGCAAATCTGCTGCACTACAACTGTGACGCTAAACCGTGGCTGTGTCGAGTCCCATCAAACAAGAGCTCTTCACCCAATGTGGTTTAATGTTGGGCCAGCGTGCGACGCTGGCCCAACATTAAACCACAATGTGTCACCTGAGTAGTACCTGGAGCTCCCGGTGGTGGCCTGAGGCGCTGAGATATGTGATACTTCTGTTCCACGTGAGCTTTGTAAAGAACCCAATCATCATCACACACTGACGCTGATATTACGTCATCTTCTATCGAGGAAGTAGATGAAACGCGACGCCCCTCCCGCCAATCGATACCGCCACGTAAAGCCAAAAGGCAGTAGCTGCTTACCTGTAATGTAAGCTGTCACTGCGTTTTCTTTGCGCTTGGCTACCTACCTGTCGGTGGGGTACAGGTGTGACAATATAGCACGTGAGTCTCCCACGTGTGACTGGCTAGTGTCATATGACACTCATCACACCTGATGTAGTGAGTGAGGCTGACAGCTAAGAAAACAAGTCATACAATTTTTTGCATATACAACCACCCAGTGACTTCAAGTTACTTCTATCATCCGACAATAAAAAAATAATATGCTAAATTATAAAAGGTCCTTTTAAACAAATGTTTCTATATATTTAGTGTAGCAGTGTTGAAACCGCCCTGCCCCATCTTGCCGCATCCGTTCTGACAGTCAGACCACTGGTCTGCCGGTACCAGACAATTTGATAGATGAAGATGCCCAGTCTGGGGATCGAGCTACCGACCCTGACATCATGATGCCTGAGCGCTACCAATTAAGCCAAAAAGTCAACTCGCTGGCCAGAGTGTTAATCACTCCAGTCTGTCACACACACCCGGCTACATTAGGATTCTATAGAGACAGAGAGGAGAGCGAACCCACGAACTCCAGCAAGACAGACACTAGCGATAACCACTACACCAGGTTCAGAGAGGAGGGCGAACCCGTGATCTCTGATGTGAGAGACACTAGCGATAACCACTACACCAGGTCCAGAGAGGAAAGTGAACCCGCGATCTCCGGCATGACAGACACTAGCGATAACCACTACACCAGGCCCAGAGAGGAGGGCGAACCCGTGATCTCCGACATGACAGACACTAGCGATAACCACTACACCAGGCCCAGAGAGGAGAGCGAACCCGCGATCTCCGGCGTGACAGATGATATCAGTGCTATAATATGGACGTGAGATGTGGGTGGCAATGCTATACCTTTTGTTTGCCTGGGATGTTGATCTTACATTAGCGTCTGTGTGCATATTGACACCGCATCTTACATTAGGGTTTCACTACGATGCTGTGCCAAAAGTAAGCAACGTTGGGTTCAATAACTTCTGTTTGTTGGAGCAGCCTGTGAATGTCAACCCTTAAATCACTAAGCACCACTATAGTAACGTTTTACCTATCTTTATCACCAGGTTATTGTGAGAACTTCCCTCAAGTGCTACTTGAGGTCAACGTAACAGTGATTGGATGCTCACTCTTGACTCAATTGATGATCTCTGTAGATATTTCTTTGCATTCGACCGCTCAATGTATGTACGTTGCACACCATTTTTTTTCTAAGAGATATGGCGTGCTTGTCTGAATTACATACAAATGTATATGCTGCCTTTCTGAAGGGCCTCTTTATGGTACAGGGAAACAAAACAAAGTTTTCGCTGATTGCGCTAGACCAAAGCCAAGAACAATGTGCTAAACTTATCAAGGAAGATGGTGGTAATCGATGACTTTATGGATACCGAGAAGAAAAAGAGCTCATGGAGATACCAAAACCAGAAGTCCTGCGATGCTACGATAATTTGAAGAGGAAATATCATATAATGCAAATGATGATAAAGTGAAAGAACACCCAGAAGCTGCACAATATGTACAACAGAAGTTTCTTAGAAATATAAATGCACTAATAAAACTGTGAAAGTTACAAATCCTTTCATGGAAAATGATCCTGAACTTATAACATTGACAGCTGGTGAAATCATGGACCCAGCAATTGCCACAAGTCTCACACATGCCACAGCAAAAGGACGAGTGTTGTATCATACATTTGTCAATGACATGATAGAGACCTGTGAAAAGGTACTTTCAGATAATATACCAAGACTTAACCTCTACACTTTCCAAAAAGCCGTTGATCTGAATAAAAAATAGGGTCAGGCTATCTCGGCTAAAAAATCCTCAGCAATGGCCACTCTATTTCATATCAATCTTAAAGACTGACCTGAATCAGACGTAAACAGGGCAAATGACTTTTTCAAGCATGAGAGTGTGAGAGATTCACCGACCCTCTCAAAAAGTGAAAAAATCAACAGTGGGAATAGAGCTGCTTTATTACAATGTCTCCCAAACATTCCTAAACCCGGTAAAAACCTCTTGAATCAAAGAGCTACAGCTGCCCTATTTGACATGGCTGCAGTAGTGCATATGGTTAAACCTACTACAGCAGTGACCTTCAAGGCTTACTTTCCAAAGAATCTCTTCCAATGTGAACGTTTAGATGCAGTGTAAGATGTTTATATAGGTAACAGAAGCCTCAAAACGCAATGCAGAGCAATGTGTGGTGGAGCAGCCAGCCAACGAACACGTGTGGACCCAGACAAAACAATTCATGAGAGAGCTGCTTGGCACAAGCATGCTTGGCACAAGCATGCTTGGCACAAGTTTTTGCTGGCAAACAGCAACTCTTTGAATATGTCAGTGAAGAAATGAGAAATGCAACCTCAGATATCTCCCTGTTCCCATGAAGAAAGAGATACCAGATACAAGCTGCATTATAGGAATGCTGTCGATAATTGACACATTATTGCTTACCTTTGGACCGTAGACACAGATGTGGTTGCTCTTGCTTACCATTTATTTCCAGCGACATCCCTCCAAGAGCTTTGGATTTGATTTGGAACTGGCAAGCATTATAAAGACATCCCAATTTATAATATATGTGAAGGTCTTGGACCACAAAGATGTGAAGCACCGCCTTTCTTCCACGCCTTCACTAGCTCTGATACTACGTCATTTCTACATAATGTTGGGCCAATGGGCGTATTATGGCGTACTATGTGAGATGTTATGGATCAATATTAATTACTCATATTAGTTTAATTTGACAGCATTTGCAAATCTTGATGTTTAAATGCTCATTCAAATAACCCGCTGCTTTGCCACGGTGTCAAAAAAGCCTGCTAGAGCTCAAATTCCACAAAAGTCTTTAGAAATCCACGCATTTCTGGGTCTTTCAGAACAGGGGGACTCGAATTGACCCCTATAGCGTTGAGTTATAAAATTTAATTTTTCACTCACTTGATATTATTGTGTCTCGCTACTGCGACCCACAACTTCAAGTGGTTGAAAATTACTAACATAAGGACATTTTCAATCACATTAAATGCTAATATTGCAAGTTTGATGCTAATGTCTCACTTAATATTATTTTTTTTTTAAGGGCAAAACCGCGGAAAACAGCTATAGACATGATTAGGGTTAAAATGGGCCTATATTGATACAGGGTATATACATATTAGCAAAGTGTATCTTTTAAATGTGTGCCCTGCTATACATTAAATAATACAAACAATGCAGTACTAACATTTTAATACAATTATTGCAATGATATATGTATATACATTTTAAAAATATACATAATTAACTACACTTAAAAAAAGTTAGGCATGGGAGCTGTTACGGGGTGTTTATGATGGAATTACACTAGGGGGAATAATTACTGAAATAGATAGATCTAAATTTGGGACGTACCATACCGATCCAAAAGACTAATATGAGACAGACGAGGTTGAACTGACAGTAATGATAAGAACAAAACAATTTCATTGAGATTTTAATTTCATGAATCATACAAACAGTACAATGTGGTATAACGATAAACTCTATCTTCAACGGTCCAGAATATGAAAAGAGAAGCAAACTTTAATACATAGAAAATATGCGTCAAATATCAATAAAGGTTCGAGTTTGACAATTACTCAAAATGCCTGGTTAACGCAGATAATATTCTCATAAAATGTTATCTGCGCTATCTCAAACCATTTCAAAGATAAATTTAAAGGTGTGGTCAACTGTCAAAATTCGCGGCGAGGGTCCCCCAGAAGGCAATAGTACGCGTGGGTAGGCCAAGGCCCTATTCCATAATAATACTAAATATGCGTTTCATACCCAAAGCCTCATTAAGAGCAAGTTCTCAAATCACAGCAAGCTCATATATACTTGAGCGACATCTATGAGTTAATAATTCAAAGCTCTCTGCCCTTGCCCCTACTTGGTCGCTGGCTTGCAAACAAACACACTGTATTACTGCGGGGATGTTGAAACTGCTTGTATTGACACCCAGTAAACACAAAACATTTGTATGACTTTATGCAATGCTGGACCAACAAAACAGCATTGGATCAATGTCCCGTTTAAGTAGTATATTGTAATCAGTTCAGTGGCTATATTAAATGCCATCAATCTGTACTCAATAGGCTACTGTTGGCCTACACTTGACCGTCCCAGGCATGCGCGTTTTGCAGTTGAATGATTCTTTAAATAATCCTATGCTGAACAGTATAAAAGAGAATTAGTTACTTATATCGCAAAGATGTACCAACATTACTAAGCTATATGAAACATCAATATCAATGTTAACAATATCACACTCTCGTTAACAATAATATAGTTATGTCAATCACACAGCAGTCATTCATCAGCACACACAACAGAATCATAAAAACAATAATACCCAAACCCCAGCGACCTGGAAAATTGGCAACAGATCAGTGAGTGAGGTTTACATAGTAAAATCTAGAGAACACTCAGCACGATATCTCAGTCTCCTTCCTCTATCCTCCAGGTTGCACAGAACGCGATGATCAAATGGACTAACGACGTGAGTGCCTCAAGTTACCTCATGAGTAGTCACACTCACACCGGAACACGGTATGGTCCCAATTTCGAAAGGTCTTGTTCGCGAGAGCATAAACATGATAAACAGAAAGTGTTGCCTAATGACGCCGATACAAGCATATCTAACAGAAAACCACAGCTGTACACAATCATACATTCTCTACAATTATCATACATCACGAGTCACTCATGCTTCACTGCTTCTGCAGGTAGGACTTTTGCACGTAGGCCTCTTGCAGGTAGGCCGGCATAACCATTGACGTTGAGACAACATTAGCCCAACATATCTTCACATGTCATACAGTAAACCAGATACATTATTATTGGCGTTGGGACAACATTAGCCCAACATATTTATATCTCTCAAACCTAGTACCGTAAACACATTACATTAACCCCCTGGATACAAAATCCCGCAACAGAGCTTTAGAAAAGTGGTTACTTTGTCAAAATATATGGAAGATATTTATACTTGGTATCTAGTTAAAAGCCACATTGCCATGATGTAAAAAGTTTCCGGCAGCAACTACCAGAGATAGGTTACCTACTACTATTGATCAGGTATATACGTCACTCTAGCACTTGAAGCGCTGTAATATCGACCTGATTAACTGAAATATATGTATATAAACCAATACTACCTACTACTGAGTTCGCCCCCTTATTTGGAGGTGACTCAATAATATGTGGCTTTGCAAAAATTGTAGGCATGATTGTAGGCGAATACGAGCAAAAAGCGGCCTACAAGAGCTATAATGAAGTTAGCATATTTTGTTTGCACACACTTGGCTAGTGCCGGTGATCGCCACCATAATCAAGCAAACTTACCTGGTGCAGGGGACACTGTGATGACGTAGGCGGTTCCTCCAGAGTGAGGCCATTCCATTGCACTTCGGTTTGGCTGAGCATTTTCAATATTATACACTGCTGTCAGGGACTCGCATGCTCGACAGAACATCCTTTTCTAGTTATATCCCAGCAAACAATACGTTGGCGCAATGCTGAGTTATTGTTGGCCCATATTCTTCGACGCTGGCCCGGCATGCTCCCAACATTGGGCCAACGTCTCTTGTTTGCTGGGATATAATAGCAAAATGTCGGTGATAATTACTTAAACTTGCGAAATTAAGTCATGAAAGATATATCATTGTCACAGTTATATACGTGTACTTCATTTTAACACTTGAAGCGCTGAAATATCGACCTGATTAACCCTTAACCCTTTTAGGCCTGAATTTACATTGTCATCTTCATCCACTACAAGCAGCAAATTGCTGTCGCAATTCTCGACTTGTAGTGGACGAAAATGACTTGATGTGGGTGAAAAATTTCTAGAAAATTGTCATGTATTCGTAAACCAGTTTCATGGAAATATTCATTCTACAACCCTTGGTTGTAGGAAAAGTAAGTCTGTTTTCAGGGATGTAAAATGATGCTTTAATGCATCGTGAGGACTCAAAGGGTTGAGGAACTGAAATATTTGTATATAAAACAAAAGATCGAAGTTTTTTTTACAATTCGTAATCATAATAAATGTCTTAGTTATCTCTTTCTGCTACATTTGAATACCTATGTTACAAGTCTACGGTCATTATAAATAATGTACTCTTTCAGTGCGGGGGTTGAGTTATAGAATGATCAATCTGATGACTACAGATGTCAGATTCCGACGTCTCCGCGCTGAAAAGGTTAAAAAACGGACCAGCAATTGCTAATATAAATACTTATTATCGCTGACCAGGGCTGATAGTTACCTTAAACATGATATTAATTCTATAGACCCCGTCAGATTAACTTGTAGCGCATGTTTTTCGCCGTCAATTATAACCCAATTTTCGTGAAAAATTTTACGAACACTATTTTCTGGCCTTCTGCCAAATACCGTTCACATTTTAGTGAGTATTTCAAAAGCTAGTCCATTTGACATAAAATGTAATTATTAAATTAATCAATTAATTATGTCTCCCCTCTGTACACAGAAGTGGGGACATATTGCTTTACCTCTGTCCGTTCAGTCTGTCTCAGTCTGTGTCTGTCTCCCATTTATTTCTCTCCAGCACTTTCTATCGGGCAAAACGTTGACCCAATGTTGGGCTAATACTGGCCTACTGTCTACGACGCTGACCCAACATTAACCCAGTCATGAGTTATCATGTCGTGTTTGGCGCCACGCTGAATGTTGGCCAGCGTCACAGACGGCGGGCCAACATTAACCCAGTTCAAAGCATCGTGCTGGTACCGCCAGCAGGAAGTACTGACTAGGGCTGAATAGATACTGCCCAGCACCGGCGACGCTGGCCAAACATTTAACGGATATTAAATTGGTGTCGGCTTGTACTCTGTGGACACACGACCGGCAACAGTTAGCACTGTCTAGTGTTGAATGGTTGATGGCCAGAGCCGGCGATGGTGGACCAACGTTGGCATTGTGTTACAGTGTCATGTTTGCTGGGCATAGTCTTCGACGCTGACACACCATTGAAACAGCATTGGGTGGATGACCCATGTTGCTGGTGCTAGCTATCAACGAGATCAAGCATTTTCTCTTGGTCGGGCTCCCCTATGTGATGGCCAACGTGCGAGTAACTTTTTATAGGAGTCAGGTGGGCGAGTCAGGTGAGTGTGATGTGAAGAAAACAAGACTCTTGTCAGCCTCCTGTGTATACAAACAGAACACATTGTAACAACGTCCCCGCAACGTCGGCGCCACGTCGCCCGACTTTGTTCCGCCGTCAGTTTGTCGTGTAGTGTTCTTCCTCGTGCGCACAGACACAGACCAAACAAATAGAGATGTTGCCATGACAGCATCTCACCGTGACAAGACTACATTGTATAAGTTACTAATGGGCAGCGCGGAGGGTGGGGGGGGGGGGGGCACGCCGTAGCGTGTGGGCAGTGTATTGCCGTATCAGTGTTTATTTCTTGGTAAGTCAACGTTTTTCAACATGGCGATGACTGAGCATGATCTCTAACTCAAGGCTCGAAAAATCCTCACAAAGTTTTTTCTACGTAGTGGAGAATAAGTTGAGCATGTGTGGGCTTAAGCCTTCAAGCCCTCACGATGCATTAAAGCATCATTTTACATCCCTAAAAACGGACTTAACTTTCCTACAACCAAGGGTTTTAGAACGAATTATCTTTTTTTTTAAACCACGTTAAATCATCTTCATCCAGTACAAGTCGAGAATTGCGACAGCAATTCGCGGCTTGTAGTGGATGAAGATGACAATGGTCAATTCAGGCTTGAAAGGGTTTTAATGTAGGTGAAATGTTTATTATCTGATTATGGATCTGAATAAAGTAGATGTGTCGTTTTGCTTCACTAGACCATAATATTAACATACCCCGCTCTTGTGGACGTTGACATGATGCGCATGCGTGGGCGCCCACTATGTCTACTTGTACAAGTACAAGTCGAGAATTGCGACAGCAATTCGCGGCTTGTAGTGGATGAAGATGACAATGGTCAATTCAGGCTTGAAAGGGTTTTAATGTAGGTGGAATGTTTGTTATCTGATTATGGATCTGAATAAAGTAGATGTGTCGTTTTGCTTCACTAGACCATAATATTTACATACCCCGCTCTTGTGGACGTTGACATGATGCGCATGCGTGGGCGCCCACTATGTCTACTTGTACATATTTTTATTCCGTGTCGGGGGCTCATCCAGAATATTGAAAAAAGGAGGGTCCGATTTAAATGTGTTCGGCCACCCAACGACGCATGCGTGGGCGCCCACTATGTCTACTCTGCGAATCATGACACCAAATCTTAGATATAAGCATCCATAGGAAGTTGTACATATTTTTGTTCCGTGTCAGGGTCTCATCCAGAATATTGAGAAAAAGAGGGTCCGATTAAAATGTGTTCGGCCACCCAACTAAAAAGTAGTTGGCTGCGTGTCAATCAATGAATTTTTAGTATTCTCACCGAATTTATGGGAGCTTGACACTCTACGTCCCCTTGGACATGAAAGGGTGTATCTGCCATTTTACAAAGTGGCAGATACACCTTTTCATATCCGAGGAGACGTGTAATTTTTTGTACTGACCTTGAGTCACTACCCTAGAAAATATTGAGTGTCAAATACCGATATTTTTGGCGATTTTGATCGATATTTAGGGACGCACCATTTAAAAAAAAGTTTGTCACCACAAAAGTTTGTTGAAAATGTGGGCAGAAAAAATAAGTTTGTTGTTAAAATTGATGACAAATATGTTGACGAGAAAAAACACAAAATGGTAACGTACATAATAGGGAAGGCATTCAACAAAAAAAATATTTCATTGTTTTGTGGGTCGTTTATGTATCACAAAAAAAAAATCGTTTTCTCGCAGAGGTAAAAAAACCTCTAGCTCCCCCCCCCCCCCCCAGATATCTAATGGTGCGTGTCTTAGGCAATTTAGTTTTGAAAAGGAGGTGATCATAACCCTTCCCTCCTCCCCCCCCCCTCTCGCTGGTGAATATCCGTTTTAGAAAGGTGAATTCGTAACGATTTGATAACTCTGTGGCGACGACGACACGCAGATACCATATCCTCGACTGAATTCGCTTGGGCCGTTTTCGGGCCGGGCGGAATCAGGGGATGATGTAGCCAAGCCGCCATTCTCGACCATTCTAATCTGACTCGTCTTTGGAGACGGACGTCTAGTCGCCGCTCGTCTAACCGGCCGATATGGCCTCGTCGTCACTCTCTGTCGCGAGGTAGCACATCGTTATTTGACACTGTCTGTGAACATCAATAAAGAAAGAAAGAAAGAAATCATCCTTGTTACGAAATTCAATTTATCGAGCCCTGCTGACCAGGCAGGACTCAGAGAATATAAGATTGGGCTCGATGGAATTTCTCCCGTACCATGCGTCCCAACAACTCTGCTGAGAAGCTAATAACCAGATGGCGTGCATACATTAACCCTTTAAACCCTGAAGGACTAAAATATTTTTTACATGAAACAAGAGAACAAAGAGTTATTTTCGATTTGAAATCATTATAAATGTCTTAGTTAGCTCTTACCACTTCATTTGAATACCTATGTTACGGGTATACGGTCACTACAAATATTTTGCGGGTACCGACTTTATACATAAGAATCTGACGTCTATAGACCTCAGATTCTGACGTATGAAGTCGGCTCCGGCGCTGAAAAGGGTAAAACCATTTAAACCCTCAAGATGCACCAAAACATTATTTTTCATCTCTGATGAATGACTTAATTTTTTCACCTGGAACGAAAGTTTTCTTTTGTCACCCACTTCAAGTGATCTTCATCCACTGCAAGTCGAGAATCATGCCAGCAGTTCACGGCTTTTAGTGGATGAAGAATACAACGATAAATTCGGGCAGAGTTGGGGTCAATTACAAAACTCAATTACAATTATCAGTTACAATTTTAAATATTTGGTTATACATGATTATACAAATGCCAATTACATTTTCAATTATTCTCGTCAATTACAATTATAATCATTTCGGTGTTATAGTCAATTACATCACAAATATCAGAATAGTTGCGATATAATTTATTCAATATTGCTGTAAATAAAACATTATTATAAAACTGAATATCAAGAATATTTTTAATCAAATGTTTTAATAATGAACATTGAACAAAAAAGGCTTGAATGCTCGGTGGCTTAAGCCTTAAAGTGCTCGCCTCATCGTACACGAAAAACTTATGTTTAAAATTGCGCATAAATTGAGCCGACATGACTATAGTATACAGACGTCAGATTCTGTCGACTAAAGTCGATCCCCGTACTGTAAGGGTTATGGCAGTTTTGAGCTCACTGATTGGCTGAGACTTGATCACATGTTGATAATTATGACACGTTTTCGACTTAAGTCGTTTGGTGAAACGGGGGCTGAATTCGCGCACAATCTAAGTTGACACAAATTCTTTGATGATTCGTTTGTGTCCGTGGGCACGCTGCTTTCGGCTGACGGCGTAACATTATGATCTAAAATCTGTGGAGTAACACGAGGAAGGCGTGAGTTACATGACATTAGGTGACCGCTGACGGACAGAAAGCGCGCCTAATAATGTACGCACTGACGGCATTATCACATTGATTTCTCAATCTGTGCCGAGAACAGCCAGGTAAACTGTGGTAATGGGTTGTCTCGGTTTAGCTGGAGAAACTACAAAGGGTGACAACAATCAGAAGCTGATCAAGCAAACACCTCATACTCACCCATTGGTGGAGCAATGTTGGGACAGCGTCGTAGACGGTGGACCAACATTGATCCACCAATGGCTGGATGGCTCTGGGAACCACTTGCGCGACGTCAAAATCCATAAAATACAGGTAAAACATCAAAGGACGAGAGACGGAAACGTGAGTGAGTGAGTGAGTGAGTGAGTGAGTGAGTGAGTGAGTGAGTGAGTGAGTGAGTGAGTGAGTGAGTGAGTGAGTGAGTGAGTGAGTGAGTGAATACATGAAAGAATGAATGAATGAATGAATGAATGAATGAATGAATGAATGAATGAATGAATGAATGAATGAATGAATGAGTAAATGCATAAATGCATGAATGAATGAATAAATGAGCGAATGAGTGAGTAAATGAATGAATGGATGAATCAATGAGGGAATGAATGAATGAATACATGAATGAATGTATGAATTAATGAATGAATAAATAAATAAATGAATAAAATAAATAAATAAATAAATAAATAAATAAATAAATAAATAAATAAATAAATAAATAAATAAATAAATAAATAAATAAATAAATAAATAAATAAATAAATAAATAAATAAATAAATAAATAAATAAATAAATAAATACAATCACGAGTACGTACGCCGCGTCAATAATCTCATCACCAAATACGGACCTGTCAATTAAGATTGAATGACAAAAATTCACATTTGTGCACATAAAGGCTAAACTGGACCAAAGAGAGACTCTTGAGACGAGCGAGATTAATCGTAAATATGACATATCATGATTCGAAAATCGAGTCATTGCGATCTGAGGTCGAGCTACTTCTCGGTCACGGAGGCTCTTTACGAGCTGGAGGACAATTTTTTTTTGTCTTATTGTAACAACGTTACCGAACAAAAAACCTTGAAAAAACATTTTTGAGAGTAGTCTTTGGCATTGTAATCCACTACAAAAAAGTAGGCGTATTATGTCCCTTGAATATTAACCCTCTCTGAAAGAATTAAAATATTTATAATTGCCGTAGATCCATAGGATCGGTATTAAAATGAAGCGGAAAGAGCTGACTAAGACATTTGATGATTTCAAATTGGAAAAAACCCTTTAGTCTTCATGTTTGGACAAACATATTTCAGCGTTGTATCAGGGTTAAACAACCAGTTTGTCTACTATGCAGGCCGAGAAAAAGCTAGTCAAAAGCGTTTGCGGCTTTTCATACAGGAAGCTTGAAGTTGGAAAAACACTCAATAAATTCCTACAAAACGGCGACTGTTTATACTGATTATAACTTCTCGATTCGAAGTTTGGATTGTTCATATTTTCTTGGCGTGGCCCCAAAAACTCAAGGGTTTTATTAGCGTCAGACGTTGATTGTATAGATCACTAATCAGTCCAAAATGTGGGAGGGAAAACATCAAACAGGTGCATTGAGTTTTCCCCCTACAAGCCGCATGGCAGACGGGCCTGTGAAACTAGCAAAACCACAGCAGCTAGATCATGTAGATTGTAGCCAGCTGGAGAACTTCCGATTCTGTCTTATAGGCTTTAGTAAATAGCGTATTATCCGGAGAACATTGGACTCTGTGTTTACTGGGAAACGCATTCTGCAGCCAGACACAATGCGTGCGATGAGTGTTGGGTTAATAATGGCCCTCCGTATACGACGCTGGCCCCATATTAATCTAACACTAGTTGAACGCTTCGTGTCAGCAGGATTTTGCGTTAGCTATTTAGAGAGGGAGGGACAGAGAGGGACATGGCGCAATAGTTAGATCGTGGCGCTCTGCCGATGTCGTTGCCTGCCGTGCGCTTTCGAATCCCGCTTGGTGCAGGATTTTCAGAGAAATATCATGTTTCTCACCTCTCCATCTTGGGACATTGTTAAGATGTCCACCCTCAAATGCTTCACTTGACTCAGGTGAAAATGAGTACCTGGTAGGACAGAGATGACAATGTGTACGATAAGTTCAATACGCCGAAACGGCTGCAGGACTGTATGCTCTCCGTGGAGTTGAAATGGCACAGGAATGAACAGGTCCAGTGACCAGGGGGCGAAATGTAAAGGCAGGTGATAGGTCTTCAGACTTTATATCAGACTATAAACCTGCACCTTCACCTTTAAGGCTGTTCCAGAAAAGCCTGCCCCTGCGCCCACCCCCCCCCCCCCCACATGGACGGCAATCGTTCTTTTTTTCAGGGAAAGTGGTACAACATATTTTTAATTACGGAGGGGGTGGTGGAAGGCTTTGATTGATGATTTTCCGACAGGTGTGTTATGTTTCTTAATTATATTAAGTTGGTATATAGGCCCTATATACGTTCACCCTTGTACTGCTAGGACCGTATAGGCCTACGTTCACCCTTGTACTGCTAGGACCGTATATCTACGTTCACCCTTGTACTGCTAAGACCGTATACGTTCACCCTTGTACTGCTAGGACCGTATATATACGTTCACCCTTTTACTGCCAGGACCGTACATATACGTTCACCCTTGTACTGCTAGGACCGTATATATAGGCCTACTTTCCCCCTTGTAATGCTAGGACCGTATATATATGCGTTTTCAAACCACTTTGAAAGCAGATAAAATTAGGTTGCAATTGATGAAATGCGTTGTGAGAGATACTCAGAATGAGAAATATCTAATTCTGTAATTGGGACAAGTACATCGACTCAGTACTTGGGTACAAGTACATTAAAAATAGTCAAGTTAAAGTACAGGGTTTTGCGAGATGTACTCGGGAAGCCTATATATATTACCCAAGTACATTTGCAAATGTACTTGGGTACAATTACCAAGTAGCCTACCAAGTAGGGCCTACACGTGTATAATATAACCACTCAAATATAATTTTAATGCTTTCATGTCACAATATTATCGATCGAACAGTACTTTAAGAAACATGTATGATCCTTGCAATTTTCAAGTTTTATAAGAGTAATCGCGCAAACAATGAGCGCCCCCCCCCCGCTGCATCAGACACGAGTTAATCCAATGTCTATTCAATATTGAGCCATCATCTGCAAAACTGCCCAAAAATAAACCAACACTGGGTTAATATCTCGTTTTTTTGTCGGGTCAGGCTTGTGTAGCTGTGTTAGATAACGATGGACGATAGGCTAACCATTAAAACAAAAAATTATGCTGATAGCCTGTATGTTTACCAAGTTCAAAATCTATCTGGCCGCCTCATTATAGGTCCAAATGAAATATCAAAGGGACAATATACAGCTCATGAAGGACAAGAATGTGTCATAACACTTTTATGTTGATACAACTAGATGAAATACATTTGTTTTGCGGTTTAAACAACAACTGAATTATTTTCAAATTTATATTCTAGAAAATATTGCACTAAAGAATTCAAAAAGTAATTTATAGTCTATAGATCTATAATTATATATTTTTTTAACAAATCGGGATGTACTTGCAATGTGCTTACCTTCAAGTACAAAGTACTTTGTGATACATGTATAGGGTAGGGGGGCCTACAAGTACAAATACATTTAAAACTGAAGTACAAAGCACAAGCAAGTAGGCCCCCTACTCGAAAAATCTAAGTAGCCTACAGGTAAGTACAAGTAGGCCTACCAATGTACTTGGCCCCAATCCTGCTCAGTATCCAATCATTGATATTGAGTGTACATGTGTAGGCCTACATGTAGGCCTACGGTACGAAAATACACATCGTCAATATTATGGGGACCCAGTGCTCTGCCGAAATGACGCTGTCGCTGATGGTTTAGTGTATCGTACCAAGGAATATATAATAGAAATCCTTCAAAATTCCTTGATCGCACCGAGTCTGTTATTACGGACCAAGTGCCCTCGTGTGTGCCAGGAAGGTATCGTGCATTTATCACCAGATGTCCCCCTGTACATATAACAGGTAGCACCAGAGAAAGTGATTAGCAGGCCACCTGGTGAATGCGATAAGTTTTTTAGAATAAGAGCGCGTCACATCCTAATTGAGAGATGTCGCCCCTACCAGTCAACCTTGCTCAATGCTGTAATAATGCCCCCCTATAACATCCACATCATCCCTCAGAAAAAACCCCAGAACAATTATCGTTCACTGTAGAGCCCTATACATGTGTGTGGTTGAATGTGCTAATGGATTTTCACCTACTTCATGGTAAAGCCAATGAGGCAGCAGGTAAAACGGCCATAGTGGGGTTACATGGGTCAATGTAAATGAAATGAAATTATGGGTTTTAGGCCACCTTTGTGTACATATAGGCTAGTCTGGGCCAGGAGAACCTCCTGAGGATGGTGAGAAAAATGAGATGGCACTGCCCTTCAAACACAGTATTTAAAATTCGAGCCCACGCTACCTCTCGGTCACAGAGGCTCCCCACAATATTGAATCTTTGCGAGTGAGCGAGTAAGAAACATTTTGTTTCTTTAAACTTGAAGGCCAGAGTGGGGTTCGCTTTAACCACTGCACCAGGCCCCCCGCCGATGGCTCATATATGCATGCATAATAAACACAAGACATTGAACCAATGTTGGTTCAATGCTGGTCCAGCGTCGTATGTTTTGCGCTTAACAACCCCTGTGGTCGGCCTACCCAATGTTGGCTATATGGTGGGCCATCGTCTGTAATACTGACCCAACGTTGGATAAACGCCTGGCTTTCATCCTTTAAATCCTCTATAGAGTATCATGATGAACCAAAGCATCTTGCATTCCTGCAAAATAAAGTCCACTGTGATTTTTGATCTATGTTTATAAAAGGCTCTCCCAATGCCATTAAATTATTTAAAATTGTCATATATGCCGATGATACAACACTTTATAGTAACTTGGAGGTTTTTACCTTAAACAATCAAATTTTAAGTGATGCACTTTTATATATTTTTAACTGGTTCATCATCATCATCATCATCATCATCATCATCATCATCATCATCATCATCATCATCATCATCATCATCATCATCATCATCATCATCATCATCATCATCATCATCATCATCATCATCATCATCATCATCATCATCATCATCATCATCATCATCATCATTTTTTTCATTATTGTAATATTATATAAATCTGATGACCATGATTACGATATCATACAACGCGGGGATCGACTTTGGACGTCAGAATTATATCGGTATACCTTAGCACTTCCTGATATTGTTCTACCTTAGAGCTCCCTTATACCGGTATATACCTTAGCACTTCCCGATATCGTTATACCTTAGATTTTTCTTATACCGGTATATACCTTAGCACTTCCCGATATCGTTATACCTTAGATTTTCCTTATACCGGTATGTACCTTAGCACTTCCTGATATCGTTATACCTTAGAGTTCCCTTATACCGGTATATACCTTAGCACTTCCCGATATCGTTATACCTTAGATTTTCCTTATACCGGTATGTACCTTAGCACTTCCTGATATCGTTATACCTTAGATTTTCCTTATACCGGTATATACCTTAGCACTTCCTGATATCGATATACCTTAGAGTTTCCTTATACCGGGATATACCTTAACACTTCCTGATATCGTTATACCTTAGAGCTTCCTTATACCGGTATATACCTTAGCACTTCCCGATATCGTTATACCTTAGATTTTCCTTATACCGGTATATACCTTAGCACTTCCTGATATCGTTATACCTTAGAGCTTCCTTATACCGGTATATACCTTAGCACTTCCCGATATCGCTATACCTTAGATTTTTCTTATACCGGTATATACCTTAGCACTTCCTGATATCGATATACCTTAGAGTTTCCTTATACCGGTATATACCTTAGCACTTCCTGATATCGTTATACCTTAGAGTTCCCTTATACCGGGATATACCTTAGCACTTCCTGATATCGTTATACCTCAGAGTTTCCTTATACCGGTATACCTTAGCACTTCCTGATTTTATACCTAGGTCTTCCTTGTACCGTAATACCTTGGGGCTACCTTATACAGTTATACCTTATATGAAGTTTTGTTGGTCATTAGGGCTTTCGTATACCTTAGGACTTCCTCATATCGTTATACCTTAGGGCTTCCTTATACCGTTATACCTTAGGACTTCCTTAAGTCGTTAAAACTTAGGACTTCCTTATATCGTTATACCTAATTGGAACTTCCTTATATCGTTATTATACCTTAGGGTTTCCTTATACCGTTATACCTTAAGACACTCATTTGCATTCGTACACAATTTGAAGTCTGCGTGATAGTTATCATGAAACATCTTCACATTTACACACTCTAAATATTCAATTAAACTGTGTACGCGTTAATGTGAACATGTATGGCAGTTTTCTGCATTGCAAGATTGTTTGACTTTGTGCTTCTTTAACATATATTATTTTATATAGGTATAGGCCATGGGCTATAACCACCCTACCCCCCCCTCCCTAAACACACACAACCCACCTACACCAACTTTTTAAACCATGATATGTTCAAAACATAAAATGAGATGTTAACAGCAAAAAAATAGGGACGAACTTTATATTTAGACCCCTTATAGGGGGGAACCCCCAAACCTGTCAGTTATTGAATATAATTTATTTATCTTGTATTTATTGTTATTTTATAATCTTGAGGGATATATGGATAACGCCATATTGGTCGACAAGATACAAATCTTAAGCATTATGCATGCCTTATTATACATTATATTAGATTTAATTTAAAAACACAGCTTTGGCATGCAAAGTGTCATTATGCATATTATTTGGTTTTCCATAAAACATTTTAACACAAACATCAATATGAGACTAATATTAAATACATACAATATTCAATATCCAGATTCCAGAGTATATATATATATACACTGTAAAATAGGCCTTAGCATTCAAAGTGACATTTTATATATTTTTCTCTATCAACATGTAAACGTAAGCATCAATATGAGATTCACATAAAATATTAATAATAAATATAATAATAAATATCCAAAGCATGAGTTAACCTAATTATAATAGCCTAATGGGGGCAGAAATATCAGCACATTTGAATTTTACCACAAATAGAGTTTGCGGTAAGTTTTCTGTGAAGGTAAACGTGGTAAAAATAAATTACCGAAAGTACGGTACATAGCTTATTCATCCGACTGAAATATATTAACGTTATCAAATACGAATTCATTTTAAGTTTCAAATATAATTATTCACAAAGCCAAATTCACATATATTTCCATCGAGAGCGTTTGTACGGAAGCGTTGAAACGACATGACAGTTTTTAAATCGACTTATAAGTCGTTACATCGACTTGAGCTAAGTCGCTGTAACGACATATAAGTCGCTAAATCGACTTAGTAAATCGACAAACGACTTGCATAAGTCGATTTAACGACTATAGGGCCTACTAAGTATATTAACGAATATACTAAGTCGATGTAACGACTTACTAAAATCCATTTAACGACTTATAAATCGTTATACCGACTTTTACCAAGTCGATTCAACGGCTTATAAATCGCTATAACGACTTAGCATGAGTCGATTTAACGAGATAAAAATATTTTTGTCATTTCGTTTCAACGCTTCCTTGTGTTTTCTCTGCAGGAGATTTTTTTAAACAATTTTCCCCGTTTTTCCCTGTCAGTGGTTAGCCTAGCTGCCATTGGAAAAAAAACTACCTTTTACCAGTCATCAACCTCTAAAGAAAGGGTTTGTATTGGGACATGCCTGCAAGGGATTTTTTTTACCAAATTCTTTCAAAAGGCCCCTACACATACCAAAAATTCTGGGGGCATGACTCAAAACCCAGGAGAGAGGTGATCCTGCCAAGATCTGCGTCTAATTTATAATTTAATTTTTGACCCTCCATGTCGGACATTAATTATCTGACCGCTGAGCACGACTGGGCCCTATACATTCGTTTTGAATCTGCTTGATTAGCAGATTAGATCAGTTATTGAGAATGAAACATCAAGATGTGCACATGTTTGTTCTCAAATTAAACAAATATTCGTAGGCCTAATTGTCACCCACTCGAATTCGTGGGCCGCTGTAGCGAGACATAACTTCAAGTGGGTACAATTTTAATTCTATAATGTAACGCTTTAATGCTTTATGCGCATTTGTTATCACGCAGGCTAGGCCTAGTGTCACTTCAGTGTCCGGAAACGTCCATGTTTGGTACAAAAATATGCTCTAGAATGCACCACTTAAAGCCTTAAGGGGCCACTATTCAATCTCCATGGGGGGAGGGGGCTGAAGTTTTCGTCGCGGACAAATGATTTATTTCAACACGGCTCGGCGGCGCGCTGAAAATGTTATTACTATTACATGTTTATATAGAGCAGTTCTTAAAGTAAATTATTTATTTCACGAGTCCACCCGACATTATTTATTTCCAAAAAAACTCCAGCGCCCCCCCCCCCCCTTGAGATCATAGAAGCCAGCTGTGATGATGATGTGCATTCTTAACCTTGGGCCACAATTATTTCGGGTAGTAGATGCTTTTCGTCGATTTCTCCGTCAGTTCTGAACTGATTTTCTTGCAATTTTTAAGTCAAATCCTAGCATCGGTAATTATATATTTCAAAAGTTAGACCATTTAAAGTGTAATAAAATTCCAGAATAAGTGTAATTGTTTTATAGAGGGACGGCATAATTTCAATTTACTACATGGTCAATGGTCTTCTTTTGAAATAATGCATATAATTTTACGACATTTTCACGGATAGGCCTATTGGGCTTCTGTTGAACTATAATATTTACAAAATGTCGGTTGATGATAAATTGACGGCGAAATGAGCGAAATACATGTACCGTCAACTGGGGTAACTTTGAACACTTTTTAGAGTTATTCAAAAGTTACTAGAGAATGCTGAAATTAAAAAAAAATTCACCCTCATAGAAATTGGGGGAAGAAATGAGCCTTTCTATATCTAACAGTAAAAAAATTGCTATCTGTGGCTAACAGGTACTTTTTCAACAAATTGTATTGCGTTCAATGTGACCCCTAGTAAGGGGTGACTTTGAACACCTAAATAAGTGGTTGGTTCTATATATAGGCCCTATGCTATTTGAGTTACCAATCACTTATATTAATAGATGCAAAGGAAAAATAGAAGGGAATATTTTCAATCCATTTGACTCATTAAAATACTAAATACTGACACCTTACAGATGGATTTATATTTAGATTATTTGTTTGGGGGAATGGTTGAACATATGCATGTGGTATTCGGTGACTATGAACACCAAAATAACACATCAAAATAGCACAATTAATTCACTTCAAAATAGTTAAACGTCCGTGTTGTCGGATGTAATGTTAGCTTGTTGGTTGATTCCCCTTCGATGCCGAAATAACATGGGTATTTCACATTATAAATAGGTTTAAGCCTATTCAAGAAAAACATGTTCAAAGTTATCCCTCCACAGTTTATGATTTTTTGTTTTATCCAGCCAAAGAAAATGGATTAGAATTAGAGACATACTAATATAGGCCTACGCATTGTCACAAGAGCATACCCTACATTTTGCCATCATAGAAACAATAATGAGCACTGTACTTACTCACGTAGAGATCTAAACTTTGCGGCAATACTGTACCAATATACTGTACCGCCATTTGTAAATCCGTTGTGAAGGTGCTCGAAAGGCTGATCATGGTTAATTAAATAAAATGTAATTAAATATAGGGTTATAATGTATTTGGATATATTAGTTATTAGATTTATATTGCTATGTTGACAGGAAGTAGAATTCAATATTTGGCAAAATTGGTGTTTAAAGTTACACCCCCCCCCCCCGTTCAAAGTTACTGTTATTTGCTTTAATAATATTTTATTTATATGTCCTGGTCACAATAACGTTATTACAATAATTATTATTATGATCAATGAGTTGTTCACCCAAAGACGTACTGATACCCCTGACAATAATTAAATATAATCCTAACTACATTATTTCAGTTAATTGTGACGTCACACTGTGAATTAACATAGGCCTACACCTGTGATCTTTTCTCAGACTGTGACGTTACATGAGAATGACGTCACAATGACAGATTATATATAAAAAGTGACATCACACATTAACACTCTGAGTAATTAGTTGATATACCTAAATTGGCCCAATGTTGTTTGAATGTTGGGCCAGCGTCGCAGTGTCACATTCTGAGCTTTGTGGTGATATCATTCCCATCGGTACGGTCCGCAATAAAGAAAACTAAGCAAACACGTTGAGCCAATGCTGGTCTGATGTTGGTTCACTGTCGGTGACACTGGTCAATTGTGTTTAATGGAATAACGATATATACATGTGTTTAAGGGAATATATGTAACATGTGTTTTACCTTTAGTAATTATCAGTGTAGCTTTTTGAATAGAACCAATAAATGATTTTATGTCATGTTTATGGGAATAGTGTTTTCCGTTGTCACTAGATGACAGACTGTATTCACCAGATGTCCCTCTGATCGTGTAAACGTGTTTGAGCACGGTGCCACCATTTTCTACGTTGACAGTGATATTCGCCGTCCATTTCTGCGCGTCTGCCCGGCACATATCCTGCTGAGATATCTGCTTCTGGATCTATTAAATAGTAGTAATTTCGTGTGTATTTTTGTCAGTGTCTTCACAATCATAAACTTGTCCGTGTTTACCAGAGTGACGTCAAAAACAGCGTCACCTGTAGTCACGTGAGCCATGTTAATTTACAGATTTCCCATGATGCACTGGTAACCCCACCCTGAGCACTGAGCCTGTCAATTTCACTTATGGCTGAATGTGTACATAATCACTGCAGGGCAACGATCCACCGATGAATTTCAGCTGATTTTTCTCATGTTTGGCGGTCATATGGCTATTTAATGGGAACAGCTGTTTACTAGGAGGTTCCGTGTGCCCGCTTGGTATACTTGTGCTGGTAATTGTTGGTTTTTAGGCAGCATACGCCGGCCCTAGGCCGCACAACCGCCGCCAAAATTTCGTCTCTACTGCACAGTATGGGGTGCTTCAAATCCTCCAAGGAGGACGAAGACGAAAAAGTTCGTCGTGAGGCGAATAAACGGATAGAAAAACAATTACAAAAGGACAAGCAGACATACCGGGCTACTCATAGGTTGCTGTTATTAGGTTGGTATAAATCTGAGCTTGTTATTTGTGGTGTTATGTGCGCCTGTCTAGCCCTGTGTAGTCATTACAAGCGCCATATTTATGAACATTAGCTCTAATGACATGGGTGTTGTTGGTTGTAGGGGCCGGAGAATCGGGCAAATCTACGATTGTCAAACAGATGAGAATTCTTCACGTGGATGGTTTCGGTTCTGAGTGAGTATGACTCCATATTTTTATGTTATTGGGGTTATAGTCTGGGGCTGGTATGCGTACATTCGCCTGGAATTCGGATTGGCAGCATGATCATTATGCATGCAGACAGGCCGGTGGACGTCTGTACACGAGGATTGTACACGCAGGGTGTCTACGCTACACCCCCTCTCTGAGGGGAGGGGTGTAAACAAGCTATACACAGTGTGTACACAGCATGGCAACCACCTTGAATGGATGGGCTTTGACACTGTCACCTGTTCACACCTTCACTCACCCTGAACTTATTTTTCAAAATATGACTATTTTAAAAAGTTTGAATAAACTTATAAATAGGTTTATTTGGACTTACTTTTATATGAATTAAATAGATTTAACCTGTTAAAATGATCACCCCACCCATCTTTATTATGTTCGCCACTATAATATTTCCATGTAGGCCTACTCAAGGCATGCAGTATTTATTAATTCATATATTCTGAAGATCTAAATTAAAATATAATTCACTAATTTTATTGACCCATAGGCCTATATGTATTTTAGATATTTTTTTCAGAATCAACAGATATTTATCATTTTAACCCTTTCAATGCTGGAGATTTTTTCAATTGTTTTTTTCCACATAAAAATGTAGATTACACTTAATTTTATCTCAGATAAAACAGGAAATCTCAAATTGTCTCAAATAAACATCAGTTGCAGCAACAAGACCTGCTTCTAATGAAAGTAAAATATTATGTGTAACTCTGAATTGAGACGGCTGACCATAACTGTTTAGATAACTTGTATTAACCCTTGAGTTGTATTTACTAAATTGTTTGAAATTATTTTTCATCCATTTAAAGCTGGAATCACTAACAATATTCCCAGCTTCAAATGAATTAAAAATAATATAAATAAAAAAACCTCGGACATCTCCCAAATTGAATTATTAGGTCTGAAGTCTTCTTCTTATATGCAGTTCTCACAGCACAAGGGTTAAATAATCTAAATTAAATGCTGTGTAAATATCAGTATACTATTACAAGGCTCTAATTTCTTCGGTGTTACACAGCCAAAAGCGGTATAAAATTGAACCCTCTTAATCATGAGTAACATTGAATTTGAGATTAAGCAGAGAACTAGGATAATGATAGTGCCCTTCTTTTTAAATCCAGAACTATTTATTATTAAATGTGATTTACTGAACTGTTTTTTTCTCAGCTATAAATAAATGAAAAAGATAATTAAAAACTAGATTTCTTATAAAATGTTTATTTATGTATTGTATTGTATTGTATTGGATGCACCTAGTGATGCCAGGGCTGCAAGGGTTAAGTACTATATTTTACCACCTGTCATGATGTGGCATATTTCCCATAATCTTGGAATATTCAATACTAGTATGGATAATTATACAGTCACACAGTTTGTAAATCATCAACATAAATCATATATCATGTAAATTGTGGTACAAACAAAAATGCTGATTCTTCCCAGATACATACTGTCAGCAAACGCAGCATCTGATGTGTGAAATTTGATTATTAATTCAGTGATAAACAGAAAAAAAAGCATATGTCTTCAAATGACCAAAATGATTTCTATTTATTTAAAATATCTTCCAAGTTTAAAAAATTGACTATTTAACTGCATGTGGGCATTTACAAGGTATATTATTTGACACAAGTTTGACACTGTCTATATACGGGCGTAGCAGGACAAGGGTTAATAAGCAGGTCATTTTAATTCATAAAGAGAGAGAAATTGCTGTGGCAATTCATGTCACGTCAAGGTGAATAAAAATGAGAAGAAATATCTGGGTGTTAACCATTTAATCCTTTGCCTGCTAATCAAGACAATAGTCGTTTTTGATCTGTTTTATTAGCCGATTCAATCACTTATCAGGGTTAGACACTTTTTGATTTGACCTTCTTGCCTCAATGGCAAGAAATGTTTCGGGGTACCTGCCCCCCCAATTTGTCACTTGCCGACTTTCCACCGACTTGCGTTCTCTATTGTGAGTGACAGCTGCTGAAATTTAAAGTGTTGCAAATTGAAGCTATTGCTCAGGGGGCCACTGTCCGTAATTTTGTACTTGCCCCCACCTCAAATCGGCTGCCCCGGGCAATCGTCAGTGTCAAGCCCTGGTGTTACAACCTGACATTGTTGTTTTAAATTTGTATTAAAACATTGAAACAATATTGGTTCAACTGCAGTCGGGTCACATCAATTGGCCTGTGAAAAAATTAGTAAATGTACCGTTTTTTAATAAGCTCCATAAGGGGGGTTGGAGCTCCCACATGACCTAGAAATTATTGAATTTAAAAAAAAATCAGTAAATTTTAAATAGTGTTTGTCAGACAATTAACTTATTGATGAACCCCGATAATTTTTCTATGATATTTGTCTTGGGCACATGTATGCCATGTCTGTTTTGAATAGATCATAGGTACTGCATGCACACCATGATATACCCTGATGACATCGCACTTGCTCTGACACAGAGACCTCTATTTTTAAATGTAATAGTTCTGATAAGATCACAAGTTCACGTCAATTGAGAATGGTCTAGTTTTCATAGGCACTTGGAATATTTGTCTCAATTTCGTGGCATTCCATTTTTTTAGTAGGCGGCGCGAATATCGTGCATCTGGATATAAAATGGCGGCGGCGAAACAAATGAGTTACAAATGTGTTAGGCAGCCTGGTCATGCCGTGTAGATAAAATACACAGATTAGGATTAGCTAGAGAGGCGTGTGCGCGTGTTTTGCACGCCCGAAACCGTCGCAACACACCCTAGAATTTACTACCACGCCCTGTCAACACTCTCCTTCTTATAGTAAAGGGGTTGTTACACACCCTGTTACACATTTTTTTGACACACCCTGTCAGCCCAATCCTAGCTAACACTGTGGTCACACAGCTACTTTGCAATCATGATTTTGTAATCAAGAGCACATCAAGTTAACACTTTATTGATGACTTGTAATTTTATAATTTTGTCTTTTCCAGTGAAAGAAAGCAGAAAATAGAAGACATCAAGAAGAATATTAGAGATGCCATCTTGGTATGTTTGTTCACCTCTCACAGTAGTGAACATACATGTATACATGATATACATGATATATATGGTATACATGATACATAGCCATATATAGTCTTTACATGATATATATGGTATACATGATACATAGCCATATATAGTCTTTACATGATATATATGGTATACATGATACATAGCCATATATAATCTTTACATGATATATATGGTATACATGATACAAAGTCATATATAGTCTTTACATGATATATATGGTATACATGATACATAGCCATATATAGTCTTTACATGATATATATGGTATACATGATACATAGCCATATATAGTCTTTACATGATCTATATGGTATACATGATACATAGTCATATATAGTCTTTACATGATATATATGGTATACATGATACATAGCCATATATAGTCTTTACATGATATCTATGGTATACATGATACATAGCCATATATAGTCTTTACATGATCTATATGGTATACATGATACATAGCCATATATAGTCTTTTTGCCGATTATTAATCCTTAACCCTTAGAGCACTGATGTTGACTACAGTAGACATTCTGTGTTTTCATTAGCACCTGTATATTAACCAGTTGTTAAAAGTAAAATATGCCTTCAATCTTGAAACACTGATATATTTTGGAACTTAAATTTGCAAATCACACCAATTTTCAGTCATTAGAAGTTGTGGATCGCGGTAGCGAGACACAACTTCAAGTGACTGAAAATTTAAATTGACTTATTCAGTGTTCTAAGGGTTAATTTGCTAATCACATCTAAAGACGTTTTCCACCTTTTTTGTTCTTCAAACAAGAAAATTTAAAGAAAAATCAGCACTAATTCTGTTATGTTGGCATATATATATGTTTGTTTCACATATATGCATGTTTATAATTTGTAGCAAAAAATACTTACTGTATATGTATGTAAGTATCATACTTACATATTGTAAGTATTTTTTTAACTCGATGAAAAATTGGATGAAAAATTATTATAGACTGAGTACGTGATTATGTATTCACACATGTACAGTACCGGTATAGTTTTTTTTTTGTGGGGGGGGGGGGGGTTAACAAAACACAGGTCTTGGTATGAAAAAAATGTTAACAGACCAGTCACAAGCCAATTAGGGGATCACTAATTGGATATTGGGCTAGTCGGTAAAGTTAAGTCACTAAATTATGATTAATGTGCAAAGCAGATTTTTATTTGTTTGGCATTTAATAAAAAACGTAGGTTTTGATAGTCTAGAATCAGCAGCAAATGATGATTCATTCAGTATACATCAGAATAGCTTATGAATAATACAGTACATTGAGATTTCAATTGATCAAATTTGTCCTTGCCCTGCTGAACTACCTGTCTATCCTAGAAAAATTGCTCGTTTTTAGTGACCTATATTTGGTTAGAACTTTTCTGGGATTAGTTGCCAAAGGGCCAGGGTTAACCCTCACAGTGCGGGGATCGGGGATCTGACGTCTGTAGACGTCAGATTCTCATGACTAAACTTAATCCCACACTGTAAGAGTAAAAATATTTATAATGGTAAGGCAGACAACCAGGCCAACAATCCTTATTTCGTGCCCAGATCCTGCATGGCTGCGATTGATTGCAAACCCCACAAAACATACCAGTGCTTAAAACCCTTTCAAGACTAAATTTATCAGTCATCTTCATACACTGCCAGCGGTGAATTGCTCTTGCAATTCTCGACTTGTAGTGGAGGAAGATGAATTGAAGTTGGTGACAAATGAAAAAAATTGTCGTTACATGTATTAATAAAGCAGTTCTGTGAAAATTTTCGTTCTAAAACCCCTATGTGCAGGGCTCGAAATTGGGAAGGACTAGTCGATTTTTTAGCTAGTTGTCCGACTGGACAAGTGGAAATTTTGTCCAATTAGCCGCCAAATTATTCAATTGGAATTTTCACCCACTTGAAGTTGTCTCGCTGACGCGATCCACAACTTCAAGTGAGTGAAAATTATTCAGATTTGACAAAATAGAGGTCAGCTCTTTTCAAATCTTGTTGGTTGATGTCACATTTTTCTTTAACATTTTTAATATGTGGTACTTAATGTGCTAATAAAAATAAAAACCCGAATATTTGCGGCAATGGAGGTTAAAGGGTTAACTATGTTTTTCGTCTCCTCTATAGACGTAACGGGACCCGGAACGCACCAGCCGTGACACCAACTCAGACCCGACCAGGACCCAATTTGATGCATCATGAATGTTTGAAGGGTTAAAGCCTGCAGACCCGCAGGTGCATGTGCACAAATCAGTGAAGGGTTAACTTGAAAGTACCAAACTTGTATTTTTTCTCCTTTTTTCTTACAGACAATTACTGGAGCTATGAGCACAATAAATCCTCCTGTACAATTAGCAGATTCTAGTAGTCAGTTCCGAGTAGATTATATTCAGGATGTCGCCAGTCAGCCTGACTTTGATTACCCAACAGTAAGTAGACTTTCACAATCAACATCATATAAGATTCATTTAGTGTTAACCCCCATCCTGCTGATCACAACAATTGTCGTTTTTAATGAATTTTATTAGCTGAGCGTAATTACTGTTATTAGAAACGAGATGTGTGTTTAAACATACAGATTTGAAAATTTTTGGTCTCATATTAAACAGATGCCGGTATAAGTAATTTTCAACCAGTTGAGGTTATAGATCATGGTAGCGAGACACATCCTCAAGTGTTTTGAAATTAAAATAAATTAACCTAACTACTATGTTGTAATAGTTCTGCTGGATGTTAGTTATTTCTTAGAATCCTGAGGCGAATGTAAGTGCATGTTGTAATTCAACATCCAGAAATGAAAAAAAGAATCATACTATTTGATTTGGTTTGAAAACTTACCCAGCAAACACAAGGCATGTAGCCAATGATGGTTAAATGCTGGTCCAGCGTCACTGACTGTCTGCCAATATTAACCTAACATTGGTTCGTGCTGTGTTTGATCGCCAGTGGCGGATCCAGTATGTGCAAGAGGAGGGGGCGTAAGTCACATTTTGGTTGAAAAAAGGGGTGTTAGCTTCTCTTTATTAAACAAAAATGCATGAAAATGCAATATTTTCACCAATAAGGGGGGGGGCGTACGCCAGGTACGCCCTATGCTGGATTCGCCACTGATCGCTATGCCCTTAATGTCAAGATACAGACTGTACAAAGTCTGTAAATTTGTGTCATCCCATACTTTATCAACCCTTTGAGCACAAAGTATGACTATAATCATCTCGGTAGAGAGAGACAAGTTCAATGGGTGAAAATGTAAACTTGTAATAACTTAACGGTTAAAGCGTTGACCCTTCTGCTACTGAATTGTTTGTTTCTATTTTTTATTCATTCACAGCTGGAATTGCTAATGCGAAAAACTCTCCAATATGCATGTGGAGTAGGCCTAACTAAGAATCTACCAATTTTTTTTATCAAATATAATGATATTTCATCTAAGATATATTCTTGAAACTGTATATGTACGGTTCTAGCAGCACAAGGGTTAATAATGATCAAAATATTCTTTTCAGGAATTTTATGAACATACAGAGACTCTGTGGAGTGACGGTGGAGTGCAGTCCTGCTTTGAGCGCGCTAATGAATATCAACTAATTGATTGTGCAAAATAGTAAGTTATACCTACATTTCCAATGTCCCCATAAACATGGTCAATATCAAAATGCAAGTTTTGTTACATATTACATATTAGATCTGTTGTCTGGTTTGGCTTTACCCAGCAAACATGAGACGTTGAGCCAATGGTGATTTAATGTTGGGACAGCATCGCAGATGATGGGCCAACAATAAACCACCATTGGTTCAACATCTCATGTTAGCTGGGTAGATCCTATATTATACAGCTTCTCAAAATAGGCAAAGACATGGATTGAGCAACTGGTTGGCAAATAAAATAATTGAATTTGAAAATGTTTTTGATGGAAATTATTATGTTTTTTAATGGATTTTGTCATTTCACACACTATATTTCAATGACTGATAAATAAAATAATATTTTTGTCATGTAAAAATAAAAATCTTTACATTCCTTTGTCCTTTAGTTTTGCCTGTGCAAAAAGTGGACAATTCCTATATTTACTAAATTATAAAAGGATGTGATTTTTCAGTTTTGAAACTGATTTCGGTCTTTTTCAGGGATGTCTTTTTTCCGGAATTCTGTTTCTTTGGATCCTTTTTTTTTTTTTAGTTTTTGACAGGCAATCACATCCATGATATTACAATAAAATCTGTTCTGTTTGGTGAATAGGTTAACTCTCAAAGTTGAATTAATGCTTGTATCACTGACCATAAATTATCAACCCTTGTTCTGCTGAATTGTTTGTTTCCGTTTGATAACGCAATTTTCAGCTTCAACTGACAAAAAATATATCTTTAACCCTTTCAAGCCTGAATTTACAATTCTCGACTTGTAGGGCATGAAGTTGATTTAAAGTGGGTGAAAAATTGATGAAAATTGCCATGTATTGTGAAACCAGTTTCAGGGAAATTTTTATTCTAAAACCCCTATTTGTAGGAAAATTATGTATGATTTCAGGGATGTAAAATGATGCTTTAATGCAGCGTGAGGGCTTCCAAATTGAATTGTTTGAATAACTGAACATCATTCATAAACTATTTGCTGGACCCTGAAATAGACAGGCTCACTTTGTCAATTTTGTTCGACTGCACAAATCATTCTTTATTATACTTGTAGAACTAGCAGAAATGTTTTTTTTTTTTTTAAATAATTAGTGCATAATCTGTTCAATTTTCAAATGATTCTCAGATCTATTCAACCCTTATCCTGCTGAATTGTAGCTAGAATTGTAAATGCAATTTCCAGCTTTATCACAGCAATGTTCACAGCAGAAAACAGTTTATTTGATTGTAAAATTATTTCCAAACATATACAGTCCCAGCAGCAGTACACCAACTCAGGGTTTCATTATTTATTTAATTGTGTTGACAAGGTAAGTTAATTATCATATATCACTATTATCAAGAGGTGAGTTTTTATGAGTTTTTCATGAAATGTTGGATGTCTCCCACCTAATCGTGGTTGATGGTTGACATTTTTGGCCTCAGGCTGGCGAGTCTGATGTGGCTACAGAGTTGTTGATCATATCATCACATTATGATGGTGACACAGCAAACACAACATGTTCAACTAATGTTGGGTTTATTGTTGGTCCACTGCGATAGACTCGACTCGTCAGGGGTGGCAGTTTTAAACCAAGATAGGTTTAACATCTTGTATTTGCTGGGAATGGCGCCCCCTCCAGTTTGTGCTGTAGTAATTTGTCTAAAACTTCCTTTACTCATTTTGCTTATTCATTCATCCCCGATGCAGAGCTCTGCAAGTTTGAAAAAAAAAATGATTACCTTATCCGGTAGTCTAAGACAACCACAATGAACCACTAACCGTGATTAAAAGTCTTAAGGGAATAACCCTGAATTAAGAGTTTATTGCAAAAGTTAGACCATTACATTTTGACATGTAGTGAAATTTTGGAATGAAAGCTTAATAAAATTAATAGTTTTATAGAGCAGCCTCATAATTAGCAACTTGCAACTTGACAAAGGGTCTAATTCGAAAACTATATAAAATTTTTTCATGAAATTGTCAGGGCAGTTGCTGTGGGATTCGCCAATAGTGTTTACACAATGTCTGTGAAATCGGTTGTTGATTTAACAGTGATTGAACCTGCTAATAAAACAGAATAACCCTTCCAGCGCAGGGATCGACTTTAGCCATTAAAGCACTGAATTTTTTAATGAAAACATTGCGGGTCAAAGTGTTTTTTTCAGTTTGAAATTATCAAAAATGTCTTATTCATGTCTTTCCGATTCATTTGAATACCTATGTTAGGGGTCTACGGTAATTAGAAATATTTCTACTCTTACAGTGCTGGGATAGACTTTGGCCTTCAGAATCTGACGTCTACAGACGTCAGATTCTGACGACTAAAGTTGATCTCCGCGCTGTAAGGGTTAAAGGTCCGAGTCTGTTGATGTCAGATTCTGACGTCTAAAGTCGATCCCTGTACTGTGAAAGTAAAAATATTTCCAATGGTCGCAACATAGGTTTTCAAATGAAGCAGAAAGAGCCAACTAAGACATTTATAATGATTTCAAATTGAAACAAGAGGTCCGAAGTCCTATATCATCCCCCGCCATAAATTAGATCGAGTTTTTGAGGTCACAAATATTTAAAAAATCGACTTGTGGTGGCCATTTTAAATTTCAGTAAGATCACATGCACATTTCAAGATGGTGGGTAATGTGAGAATTGTATTATTTCTGACTTCAATTTTTGAGTTTTGCGAAGGCCTACTAAAAATATGAAGTTCATCCATGGTGGCCTATTTAAATTTCAGTAAAACCTTGAAGAAAACATCACCTGCACATCTCCATATCGTGGGGAATGTGATTGTAAAATTTGAATAACTACTGACATTAAGTTTTTGAGTTTTTTCGCCCACAGAAACAATTGAAGTTGATTCGTGTCGGTCATTTTGAATTTCAGCAAAACCTTAAAAAATCATCTGCACATCTCCATATCGTGGGGTATGTCATTGTGAAATTTGAAAAATTTCTGACTTTAAGTTCAGTTTTTGCGTCCACAAAAAACTGTGGGAGTTGATCTTGGTGGCCATTTTGAATTTTGGTAGCATCTTTAAGAAATCACTTGCGCATCCCGATGTTGCTGGGAATGTCATGTTGAAATTAAAAAAAAAAAATAAACAGTAGTTTTTGAAAGTAAACACGACGCCGGACAGAATCCTGGCGTGACTAAAATCCCCCTTCCCCTACCATGCCTACGGGCGGGGGAGAAAAACCCTTTGGACTTCATGGTTTATACCAAAGTGTTGCAGCGCTTTGAGGGTTAAAAACTAGTATGTTCGAGGTTAGCGCTTGAAGGGTTAATGTGACTAATGTTGTATGCATGACAGCATTGTAGGCGCTTTGTTAACAATGTTGTTTTAATGTTTGCCCTCTGTCGATGACTCTGGTCCAATGTTAAAACAATATTGTTTGCGCACGTTAAGACAGCCACGTCCCAGCCAAAGTGAGCGTTGATCCAATGTTGTTTAAAATGTAATTTTGGTGCACCGTCTATGACGTTGACCCAACGTTATACCAATATTAACTGAACGTCCCCTTGTTGCTGTGTTGGCAATATTGGGGTGAACGTCCCCTTGTTGCTGTGTCTGCAAACCCATGCGTAATCACGCACAATGACTGGCCTAGTACTGATGTCCTCACTTTATCTGACCACTCACTGACTGACCAGCGAGTGGACTGATCTCCAAAGCCAAAAGGCGGTAACTGCTCACTTGACATTGAAGCAGTTACTGGCTTTTGACTTTGCATTGCAGTTCACTGGCCTGCAAAGCCAAAAGGCAGTAGCGTCTCACTTGACCATTAAGGAGTTACTGGCTTTTTGCTTTGCCCGTCAGTAGTGGTGACTGGTCGATATTGCCCGGCCACCGGTCAGTGCTATGTGTGCTGTGGGCCCCGGGCTGTGGCTCGGTGCCAGGAACACACAGTGTGGCCTAATATCACCAGCTTTCTACCTGGCATTCACAGCATGTTGAAATAAATCTACAAACTAGCGTTGAACCAACATTGTTTTCGTGTTGCTCCAGCCTACCAACATTTAAAAAACTTTGGTTGAACGTCTTTTGTCAAACACAATGTTGATCCAATGTTGGTTTAACGCTGGGCCAGCATCGATTCGTGTGCCAGCATCAACCCAAAATTGCGCCATTGTCTCGTGTTTGCTTAAAATGCTACGTGACATTAAACCAATGCTGGGTTAATGGCGGGCCAGCGAAGCAGACGTTGGGCCAACTTAGATTCAGTCTTGGTTCACCTCCCAGTGCTTACTGACTATCACGACGATATCCAGGCTTCGCCGGATCAAATAGAAGAGGGGGGGGGGGTGCACCAGCCTGGACGCGTTACTGTATGGCCAAGATAGGGACCATACATAATTTTCCATGGTATTTTTTTCAAAACGTGGGTCACAAGTACAAAAAAATTATCATTGACTTCAGCCGGAAATCCAATACTGACATTGCAAGCCATGGAAACTATTCCAGTGTTACATTTGTTTAATTCAAGCCTGAATTTACCATTGTCATCTTAATCCAAGTTACATTTGCAGTGGATGAAGATGACTTGAAGTGGGTGATAAATGAAAAAAATGCTAAATTAAAACAGTTCTGAGCAGTGTAGTAGCCTCTCCGTGTCTTATCCTCTAGAGCACTAATGTTCACTAGATTAGCCCCTCTTTAACACCTAGAGAACTCATCTATATACTTCCGTCATTTTGTGTTTTAACCCCTAGAACATTTGATGTCGACTATAGTAGCCTCTCGTGTTTTAACTTTGGAGCACTGATAGGCTTCCCACTCTGCATGGAAATCAGGGAATACCTGGGAAATGAGTTTTACTATTTCCAGGCCGGGAAGCGTCAGGGAATTTGAGAAAAATGCCACAAATCAGGGAAAAGTAAGGGGATTTGATGAGCCCAAGAGCTAAAGTTATAGTTACACCATATTAATTGCCGTGATTCATCAAAATAAATTGTAATAGACCAAAATAGTTATCCTGGAATTTGGAAAATCCATTGTGGAAAGTTCTGTTTTTCTAAAATAGTTGGAACTACACTTTTAGTGTTTAGTGTAACTGTAAGTGTTGTTATTGTACGACGCTGGCTCCACATGAAAACAAAATTGGCTCTAGATCTCGTATATGATATATATATATATATATATATACGCGATCTAGAACCAATTTTGCAAATATTATACGGTATTATGCTGGATCACAGCATTTCTTGATGACAGCAGGACTGATAATACGATAACACTGTAAACGCTGGCCCAGTTCTATATGCTGAAGGGAATCCACAGCTTTTTCATTTTGAAGATCACATGCTTTTCAAGATCGATTTAAGGCCAGCTGTTTTTGCTGTCTGGAGCAGCTACAGTTTTCTGACACCAAGGAGGTTATATCTATGCTTCACCTCCTTGCTGACACCAATGAATTCCTTGCTGACTTTGACACAGAGAGTGTGTGGCATCATCAGCGGCCAGACGCGTGTTTCTGTAGGCACTGCACACTATCGCGCATCTATTATTGACATGTGGTGGTCGTGGTGCGTTCTATTTTTATCCCATGTCTCTAATATAATCATATATATAGGTATAGAATGTGTCACGTACATGTAGTATGATGGCTGCTCGGTTATATCCATACACGTACATCATGTAGTGTAATGGCTGCTCGGCCATATACATACATTTAGCCAGTCGGCCCGGATTTTACCAGATAATGACACTGTACGCTCCTCCACAATGGACAACGGCAATACCCCAGCCAACACGATTCCTTGATCCAATGTTGGTTTGATGTTGCTCCACCGTCTGCGACCCTGGCCCAACCTCAAGCCGACATTGGCTCCCATGCCCTGCCCCGATGTCAGTTTGATGATGCTCCATCGTCTGCGACGCTGGCCCAACGTCCAGCCGACCTTGGCGCAACGCCTTGTTTGATGTGACAATGCTCTGCAAAGCCAAATGGCAGTAACCCAGAAAACTCACATTCACATTCACCCATTGTTGTTTGAATGTTAGGCTAGCATCGCAGACATTGCAGGATTTATCTAACCCAGCCAACAAGCGACATTAACCCTTTAAGCGCGGAGATAGACTTTAGACGTCAGAATCTGACGTCTGTAGACTTGTTTTGCTGGGAACATTGTGTTGATTTCTTGTGTCGGCTGAGAACTGCTTACTCCAAGTAAACACCTTCTACATAAAGTTCTCACTCCAAGCAAGGATACTACAACACTAGTTCTAGTATCCTTGCTCCAACTAAGCAGTTACATGTACTGCCTTTTGGCTTACACGACATACGTTGTTTCACCACCTCAGACGTTGGCCCAACATTATCTCACACTGCAAAAACATGCATTCACCCAATAGTGGTTTATTTTTTTTGCCAGCATAGTAGACCTTAGATCAACATTTATCCAACCCTGATTCAAGGTCGTGTGTTTACTTGCTGTGTAAGCTATTCATCACACAAATCTACTTCAATGCTGTTTAATCGACGGTCCAACAATCTAAGCGTTTTCCACGTTTAGCCAATGCTAATGTCGCAAGGACAAACGGCCTTGTACTGCTGGTCCCTCCTGTAATAAATCTATAAACGGGCTTCTAGACGGTCTTTGCTGAGCTATGTCTCGGCTAGGATGTGACGCTGGCCCACCACAAGCACAGCGCTGTGTTGGCGTATTCCGCTGGTTGTGAGCCAGCCTTCACAATAACGGAAGGCCAGCCGTAAAAATATCTTTGTTTCGGATTTCAGAGCAGTTGAAATTATCAGTAGGGAGGAAGGGAAGCTTTTTTTGGAAGCTCTACTTAATAGTGTAATCTGATTTCTTAATTCTTACTTAATTCTGAAATTGCCCACAACCACAAAAAAGCTTATAAAGCCGTCATGTGTTGTAACCATTTTTTCAAATTGAACAAAGTTCTACGAACAGCTTTTCATGCCCCTGGACAAGATGAGCTGATGATTGATAAAAAATATGACCATGTTGACTTTTGACTCATAAATATTGGTAAACAAAATGTATATTCATTGAGTCTTTACTCGGGAACTATCTGAGGCATTGAGTCATTACTAGGGGACTGTCTGAGGCATTGAGTCATTACCCTATGACTGTCTGAGGTATTGAGTCATTAATTGGGGACTGTCTGAGGCATTAAGTCATTACTCAGGGACTGTCTGAGGCAAATGTTGAGTCAATACTCTGGGACTGTCTGAGGCATTGAGTCATTACTCGGGGACTGTCTGAGGCATTGAGACATTACTCTGGGACTGTCTGAGGCATTGAGTCATTACTCTGGGACTGTCTGGGGCATTGAGTCTTTACCCGGGGCTGTCTGAGGCATTGAGTCATTACTCTGGAACTGTCTGAGGCATTGAGTCATTACTGGGGGACTGTCTGAGGCATTGAGACATTACTCTGGGACTGTCTGAGGCATTGAGTCATTACTCTGGGACTGTCTGGGGCATTGAGTCTTTACCCGGGGCTGTCTGAGGCATTGAGTCATTACTCTGGAACTGTCTGAGGCATTGAGTCATTATTGGGGGACTGTCTGAGGCATTGGGTCATTACTCCGGGACTGTCTGAGGCATTGCGTCATTACTCGGGGACTGTCTGAGGTATTGAGTCATTATTGGGGGACTGTCTGAGGCATTGAGTCATTACTCGGGGACTGTCTGAGGTATTGAGTCATTATTGGGGGACTGTCTGAGGCATTGTGTCATTACTCGGGGATTGTCTGAGGCATTGAGTCATTACTACTCGGGAATTGTCTGAGGCATTGAGTCATTACTCTCGGACTGTCTGAGGTATTGAGTCATTACTCAATGACTGTCTGAGGCATTGAGTCATTACTCGGGGACTGTCTGAGGCATTAAGTCATTACTCGGGGACTGTCTGAGTCATTGGGTCATTACTCAGGGACTGTCTGAGGCATTGAGTCATTACTCGGGGACTGTCTGAGGCATTGAGTCATTACTCGGGGACTGTCTGAGGCATTGAGTCATTACTCGGGGACTGTCTGAGGCATTGAGTCATTACTCGGAGATTGTCTGAGGCATTGAGTCATTACTACTAGGGGACTTTCTGAGGTATTAATTATCTAGGCCTACTGCTGTGTAATCATTCCAGCCAGGACTGTCTGTCTGTAGTATACTATTCTGGCTGTATCATATCTGGTCAGGACTGCCTGTCTGGGGCTAGTCCCTATGTTTGCTTTCCTGGCACAATTTCTCAGAGATTGAACAAATTTTTCTAGCAGCTGATGCTGGTCAAGCACCTGTTAGTTTGTATGCCGTAACCAACATACATGATGGCCCAACGTTGTTTTAATAGTGGGCATGCATACCATTGATTCATACCATTACCATTGAAACAACGTTGTCTGCTGCATGCATGTCCTGGTCAGTCAGACAGACATCCGACTGGGGCATTCTAGTCATGGTCTGCTATAATCCGTGTAGACACAATACACTAGTATTGGACTGATGCTGGCTCAGTGCTGTTTCAACGTCTGTGACACCGGCCCAGCATTGGTCCATCATTGGTTGAATGTCTGTTTCACTGCGTGTGGGCCAATGGACCAGTCTAGAGTTGCTGTCTACAGCGGTGCTGTGTCTGCAGCAGCCACTCAGTCCAGTCAGTCAGCCAGCCACCAACACACCGCAAGCTTTATCAGCCCTCTATAAATAGACATTCCCCGATCAATAATCCCGATGGCGCCTGCTAAATATAGCATTTCAACGAGACTGGTTCAGCCTGCCTGCTGGTCCTGCATGTTACAGGCGCGCGAGACAAGACGCCGCGAGTTACTGAGCATTCTGTAATGACTGCTAAATCAGAGGGACACGAGGCAGCTATGGCTAGGGACGGACCACGAGGGACAGCGAGGGCTGGGGACGGACCACGAGGGACAGCCAGGGCTGGGGATGGACAGGTATAATAGCTAGGTACGGACCACGAGGGACTCCTATAGCTAGGGACGGACAAAGAGGGGCAGCTAGGACTGGGGACGGACAGGTATAGCTAGGGCTGGTGATGGACAGACCACGAGGTACAGGTATAGAAGGACTGGGGATGGACAGGTATAGCTAGGGACGGAACACGAGGGACTGGTATATCTAGGGACGGACCACGAGGAACAGGTATAGCTAGGGACGGACCACGAGGGACTGGTATATCTAGGGACGGACCACGAGGGACTGGTATAGCTGGGGACGGACCACGAGGAACTGGTATAGCTAGGGACGGACCACGAGGGACTGGTGTAGCTAGGGACGGACCACGAGGGACTGGTATATCTAGGGACGGACCACGAGGAACAGGTATAGCTAGGGACGGACCACGAGGGACTGGTATATCTAGGGACGGACCACGAGGGACTGGTATAGCTGAGGACGGACCACGAGGAACTGGTATAGCTATAGGACGGACCACGAGGGACTGGTGTAGCTAGGGACAGACCACGGGGGACTGGCATAGCTAGGGACGGACCACGAGGAACTGGTATAGCTATAGGACGGACCACGAGGGACTGGTATAGCTAGGGACGGACCACGAAGGACTGGTATAGCTAGCAACAGACCATGGGGGACTGGCATAGCTAGGGACGGACCACGAGGAACTGGTATAGCTATAGGACGGACCACGAGGGACTGGTACAGCTAGGGACGGACCACGAGGGGTTGGTATAACTAGGGACGGATCACGAGCTGGAGATGGACAGGTATAGCTAGGGACGGATCACGAGGGGCAGCTATAGCTAGGGACGGACCACGAGGGACAGCTAGGACTGAGGATGGACTGGTATAGCTAGGGACGGACCACGAGGGGACTGAGGTATAGCTAGGGCTGGGGATAGACAGGTATAGCTAGGGCTGGAGACGGACGGACCACGAAGGACTAGTATGGCTAGGGCTGGGGATGAACATGTATAGCTAGGGCTAGGGATGAACAGATCAAGAGGGACAGGTATAGCTAGGGCTGGGGGTGGACAGGTATAGCTAGGGCTGGGGATGGACAGATCGAGAGGGACAGGTATAGCTAGGGCTGGGGATGGACAGGTATAGCTAGGGCTGGGGATGGACAGGTATAGCTAGGGCTGGGGATGGACAGGTATAGCTAGGGCTGGGGATGGACAGATCGAGAGGGACAGGTATAGCTAGGGCTGGGGGTGGACAGGTATAGCTAGGGCTGGGGATGTACAGGTATAGCTAGGGCTGGGGATGGACAGGTATAGCTAGGGCTGGGGATGGACAGGTATAGCTAGGGCTGGGGATGGACAGGTATAGCTAGGGCTAGGGATGAACAGATCAAGAGGGACAGGTATAGCTAGGGCTGGGGATGGACAGGTATAGCTAGGGCTGGGGATGGACAGGTATAGATAGGGCTAGGGATGAACAGATCAAGAGGGACAGGTATAGCTAGGGCTGGGGATGGACAGGTATAGCTAGGGCTGGGGATGGACAGGTATAGCTAGGGCTAGGGATGAACAGATCAAGAGGGACAGGTATAGCTAGGGCTGGGGATGGACAGGTATAGCTAGGGCTAGGGATGAACAGATCAAGAGGGACAGGTATAGCTAGGGCTGGGAAAGGACAGATCACGAGGGGACTGAGGTATAGCTAGGGCTGGGAATTGACATCTAGGGCTGGGGATTGAGAGACCACGAGGTTCAGCCGGGGCCGGGGCCGGGATTCCTAGGGGTGGAATTACTATGTGTGGAGCCGGGAAGTAACTATGACTACTAAATCATGTATCTGTATGTACTCATTCTGACCAAGATTTGTCTTTGCATCATGATAAAGACAAACGGCAGTAACTGCTTACTTTTCAATAAAGCAGTTACTGCTGTTTGTCTTTGCCGTTGACCCCCCTCACTCCGCTATGCTCTGTCGTGCTCTGCTATGCTCTGCCGTTCTCTGCCGTGCTCTGCTATGCTTTGCCGTGCTCTGCCGTATTCTGTTGTGCTCTGTCGTGCCCTGTCGTGCTCTGTCGTGCTCTGCTATGCTCTGCCGTGCTCTGCTATGCTCTGCCGTGCTCTGCTATGCTCTGCGTGTTCTGCTGTGCTCTGTCGTGCCCTTCTGTGCTCTACTCACCATTTTCCCAGTCTGTGGTAGTATCAGCAGCTCTCCCAGCACAACCCTCTCAGACACACATTGATTTGTCTCACAGACACATGTATATTATGACGGCTCACGTCTCCAGCCCTCGTCATGCCGTGCCACCAGACCTCTCAATATACCCCTCTAAACGAAAGGCCTTTACCCAATGCTGGTTTGATGTTGGGCCAGCGTCGTAGACGGTGGGCCAACATTAACCCAGCATTGGGTAATCTTGTCATTAGTGTGCTTACCGTAGCATTACTATACCAGTATACTGTATCACTACTATTATCCCAGCAAGCACGACACATCGAAATATTGAACCAATGCAGTTCAACGTTGTTCCACCGTCTGCGACGCTGACCCAACGTTAAAACAACATTGTTTTCTGGGATATACCCAACCAGCATATTCCCATCAGACACTTAGACATTAACCTCTCACAACGCTGAATTATTTTTGTAAAAACCATGGAGACCAAAGGGTTTTTTTCACTTTGAAATCATCATAAATGTCCTAGTTAGCTCTTTCCGATTCATTTGAATACCGTACCTGTGTTATGGGTCTACGGCCATTATAAATATTTCTACTCTTACAGTGCGGGGATTTGGTTTAATGCTGGTCCATTTTTTACGACGCTGACCATTACTCAAGACTCCTTAGATCGAAAGTATCTGCTTTGTTCCCAAAGTATCCTTGGCTACCCCAAATAACACAAGATGTTGGTCCAATGCTGGTTTAATGTTGGCTCATTGTCCACGACACTGGGCCAACATTAAAGCAGCATTTGTTAGATGTCTCGTGCGTGCTGAGTAAGCCTTTCATATGAAAACCTGAATATGAGTTTTATCTAGTAATTAGTAACAATGCTCACACGGCGAAAATTAAATATCAATTGCTGATTGATCTGAATATAGCACTGTGATCCTTAAAATAACTAGTGTGAATATATGTTTTTGTCGGTGGTTATTAGAATAGGAAAATACGTCACGTTGATGATTGAAAATGTACTAATAGTAATTTAAAACCCGTTGTAATCCTTTAAATAGTGTCATGAAGAAATGATACATTGTCTGCCTACAGACTAATGACTTCCGACAGACAAACTAACATGGTATTACCCTTGCTCAGAAAACACGCCACGCACGAACAATCACTTCTGTGGATGACCACTTCTGCAACACCTAGTTATTTCTTTCAATTGTCTGATAGTACAACTTGCAAGATATCGTAGTCATTGGATATCCGATGCCTTCGATATCTTGTAAGTTGTGCTGACAATTGGAAGAAATAACTGGGTGTTGAAAAAGGGAACAGAAAGTTGAAAGTTTTCAAATTAAAATACGAATATAAGGTAATATTACATATGATCTATCTAATTACATTAGTCAACAACAACAGTATACATATAGCCATTGGCGGCCCTGATGACTCATTCGTATCGACTGGGGCTTGTAACCTGGGGGTACCAGGCTCGAATCCCGGTCGGGACGAATATTTGTCATCGTGGTTGTGCATATACAGTTCTCCAAACTATTCAAAGGCATGGAGTGTACAGTGCTGCCTATGGTACTGTGCACTATAAAGAACCCTTGAAGTCATTAGAAAAAAGAGTAGGGCATAGTCCCCGCTTCGGGCTTCCTACTGTCGCGATATTGCCATGATTGTGCAGAAAGCGACGTAGCCAGTAAAATGATCTACACATTTAATCTTACGGGCTCCAGCTCTAATGTAACCTTCTCTAATGTAACGTGATAAAAATGTGACCCCTGTAGACCATCCTCACAGCTGACAACCAGACCCCGGCTAAACCAGCTTTCTAAACTAAATCTTAAGTCCGTTTTAAGCTCACTGATTGGTTCAGATTTGATCACGTGTCAACATTTAAGACAACATTTAGACCTAAGTCATTTCCAGAAACCAGTCCCCATGTATCATCACGAATCATTTCTTATATTATAAGTCATAATGTCCACTTCATCTTTGTCAATTTTTAGTTTGAAGCATGCCTGGACATACGGCACCCCGTAAAATATATTGATATAGCCTGCCATATAGCCTGGTTTGAAAGAAACAAAATTGTTTCTTCCCCATCCACGTGTGAAAGTTAGTATTGTGGGGAGCCTCCGTGACCGAGAGGTAGCGTGCTCGGCCTCAGACCGCCAGGGCTCGAATTTCGAATCCTGTGTCTGGAGGACAGTGTCATCTCAATCATCTCACCATCCTCAGGAGGTTCTCCTGGCCCAGTTTAGCCTATATGTGCACAAAGGTGGCCTAAAGCCCGATTCATTTCATTTTTTTACCGGTACTTACTAAATGCAATATCGGCGGAATGTTAACATTTCCATATGATATTAATATATATTAGTCAATGATAAGCTTATCTATTTAAATACACGACTGGGTTCCACACTCTATATATATATTGATCAAGTATATCTATATATATATTACTACATGTTTGACTAAATGTTAACTCGACGTGCTAAACGTCGGCCAGCATTCCGCCAACAGTGTGTAGCATTTACATATGATATACCGGTAAATGCCTATGATAATAAGTGACTGAACACTTCACACAGCCGAAGTACATATTTAGCAAAGGTCTACATGCAGCCAACAAAGTGGTCTACACATTAAATGTGCTCCAGCTCACACAACGAAAGTACACAACACACCGTCTATACATATAGCCAGCAAAATGGTCTACACCTTATGTGTTGTAGATCATCATGATTCATCACACAACCAAAGTACATGACACCGTTTACATGTAGCCAGTAAAAAGATCTACACATTATGTACTTTGATTCATCGTACAACCAAATAACACACCGTCTACATATACTAGCCAGCCAGTTTTGAGTTTATGACAATTTCAAGTTGAGTGATCACGCTAATCTATAGCTTCGTTGTGCTACAGACTGATGGTATGTGCGTGAACGATGGACACACCAGGCTTCGCCCCTGACATTTTAAAGACCACATTCACTCAACTGTGACAAAGCGACATGCAACCAACAAAGTGGTCTACACATGTATTAAACGTGTTGTAGCTCACACAACACCGTCTACAAATAGCCAGCAAAATGGTCTACACATTAGGTGTTGTAGATCATCATAACACAACCAAAGTACATAACACCGTTTACATGTAGCCAGTAAAATGGTCTACACGTTTATATATGCTATAGCTCACACAACCAAAGTACATAACACCGTCTACATGTAGCCAGCAAAATGGTCTACACCTTATCTGCTCTAGCTCACACAACCAAAGTACATAACACCGTCTACATGTAGCCAGCAAAATGGTCTACACGTTTATATATGCTATAGCTCACACAACCAAAGTACATAACACCGTCTACATGTAGCCAGCAAAATGGTCTACACGTTTATATACGCTATAGCTCACACAACCAAAGTACATAACACCGTCTACATGTAGCCAGCAAAATGGTCTACACGTTTATATATGCTATAGCTCACACAACCAAAGTACATAACACCGTCTACATGTAGCCAGCAAAATGGTCTACACCTTATCTGCTCTAGCTCACACAACCAAAGTACATAACACCGTCTACATGTAGCCAGCAAAATGGTCTACACGTTTATATATGCTATAGCTCACACAACCAAAGTACATAACACCGTCTACATGTAGCCAGCCAAATGGTCTACACCTTATCTGCTCTAGCTCACACAACCAAAGTACATAACACCGTCTACATGTAGCCAGCAAAATGGTCTACACGTTTATATATGCTATAGCTCACACAACCAAAGTACATAACACCGTCTACATGTAGCCAGCAAAATGGTCTACACGTTTATATATGCTATAGCTCACACAACCAAAGTACATAACACCGTCTACATGTAGCCAGCAAAATGGTCTACACCTTAGGTGTTGTAGATCATCATAACACAACCAAAGTACAGAACACCGTCTTCATGTAGCCAGCAAAATGGTCTACACCTTATCTGCTCTAGCTCACACAACCAAAGTACATAACACCGTCTACATGTAGCCAGCAAAATGGTCTACACCTTATCTGCTCTAGCTCACACAACCAAAGTACATAACACCGTCTACATGTAGCCAGCAAAATGGTCTACACCTTATCTGCTCTAGCTCACACAACCGAAGTACATAACACCGTCTACATGTAGCCAGCAAAATGGTCTACACCTTAAGTGCTGTAGATCACACAACCAAAGCACATAACACCGTCTACATGTAGCCAGCAAAATGGTCTACACCTTTATATATATGCTCTAGCTCACACAACCAAAGTACACAACACAGTCTACACGTAGCCAGCGAAATGATCTACACATTATGTTCTTTGGTTTCTCGTACAACCAAATACCACACCGTCTACAAAGGTTAACTTGAGCATACAGTATCTGCAAAAATGTTTATAGCCAGCCAGTTTTGAGTTTATGACAATTTCAAGTTGAGTGATCACGCTAATTTATAGCTTATTTGTGCTACAGACTGATGGTATATGAGTGGACGGGGGGCGCGCCAGGCTTCGCCCCTGACCTTTTAAATACCACATTCACTCAACTGTGACAGAGTGACTCAGCCCGACCATTAAGTTTAACCCTTTCACCGCCACGTAATCTGATTTATACAATTTTACTCACGTCGAGTTGTGTCTCTCTACCGCGTCCCACAACTCCAAGTGTCGGAAAAATTGTCGTATTTGTTCAATTTTAGCCCATGTTTTTTCTCAAATGCAGAGCGTGAAAAATATTTTAAAACACCGACATTAGCCCCAGCATTAATCTAACATTGGACTAACGTGTCCTGTCTGGGGAGTAATCCATTTATTGGTGTGTATTGTCACTTGTATATAATCTGGTTTTCACGCTAAGCTATCTTATTTTCATTTTTACCCACATCTTCACATGATTGAAAATTACTCAGATTTGTATTTTTGAATCTGGATAAGATTTCAGTTTAAGTTACTTGCTGTATTCCTGCACTCAGGATGTTTGACATCTTATCGCAGGCAATGCCTACCCCCTCACTGAAATCCTCTAAGCTCACAAACAAGCTGGTTGGTTTTATTGCAAATTTGCAAATCGTGTTAAACAGTCACTTCATTCCAATAACTGTGATTTACCCTGGTCATAAAACACATTAACCCTCATACTGCTAGGTTATTTTATTTAAATTTTCAACCACTTGAAGTTGTGTCTCGCTACCGCGATCCACAACCTCAAGTGGTTGAAAATTACACATATTTGTTAAATTTGAGAACAAACGTTGATGTTTACACTGTCATTGCATTCCCAATAACAGTTTTTTAACCCTTTTTTTCAACGGTTTTTTCAATTTGAAATCATCATGAATGTCTTAGGTAGCTCTTTCTGATTCATTTGAATACCTATGTTATGGGTCTACGGCTATTATAAATATTTTCACTCTTACAGTGCCGGGATTGACTTTGGACGTCAGAATCTGACGTCTACAGCCGTCAGATTCCGACGACTAAAGTCGATCCCCGCACTGTAAGGGTTAATCGGCCAATAAAACTCATTGAAAACAATTTTTGTCGTGATTAGCAGGCAATGGGTTGGTACATGTACAGTATGTGATTGGTCACAGAGCTTGAGCATGTCGTATATTAACACTTCACTGCATACTGTATTACTCTTCACAGTCTATGACCCAGCAAACATAAAACATGGAATAAATGTTGTTTTGATGTTGATCCATCGTCTATGACGTTAGCCCCATCATTAAAACAACATTGTATCAATGTTTCGTATTTTCTAGTTAACTCAGTGCGTGTGACACACTATACAGGCAACGCCTGCTCTGTACCTTTACATTCATCCCTTATATCACTTACATAGAATAAAATGTTTCACTCTAGTATTATTATTCTTTTAATATTAGCAGATTAGATGCGGTGAATTATAATATATGGTTGTGTTATTGTCACAATTTTGTAGTGTGTATTCACAATATCACTGTGGATTTATTTGACCATCAGTCACCTGGAATAATTTGATATATTTTTGCCTGTCACATCACTGGTATTTTCACTCATATTGATTTGTCATGTTTGTAAAACACCAGCTGTTTTTATTTTCAAGTTATTGTAGCTGTGTTGAATATGGCTCATAACAAGGAAAATAGAATCTGGTTCTATTTTCCTTGTTCATATCAACCTTACTATGTTATCATTGTCAAAACACACCAACGCGAAAGACGAACTCTTACAAGTTTCAAACTGGATTGATTTTTTCGCGTTTACGTCGTTTCTACATGGTATTTATCCGCAAATTGCTCGTCCAATTACGTGTCTGTCCGCGTGCGTTCTTCGGCTGGGTGGCTGGGTGTTCGCGTGCTGTCGTGGGCTGTTTTAATCATAACCCTTTCAGCGCGGTAACCTCTTTATACGTCAGAATTTGACATCTGTAGGTGTCAAATTCTGACGTAACCCGCACTAAAAACATAAAATATACTTTACAACATTGTATAATGGCCGTAGATCCATATTAAACATAGGTATTCAAATAAAGCGAGAAGAGCTAAATAAGACATTTATGATGATCTCAAATTGAAAAAAATCCTTTAGTCTCCATGTTTTGGACAACAATATTTCGGCTTTGTGACGGTTATGCTGTCTTTTCTGGCCTGATCGTTGATTCTTGCAGCGCGGGGACCGACTTTAGACGTCAGAATCTATAAAAATCAAATTTTGACAGCTAAAATCGATCCCCGCACAGAAAGAGTAAAATGTTTATAATGGTTGTAGACCCATAACATAGGTATTTAAATGAAGCGGAAAGAGCTACATGTCTCTACGTCATTTATGATGATTTCAAATTGAGTAAAACCCCTAGGTCTCTTGGTTTATATACAGTACTTCAGCTCATTAACCCTTACAGCGCGGGGATCGTCGTACGAATTTAGTCGTCAGAATCTGACGTCTGCATAAGTCAGATTCTGACGACTAAAGTCGATCCCCGCACTGTAAAAGTGAAAATATTTCTAATGGCCGTAGACCCATGACATAGGTATTCAAATGAATCGGAAAGAGCTAACGAAGACATTTATGATGATTTTAAATTGAAAAAACCCCTTTATGTGCGATGTTTTTTTTTACAAATTATTTCAGCGCTTTGAGGGTTAAGGCTTACTGCCTTGATCTGGTCTGTATTCACCTCGTACACACGTCTCACAGGGTTTGAAGTAGGTGATTGGATTCAGAATAAGGGGATATAATCCTATTGTGACTTTTACACTGTGAACACTCCACGTCATAAGCCTCGAACCTGAATGCCTCCTGGTGCGTTACCTAGCTGACACAAGACACTGAGACAATGTTCATTTAATGTTGGTTGACCGTCTACGACGCATCCATATAGTACATACATACATACATACAGTAAATACAGTCAAATATACCACCAAGGAATCTCGATTCCTTGGTACTGCATACTGACTACTGCAGTTACTGTGAGTAGAGAGAGGGACGATGCGTAATGATTTGAGCATGCACCTTTGCCGTGCGGTTTCGAATCAGAGAAATGTCATGTTTCTCCCCTCTCAATCTTGAGTATGATGATAGTCTAACTTTATATCAGAGTATAAACCTTTACATACATTGACAATAAACTGTATTCAGGTCAATATATTGTGCATACTGAGATACAGTGCATAATATATAGTAAATACAACATATACATCACATACAGTGCACCCAGTATATACACTACATATGATATAGCAATACAGTACACATATAGTCTACGAGAATTTCCAAAACGTCTTGTCACACTAGCAGTATATCAAGATCTACATATAACACAGTAACAGTGTTGAAAGTGACTTTAATAGTGTCAAAAACAAATCTGTTTGTATCTGTTTTAGGAAAACAACTCGTGGCCCTTCCTAGTCAACATTGCACCAATACTGTATTAATGTCTGTGTCGTGTTTGCTGGGTTAGGGCTGTCTGTTTGAACTCGTAATCCTTGTAAACATCTCCAGTTTAAATTTAAGTTATTACCCGTGTGGCAGATGGTACATTAAGTATATATGCACTGAACCCTTACAGCGCAGGGGATAGACTTTAGTCGTCAGAATCTGACGTCTGTAGACGTCAGATTCTGACGACTAAAGTATATCCCCGCACTGTTAGAGTAAAATATTTCTATTGGTCGTAGACCCATAACATAGGTATTCAAATGAATCGGAAAGAGCTAACGAAGACATTTATGATGCTTTCAAATTGAAAAAAAGCCCTTCGTTGCGATGTTTTTTTTTACAAATTAATTCAGCGCTTCAGGAGTTAAAGTGCTAGTCGCGTCTACAGCCGTTAGCAGCCTCTTTTATTTGCTATTCAAACAACAAAATGGGATTAATTTATTGAGTTTGCTGATTAGGCAATGTTTTGATTCAAATTCTACATATTAAAATTATGCAAGTTTTAACCACTTGAATTTGTGGATCGCGGTAGCGAGACACAACTTCTAGTGGTTTATAAAAATAATTTTGTAACCGCGCTTTAAGGGTCAAAACGCAACCATTAAACGGAGCCGATTATGACCGATCTGCGACACTGGCCCAACCTTAACCCTAAAAAATAAATATGATTAAAAATAAATATTTTTATACACTACCATGGAGGCAAAGTTTTTTTTACTTTGAAATTATCCTAAATGTCTTGGTTAGCTCTTATCGCTTCATTTGAATACCTTTGTTATGGGTGTACGGCCAATATAAATGTTCCACACTTTCAGTGTGGGAGTCGACTTTAGACGTCTTTATCTGACGTCAAAAGACGTCAGATTTTGATGTCTAAAGATCCTCACACTGAAAGGGTAACCCTTACAGCGCAGTGATCAACTCTAGACGTCAGAATCTGACGCCTGTAGACGTCAGATTCTGACGTCGATAATCGATCCCCCACTGGAGGCGTAAAAATATTTTTAATAGCCATAGCCGTAGAGAGCTGACAAAGACATTTATGATGATTAAATCAAATTGAAAAATACATTTAGTCTCTATGGTTTATACAAAAATTGTCAGCGCTTTAAGGGTTAACCCTTACAGCGCGGGGATCGACTTTAGTCGTCAGAATCTAGCACCCTTCGGGCGCTAGGGTTATACTCTCGAGTATTCACATTAACCCTGATGGGGGATTTTCGCTGATGTCTCAGTCGAATCTCGACCGATTTTAATAAAAATTTAGAAGCACTTATAAATGTTTTTTAGTGTATGTGGCGTTCAAGGAGATACATAGCCACAAAAATAACTATAAAGACTATAACTAGGGCTATATAATGGATGCGTTTAAACGATAATAAGGGAACTGGATTTTATATTAAAACATTTTTGGCACCACCGTACACGAGCGTTATTGGTAATAGGGTAACATGAATGGACCCTGAAATCGTACATGAGATACTTGTTTAATAGTACGCAGAGGGCCACAAATGCACTTCATTTTATCTCAGACGCACTGTTTTCGAGACATGGCAGTTTAAAAGTCGCTCGCTATTTGTATTGTCATCGGGTTTTTTAATGTCCTTTGACCCGCCGTGCACCCGCTCGCTATTGGTTCGGTCGCTTAACCCTTTCTAGACTAAATTTACCATTTCCATCTTCATCCACTACAAGCTGTGAATTGCTGTCGCAATTCTCGGCTTGTAGTGGGTAAAGATGACCTGAAGTGGGAGGCAAATTAGAAAAATATATTGTTATTATTACAACAGTTTCATTTTCGGTCTAAAACCCCTTGGTGTAGGAAATTAGACCATGCAGAAATGCAAAATGATGCTTAGATGCATCGTGAGGGTTTAAAGGGTTTTAAAAGAAGAGATGGCAGAATACATTGTCACCCAAAGTCCACTTTTAAGACTTGTAAGTTAATCTGTTCAAAACTCAATAATAAATAGCTTTCCGATGATAATAATAATAATCTATACTCTTATAGAATAAGAGTTTCGTTGTACGCTCACCCCGACTAAATCGGTATTTATGGCCACCCAATATATACCTCCAACATAGCAGTTACATTATTTCTGAAATACGTGGTATATTAGAAGCTCTTGTGAGATGTTTTTTTGTGTCTCTTTTGACTCGACGGCAACTCTTTTCCATCAACGGCAACGGCGCGTAGCACAAATTTTCAAACACGTGGCTCAGACCCAAGGGCCAACATCAGCCCTATGGTGGCCCATCGTCAGCGACGCCCGGACAACTCCGACTCAGGAAAACAAACGTTCTACTACGTCCAAACTAATTACGCCAGGAATCACACTCTGAGTTATTATTCAGACAGGTGTGGTGGTAATCAGTTGGTAATGCCATGGAGGTAAAGCTGTGTTGGTGATGTTGTGATGGTAATTCTGTGGCTGATTACAAGTATCCCCTGTAATTATGACCTGCAAAACAAACCGCTTACTGCTTGTTATTTAACCCCTTACCCTGCTGAACTATGACCTGCAAAACAAACCGCTTACTGCTTGTTATTTACCCCCTTACCCTGCTGAACACGATAATAGTCGTTTTATATCTGATTTTTTAGCAAATGAAATCACTGTTATTGTGAATTAAATGAGTATTTAGACATCAAGATTTGCAATTGTTTGGTCTCAAATTAAACAAATATGAGTAATTTCAACCCACTTGAAGTTGTGGGTCGCGGTAGCGAGACACAATTTAAAGTGGGCGAAAATTAAATATTCATTTCAGTATCTTAGTATGTAAAGGATTAGGTTAACGAGATATCTAAGGTTACATAACTCGATGTTCAATCTGTGATGTTGTTTTCCCCCAAACCCTGATTACTTAGCAGACTGCAGCGCTCCACCGGACACACCCTGAACCTTTGTCTTGTTTTCATTTGCCGCAATCCCCACCTTGAAATGAATGAGAATTACACTTTTTTTTTATAAATTACGCATATAATCATAGGCACCCTCCCTTTCCACACCCACCCTTCCTCCTCTACACTATTAATATACCAATGTAGACAAGGTAGACACACAGATTAGAATAGCGGTTGGTAGTTTCTGGTATAATTTGAAAAATATAGGTATTGTTTGCGAATTAATTATTTACATTTTCATAGTGACTTGTCAGAATTCGAACGACGATCAAATACAGGCAGTATTGAGTATGAAGTCCTTGTACACTCAAGGAAATAGTACAGCCTCGCGGTAAATAGCAATACTGGTTCAGAAAAGGCATCAGTGAGCTATATTTAGGTTCGGCTGGGTTAATTATGGTTGATGGCCGGGGGGGGGGGGGGGGGGTGTGTATCCATGTGTAACCTCAAACATCAGACTGGACCATGAGCCAATATTCATGATATTGGATTCATCGAATCAACATTAAGCCAACATGGTTCCCGTACCTGTGTGTAATGGGCGCTGTGCCAAATAACTCACTCTGTCACATTATACACACGGCCCCCAGCAAACACGAGACGTCCAGCCAATGTTAGTACAGTGTTGAGCCAGCGTCGAAGACGATGGTCCAACATTGTGACGACACTGGCTTAACGTCTCGTATTTGCTGAATGCTGGCTCAATGTTGTTTCAGCGCCGTAGACGCTTTGCTCCCAAATTGATGTTTTTCGTTAGCTGAGAATATACAAGTTTATGAAATATTTCTCACACTCATATTCACAATGAAACCAGGGTTCCAGAATTTTTTTTATTTCGGGTAGCGACATGCAAACAAGCTAAATATTCATTGCGTTTTTTTCTATCATAAAATATGAAATTATTTCACTAATCTATTTCGCTTTTGATTTGCAATTGGCCAAAATTTTGTGGTTTCTCACCGCGCGATACTGAACAACATTTAAATGAACCCTGGAGAGGTGTAGTGTGTCGGTGTCAGCCCATATCGCACTATTTGTGTACTTTGACCTGCAAAGTACGGCAGTTATCAGGTTATGTCATGTGTGAGAAAATACAAAGATTGGTAATTTTTCGTATGAGCCTTCAGGCGAACACCTTATGCATTTGACATGTGCTGTATTTTCATATATCACAAGAAAAATGAGCGTTTGTACTTTCCCTGGTGAGATGTTGACGACGCGGGCCCAACTGTCAACATCACACTGGTATTGGTTTTCTGGCTTGCTGGGGTTTGTACCATAGAATTGTGATGTTATTATTTGTGACATTCACGTCATCTCATGATGTTATTAGCTGTGATTAGACCCGTGTTAATTCTCGTGATGACAGGGCAGGTGTGTCTAAGCACACATCCCTCAGCCCGTCACCACCCCGCTACACTTAAAAACAATAACCACTACATAATTACTGGTATTATGACAAATAATGACAAAATACCACCAGCATAATCACACAGTTCTGTGTTTAATATTGCACTATTTATCACCTAATTCAGGCACGTTGACGGCACTAGCCCACCAATGGTTCTTAGTCATGTATGTCATAATTCATACCTTTCCATGTATATCATGTATATCAACAGTTATTGATTTTTAACTTTTTAGTGACAATTGACTTCTAATCATATTTTAACAAAAATGTTCACAGACTTTTAACTCGTAAAGCGCAGGGATCGACTTGAGTCGTCAGAATCTGACGTCAGATTCTGACTATTTAAAGTCGATCCCCGCACTGTAAAAGTAAAAAATATTTGTAATGGCCGTAGACCCTTATCACAGGTATTCAAATGAATCGGAAAGTCCTCACTAAGACAGTTATGATGATTTTATATCGAAAAAAACACTTTGGCCTCCAAGGTTTTTATAAAAAAATTCAACGTTTCAAGGGTTACTTTAGTGTAATCATATTTAACAAAAATGGGCACCAACTCTAAATGACCCAGGGGTCCACCCCACTTAAAATCTTAAAATTCAGATTATCTTTTATTTCTCTCAATTCCATTTGAAAAGTTGGGATGCTCTTAAATTTTTTATTGAAAATGAGATAATTTTTATTTTAACCCTTTGTACCCTCATAGTGCATCATTTTGCACCTCTGAAGAACGACTCAGTTTCCTTAAAACCTATGGGTTTTAGAACGAAAATGTTTATGGAACTGTTTAATAATAACGATGTATTTTTCGCATCACTACAAGTCACTTCATCACTACAAGTCGAGAATTGCGACAGCAATTTGCGGCTTGTAATGGATGAAGGGAGACAATGGTAAATTTAGGATTGAAAGGGTTAAGGTGTTTAGTGGGATGTACTTTTTCGATAATCATGACTAAAATAAGGTGACTAGCTAAGCTAAACCAGACCAGGAATGATAACAGATAATTTACAGAGCAATTTAATATACTTTAATAATGCAACTTTGTGTTAATATTTATATGCCAATAAATATTAATGTCAAATTATGTCAAAGCGTCTTATTTTTAAAGAGTTCCCGGTTGTGTCATTTTATTTGGAATCACTTTTATTGAATATAATCCATGTGATGTGCCTCATTTTGTGCTTACATGTTTAACCCTTTAAGCGCTAGGTAGGCCTACTACTATAGTCGTTTTTGGTCTGTTTTATTGGCCGACCCGGACCGACCAAGACAAGTCACTGTTATTGGGAATGAAATATGTGTTTAGACATCAAGATTTGAAAATGTTTTAACATCAGGATTTGAAAATGTTTGGTGTCAAATTAAACAAATGTGTGTAATTTTCACCCACTTGAAGTTGTGGGTCGCGGTAGCGAGACACAACTTTAAGTGGGTGAGAATTTAAATAAGATACAGTAGCTTAGCTGCTAAAGGGTTAAAATAAAAACTGGTTTGTATTCATGTATATACTTTAACGCCGTGTCGATGTTTTATCATGTTTATTTATCCACATAATGAAATATTACTGTGATTATTGCGAAATCTACTGCGCTTTTCTCATGTCTAATCTCGCTATGTAGAATAATATGATTATACTGCGATCTAGAAGCCCAGAACCATAGCCAGTGAACACTGGCTATACAACCAATGTTTTTTTGATGCCGGTCGATCGTCAACCAGGCTGGCCCAACATTAAAATAGCAGCTGGTGATTCTTGTGTTTTCTGGCTGTGCAGTTTTCAACGTCTGCATGTGTACTTTGACTCTGCCGTTAGCGATACTTGATATTATGTATACTGCTCTGCAATGCCAAAAGGCAGTATCTGCCCACTTGTGAGGTAAGCAGATACTGTCTTTTAGCTTTGCCGAGCAGTACAGTACGCTATCTGGTTGTCTGTATACGTATTCATACATGTATGCTATCAACCCTATGAACTCAGTAAAAAACACCAGATGCTGGCTCAATGTTGATTCATTGTTGGGCCACCGTCTGCGACGCTGACCCACCATTAAATCAACATTGGCCAGCATATCATGTTTGTTAGATTCTCAGCAAACACGAGGCATTCACACAACGCTGCTTTAACGTTGATCCACGGTCTGCGACTCTGGCCCAACGTTAAAACAGCATTGGTTTAATGTCTCGTGTTTGCTGGGATTGTCATTCGTCACCAAACACAACAAGGCTTTCACACAATGTTGCTTCAATGCTGTTCCATCGCCGTAGACTTTGGCCCATCATTAAATCCATCATCGTGTTTTATTACCGGACAAGCGTCGTAGACTGTGAGCCAACATTGATCCAGCATCGTCCTAATTTTTTGTTCACTTGATGTTTTTTCACTTCTCCTTAAATCAGTTTTTTCTCCTACTTTTTACTTACACCTAACTCTGTGTATCATTCGGCATCACTGATAACGTATGGAGTGTCACTATGTTCCGGTCTTTACGGACATCCGTCCCAAGCCCGACAGGTCATGTGTATGTCTATAAATAAACGCGTGTTCTATAAATAGAATTTGTGGTCTATAAATAGCAGGCGTGACATGGGTCATATCATATCAGGCACCTATACTATATATATATATATATATATATATATATATATATATATGCGATACTGTGAGCAGGTACTAGTATATATTACGTCTATAACCCAACCAACACCAGGCCTGCAACCAATACTGGGTCATTGTTGGCCCACAGACTGTGATGCCTAACATTAATCCTTTCACAGCAATCGCTTAAAGAAATTATGATCAGGTTAAATCCCAGATACTGGGGATGAAATGTGTGTTTTGGCTTCTAGATTTTCAAATGTGTTGGCTCAAATTTAACAAATATGAGTATTTTTCAACCACTAGGTGGTTGTGGGTTTCGGTAGGGAATGGATGAAAATTTAAATGAGATACCATAGTCGTTAACCGCGGGCTAGACGTTAGACTTCAGAATCTGACGTCTGTAGACGTCAGATTCTGAAGTCTTTAAGTCGATCCCCGCACTGTATTAGTGAACCTTTTTGTAATGATCGTAGACCCATAACAATAAACATATGTATTCAAATAAATCAGAAAGAGCTGGATAAGACATTTATGATGATATCAAATTGAAATAAATTCTTTGGTCACCATGGTTTTATAAAAACATATATTCAGCGCTTTAAGGGTTAAACGGTTAAAACGACATGGGTTCAAAGTTTGTTTTTTGTAAACTTAATGATAAAGCATGTAAATTTGTAATATATGTGACAATACTGAGAATATTTCCATACAGTTATAGACTATATAGTAAGACTTTCCTTGGATGCTTTTTGGCCTAATTACTAGATATAACAAGACTATTTCCATGTTATTGCCTAACTATAATATCTGTGATAATAGTAAGAATATTTTCATGTGTCAGTGTATATGTATATCATGTAATCTATACATGTCTACAATGACCTCCTAAAATAATTCCTTGCAAGTAGCACTTAGTCAAGTAACACTCCTTAGTCCTATGAATTGCCCCGTCATGACTTTTCAATGACTTTGTAAGCACTTATATGGTCCATGTACGTGCATTTTGACCTTTTAAACTGCAATATTCAGTTGGGATGAGATTCGGGGTAGCAATTTACCTGCTGATCAAGACGGTTTTAATTAGGTTCTTTTTTACCCATTTATAATTGCTGTCAACACAACTTGAATTGTATGTAAGATATGTTTCACAATTTAAAAGTTTATGACTTTAGGGGTGATTTAAGCGTTGGTCCGTCGCGTCGGTAGTGATTATGTTTTATTAGCCAGTTAAATCACAGTTTTTGAGAATGAAATGAGTGTTTAAACATCCAGATTTGGAAACTCTTGTTTTCAAATTGAACAAATATGAGTATTTTCCACCTACTTGAAGTTGTGAGACGCGGTAGCAAGACACAATTTCAAGTGGGTGGAAAATTAAATCTGATATCTTAGCTGGTAAATGGTTAATGCCAGAACTGTATCTTCTCCTGAACATGTTGAAAGGCGTCCCAGAGATCAATTCTGTGAATAAAGCCCACAGCCTTATGTCTATACCAGCTTATTGTACAACTAATAAAGCCTACAGCCTTATGTCTATATCAGCTCATTGTACACGCGGCCACTGTAGTCTATTTATATCTCACACCTTGTCAAATAACACCGTCCTAGCCTTTTATTTCTTGCCATGATACAATTTGATTGTTTATTTTGGCCCCAAACAAATATTTTCGTCACACAAAAATCAGAAAACGATATCAAAGAATATATGTAAACCCCCAAAAATTATAATTTAAAATTTCCCGACTATTTTATAGTCAGGTAGGTTGATCTCTCTTTGTTCAATTGGATACCAGATTAAAGATCTAAAAATCTTATGTAACATAATATATTTCACATTTAAAGTGTCGTTTGAAGTACGTGTAAAAATGGCCGACTTAGGCCTATTCATTTTTTTCAATCAGCTTTTCAGGATTTTTTCTTCCTAGTTACATTAATCAGATTGTGTTTTGGAGGCGTGTCTCGCATATTAGTCTTCCGTGTTTTATTTTTATTTAAAGCTTCTTATACCTAGCACCCTCCCAGCTACTCACTCAGCTAGGTATTCTTAACCCTTTCAGCACTGGGACCGAAAAGTCGATCCCAGCACTGAAAAAATTAAAAATATATATAATAGCCGTAAACTATAACATATAAGTATTCAAATGAAGCGGACAAAGCTGACTAAGACATGTATAATGATTTCAGATAGTAAAAACCCTTTGATATCCATGGTTTATGCACAAATATTTCAGCGTTGTAAGGGATAAACTGAATAAAAATGTCCTCCTTTTGTGATCTACCCAAGTATAACCTCTGAAATGAAATTTTAATGTAATATGCTATTATTAGTTAACCCTTTAAACCCTCACGATGCCTCGAAGCATCGTTTTGCGTCTCTGAAAAATGCCTTAATTTCCTAAAACCTGGTGATTTTGGAACGATTGTTTTTATGGAACTGTTTTAATAACAATATCTTTGGTTTTTCATTTGCCACCCACTTCAAGTCATCTTCATCGACTACAAGCTGAGAATTGCGACAGCAATTCGCGGCTTGTAGTGGATGAAAAAATGACAATGGTAAATTCAGGCTTGAAAGGGTTAAATGAGTTATATTTAAAAAATGTCATGTACTAAATACATACGATGACAGAGCTTCTGGGGTTAATACCTATCTGAGCTTATAACAGGACATTGTAACTTTATAGCATGTTTATACATAATATCGACTGGATTAGTTAAGCCGTTTAACACTTTATGCCCAAACCTTATTTTATCTTCAAAACCTGGAACTGAATTATTACATTATTTTTGAAGCATGTTTCCGATTAAATTTAATCGATTCCAATTATAACATTGAGATTGATAAAATGCATTGATTGATAAAATACTTTGGTCGATGTTGAGTTTTTTTTATCTAATCCAGTGAAGCTTTAATTACGTCATTTACGGCATTTGAAGGGTCTTCGTTGTAACAAATCTATCATGTTTTTACTCACCAGAAGTGTCTCGTTATATCTAATAATAGTACTTCTTGGCTGGAGGTCAAATCATACACCGTGTCATCCAAAATACAAGTATGGCGTTGTGGTGTGATTAACCCTTGTAGGACCATGGTGATTCTGCACGCAAACCCATGTGGGACCAGGGTGATTCTGTGCGCTGAAAAGTAAATTAGAAAGGAACTGGCCTCGCATCGTCAGTACCCGGGTTTGAATCCACGGTGTCGGCCGGGTGGTGTTTAGCCTAAGTTATCGCCTAATCTATACAGGGTTCATAACCAGTGCACAGTTGTTTTCGCTCATCTTATAATACATTCATACATTCATTCATACAAATACAAATACTTACAAATTATTCATTTCTATAGCGCCGCATTTATTCATTCATTCATCAAGCGGACCGAGCTGATAGGCGCATAAATCTTTAGAGTGATCTTGTGTCGTAGTCAAAGGCCAAAGCAGGTTCGTCAACAAGGAGCCGGACATTCATTCATTCCTTCATTCATTCATTCATTCATTCATTCATTCATTCATTCATTCATTCATTCATTCATTCATTCATTCATTCATTCATTCATTCATTCATTACATTACTTATATTTGTACAATTTGAAGCAAAACATGTCAGTGTAGCCATTTTAATGCTCATTTCTAATTCAAATTTTCTTTTTTGAAAAGAAATAACAAGCCTGAAAACGGCTGTAGATGCTTTAAGGGTGAAGGGTGTAACCTTTATATATCCAACTGAACTTATTATATATTATGCTGGCCCAGCCTTGCACCGCCATCAGGTAAATGGCGAGACTGTAAAGTTGCATGATATACGGTCTTTTCCGAAAGACAAGTTATGTAAGCACAAGATCGTAAGAATAACCAGCCGGTAAATGTTAGTATCTACGGCAGGATTACCGTCAGCTTTGGTCCACTCCCCTCGAATCTAGGCATTCACCCAATGTTGTTTGAATGTTGGGCCAACGTCGCAGATGCTGGTCCAATTTTAAAACGACATTGGCTATTGTGTCAATGTCTCAATCGCCTGTGACGTTGAGCCTATGTTTTAATGTTGGGCAAGCGTAGCAGACGGTGGCCCAAACTTAAAACTACCTTAATGTGAACTCTGTTACTGGTGGACTGCACTCAGCTCACATATGACAATGACAATACATTGTTTGATGATGGCCCACCACATACGGCTCTGGCCCAACATTAGCCCGCCACCGCCTGATCGTTTGTCTTGTGTTTGTATATCCCATCAAGCTCTAGACGTTGACCAGCTGTTGGCATAATGTTGTCACACCGTCTACGATGTTGTACGAACATCACACCAATACTGTTTGAGTGACTGGTGTATTTATATCGTGCCGTGTCATGTAGGAATCACAGCGCCGTCTCAATAACGCCTGACTAATCTGCTGGCCACTGGACCGTGACGTCCTGTATACCCTGTATATGACCAAGCCAGGCCACGTAGTGCCTACAGTGGTCACCTATTATAGTCCACAGAATGATGAGACCCCTTATATCCACAGGGGCCCTCTGTTAACCCTTGTCCTGCTAGGTCCGTATATATATACTTTAACCCTCGTCTTGCTAGGTCCGTGTATACATGTGTTAATCCTTGGCATGCTAGGTCCATAAACCCATGTCTTAGGATAATTTCAAACTATATAAAATGGCAGTAAAATAGATAAAATAGTTTGTGGAGGATAACAGTAAATCAAAAGAGTTAAAATTTGGAAGGTGTTTATTTGCCATAAATACGATTTTGTATGCCTCCGCACGCCTGCGGCCGGAGACATTATGTAGTCGGGTTGTCTGTCCGTCGTCCGTCCGTTCGTCTGTCTGTCCGTCCGGATTCAACAGAGGCATAGTCATCGACGCCTGCGATGATACACATTTCTAGTTTTGTCATGTGTAGGTGGAAATTGAATGCTTCGAATGAATTAAAAATAGAAAGAACAAACAGGCTGCACAGCGGCTAGAACAGAACAACCTTGATCATTACATGTATTTATAATATTGATAGTGGACGTGATGTTGTACTAGTACATACAGTTCTCACTCAGCACTCAGAACTTTTTTTTCACATTTTTCACAATTTCTTAAATTCAAATAGATACCCATAATAATGACAGTACATTCTAAATAATGGATATTAGTAAGGAATTGTAGTGTGGAAACTGCCAAAATATATCAGTTCTGTGACCATTATAAACAATAATGGTCTAAACAATTCACATCCCACCTTTGTGCCACATTTACTCTTTTATCCTGGAATTTCTGTTTTAATTTTCAACCACTTGCAATTGTTTCTCATTATTACGAGACATAACTGCAAGTGGTGGAAAATTACTCATATTTCTTTAGTTTTAAGACCAAACATTCGCAAATCTTGAATGTTTAAGCAACATTTCATCTCAATAACAGTGATTTTATCGGGTGATCATACTGATTTGAAACGACTATAGATAGTGCTGATTAGCCATCACTTAGTCCTGCCTACTATGTCAATGTGCTCTTGCTGTCTGTTTGTGTTTGTTTCTAAAGTGAGTTTTCTTCATGTGTTTCAGTTTCCTTGACAGAGTGAACATCGTGAAGCAGGATGACTACATGCCAACAGAACAGGTACACTTTGAATTCTTAACTTTTAAACTGCCATGTTCAAATTTTAAGCATATTAACTTAAGCATGACAGGTCCAACTTTTTTATTATCACAAAAGATATGACATCTCACGAATTGTTGATTGCATCACCTTAAAAATGTATAGGGCTGCTCTTTTGGTATTTCTGATGATCTGATCAACTTTTGGGAAGAATCCATTAAAAAAAAGATGGCTGACAGAGGACATTTTGAAAAAATAGCTGTCCAAAAAGCTTGTGGGCGCAATATCTTAAACTGTTGCTTGGATCGCATTCAAATTTGATATGGTGGTTCTCTTGAGTATTACTGACGATTTTAAGAATCCATTAAAACAGAATGGCTGTTGGAGAACATATTGAAAACATGTCCACCCCAAATAGCTTGTGGTCGCAACATCTTATGAACCATTGCTTGGATCGCATTCAAATTTAATATTATGGTTCTCTTGAGTAATACTGAGGATCTGATTAATTTCTGTGAAGAATCTATTATATATGTCTGTTGAGGGCCCATATGTAAATGTATGCATCACTAGGTAGTAAAGAATTATGGAAGGGGAACAACCTGAGCATTTTCAAATCAAACTGATTGAAAATGGCTGATCTGCAGACTTTATTTACCAATATTGGGCGGGGGCCCTAGGGTAGTGGTTAGCACCACTGCCTTTCACGCCAGAGCTAGGGGTTCATTCCCGGTCTCGGCGGTTTTAAAGAAACAAAAAATGTTTCTTCCCCATCCACGTGTGAAAGTCAGTATTGTGGGCAGCCTCCGTGACCGAGAGGTAGCGTGCTCGGCCTCAGACCGCCAGGACTCGAATTTCGAATCCTGTGTCTGGAGGACAGTGTCATCTCTATCATCTCACCATCCTCAGGAGGTTCTTCTCGCCCAGTTTAGCCTATATGTGCACAAAGGTGGCCTAAAGCCTGATTCATTTCATTTCATTTATTTACCATTATTTGCCATGATGTGTGTGATAAGCAAAACTGTGTTTCTGTTACTGTTGTGGGTAGGTAGCTGGTCAATTACTATAGAGTGAAGCGAAGTACCTGAGAATTTATTTAAAGGCAGGTTGGCAATCGCAATTAATGTTTGGCGACGTCCCGTAATTAGAAAGCGTGAATGAATCAAGGGACTCAGCTAATCACATCGCTGAAATTGGACTTTTATGACCATGATGTCCTACTGATTAACAGAAGTTTGCTTATACTGTACACCGAGCATGTTAGCTGTTGAACAAATTCCTCTGACAGCACCAAGCTACTCATTTGCTTTCATTTGAAGAGTACCAGTATTGTTGCTGCCTAGCGGCAAGGCCCATGGGCCTCTTGTTCAATCTAGTATACCTTGTAGGGTGGACTAGTGCTGAGTGTGCTCTTGTTTAGATGATGCTTTTGCATAATCAATTCTGAATAAGTTGCACTATTTTTATGTACAGGGAAATCTATCAGATTCTCTTTCTATTGTTGAACCTGAAGATATAGATTTTGGAGGATTATGATTCGAGATGAAAAGTTCTTTAGAATATGGATTTTTTACTGTCTGTACAAATGTTTGTGATATTGATTTTGAAAGTCAGTAACTTAATCCACTCCCGTCCTATGTAATTTGCTAGTGTAAATCACTCAGAATCACATACTTTCATTTCACATCTAGTTCACACCTATTATGTGATTCGTGATGACAAAGTGTACAGTACAGTTCTAATGACTGGCAATGCATCTAGGTTCTGTTTATAATCTTAATTAGGGAGGGAGTTGCCTAGACTGGGTGCCTGTTGTGCATGATTAAGTGCTCCCAATTTATAATCCTAGAGGAAAAATTGATACATGGCTAAACCTTAATGTTGCTGGATGTCGCATTGACATCGGTTATATTTACATGACTTTATTTTTCTGTTGTAGGATATTCTGAGATGTCGAGTGTTGACGTCGGGTATCTTTGAAACAAAGTTTGCTGTCGACAAAGTTAATTTTCAGTAAGTAAACATGAGAGATAAAGCATAGATTTTCTCAGAAGTCATTGGACAACAACTCATGTATTCATCATATAAAAATCCCCTTATCTGTATTTATGTTCTTCAAAAATGTAAACGACTGATTTTAAATGAATGCTTAAGTTTTACTACAAATAATAACTGTAACATGGAAACATATAGATATGAAGAGAGTGAATGCATATTGATCAAAATATTGATTCTTATCTTAATACATCCATATATGGCCAGGCAAGATGTGAAGGACACGCATGTATTTATGTCTAACATGCAGGATCTTGTCCTGATTAGATGTTGTGGTTGTGATGTCTGGGGTATGATATCGTGGAGCCCTAAATTTTTTTTGTTCACTTGGACCTTAAATTTGCTAGAGAAAATGTTAGCTTGAAATGATGAAAAATTTTACATTATAAAAATCAGGCAAATTGACTTGTTTAATCAGTTGTGCAGTAGCATCTTTTCCTTTCAATTTTTCAAAATTGATTATTTAGTTGATTTGATAGTCGTGTCTTTCCTGCTTTATTAACTGAAATCATCTTTGAAACTTTTTGAAACTTTTTGTTTTATGAGATTTTTAATATTTTAAATTTAGTTTAATCATTAAAATTGAATTTAAAATGATGTCAAAAAGTCGTCGGGATGTACCTTTTCGCATGCTGGGTCATGTCATATCTGTTTTCTCCCATAATTGAATTATTACATCTACCTTGCAATTGTAAGACAGGAATTTATATATTTTGCCTTAGTGTGAATTTAGTGACAATAACCCTTAAACCGCTATGTTAAGTTATTTACATTTTCACCCACTTGAAGTTGTGTCTGGGTGAAAATTACTCGTATTTCTTTATTGTGAGACTAAACATTAGCAAATCTAGATGTCTAAACACTCATTTCGCTCAACTATTGTGTTGCTTGGTGCTCTAAGGGTTAATTTCCATTTCGGTTATTAACCCTAAAATGATAATGACATCTATGCAGCCATATTCAGCTTTTTAGTCCATTTTTTAATTTGAAAAAAAGGAGGGCTATTGCAATTGAATTTCGGTGGTGTCCCTGTCGGCATCAGCATTAACATTTCCTTGTGGGCGCGATAATAAAAGAATCATTTTGAAAAGTAATAATGCCTGTTTTATCACACAAAATGGCATATTTAATGTGATTTATTCAAGTTCAATCATGACTGTGATCTTTTGTCTAGTGAGCTCTTGTTTTATGTGTCCTTTAACCCTTCTTGCCTACGTAAGCAAATGTGAATCCTCAGTAGCCACCCAAGATTTCAATAATGCAATAAAAAAATAAGATGATTTGACCTTGATATGACCACTGACATAACCTTAGTGTCATCTAACAACTATGCACATTTACGCCCTGAGATTGATCGCCTTTGAACATTGATTTTTTATTTACGACCCCACCATCATGTCATCTTTGTACATACAGAATTGTTTGTAATATCAATGTGTTGACATTGAATGATTTAATTAGTCTAGCAGGGTTTCAACTTAGTACTAATTTACTGATAATTCACATTAAAAGGAGGCTTTAGTTTTAGTGGTTCGAAACCACCTATAGTACAGTGCACTTAAAGTTATGAATCCAAATGTTAATAAACAGATGAATCAAATGAATGAGAATAAAATAAAAGCTTAAGAAAAATCAATGGTATTTAGTCCTTACACCATGTGCAATTCAGGGGGGGTGGTGAATTAATTTGTATGCCACCATGACTGTTTACAGTGTCTGCCCATGTTTTTTTTACCCCCCTGAAAATTAATGTACTTTCCCTAGCCTGTTAATGGTTAGCACAAGTCCATTGAACCCAATATATCACTTTCATTCAAAGTGTGCAGTAAGGATTGTAAAGTCATGTTCTTGCTCACATCCTATATCCCAGCAGCGACCCTCCCCTGGTGACTTGCGTTCAATCTGGTTCATTTTGTAACATATTAAAAATGAATGTCATAATATGAATGTTTTGTCATTTTGCAGCATGTTTGACGTTGGAGGCCAGAGAGATGAAAGACGCAAGTGGATTCAGTGTTTTAATGACGTAACCGCCATAATCTTTGTAACGGCATGTAGCAGTTATAACCTTGTTTTGCGTGAAGATCCCAGTCAGAATCGACTCAAAGAGTCACTAGAGCTCTTCAAATCCATCTGGAATAACAGGCAAGTATTAGCAAAAATGAGGCAAGTGTGCATGACCTCCCGTTGTTTGGAATGTGCAGGACACGCTGACTAATTACCTTTGTGTGGCCTGTAGGTTTGTTTGATGGAAAATAGATTATTTTCATTACAGAGCATAGAAAATGAAATTAAAGGGTCTCAGGCTAATATCATAAAAAAATCGGTGATTTTATTTTGGCTTTTTAGTATAACCATATGATGTCCAAAATAAGAAATACGGGAATTTTGTCTCTATATCTAGCCTAACTAGTAAATGCGCGGCACAAAAAAAAAAACTTTTGCAGTTCTAGTCTATGGACATGTTTACATCATATGGTCATATTAAGAAGGGTGATTTCAGCCTGATTGAATCCCTTTACCTTGTAAAAATGCCTGGTCCTTATACTGAAGAATCATTTAATGATTCTCCAGTATAAGGTCTTGTCAACCCCTAGAGCACTGATGTCGACTACAGTAGACAATATTTGTTTTTATTTTAGCACCTGTATAACCAGTTGTTAATAGTAAAATATATCTTAAATCTGGAAAAAAACTGATATACATCAGGACTTAAATTTCCCAAATTGCGCAATTTTTCCCGTCATTTGAAGCTGTGTATCTTAGTGCTGTTCAACTGGATTATATATTTTTTTTTATATTCATGACATTTTCTTATATTTCAGATGGCTGCGGACTATCTCTGTTATATTATTTCTCAACAAGCAGGATTTGTTAGCGGAAAAGGTCAAAGCTGGCAAATCAAAAATAGAGGACTATTTTCCCGACTATGCTAGATATACCACAGATAGTAAGTGCAGTATTTCACCCAGCCATTTCTAACATGGTCGCAGCCGTAGACAGGGTGGGAAACCAAAAGTTTTGAGAATGTTTAAGAAAGAGAATAAAGGAAAAAAGACAGATGAGGTGGGTTATGTAGCTCATGGTGCCGCACAATGCTGCCCTTCGAGAGCACCATTATCCATACTGCTGGTGAAAACAACACATGTTTTGCTCTTTTCTTAAACGAATGATAAAATTCTGTGGCTCCGTGTTTTTTTTTTTTTTTTTTGTCACTGCTGATCTGCTGTTTCTCCCCTTTTGTGTCATGAATTTATCTCGTATTTTTTGTTGTTTTCCACTCGTTTCTCCATGACCTGGTATCATCCCTGTTCTCATGATGATGCAGATGGATACTGAGACTAACTGAGATATGAGGGGTCTAGGAAATGCCTAACCGGGTGTCAGGTGCGCATGATCAGATGCCCTCAATGATACAGATACGTGGTGCCATGCCCTATTTCCCGCAGTTTCTGAATTGCTGCCGGTGTATGAAAAAGTAAAGCCCAGATTGACCTTACATTGTGATGTAGTACACTATAGCTTCACTTGGACAATCACCGATATGGCTGACCACTTGTGTTTTTCACGGCACATAATTTTGATTTGTGAATCAATGCTAACTACCTTAGAACAAACAGTAACCGATCTATGCGGCCAGCGGTCTAAATTTTTGGTCCTTCAAGACAATTAACGTTTGCTTAGCATGATGAGCATTTTCTAAAGTTGTTAATTGTTTACAGTTGCCATTTGGTTTCGCTTTGCCTTGTGGGCCTGACACAGCCTGTACTGTGGTACTGTGTATCTCGTGATTCTCGAGTTTGGCATTTTATAATAGTTATGATCGCTTATTTGTGATTCATAAATGTGATGAGACAGCTTGAAAGTTCAAATTTAATGTTAAAAGTCCCTTACCTTGTGATATAATCTCACATCTAGTATATTGTATTTAGAACTGAAAAATGATTTAATAGAAATACTATAGACTTTAAAAATCTCTTCCCTTTCTTCTGAAGGTACCAAGTTCTTGATTAGGCGTTCATAGTGTCACCCATAAAGCTTCTGTGAAGTTTAGCTTAAGATTTTTACTCAGGTTATGAATTTGGCCTGTGTGGCATTTTTAAAGCTTGAATATAGCTTTGTCGAGTAAAACATAATAAGCATAATTTAGTGAAATAAGCAGGTAAGCTGTTGGAATAAATCTGAAGAAAGCCTAATATTCTAAAATTAGCCAAAAGCTTTGTGAAAGCCTAAACTTTGCAGCTAGCTACATAAAAAGTCATGGAATGCTTTTAAGACAAGCTTTATATTTGACACAGTTGTGAACACATTCCCCACAGAGAGTATTAAAACTGCCACTGAACCAGTGGCAATGATAAGACCTTGTGGATTACCTGTGCTTTAAGCCAGACAATTCTTTCAGCCAAGTTAACCAATTCAATATTATATAAATATTGCTAATTAGATACCATGAACTTTAACCCTTACAGCGCGGGGATAAACTTTCTGTATTCATCAGATTCTGACGTCTAAAGTCTATCCCTGCACTGTAAGAGTAATTTTTTTTTAAATTGATCGTAGACCCATAACATACCGGTAGGTATTCAAATGAATCAGAAAGAGCTAGCTAAGACATTTCTGATGATTTTAAATTGAAAAAACCTTCGGGATGCGATTTTTTTTTGCAAAATAATTCAGCGCTTTAAGGGTTAAACAACTAAGTGGGTAAAAAGTAATGATACATGTAGAACATGAATCAGAATATGTCAGTCTTGCACATTTAGTGCTCATTTCTCTTAGAAATTTTCTTTTTTGTGGAACAAACTAGAAGTCTGGAAGACTCCTATAGCCGAGATTAACAAGGGCTAAAATTCAATTTCAATTCGATTTCAATTCGGTAACTTCTATTGCGCCTAAATCCTCGGAGATGCGAGCTGAGAAGCGCAGAATCCAAATCGAAACCAGCTCTATGTTGAGAATCAAAGCGTAAGTCGTCAACTGGGCGCTGAATCTCCGAGGAATTAGGGGGTGAAAGCTGAATTGAAAAGTCCTCAGCATGACCTTAGAATGTCCTAGAAAGCTTAACCCTTCTCCTGCTGGGCCCGTATATACGGTTTCAAGCATATTTTAGATCAATATAAATATCACTAAATTTGATAAAATTATTTTGGGTAGATGCTTAGTTAACCCAATAATTCAATATTGGAGATGTCTATTTTTTATAAATATTTTTCGTCATTTGAAGCTGGAAATTGCGTTAGCAATTCCAGCTTCAAATGAAAGAAAAATACAAGCAGACAATTCATCAGGACAAGGGTTAACTCGGCAAACAGGACCTGTTATCCCTGTGTCGGTTTAATGCCGGGCCACAGTCAGCGATGCTAGCCCAACATTAAAACAACACCAGGTAAATGTCTAGAGGACGATGGATAGAGTTGTGATTCTTCATACAGCTAAGGATGAAGAGTTAGCAGCTTTTATAAAGCAAATAAATACTTTTTACCCTACTTTTTATCCCTCAGCCATTAAGGCTGTGGGGTATAGTGATCACCAGAGGCGTGCGGGCTGGCAGTCGGGCGGGCGGTCAGAAATTCAGCTCTTACTAAAAAGTTAACTGATGATTTTTTTTTTTTACAGACTAACCTATGTTCCTGGGCAATTCATCCCATATATTTTTTTTTTTGGCACCGAGCCATAAGCGGCCATTTTTCAAGATGGCTGCCTAAAAAGCTTGTGGGCTTGTGTGGCAACCATTGGTTGGATTGCATTCAAATTTGGTATGGTTGTTCTCTAGGTATTTCTGATGATCTGATTAACTTTTGGAATGAATCCATTAAAAACAAAATGGCTGCCGCAGCCATTCAAAAAAAATTGACATGGTGGTAGTGGGGTTATTTCATTATTTCTTGATATTGATGGACAGAGCCTACTGCTGAGCTATTTTTTCTGCAGAGATTGTGTAGAATGAATATTATTTTCTCCTGCTTATACCAGTTTATTTGTTATTATTTTGCAGCACAACCAGAACCCGGGGAGGATGCAGATGTAGTCAGGGCCAAATACTTCATCAGAGACGAGTTTCTGGTGAGATAACCATACGTTTAAAAAAAATTAAGCACTAAATTTTATAATTAGTTTTGTTAGTAATACATAAGCTCTTTTAAAGTGTGAATCGCTTATTTATTTGTGAATTGACTCAAATTTAGTGATTTTTTGTTTTTTAGAAAATCAGCACAGCAAGTGGTGATGGCCGTCATTATTGCTATCCTCATTTCACTTGCGCCGTTGACACTGAGAACATCCGGCGTGTGTTTAATGATTGTCGAGACATCATCCAGAGAATGCATCTACGACAATATGAACTACTGTGACATTGTGCAGCGGGGCCCCGAAGGCTTTCATGCCTCATCATCAGACAACGGGCGCTAGCAGCTTAGGCCTGTGCTGTTAGCACCCTCACACATCAAGATCCCAGAAACTAACAGTGATTTTTACTCCCGATGGCCGCCAGTGAATTTTTGAAAGGCTGTCTATGGAGAGAATGCCTCGTGTGATGCTGACTGGATAGCGCCGGGATTCAGAGGCAGAGTTACAGTCGGGAATTATTAGTTGCTAGCCGGTCCTGCAGGATTCTCTGTCACCATCACAAGCACCCCCTGGTGGTTATTGGTGCAGATAGCTTGTGGATATACAGTCCATCACTACGACTGGCGCATGCTCACTGGCGTTATCAAATGGCAATATACTTGTCAGCCTGTTATGTAGCTGTAGAGGAGGGCAGGCCAGTCTATGGACCCAGTGACCAACACACGGTCTGCAATCCCTGACCACCAGCATTGGGCAGCCACTAGTTGTATGATGACTAATTTTGCTTGTTAACAACCCTCTGTGCTCTAGGCTCATCAATCACCTGTGTAAATGTTCATAAAATAATGCAACTTGGCATTAATAGTTCGTAATCCATTGAATATTATTTTTTACATTGAAAATGCTACAATTTATCGAAATACGGAAGTTTCCCCCTCCATGTCGAGTACTTGTGTATTTCCTAAAATTACGTAATTTTCTTTCACCTTGAGATGGGTGGTGTTAAGACAACACATCTCAAAGTAAATCAAAATGTGAAGGGTTATGTCAAGGGGACTCAAACTGACATTTGATTAAAAAAATATTATTTAATTTTGAAACGCTGTCTGATCCTGTTTTAAAGAAGTAGACTTTTCATCCGCATCAATTGATGGAGCGTCCTGGCGCTTCTTGAATCTGATGTGGAAGAAAACCTAATTTTGAATGAGCCTGCACCGAGGGGGGTTTACATGAAACTGACCACAGTATTGTTCTCGGCTGTAAAAAATGCGGAGAAGGATTTTGCTGCCACAGGAAGGATTATGATCCCGAGGAGTGCTTCATGTGTCCTGCAACAACAAAAGCTGTCAACTTGGTAGTGTGAGTAGCGCATCACAAAGGGGCACTCACTACAATTTTTTACCAAGATTGACAAAATAACAAATAACGGCCTGACAACCCAGATTATACTAACAAAGGCCTTCAGCAGTATTTTGCCAGGTGTCACTTATTTGCTGTTGCCATAGTAACAATAGTTGATTTGCTAATTGGAAGAGGTTCAGCTAATCAGTATATTGTCCGGGGACTTTTAATCTATTCATCCACTTGGAGAAAGGATACCTTTGCCTGGATTGCTACCTTGACAACTGCGGTTACATCTCTTGCGGGAATTCGGTTTACGGAATTATAAAATTAACAAGTGCATCATGCTTACAGGCCTAGATATGTTCCTGTTATGCAAATAGTTTTTGCATAGCCGTATCCTTGAGAATGGACACAGTGAATAGCACATAATAATCTATGTTAGCCTCTAAATCTGCAGAGCCCCTGTCTAATGATTTGATGTCGTGTGTCAGACATTTAGTGTATTAATTATCCATATCATTTTTTCATAAAAAGCATTACATTATGGTATGTATTGTTAGGTCAAGTCTTGGTGAAGGTACAGGTCATTTGAACTCTTGACATGTATTCTTGTTCCTACCCCAACACTTGCGTCGCATGTGTTCCAGATGCGACTCTGCACCATCTGAATGTTGGGCAGGCAGGCATCTCTGATGCTGGCCCAACATTCAGATGGCGCTGGCCTGTTGTATTTCCACACGCGGATGCCCTATTTTGAAGTGTTGGGAGGATATGTTCTCATAAGCCTGGTGTAAAGTCGCTCGCACATCTTCCCTTTGAAGCCTATGATACGTATGTATCTCTGATTGCTGTGGGACATACACCACATAAACATACAGCTTCTAAGGTGCCTGTCTTGTACTATATTGTGACCTCCTCACAAAGTAAAGAGTAACACAAGCCCCAATACTTGTCCATTGTCAGCAAATTCTATGTTTTTTGTTGTTCGCTGCTTTACTCACACCGTTTGTTATCAATCAATCAATGATCAATCGTTTCTCAACTAACTTGCAGCTCTACAATGTCAGTAGTGTATATTTTCCCGCAGAAACCATCTCTTAGAACTTGACCATTTTCAATATGTGTTAATTAACCTGTAACCATGGTAACAGGTGGTTATTTTAATCTGGAGGAGTTCACAACAAAAGTCCCATGTTTACTAGTATTGACAAACACACACCATGCCTACCGAGTGACGCATGTTGATCTGTTGTGTGTTAGTAATGCCCATGTTATGCTCCATTCCCAGTTGATTTCCATATTTTGTGCAATATTTCAGTATTTTGAAAAAGTGATTCTTTCTGGAACTAACAAGTGCCAAACATTGCTTTGTAGCGCATTTCTAGCGTGTCTCACATTTGTTAAGTGTGTCCCGCTTCACCTTGTTGTCTCTAGTTATGTGGGCTCTGCACCTAATTTGACAATAGTCCTGATTTGTTTCCAAGTGTCTATTTCTGTACTTTCTCAACCATCGTGTCATATCATTTTGTTAGTACTATGAGAAGATGTAAACCCTCTATTGCTTGTCAACCCAATTTAAAAATAAATAAGAATATTGCACCAAAATTAAACAACATTTTAGTCTATCGATGGCGAAGAGTCAAAACGACCAATGTCTTTTGCTTAGTACCAGGTAGATTGGTCGTTTTGACTCGTCGGCTGGGTGCGAGGAGAGATTAACTCTTAAAGCGCTGAATTTTTTCATGAAAATCGTGGAAACTAAAGGGGTTTTTTCGATTTGAAATCATTATAAATGTCTAAGTTAGCTCTTTCCGATTCATTTGAATACCTATGTTATGGGTCTACGGCCATTAGAAATATTTTTACTCTTACAGTGCGGGGATTGACTTTAGATATCAGATTCTGACGACTCATCTACAGACATCAGATTCTAACAACTAAAGTAGATCCCGCACTGTAAGAGTTAAATAAACATGAGGACGGTGAGGGCTGGCAAATGTTTAGATATCTTGCCCGTAGCCTAACATTTAGAATTTACAGCCCATTTTAAATTATGCTCCAGAAGTAGTTCAATGGATTTCTTTCTTCTTGCTATGTTCATCATTCATTTTTATTGTATAATATAAAGAAGCTATTGATACGATCATGCATAGATAGTGATTGGATTGAAATTGAAAATAGTGCAACACTTCCTTTTATTCAACACATTTTCTTATTTCAAAATCTGTTTTATTTGAGGGGGTGATGATGTGGATGATCATTGATGTCCAATTATTTCCTAAATTCACTGCTGCTCATGATTCACGGCTTTACTTGCTTCATTTGTGCACATGCTTTTATGTAAAATTTGTTATCATATAATCAAATCACAAGTAAACCTGAAATATTATGTTTTAATTACTTTGCAATACACCTGTTATTGTAAGATTTTATTTTTTAATCTAATTTGGTATATAACTCCTGTTATTTAACAAGACCTCTTAACCCTTCAAGCGCCAAGTTTAAAAAATAAATCCCCTTAAGTCCTGTCTCGCTACCGCGACACACAACTGAAGTGGTTAAAAAATAAACTGAATCAAAATAAACTATTGATTTTTCTTCAAATGTTCTTGTATATATTATTAGCACTTTAAGGGTAAATATTTATTATTTTCTGATTCTGCTATAAAAATTAGTATATACTATTTGGATTATCATTTAAAATCTTTTTTGTCGTTGAGAGGGGACTTCTGTATTTTGGCCCATTTATGGTAGAGCTTACATAGACCATGAACCTGGAAGGCCCACTTCTATAACATGCAACAAACATTGTGTCTTCATTACTCAAATGAAAGACTGTTCAAATGCATGGGATGTCATTAAGTCTTACCGCACCTCATGGGCGGTGATTTGATCTATTATACTATAGTCGTTTTGCCGGTGGAGATTGAGCCGAAATAAATCCTAGCTTTTTGCTGTTTTACTCTTGTCAATTCTCAAGTAATTATCATGAAATTTTGCAAGCGTAATTTTCTAGTTATTTTGTAACTCTTAGAATTTCACAAAAATTTTAGTTAGTATTTCAGAAGTTAAACCATTTGGCATATGTAATGTACTTCTGTGATTAAACCCAAATTATTTGTGTTTAATCTCAGATTTTAATAATTTTGTAGGGATCATAATCAGCAATTTACTACATGTCAAATGGTACTAAGTTTTCAAATATACAATATATTTTTCAGCAAATGACTAGAAAATAGTATGTGCTAAATTTCCTGAAAATTGCTTGTGAATTATCACCAGGTGAATGAAATTTATGAAATGATTTTTCTTCTCTTAAGACTGGTGGTGAAGACTGCATAAAAAGGCTTGTATTCTCCCACAATAATAACGTGTCAATCAACAGGTTCATGGCATAGAAAAATCTTGTTTGTTTGGCATTCACTGTTTATTATCTTTATTTATATTTTGCCATCAAAACTCAATCTGAAAGTGTACAATAGTCATAATGATCATAGAGGCATCAAATGATTATTCAACTGAAGCAGAAAAGTAAAAAGCTTTTTAACATGACAAAGCTAATTGTATTTCTTAGATTTAATTTATATATGTAAGGATTACATGAAAATTGGTTGAATGTCCTGTGGTGTGTTGTCAGTGTGTAACTTCTCCGGCTGTGAAGTAAACGCTAATATTCAATCAGATGGTAAGCTAGTATAGATTGGCTGCCAGGGGGACAGTTATAAAGATCTTGTGCCGTAATGGCTTTGCTGAGTGGGACGAGGGTCGATTGGTTCAGTCAGGCTGATAGGCTGCTTGCTGCCGAATTGAGAAAAGCCCAACTAACTCGCCACCTACCAGCTAACTGATTTAACTTATTCGCAGTATAGAACTTAGAATGCTTTCTCTGTGTATATATATACACTGCTTATACTACTCTTAATTTATGTGTACATATTACATATATTTTATGTGTAATATATATGTGTAATTTGGAGTGAACTGTCTGAAGAGTAAGAAGTGAACAAACTAAATTTCTATAGTTATGCTGCTTGTAATGCAGAGTCATTGAAAAACGTAGTGCTATTTTTTGTGATGTGATACCTACTTGACCTTCAAATTATGCTGTGTCTTTGTAACCTTGAAATACATGCATACAGCTGGTTCTGTCAATATTGACTTTACCAGCAGTTTCCAAACACAACGTTCATTTAACAGAATTACAGCTTTTACAGATTAATAATTTAATTGTATCGACATATGATTTTTCTTAGTAATAACCAACTTGGCCTTCATTTTAGGTTTGTGATGACACGAAGCTTGAGCTGTTAATCTCTACAATATTTACTTAATCAGTGTATTTTATTTTATGTGACATATTTATATGATGTAAAACCTGACTCCAATGGGCTATGCCTACATTAAAAATACTCACTGAAATAATTGAAAATTGTTTGAAATTCAGGTTACCGGTTAAGTATCTATCTTGTTTACAGCTCACGTGTAATGTCATATGTGGGGTAATATGTATGTATAACAGGGTACACAAGTACTGAATTCTTATGATTGATGATGAATAACTTAGCCAGAACAAGCCAATTTCAAGATAAAAATTGACAAATTTCCACGTCATTCATTATTCTGTATGATTTAAAATATATTTTTGTAAACATGTTAACCTGAGGCTAGCAGGTATGTGTCTAACCTATTAGACCGTCACAGACTCACCTTATCTTAGGCTGAAGTATTTGGTATACTCAGCCTGTTAATTCCACGGCCACCTACCTACGTGTTGTTGGCGTTATATGTACGGCTTACCCAGTGGACTTGTAGGGTGTAGTGAGTGGTGCAAGTGAAGAAGGGAGAACTTCACTGGCAATGTTTTTGTTAATTGTTAATTATGTTGTTATTCTTTGTTCACAACGGCAGGTTGCTCCTGCGCTTTCAAACATGTCCGTACACAGTACAGATGATTATCATTACGGTCGTTGACCTTTAAGTACTTGCTAGACCCCCGAAGATGGTTCTATGTTAAAACAATCACTCCTTAAGATAATAAAAAGTAAAATATCCCCTATTTTAAGTTTTCTCGCTCATGCCTTATTTTACATCACTGAAAACTGACATAATTTGCTTCACCTGAACCATGTTAGAACGAATATTTTATTACAACTGTTTTATATATGGCAAATTTATTTAATTTGTCACCCAATTCAAGTCCTCTTCATCCACTTCAAATCGCAGCATCAATTTGCAGCTTGTAGCGGATGAAGATTTACAATTGTCAATTTCCAGCTTCAAATGATGAGAAATATTTCTCTTTGTCATAAATAGAAATCTGTCAAAGTAGATGGAACATATTCCACAACATACTTTATCGATTTCAGCAACATTATATTTGTTTAAAATTGATTAAAACTGTATATACTGTCCTAGCAGAGCAAGGGTTATTGTGAATGAACCTGTTATTTCTTTTGTTTGAAGATTAGATTGCGTTGTCAATTACACCTTGAGATGAAAGAAATAGTAACACACAGAACCATGAGAACAAATTAGGTTCTAATGTTTAAATTTTAATGTTTATTGTGAAATATCGGTGGGTGCTTCAACAAAAGTAATCTAAATTCAGCTTGAGCCCACCAACTGGACCAGTTTCAAAATCAATATTTAAACCATTCATCTACTAGAGGCAAGTTTATCTGTGATGTGATATGTTTTGAATAAAATCTACTCGATATAGGATGGCACTAGTCATTGAAATACTGATAATTGTATGCAGTTTCAATTTGGTATATTTCACACTTAGATATTTCATGAACGAAAAAGTGGTCAATTCAAAATTTGATTAAAGTTTTGGTAAATTTTGAATGAGTTCTTTAATATAAAAATCCAATAAATATTGAGATTTGAAAACATTAAGAATATTGAATACCATTTTCAAGGTAATAGGAATATGTTGAACCTCCCTAATTGGAAGCTGCATGACCGTGAAAGTCACTTGATAAATCCTGCTGATCATTTTAGTTCTGTGTCAACTGTCGAGTTTCTCACTCTTTATATATATATATATACTATATTTATATAGCGTATATATATATTTATAACATATATATATAGATATAGGTATGCATTTTCATCTTGTGGAAGATGTAAATTGCTTTGGTTATTTTGTCTTAAAGAGTATGACACGGAGTGATTTAAACAGCAGAATTTTGTCGTTTAAGACACGATCACATCATATTAATGTAAGATGGCCTTGTAGTAGGATGTTGCATGATCTTCAACACAGGGAAACAATTTATGTGACCATTTCCTGCCCAACTAGTCCGGTTCTGTGCTAAATGCATAACTTGCTGATGCTATGTTTACATTTTTAATTGTGCAGCCAGCCGGATATATGTCTGACCAGTATTTGAGGTCGGCATTAAGTATTCTTGTTGATCAGATCGTATTAATTAACTACATTTTGCTTCAATATCATCCATAATAATCATTGTCCACATTTTTGTCAGCGGTGTCTGCCTTTCAGATTGAGTGAAGGCATGGACATGCTTCATTGTCACGGGAATAAAGCTGAGGCAACTAGTGATTCTACTGGATTAATTTAACAGCTCATCTTGCCTTAGCACGGCTCGCTGGCTGTTGCACTTAACTTTGAACGCCACTTTCTGGCTTGGCTTCAGTTACTCTATATATATACATACATGCTGTACATACAAAATCTGTCATATATATAAAATAAAGTTAAGACTTTTATAATATGGATATGAGTTGACTTTTAATATGTTGTGAAATGGATTTTATTTGACGCATATATGTGAAGATTTTTTATTGTTTGAAAAGAAGAGTATGTTTATATTTAAGTTATTTATCCGAAACTGCTCTTGAAGGCTCCAAGTGATCTTGGTTGGAGTGGGGTTGAAACGTAAGACTTTGTGAGATAGGTAACATAGCAGGTAATTTGGTTGGATGATGACGTCATCGCACGTGGTATCTGCCGTTTTTCCGGTGCTTGGTGCACGTGTTTTTGTGTTGATCAACAACTTTACTGGGGTCTGAGCATGCGCCTTTAGCGGACGAGTTCACCTCGCATAGATGTCGCACCGGCAAAGATTGATGCAAACTATATCGCCGTGAATTGTAGTTGTATTTTACCTCGATTCATGTCCAATTTGTCACATATCTGCTATAGAATCACAAATATGTAAGTAAATATATTTATTATAAGCAAGATGATGTTAGATTGGCCATAGCTCATCAGATCAAGTCCAACTAGAGTAGGAATTCAAAGTTCATATCAAAGCCATTTTAATACTCGATTCACGGCTCAACGCGCTCGCCCAGAATAATGTTGTTTACTCGTCTAGGTCTGGAGGAAAAACAGCCTATTTTGACTCAACCTTGTTATGAGACGTATACAATGTTTTTTTTTGGTATTCTGGTAGAATAGGATCTCTTAGCCACAAAACAGATGCATGGCATGCTGGGGAAACTTTTTTATCAGCACTATAATCCTGGCCATCAATCTTTACAACAGACTCAATCAATTCGGTCGATTTCAAAGATTTTGATATTAAGCAATATGTTTAGACAATCTGAAAGTCAAAAATATCTTTCTTGAGAGTGTATGTGTTAATTATTAAAAAATTATCTTGTCATCCTTGAACAATTTACGGCAGGCGAGAAAATTCAAGGTCAATTTTAAGATCGAATAAGTTTTTTCAACTAATAAGGGTAGGAGCAAGTGTAATACCTCTTTTTCATGTAATTTTGACTGGAAAACCGATTTCTTATATTATATTATGATTCAAGGTCAAAGAAACAAAAATATGAGTTTAAACAAATAAAGCTTGATATTTCTTTGTTTTAAAATATTGTGTAATACCTTGATGGGACTTTGAATGTAGAATCTATCAAGGGTATTATTTTAGTGATTCAATGTCATCTTCTAGGTCAAAAGATAAATTTTAAGGTCAATAGGCAAAAAATTGATTTTTAATATTCAGTAAAGCTAGGAACAAGTGTAAATGTAAAAAAAAAATGTTTACAAACACGTGTAATACCTCTTTTTGATGTGATCTTGAATGAATAATCCATTTCTGGTACTCTTTTGGTGATTAAACAAAGGCCATCTTTAACCCTTTGAGTGCGGGCGACGCTTTTAAGCGCATTCATACTGATTTTCCACAACTAAAATTTGACAGAAATTAAACAAATATGCATGTATAAATCTTGAGTTAAACCCCCATTGTGAAATTTAGCAGGTTTATTTTTTAAGTGAGGAGGTATTTTCCTTTCATTTGAAGTTGGCAATTGCGTGAGCAATGCCAACTTCAAATGAAAGGAAAATGTTAAGTAGTAATGAAGCACTTAAAGAGTTAAGGTCAAGGTGTCAATTCCGAAGTCAAGTAAGCGAAAATCAGATTTTAAATATTTAATAAAGTTAGGAGTAATCCTAGGTGTAATGCCTCTTGTTCGTGTGATTTTGACTGTAAAATCCATTTCTGGTATTATTTTGGTGATTTAAGGTCATATGCATTAAATGACAAAGCGTTGAAGGGCCATGGGAGGCATATAAGGGCGACAGAAAAGTGGTGAAGGATGATAGAGAGGCACTAAAGGGCCATGGAGCGGCGCTAAAGAGTGACGAAGATGCCACAAAAGGCAACAAAGTGGCGTTAAAGGTCAATGGGAAGTGATAAGAGTGACAGAGAGCCGTTGAAGAGCGACGGGAACTTTATTGATAATGATGAAATGCTTTGTAATGAACTTTATTAATAACGATGCAATGCTTAGTAATGAACTTTATTAATAATGATGCAATTCTTAAAAATGAACTTAAATAATAATTATTCAATGCTTCTAGTAATTAACTTTGTTAATAATGATGTATGCTTAGTAATCAGGTACTGAACTTTAATGATAATGATGCAATGCTTAGTAATGAGAGAAACCATACTATTTTGAGCACTATACTCCTCATTTTTCATGTCATGCATTTATTCTGAATGCATCAGGTCTACTCACCATTTCAGAAAAAAAACAAATTTAAACATGAAAATATTTTATTTTTGAAAAAGGGGAGTGAATAAAAAGGAAACCTTGCTTGGAGACTAGTTTTATTGACAAAAATGAAAATAATGCACCAACAGAATTCAGTCTTTCGATATTCAAATAAATTCAAATACTATTAAAAAAAACTTATATTACGCAGCCGTTTTTGTATGGGGGTCTGGGGGCATGCCCCCTGGAAGAATTTGAAAAATACACACTAAATAACGCATTCTGACGTCCGTTCCTATTATAATATCAGTCTAGGTGTGCATTGTAGGCATTACATAGGCTGCAGACACATCCAGCTTCTCAAAAAATAGGCTACATCCGAATCAATTTAGCATCTCTGTGATAATGTGCTGTCAATACGGGTATGTTGATCCGACTCCCCCCCCCCCTAAAAAAAAAATAGGCTGCATCCGAGTTCTTTCAGTCAATGATAACGTGCTGTCCACGCACTATTTTGAGCTTAGCCTATACGATTGCAAAACGTACATGGAACTTTTTATCTGCAAAAATATATACTTCAGGATAAATTTGTATAAATATTATGTCCCATTATATTAATATTATATGCAGATGAAGACCTAATTAATATACAGAGCAATGTAACAGCCCTCCACAGTCACTTCGATATCATTATTCGAAACAAAGTTTTAAAGATTATAATTGCACTCAATCTTGAAATATTTAGCAAATAGTCCATGCAGTCCATGTTAACTTTTTGATCGTTGAGTCTCCTGATTAAAATTTTCACCCACATAAGTTGTGTCTCGCTACAGCGACCCACAACTTCAGGTGGGTTAAAATTGCTCTTATTTTTCTAATTTGGGACCAAACATTTGCATATCTTGATATTTAAATACACACCTCGTTTCAAATACCAATTGCTTAGCAGGTAAACGGTTAAAATGCCAGAATGCTAGACCTACTTTGCGTCGGCTCTAGTTACATTGAAGCCGGAACCAACATTAACTCAACGTCTCGTACATATGAAGCGGGATCGGGTGGTGGCCATGTTGGCGGACCGCCCTTTTCGACTTCCGATCCTCTGTCTGTCTCTACCCCCATCTGGGCGACGGCAAATAATAACACGTTGACTCCGTAATACTCTTTTTCTTTCTTTATTGTTTGTCCTGGCATAGTATTCGCTGTGCACTTCTCAGACAGAACGTGATAGCCTCGGCCTCGTGGCTGACTCTGCGGGGGCTAGAACGGCACGTCCGCCCGCCCCGCTGGTTGGATCACAAGTGGGCGAGTGCGCTGGAAAATGTGGGCGAGAATAGCGTGGGTGAAATCGTTGGGGGAGGCGTCCACTCGTCAGTTTTCGGAAACCCGAACAGCCTCACCAACCGAAGAGGGGCAAGACACTGGTCCCCACATTACCCCCGGGCTACATGACAACGTATGATCACAAACTAACTTGTGCGTAAAGCGTCAGTTCGTTGGTCCATCTAAACATTGCACTAACCCAACATTGACTAACCAAACATTTTAACTAACTGGGTATAAAAAATACAGGGGGGGTGGGTGGCAATATATTATAATATAACAATATTATATTTGTTTCCTATCCTCTTAACACCATTGTTCTTCATATCATATATCTCTGCAGCCTCCTCGTATCTGGCCATAATCTTCGGGCGGATTGCCAGTGGCATACCCTGGTTCCTCCGTTCAACAGCGGAGCCAATGCAGAACCCGCATCAGTGCTGGCGCTGATGTAGGCCGTGGTAGCCTTAAATAACCGGCAATAGCGTGTTTGACATTAGGTCTCTCACGTGGGATGAATGGAGTTACCCAGAGGGAGTGATCCTTTCTATTGTTACTCTGGGGACTATCCGACCCGAGGATAGCAGAGCTGTGCAAAATGCCACAGAGTTTCATCATTAAATTGTACAGCGAAACTCAAGTCTCCGGCCGTCTGGGCATGTCTGGGGGTATATCCCCTAGACATGCCCAGAACCCCTTATCGGGCGAGCAAAGGAAAACGCTTTCAATAACCCACCATGCCCTATCACCCCAACCCTCACATTATCAGCTGTACATCATTCATCTCATCAATTGACTACAACGTTTTTATCGTATTACAATCTCACTTAAAAGACCTTTTGTGTCGAAAAGTGACGTAAAGCAATGATTTACTGCTACTACTTCATTTATGTCATGCTGCTGCTTGACGTGTGTCGTCCAACCCTATTTATATTTGATTAATACAATCAATATCAATCAGTTTAATTATTACCATTTACGAACTATGCTGTGCAAATTACATACGTAAATCACATGTTAACATGGTACATTTAGTTAAAGTACATTACATGTAATACAATGTAATAGTGCGATGCATGTGGCTGGTCCCGCCCTCTTATCTTTTGGCTCTGTGATAGCACGAATCGAGCAGGTGTGTGGATATGTCATCCAACACATGCTAATTATTGTAATGATTTGTAGCCGCAGTGCTTGATCGTTAAAAGGCAGTACGAGTACTGTGTCGAACGTTGTTCGTGGGGTCGTTTGTATTGATAGCATTTATAATGCAATTTATACCCAAATCCCCATTAGCGCGAGGAATAAAAAATGCTGATGATCGTGTTCGGGCCGTGTAAGCCTTTATTGTGAGCGATCGCTGTCTCACAGTGTGAGAGCCGTAGCATGGGTTGCGTTATACGCTATGTGTGGGGTACCCGTTTCGGGCGCACTGGTTGACAGTGTTTGCAGTGCATCTACCGTTCAACCGTGCCGTACTAAAGGGTTTTAAAGTGAATATGTAATGTGAAAGGTGAAAAAGCAGACCTGTGCATATATAGTGAAAGTCGGTAGAGATTTAAATCACGGAAAATGAGTCAACTGGAAATTACAGTTATAAAAAAGTCAGCAATATCGGATAGCTGATTGGTTACCGGTAATAGGGAAAAATATGCAGAATATTGTTCGGTGAGCCTAGTAGGCTACTGTACAGGTAGGTACTATTAAAATAACTGCCGAAATCTGAAATGTCTGTACAAATTATCGATAAAAAATGTTATATTTCAACGAAAGTTCTGATGATATTAATGTAGATCTTGAGACTGGATGCTGTGAAACAATTGAAATGTAGTTACTGGATGCTGTAGATCATTGAAGTCTGTAAATCATTGAGATCTGTGTCGGGAAAAGTTGATGCTGATAACTGTAAATCATTGGTTATGTAGGTCAGGATGTGGGTGTCTATAAATGTGAGGTTGATGCTGAAAATCTGGGGATTCCCCTACGCAGCCAGGCAGGTGCTTTTTCCGACCATGCTGACTGGCTTTAGCGGCCGTCGGTACGGTAGACTATAGTTGAGCAGTGCTGTCTGCTGAGTCTGGCTAGCTGTGTTGTACACTGTGTGTTGAGGGGTGTGGGGTGTTCTATGCCATGTACATGCTTGTGCGGCATATACGAGACCGTAGTTGAACAGCGTTGCAGGTCAGCATGTGTATGCCGTCTGTCCACAGAATGCTCCATACCAGCCTGTCAGAATCTGACAAGTCTGTCAAAATCATTTGACATGAAAACAGTTGATAAAATTGACATTATTAATTATTGAAACACTAAAGTCTGCAGGCCTATGTGGCTAACTGTGCAGACTTGAGCGGGTTTGAAACGGCATACATGAAAATTATGCCAAACTATTATAGTCTAATTCTCATAATCTGCGCTTGTGTTGTAGATCTACTGCTGCATCACCATTATTGCGTGTTTGACTGACGCCTCTCTCACCGCAGCCACCCAGCCACCATGTGGCTGCTATGGCTGGCCATCGCTTTCTATCCGAAAAATTAGGTGCACAGCAAAAAAGTTGAGAAAAGCATTTGAAGTAGGTTCGTGAAACGGGCTGTACGCTGCTGGGGTCTCTGAGTAGACTATATATTCAGTTGAAAAGCTGCCTGCTGATGTAGGAATCGTTCTGATGCATTGAAAAATTTCGCAAATAACACTTTGAAATTCTGAGGATTGTAGGTCATATGATATCATGTACAAATGCCAGAATAATTGATAAAATACATTTCTAAGCTATAGGGTTGTTGTATTTAGTCATTCGACTTGTGTGGAAATGTTTTCCACGGAAGTTGAAGAGTCACAGTAACAGAAATGGTCTAAATAACACAACTGTCAAGTCATATAAGGTAAACGTGTAATATTTGAAATCTTCCTGTTGTAATAAAATTTCGTTCTCGTGACGATAGTCTAGGTTTGACTGTAGGTTATGTTCACTTACAGTCCAAACTAATTTTAAAAATTAATTTCTGTAATTGGTGGATCTGACTGACAGTAGTCCATAAAGACTGCATAGTAAGCAATTCAATGACGAATGCTTCCCAAAACGAACACTTTTTTTTATATAAACAGTCACTCTGCGAAACAGTCGTTGTAATGTTAAACTTGATCGCTCGATTCGATGGGTGTTAGCCCGTGTGATCTAGTGCCCATCGGTCGGTTTCGGTGTGTGTGCATGGTCGCCTAGTGTGCATCAGCTCATTAACATATTCACCGGCCGGTCGGCTCCCTGGCTGGCGGTGAGCACATGTATAACATGAACTCTGACCTCGGTGGAGCCGCGGTCTGCCTGAACGCGTGGGAAAATAGGCTAATAAATTTTCCAAAACTTTTAGAACACTATCACACAATGTGTGATATAATTTGTTGATTCTAAGAGTCAATGTTTAAAAATAAATTCAGTCTCTGTTATACGACTGAAAAAATATTTGTAATTTGTCCAAAATGTCTAGACTACAATTCCAGACATTTTTCCAGGCAGTCATGGCCTTGACACGTGAGCGAAATATACCAGAATCTCCTCTGGAAAAAAATGGCGGCTTTATTTTATGCAAATATATTATGAGCTGAGCTGATGGCGTAATGTTCGCCTTGCATGCTGGGAAGTAGAGGGTACACGTGCGGCACGGCAGCCAGAGTAGCTGAAGATAGGGACACCATACTGCTGAAAATGGCACCTGCTTACCGAGACATAGTATCACAATACTACTCCCCTGAAATAAAAATGTAATTGTAATTGGAAAGTTTTGACCTACAGTCCTATCATTCGGATATTATAAACCAAATTGGACCGTTTATTGACATATTTTTCAGGTGAACATTGTTAATTGTCCCTAAACCTACAAAAATCGAGGTGATATTTTTCAATTCAAAATTTAGAATTGTAGATAAAAAGAAATACTGATTATTCTTGAATCGGTTTGGAGTTTGTAAAAATCAAGTCACCCAAATATGATGTTCAAATATGACGTTAAATTAAATTTAAAATAGTTTCTTCCTAGTCGCCTACACTGGCGTAATTAGGAAACACATGGTTTTAGCCAAATTCTATGAAATTTTTCACGATTTCTGCAAAAACGTGTGTACTTCTCTTCAAATAACTTTTCTAACTAAACCTATCGGCATTTATTTGTACTGTGACCTGCAATCCTCACATACCTTATAAAAAATGATGTTTTATTTTTTATGTCCCCTGCAAATTAAAAAAACTATCCTTTGTTCAGTAATTTGCTGATTGATGTAGTTTGAGAATCAGATCAGAAAGTTGCTTGTTCGTTTCATCGTCGTGGTCACCAATATTGTGTCATGTTTGGTGATCTATGAACTTCAAATCAGAAGTGTGCGTGGTCGATCCAGCGTCGGGTTGTCACCAATGTCGTGTAGCGGGATTGGGTAGTGGCAATGTTGACGGACCGTCCTCTCCGACTTTCAATCCTCTGTCTGTCTCTATAGCCCCGTCTGGGCGACGGCAAATAATAACTGCTTTGACTCCGTAATACTCTTGTTCTTTCTTTATTGTTTGTCTTGACATAGTATTCGCTGTGCACTTCTCAGACAGAACGCGATGGCCTCGGCCTTGTGGCTGACTCAGCAGGGGCTAGGACAGCACGTTGGCTGGATCACAAGTAGGCGAGTGTGCTGGAAAATGACGGCGAGGATAGAGTGGGTGAAACGGTTCGAGGAGGTGTCCACTCTTCAGTTTCTGGAAAACCGAACAGCCTCACCAACCGAAGAGGGGCAAGACGCTGGTCCCCACATATATGCTGGATTCATATTACCCGAGGTGAATGATTTTCGCTGATTTCTCAGTCAATTCTCGACCAATTGTCGTGAGCTTTTATAAGCACTATTTCCTAGTGATGCGGCGGCTACCCTGAACAGTATATTGTATACCGGTAGTTTAAAAGGTATAGTCCATTTAACGTATTTAGTATATGAAAAGAATGTCGACCTCTATAAACTTCGTCTCAGAATTTTGTTACATGTCAAATGGTCTACTTCTGAAATATACATGCCAAAATTTTTTTCAGAGTAGGCCTAGTCACCACATAAATTGAAATAGTGTGTGTACATTTTCATGAAAATTGGTTCAGTATTGACTGAGGAATCTGCGAAATTCATCCACCCTGAATAACGAATTTAATTTGACTCTGACTATATATTGACGTCCTTTTTTACTCGTTGGATTCCAAATTTTCATTAAAAATTTACCCCTTGAAGCACTTAATTAAATGATTTAAATAATCACCCACTTGAAGTTGTGTCTCACTACCGCGACTCACAACTTCAAGTGGCTGAAAATTACCCTTATCATGTCTCCTCTCTGTACACAGAGGTGGGGACGTGTTGCTTTACCTCTGTCTGCTCAGTGATGTCTGTGGCGTTCTGTGAGTCTGTGTGTCCCATGCATTTCTGACCTGCATGTAACAGTGTTGCCAAAAGGCTGTATATGTGCTCACTTGTATATCAAGTATATACTTCCTTTTCGCTGGCGTCACTGTGCTCTCTTTTGCCTGTCACAGCCCTTCCAAAAGACGGTATGTGCACACTTGTGAAATAAGCAGATACCTAAATTTCGCTGTCTGCAGCATTGCCTGTCACAGCCCTTCCAAAATACGGTATTTGCACACTTTTGTAATATGCAAATACTTCCATTTTGCTGTCTGCAGCAGCGCGCCATGCTGAATGTGCACCCGATCCCGCCAGCATGAAGTGCTGACTAGAGCTGAATAGATACTGGCCAGTACCGGCTGGCCAACATTTAACAGACATTGGGTCAGTGTAGGCTTGTAATCGCCAGCGGTAAGCACTACCAGACCAGCAGCTATTGAACGCAGCCCGGCAAACACGAGGCGTTGAACCAGTGCTGGTTTAATGCTGGGCCAGAGTTGCAGACAGTGGGCCAGCATTGGGTCAACGTCTTGTGTTTGCTGGGAGTGTTGACAAGCCACATTATGTTTCGTACATCAAGAATAATAAATTCTGCTTAATACATATAGTCTCTACTGTCCACAAGAGCCATTTAATAATATTAATTACGAAAGCCATTGACACTATATCTAGCAAGATATATATTCTTGTTTATAGTTATCAACCTTTATGGTTATGGTGCTGGAGGGAGACCACTCCAGTTTTTTGTTTACAAAAAACTAGACCCTGCTTGTTTGTTTAATTATACATATGGTCCTAGCAGCACAAGGGTTAAAACGTGCATACACGGTCCTAGAAGCACAAGAGTTAAACGTATATATCTACGGTCCTAGCAGGACAAGGGTTAAAACGTTAATATATACGGTCCTAGCAGCACAAAGGTTAAAACGTGTGCATATGGTCCTAGCAGCACGAAGGTCAACGTATTTATATATACGGCCCTAGTAGCACAAAGGTTAAAACGTAACACATAAGGTCACAGCAGCACAAGGATAATATAAAGCGGCCATAGCAGCACAAGGGTAAATAAACGGGTTTCTGTGGAATATCATTGAGTCAGAGCCACCTGGTGAAAGCCATTAATTTACTCGGTAATGAATTAGCTTGCGAGTCATGGCAATGAGTAATCAAGCGCTGTAATCATAGCGCTGCATCAGGCGGTTCATCGGGGGGATTGGGGTTGGGTCAGTCATGTTTTTTATTAACCTTCTTCGGTGAGCCTCCTACCAGAGATCACTGCCTCTAACATGTATAAACCTGGTGACGCATCAGTACAACACACAATTTTTGCATAATCTTTCAACAATATATTTTTATTTACACTTTTTTCATCATAATTTTTTCACAACAATTTAAAAATATTTACCTCGCCAGATATCAAGTTATGTACCAAATTATACAACTAGATGACATATCATGTATATAAAATAGGTTAATCTCCCACATTGTTTATTTCTCAAGATAATATTATACTACCATGCCAAAAGGCAGTAACTGATTGCGATTACTCTACAAATAAGCAGTTACTGCCTTGGTATAGGGCATTGTATACATAAGCATGTATGTTTTAATTAGCAACACTATTAAAAATATATTGATAGCATATTCTCAATTTTTTGTTATATCCTTATAGGTAATAACATTTGTAAACCATTTGTTCAATATTATCCTTGTTCTACTATAAAATATATACATGTATAGCCTATGGTTTGACCCTTACAGCGCGGAAATCGATTTTAGTCATCAGAATCGATCCACATAATGTAAGAGTAAAATTATTTATAATACCCATTGACCCATAACATAGGTATTCAAATGAATCAGAAAGAGCTTACTAAAACATTCATGTTGATTTCAAATTGAAAAAACCCCTTTGGTTGCGGTGTTTTTTACAAATTAATTCAGCGCTTTAATTGTTAATCATGTTGCCAGCCATATAAAATGCCACTTTAAATGATAAAATATTTGGTGATAGATGCTCAGTGCATCTAATAATTCATTGAGCGACACGTCTATTTTTCTTAAAACGACTCAATCAGGGCAAAATCATCATTATTTTTTTTATTTTGCCTACTTCACATGTTGTAAAGTTTTTAAAATGTCTATTGAGTATAATTGCGTAAGTCTTTTTATTTTGGATTGCGCATTTACCAGTTAAAAGAGAAATAATATTGAGATTTATTGTTATTGTTGTATTTCTTATTTTGGACATAATTTTGACAACTTTAGAACATATCAAGTGGGCAAAATATAAATGACGATTTTTGCCCTGATTGAGTGGCTTTTTAATAAACATAATTATGTTTCCTTAGCAGTTCCAGGCTTAAAGGAGTAGTCCATTGTGTACCAACAGCAGGCTAAATCTTGTTATGCGTCCCTTTCGTTACAAGTAGGGCTAAATTTATTTCCGAAAGGAGGAAGGTTACAATTTTTTTTTTCAAATATTTAATTTCAGTAGGGGCCTAGGCCTAAGCCAACATTGGGTCACCGTCTTGGGTATGTTGTTTTTATTATATTTTAGCTGTCTATATCCATGATATCTGTCCTTTGTCGTCACAGAATGATGAGTATTCCTCAGTCATTTCCCACCATAATACCGCCATTGGTATAGTCAGATACATTTTATTATATTTTCACAGTCTATATATCTGAAGATGGAATTTACTTTGCCGTCATAGAAAGTCAAACTTGCTGACTTGGTCTTTTTTTGTGTTGAAGTATGGCCATCTTGAATTCCGCTTGATGTTCATGCTGCCTTCTTCTGGGGCATAGTTACTGAAAATAGACATCACCATCCATAGAAACATAATTATTATAATAAAGTAACGTTACCTGGTTAGTGCACTAGGCCTACATTAAAATAGTGATCAACTGACCTGTGAAACACTAACGGGATACAGGCATACCAAGAAAGCATCAGGCTCGTTATGGAGATAACGTAAGGTTAAATGCCACCTAGGGAATATATATAAACTGAAACTGCATTGCAAAGGATTGGCTTTAAAATAAATCCGACTGAAAATAGACATTACCATGGAAACGTAACGATTACAATGTATCGCCTTACAATTCATGCGGGACACATAATGCACCCTCTGTTGACTAGTCATGCAGATACTCTTTCTAACATGATGTCATGCGTGATACTCTTTTTAGCATGGGGTCCTACTTTCTAATGAGCCGTCGACAAGCGCATATAGGATGAACAATAATTCAGTTTTCGCATATTTAATGCATCTTAAAATAGCTAATTATGCGAAAACTCTGAATTATTGGTCATCTAATTAAAAAGCAGGACATGTTAGAAAAAGTATCACGCATGACACGGTGCTAGAAAGATTATCTGCCTGACAAGTCCACAGAGGGTGTAATATGTACATATCATGGCAGAGTCGCTTGTCTTTATTTCATCAATTATCTAGTTATCATGTAATTTATCAAAATAGCATGTACTTTTACGTAGGGCCTAATCATGTCTATATGTAATATTACTTTATATTTATATATTATTATTATAACTCTACCATGATTAACATATTTAATATTTGTACATATATTTCACATTATTTTTTTTTTTATTTAAGTAGCTGATAAAATGATGGGCAATTAAAATTATATAAATTGCGTAATAATGTCTACATGTAACATTACCTTATATTCATATGTACTATTACATTGACGTACAGGAATGGATTGTCACCTGGCGCGAGATTGTTGTGAACTTACGGCTTGCATGCGCGGCTAAGGGAAAACTGATTTCCGATCTACCTATACATGGAATTGATTACATGTATAGACGTCAAATCATACCCAGCAAGCACAAAACATTTGTATAACATTTATACAACATCGGACCAGATGTTTTGTGTTTGCTGGGTATGTGCTGACGAGTCCCTGGGTGTATTGGACATGGTGTGTATACGTCTATAATCTATGTCCACACATGTGCACTAACCAGTCACACATTTTCATGGGAGAAGCATACTTAATGTGCTTGTATGTTTTAATCTTGTTGTAATATTTAAATACTTCTGATAATAAAGCAGAAGGAACTATTATAACTTATTCATTTATCGAATACATTTGTTACTTAAAAGTATTAAATGATAGTGATGTTAATCATTAATTTGACTGTGATTGAAACAGTGATTTTGCACAATGTTAATATACCCATAAAATAACGATCAAAAAGCACATGGTTGACAGTTTACAGCGGAAGTAAACCATCCCTTCTCTTGGACGGAATCTCTCACACATCAATCAGTGTTGTGAGATTTAAAGTTACCGGTAGCTGTCCATGATCTCGACACAAAGTAAACAATTTGACTCTTGGTTCCTAGGCAGGTGTTACACCGAAATAATGACCTCCTCAAAGCCTAGGGGTGTGTTAGAGTCAGACAACCAAGCAATAGACGTGTTTCAGGGTTAGTATTTGAAAAGAAGCTATGGTGTTGTGTTTTTGTGCCGATAGTTCCATTGCCAACTCAATAAAAACACCACGAAACATTCCGACAGTTGATGCATTTTCAGGAAGCAGAAAGATCAACAGATAAAGCACAGCAATCCGGTGAAAACAAGCATATACCGCATGTCACCAGAAATGCATTCTGATGCCACAAGACGACAATGTCCTCCGCCTGTAGTTTATCAGTACCGGTAGCCAATGGGACAAAGGAAAATTAAGAAGAATTTTGCGCCATCAATGATTATAGTACAACCTTCTCACTAAAAAAAATGTGTTTTCGCAGCACCATCATGATTTTGTGAAGCATGCATGTACTGATACATGTACTACCCAAATAAAATACCATCGGTCAACATATGAATGAGTTGATTGGAAGAGTAATACATTTTCCTCACCCCACACCACACCCTATAAAACCCGCCCTATGGAAGAAAATGAAAGATGCAAGCCACTAAAATGCAAAATATTTTTTTCAAAAAGTTCTCCCATCTCAACCCCCCCCCCATCCCACCTTCAAATTTTGTGGTTAGATGGAGAAATAACAAGCCTGAGAACTTTTATTAGTATTTAGGGCTAAATGTTGCAGAGATCCTGGTGCAGTGAATAAAGCTAACCCTTACTTCACCTGAAGATATAATGGCATAATGCTTTTTGTAATTTAAATAATATGATTAAAAAAGGTAGGCCTATGTTAAACATCTTCCATAATAAAATTACGTCTCTCGTTTTAATATGGCGACATTTCTAGCTGCCTGATTTTTTCACCTATTATCGTCCATCTTTTACCAATCTCCTCTATGGATTTACAAGCCTATGCACAGAACAGATTCATTTATTGTAAGTGGTGCTGATCTAGAATATACTAAAAAAATATAGTTAAATTTTCATGGTGAATGATGCTGTATTAGAGTGTATATAATAAGCAAAAACAGAAATTAAAGAATGAATATAACATAAATCAAAAATAAATAAAGTAAGCTAGACTATCAGATAAAACTAATATCTGATTGGAATGTATTCAAATTATTATTCATGTTTAGGCCCCCCTATCTATTTTTCAGGTGTAAAACTTTGTAAATTTAATGTTTTTCACAGCCCATCTAGCTCCCAAGATTATGATAGGCCCATGCTTCAAGTGTAATATTTAATCCAAACATTTTACGCGAAAAAAAAGCTTTAATGGTTAGTATGAATTCAGTGTAGGCCCCATAGTATTTAAATTGACAAAATGACGTCTCACATGAAGAAATAAAAATACTGCCGACAAAATGCATGCAAGCAGCGTAGGAAGAAAACAGATTACCTAAAGACTGTGTTGAGTTATTCACAGTAGCAATTCAAGACATCAACATCACAAGACTACACTGTGACGAGGGCTCCTTTGGGAAGTGATTCTTGTCGCAGTGTAGTAGCCATGTGACTATACCTGAAGGCAGAATACTAGTAGCGCATGTTTTTCTTTGATTTCTCAGTCAATTATCAACCGATTTTCCTACAATTTTACAAGGGCTATTATCTAGTATAAGTCCAACAGCCCATTTAAGTCACTTGGTTTTAAAGCCGTACATGTAAAATAGTGTAATTTTTCAAATACAATAATTTCGCTAAATTCGCTCGCAGGGCTGTTGTATATAATAGCCTCTACAAAGTCTCATGAAAATTGGTTTATAATTGAAGAAATCATGCCCTACTGGTAATCCTATCTTCAGGTATAATTGTTCATGCAGTATCACCTACCGAGTGAACACGGTAGCTGACACGAGGCGTTGTCACAATGTTCATATTTAAGTCAACAGTTAACATTGTGTCAACGTCTAGTTTTTGCAGGACGCTAATATACGTAGGCCTATACCTTCAGAGGATTTGTTGAGCCTTTGTGAAGGACCCTAATTATATCTGTCAACGAAAAATGCATCATGTTAGACACTATATTCACACATTCTCTTATTATCTGCACGGATTAGAACCCAGTACGTCTGAGTTTCGTGCCACAACTGGACCCAATGAGTCATCTGGGCCGACCAGCAAAATTAAACTGTATATCCACTTGAAGCTGTGCTAAGCTACATCGACCCACAACTTAAGCTGGTATAATTACTCGAAAGTATTTAATTTGAGATCAAACATTCTTGCACATTAAACATACATTCCACTTCCAAGAACCGTTATTTTGTATGCTAATAAGAAGAGAAAGTAAAGGTTACTACTCTAAAGCAAACAAGCCAGCACCACAACATTTCATTGTCATTTTATTAGTAAAGTATTCACAATCAATTAGGTGGGTTTAGACATTCATGGTTTATTCTTGTTAAGGTTCTACACCCCCTACAGCTGGGCATAGTACTATTGGGTCCTGTCTCTCTATAATAATATGAGTGTGAGCACCGCTTGACCCTTTCAGTGCGGGGACCGTCTTTATACGCCAGAATCTGACGTCTGTAGACGTCAGATTCTGATGTGTAAAGAAGGTCAGATTCTGACCTATAAAGAAGTTCGCAGCACTGAAAGAGTGAAAATATTATAATGTCGCAGACCGATAACATAGGTATTCAAATGAATCGGAAAGAGCTAACTAAGACATTTACGATGATTTCAAATTAAAAAGAACCCTTTGGTCTCCATGGTTTATACAAAAATATTTCAGCGTGGTAATAGAGAACTCAAAGCCCGGTACTATTCTATGTGGGTGCGAGTCATAGTATTATAGAGAGATCAGATCCACATAGCCAAACTCCGCATACAAGGTGTGTCCTATGCATGTATAGTATATATACATTTAAATGCATTAGGTGAGAGTTACCACTACTTCTGAGGGGACAATAAATAATACGTTTAACCCTTTAACCTTAATTTTCACCCACCTGAAACTTCAAGTGAGTGAAAATTATTCAGATTGGACAAAATGGAGATCAATTAATTTGAAATCTTGTTAATTGATGTCAATTCAAGTTTTATCTTTAACCAGTTTGAAAGCAGATATTTAATGTGCTAATAAAACAATGAAAAATCTGAATACAGTGGGATCGGTGGTTAAAGGGTAAGGGCAAATTTCAAACGAAATTAAATTCCATTGAAATTAAAACAAGATACTCTGTAATCATTTAGTAGATGTTCAGTTAATCAAGATGTATATAATTTACAAAAACATAGAAATAATGTATGTTACATTAGAGTTAATGTACTATGTATATACACATGATACAGTACAACCTGTTATTAGCAGCCATTCTTATATTAGCTGGATCCCATGCACTATGGTGTGAAATATCAACAGAGAAACGTATTATTAAAGCCAGGCAAGCTATAATATGCTCTGTGTAGACCAGAATATGTAGTGTTTAAAAATCTGTAGAAATAGCAACCGCCTGAGTTGACACCAGCCCAGCAAACACGAGACGTTCACCCAATGCTGTTTCAATATTGGCACACCGTTTTCAACATTGGCCCAACATAAAAACAACATTGGGTGAACATCTTGCGTTTACTGGGAAGGTGTAACAAAATATGAACCACCATCCCGACCCTGCTTACACGGTGGTAACCAGGGTAACGTCGTGACTTTGAATCACCAGGGTGGCTGCTCGTAGGAGCTTCTTTTGTATATGAAAACGGCCTCCTATAGGAGGTTGGTGGTGAGTGGCTACTCATAACAGGTTCTGTACACATAAGCTGTGGTTATCATTTCGAGAACTAAGCTCACTATAATAGAAGCAGAGGTCGTTTCAGCAAAGCTATCATGCCTTATTAGAAATCAGATAGTCCAGATTGAAACAAGAAAAGTATTGGAAAAACCCAGAACCAGCTCAGAAAAAGATTATTTTACAAATGGAAAACATTTCCCTCATCATTAACCTCTTTGCTGGTGCATTGTTTTCTTCTATTTTTTCACTCATTTGAAGATGGAATTGTTACCACCAATTCCAGCTTCAAATGACAAAAAATATATTTTTATTTATGAATAATAGACATACATTACATTATTTCATTAACTAAGCATCTACCACAGATTAGTTATTAATTTCAGGGTCATTTCATTTGGTCTAAAACATGCTTGAATACCTATATATAACTTTTCAGTGTGGGGATCGAATTTAGACGTCAGATTTGAATGTCTATAGATATCACATTATGATGTCTAAAGTCCATCCCCGCACTGAGAGTAAAATATTTATAGTGGACGTACACCCATAACATAGACATTCGAATCAAGTGGGAAGAGCTAACTAAAACATGGTCTCTTGGTTTATATATAAATATTTTTTTTGAACGAGGGATAACAATTAGAAGTAAATGCTGAAAATTCTGGTATGTGAATTCAGAAGCTCAGCTACACCTCACATTGGCCCAAAGCAGCAAAAACAATCGTTTGACAAATGTTAGGTTAACTCTCGTGCTGCTGAATTGTTTGTTTCCATTTTTCATTCATTTGAGGCTGGATTTGCTGACACACCTAACAGCTGGTAATGGTATCGCTGATGCAATTAACTTCAAATGACGAAAAATGTTGAAATTTATGAAAAAAAGACATCTCTATTTATCAATCCAAGCTAGGATTGCTAACGCAATTTCCTACTTCAAATGAATAAAAAAAATGTTTATGAAAAATAAACATCTCAAATATTGACATATCTAATATCAGATGGATTAAGGACAAGGGTTTAGATAACTTTTCAGTTGGAAACGAAATAAAGTTAACCCTTGTGCTGCGGGAGCCATATATATACGGCGTCAAGCTAATTTCGGAGTAAATAAAATACTGTACCACGAATATTTGTAGATGCTTAGTTAATCAAATAAATCAATTTGGGACATGTCTATATTTTATAAAAAATATTAATTTTCTTTCATTTGAAGCTGGAAATGAATGAAAAATACTAGCAAACAATTCCAACAGTTAAAATGATTTCTTTTAAAATTGTCATTATCTTAACTTTACCTCATTTCCATCGGAAAAATTAACTTTATTAGGCCACAGCATCTGAAGTGCTGCCACACACTTGTGTTAGCTAGGATTGGGCTGACAGGGTGGGTAAAATAAATTCAGGGTCTGGAACCGGGTGTGAAACAACCCCTTTACTATAAGCAGGTTAGTTTCAACAGGGCGTGGTATTAAATTCTAGGGCGTGTTGCAACGGTTTTGGGTGTGCAAAACACACTCACACGCCCTGCTAGCTAACACAGTGCTGCCACTTTAATTAACCTTTACTACGCCGAATTATTGTTATAAAAAATATAGAGACCAAAGGTTTTCAATTTGAAGTCATCATAAATGTCTTAGTTGGTTCTTTCCGCTTCATTTGAATACCTATGTTATGAGTATAAATTTTTCAATTCTTACAGTGCGGAGAGACCGACATTATTCTGACGTCTACAAACATTTAATTCTGAAGCTTAAAGACGGTCCCCGCACTGTAAGGGTTAAACAGGTCTGAGGTGCATCCCACAAAGAATCTTAAAATTAAGATCATCTTAACTTCCTCTTATTTGCATTAGAAAAGTTAATAGGATCTTAACTTTTCTAATGCAAATAAGAGGAAGGTAAGATGATCTTAATTTTAAGATTCTTTGTGGGATGGGACCCTGGGCCAGTGTCCTATCTCTAGCTAGATACACGATGCAAGATGGAAAAGTAGTGAGCAGGCAGACAGTCATACCACCGAGAAATCATAGCCAGAGTGTAACCTCAGCCCGAGGAGTCCCATCACTGCCAGGTGTTAATAGAAGATGCGTTTGTCAGTCTGCCGAGATACCTTGATGCTCCGGTACTGCTGGCGCCCCCTGCGTCCGAGGATGAACCGTAACTCGCACTCATCATAGCCGATGACTTCTCCTCCACAGCGGAACCGTCTCCCTTCAAAACCGCAATGTTCTTCCAGTTTTCCAGGTAATTTGCTGTAAAGGAAGAAGGATTATATGTTCTTTCATAGATTAACTCTTTGAAGTCCCTAATCATTTCCACATTTTTCATTTACTATGAGCTGGGAACGGCTTCAGTGGTACCCCTGCTTAGCGACCTCTCCCCTTTTATGTCAGTATCACACATTTAACCTTTAAAGCACTAAATGAAATTTAAAAAAAATTCACCCACGTGCCATGTGCCATGACCCACAATTTCAAGTGGGTGAAAATTACTCATATCAGTTTAATTTGAGACCAAGCATTTGCAAATTTGGATGTTTAAACACACATATCTTACCAATAACACTGATTTAATCATCAAATAGAGCAGATCGAAAACAACTAATTAAATTGACTGAGTCGTGATTAGCAGTGAAAGGGTCAAGACATATTTCACTTTAACCCTTAAAGCGCTGAATTAATTTGTAAAAAACATTGCAAACAAAGGGGTTTTTTTAATTTGAAATCGTCATAAATGTCTTAGTTAGCTCTTTCCGATTCATTCGAATACCTATGTTATGGGTCTACGAATATTAGAAATAATTTTACTCTTACAGTGTGGGGATTGATTTTAGTCGTCAGAATCTGACATCTACAGATGTCAGATTCTGACGACTAAAGTCGATCCCAGCGCTCTAAGGGTTGAACCCTTGTGCTGCTTAGCTACGACGCTGGCCCAACATAGGGTGGATGTCAAGACAGTATATATACGGTTTCAAGCAAATTCCAGACTGAATAAAATACCACAAGAATGTGTAGCATATCTTGTGGTAGATGCTCAGTTAATGAAATAATGCAATTTGGGACATTGCTATTTTTCATTAATGATACTATTTTTAATTCATTCGAAGTTGGAAAATGCATCAGCAATTCCAGCTTCAAATGAATGAAAAATACTCACAAATAATTCAGCAGTAGGAGGATTAAAAAGTGGCTACATTTAGGGCCTATTATGACTTTTGATGTGAAATTATGCTCTGACTGGAAGAATTAAATATTTGTAACATAATGATTGTGTAGACATATAAAATAGATATTCAAATGAAGTGAAAAGAGCTGACAAGGACATTTATGGCATTCCCCTCTGGAATCTAAAGTGTAATCAAAATATCTCAGTACTGTGATGTGATGTAACATGAGTTTACCTTTCCAAAGTCTGACACAGCCATCATCACCTGATGACGCGAGAACTGTTCCTGTGATGTTCCAGCTTAGCCGCCAGACCTATGTGAATATAACAGTGTTAAAAAAATGTCTAGCAAATATACAAATTATACAGTTGTGGAAAGATGCTATATGGTGTAAATATTTTATTTTAACCCTTACAGCATGGGACTGACTTCAGAAGTAAGAATATTTCATAAATAGAAATATTTTTCATCACTACAAGCAGGAAATACGAAAAATTGTGAGAAATAATTCAACAGTACAAGGGATACAGGAATGAAGAACCGATGTAGTTGCAAAAAAAACCAACACATTACATTCAGGAATGTGGGGGAAAAAATAAGAAAATAGTGATTTTTGGATTTCTGAATGTATAGAGATTTTTTGTAAAAGTAAAAGAGCGAAAATCTGAATGTTGCTCCCTGTTTATCCAATAAATTGGGATCCCCTTGAATGACCGAAATAACGGTAAGTAAGTAATCAAGGATTTCAGGCTCATGCCCAGTATTGGAACTGAAGGGGGGGGGGGGGGGGGGAGTCATAATGGTATAATATATAGGGGAAAAGTGCACCTATGTTTTTGTGGACTTTAACATGTAAAAATAAGAAATTTAAATTTAAGGATGGCCCCCTGAACCACCATGGGTAAGGCTCTGGTATTTAACCTTAATTATTCATTAGCCACATGATAAACGGTAAAAAAAACAATACTGAAAAAAACTCTTTCCTAGACTATCCGAAAATGGTGTTCAGTGCAATAAGCAGTCAACATGCAATTTTATCCATCAATATTGGGACTGATACAAACATTGATCCAAGAGCTAGCCAATGTTGGCTAACACCTGTAAACACAACACATTGAGCAAATATTGCTTTAATCTTGGATGATCTTGGATGGACTATATCAATGGATGACCAATTCATTTACTGTCTCATATTGCACATAGTATTTACTGTAGGTTACCTGTGAATTGTGATCTTCAAATTTGGCGAGGAGGTGAAAAGAAAATCTGTTTACTGAGCCACTAGCGGGAGCCACATCCTTCCTACAAACAGTAGATGAAATTGGTATCAATACTGGAACATGGATATTATTTGACAGAAATTGGGGGGAAATAATGACTTGTATTATAGTGTAAAGTGTAAAGACCATAAGTCAAGGGATGGAGGTCTGATCACAACAGGTTAGTTTACACACCATAATTATGTCAAGGGATGGGGGGTCTGATTACAAGTGTACACACCATACGTCAGGGGATGGGGGTCTTATCACAAGTGTACACACCATATGTGAGGGGATGGGGTTTGATCACAAGTGTACACACTATAATTATGTCAAGGGATGGGGGTCTGATTACAAGTGTACACACCATACGTCAGGGGATGGGGGTCTGATCACTAGTGTACACACCATACGTCAGGGGATGGGGGGTCTGATCACAAGTGTACACACCATATGTTAGGGGATGGGGGTCTGATCACAAGTGTACACACCATATGTTAGGGGATGGGGGTCTGATCACAAGTGTACACACCATATGTTAGGGGATGGGGGTTTGATCACAAGTGTACACACCATACGTCAGGGGATGGGGGTCTGATCACAAGTGTACACACCATACGTTAGGGGATGTGGGTCTGATCACAAGTGTACACACCATACGTCAGGGCATGTGGGTCTGATCACAAGTGTACACACCATACGTCAGGGGATGATGGTCTGGGCAAATGTATGCTTTTATAAATGTCTGTAAGTGATTATCTGGTGATAAAAACTGAAAGTGTTTTCAGTGAATAAAGCTGCTTTTTAATAAACATGTGATTAGAACTTCTAATAGCTGAAAAGATTTTTATTTTAACTGAATCATCACAAGAGAATAAGTGTTGATAAATGTTATAGTACTATGCTTCCGAGAGGGTCTTCATAGAGAGTTTTTACACTCGTAATAAGATTGATTCACATATTTAAAAAGTTGATATAATTAAAGAAATTTTGTAACTCATCTTGAGTGACCAGTCAATATATTATATTAAAATGTTATGTATGATATGTATAAAATAGACTGGAAGAGACACAGATAAAGATTTAACACTATGTACTTTCAACAACATCAACCATTTATTCCAAATTTTGGGAATGTATAATTTGAAATTAAAAATATTTCAGTGGAATTGTTTTATACTTCATATTTAATTGTAGAAAAAAATTAAGGCTAATCTAATAATGTATTGTTCTCATTGTTAAATGCACATTAAATTTTCTGAAATTTATATTTTAATTTCCATCTTCTCATTTTTTCTCACAATAATATTACAATATACATGAATCTAGTTATTGGTATGTAATATTTCAAAGTGATAAAGAATCTACTGGCATATTGTGTCGTTGTAATTCTGCCTATACTTACCCCTGAAGTGGAGTGATTTTGATGATAGTGACGTCGCGGGAGGCCACAGCTAGTGTATGATAGCTACGACCAAGATTAGGTGAAAATGACACGTCACGAACACTGTCTGTCACTGCTGTTAATGTTTCCACTCTTGTCCATTTTCTACAACATAAAAATATTGAGAAATACTAATTTATCATTTACTCTTGTATCAATTATCTACTTCCATGCAAGGTTGAAGTGATAAAAAAGGGCATCCATTATCAAAAATTTCAAAGATATCTTAATGTATGGCAGCATACATTATCTAAAGCTGTCAGAATTTGTTTCTGTCAAATTTGTTGTTGGTTATTCTTTTTCTTAGTTTATAATGATGGTGTAGCTATTTTGCAAGGTTTTGAAGATACTGACAAGATACAAATTTCTCCACCTGAAAAATGATCAAGAAATAAATATTTTTGAACAGTATACTCCTAAAAGTTAATCAAATGATTGATTGCAATTACATATCAACCAATACAAAAAAAATCTAACAGGAATATTTTCCCCAAAAGAGCTTAGGCAAGTTTCTTCGGTAACCTTTTCAAGCCTGAATTTACCATAGTCATCTTCATCCACTACAAGCCGCGAATTACTGTAGCAATTCTCGACTTATAGTGGATGAAGATGATTTGAAGTGGGTGAAAAATACCAGAAAATTACTATGTATTGGTAAACCAGTTTCATGGAAATTTTCGTTCTAAAACCCTTGGTTGTATGAAAATCAAGTCTGTTTTTCGTAATGTAAAATGATGCTTTAATGCATCTTGAGGGCTCAAAGGGTTAATGCATCAAGAAGGCAGGGGTTAATCACCCTGTGGAGTGTGAACACAGCAAGCAGGATTTTTTCTCAGCCAAAAAAATAATTTGACATTTGTGCCTGAAGCAGTCACCTTGTGTTATCACTGTATTCGTAGATTTGTACTTTGCCGCCACCTGCCGTGGAGTTGTCATCACTTCCCACCGCAATCATTGGAGGATGCACTCTGTCATATATAGCAAAAAAATTATTTGAAAAATAAATACCTGATATAAAATAAATGCACTTACAATATAAATCTTAAGCTGTGTTGATGGTTTGTGAACTAAAGATGTGTGAAAAATCACACCTCTTGAATAAGCAAGGAGCGTATTTTAGGAGTGTGATAAATCATTTGTACTATGCAGAGTGTTGTCTGTAAAATATAAATCTAGAAATGTGTTTTCACAGTGACTGATGTACATGATATGTATAGTGTTGATAGACGAGATCTAATTTGTTTTGAAAATTTTGGGTAGGGCTTTTCAGCCAGGTTCCTGATTATGCTGATTTTTCTTATCTTAAAGCATAAAATATTTTGCTAATCATTTCAAAGTTTGATTAGTAATTGATCAAGTTGTCGCTTTACACTACGCAATAATGAACAAATTGTACCCTGAGATGCTCAGTTGATATTATGATTCAATTTTCGAAAAATCTATTTTTCATAAATGTAAATATTTTTTGTCATTTGAAGATGGAAATTGTATTAGAAATTCCAATTAATTAAATTCTAATTAATGAAAAGTAGAAACAAACACTTCAGCAAGACACAGGTTAAATTACCAAACCACAACTAAAATATTCGGAAAACTAGCATCTCTGACAAACAAGCAAACTTCATTTGGGTTTATTCTCAAAATTACAATACCAGATTACATGACAAACAGACTAACTTCTGACATTCTCATTACCATTTTTGCCAAATTTTCAAGGTTGTTGCCAAATGACTAGAAAATAGCGTGTGCAAAATTTCATGAAGATGGCTTGAGAGTTGTCAAATTGACTGAATAATCAACGAAATGCTAGGTTTCATTTTGGACAATCCTCCACTATCCGGTAATTTGTAGGAACTGACCTGGAGGGATTCCACGACACACAGCTGGCACTCAGCTTACAGCTTATATCATGTTGCAGCGTCCATTGACTGAGATTCATAACATCAGGGGCTTCATATATTCTGACGACCCCGTCTGAAGAGCAGGTGGCCTGTAAGCGGAAGTATTAAATAAATTTCATTCAAATTTGTAATTGCCATTGAAAGACCAAAGCTGTTCACATTGAAAAGATTGTAAATGATTTCATTGATTCTTTCTGCAAGTTTAAATATCTATTTTATGGGGTCACATAGCACCAGACTGCCTAAATTACCTAGATATATGATGTATATCAACAATGTTTCCATCAATTCAATTAGTACAAGACTACATAAGTCCAGGAGCTCCCGCGACGAATTAGAATTTGATTTAAGCAATTTTGTGTAGGGTTTTTAATGTAGTCCTAGGCTAGGTCAAAAATCAAGACGCAAGACAACTAGCTCAGTCTAAGAGTAAGATAAGAACTAGACAGTCTGTCAGAGATTGCAAACCTCCATCGAAATTAATGATCCTAATCAGTATCCCAGTAATGGTCTACCTATCTGGCACGGTTTACCCGATATCAGGCCAATCGATGTAACTAATAGCTGATTTACGGTCATTTTGAATTTGATATAAACTAGTTAAAAACTTAGGGTGCATCCTCCCCCGAAACCTCAAATTTTGTTTTATAGTAATGGACTAACATCTAACACAGCTTGCAAAATATTGGGCATGTGAAAGTAAATAATGGCCGATAGGGGGCCATTTTGAATTTGATCAAGTCAGAATTTTTCAAGATGCATCCTCTCCTGAAATCTCACAATTTGTTTTACAGTAATGGTATAGCCATCTAGTACGGTTACCAAATAACAGCTATGTGAAAGTGAATAATGGCCGATAGGCGGCCATTTTGAATTTGATTGAGTCAATTTTTTTCAAGATGCATCCTCTCTTGTAATCTCACATTTTGTTTTATAGTAATGGTCCAGCTATCTAACACGGTTTACCAAATATCAGCAATGTGAAAGTAAATAGTGGCCGATAGGCGGCCTTTTTGAATTCGATTGAGTCGAAAGTTTTTAAAAGGCATCCTCTCCCGAAACGTCACATTTTGTTTTATAGTAATGGTCTAGCTATCTAGCACGGTTTACCTGATATCAGGCCTATCGAGGTAAATAATGCTGATTGTCGGCCATTTTGAATTCGTAAGTTAAAAATTTTCAGGGTGCATCCTCCCCAGAAAACTCACACTTTGTTTTATAGTAATCAGGTAATGGTCTAGCCATCTAGCACGGTTTACCAAATATCAGCCATGTGAAAATGAATAATGGCCGAAAAGGCGGCCATTTTAAATTTGATCAAGTCAAATTTTTTCAAGATGCATCCTCATCTGAAATCTCACATTTTGTTTTACAGTAATGGTCTAGCCATCTAGCACGGTTGATCAAATAACGGCCATGTGAAAGTGAATAATGGCCGATAAGCGGCCATTTTGAATTTTATCGAGTCAAATTTTTTCAAGATGCATCCTCTCCTGAAATCACACATTTTGTTTTATAGTAATGGTCTAGCCATCTAGCACGGTTTACCAAATAACGGCCATGTGAATGTGAATAATGGCCGATTGGCGGCCATTTTGAACTTGGACGAATTGCATTTTTTCAAAATGCATCCTCTCCTGAAGCCTTACAATTTGTTTTATAGTAATGGTGTAGATATCTTGAGCGGTTTTCATGATATTCCACAATATTAGGCCTGTCGAGGTGAATAATGGCTGATAGGCGGCCATTTTGAATTTTATCAACTTCAAATTTTTCGAGATGCATCCTTTCCTGAAACCACCAATTTATTTCACAATTTGTTTTATAGTAATGGTGTAGCTATCTTGAGCGATTTTCATGATATTCCGCAAAATCTTTCAGTCGGATTTACCGATGTTATAAATTAGGTCAAAGTGCTGGGTCAACTTCAAGGTCAAGGTCCAAAAACCTGAAAAGGCACAACTAGGGACCTTAGAGAACATGTATGTGCAATATGACTGTCATCGGCCCAGTACTTTTCGAGATCTGCTCCGGAAACGAAGTGTGCGTCAAAACGTCTAAATAGGTCATAGTTCTGAACCAGAAGTAGGTCAAAGTTCAAATACCCCAAAAGGCACAACTAGACCCCCTAGGGGTGTTGTGTGTAAAATTTGAAGACAATCGGACAAGTACTTTCAGAGATATGCTCCGGAAACGAATTGTTTACGGACGGCCCAACGGCCCAACGCCGTCACATCATCATTTTCTCCTCTGCAACCTTGCGTATTGAATTCAGATTGAAAATATTTTAACCTGTCCATTAGCCACCTGAAAGTAACCCACATACCAAAAATTGTTATCCTAGCTTATTTTCTTACAAAGTTATAGGCAAAAGAAGAGGCCAAAAAAAAACGGAGGTAGAATCCATAGCTCCCTTCGTCTCACCTACGGTGACGGCGGGAGCTAATAATGAGTTATATGCAAACTTATGGGGGAAAATATAATCACTTGAAAAGAAATGTTAATACCAACTGTGATAAATAACACTTACAAGTTGTAGTCCGAGATGTCGTGGAGAAAAACGAACATCAGTTACAGAAGTTCTGCTATCCACCAGGTTTGCTCTCCTGGCCCACTTCTCACTGCTGGCCCCCGCTGTAATAACAATTATACTTAACCCTCATCCTGCTGATCACAACTATTGTCGTTTTTAATCTGTTTTATTGAAATGAAACATGTGTCTAAACATCTAGATTTGCAAATATTTGTGCTCAAATTAAACCAATGTGAGTAATTTCCGGCCTCTTAAAGTTGTGGGTTGCTGTAGCGAGATACAACTAAAGTGGCTGAAAATTTTAAAATATTAACTTTGCAGGATTGCAGGTGTAAATCAAGACAATAAATAATGTGGAGGCCATCTTCAGATGAACATCCTTAGATGACGAACAACTACATGCTCTAAAACTGATGATGAGTAAATAACTACTAAAACGATGTGATTTCTCTATGAGGCGAGAACTAATGCATCCCCCTGCCAAGAATTTTAATTGACGCAATATTACTGAACTGATAAAAACAAATCATTGAACCGCGATCAAACAATGATGCATTTTAATTCATTGTGCAATCGATCGTCCGCACACCGGATTTTGGGGCACAACTTCACGAATGGCAACGATTACAGACTCTGTATCGCACACAGAGTCTGTTATTACAGTTCGACCACATTTAAACTAGCATTGACTCAATATCTCGAGTTGCTTTGACTTACGTAATTCTTCCCATATGGCTGCTGTGCGATCAAAAGAACACGTCGCTATAACCTGACCAAATTCTGGATGTGCCCACGTCACTCGCCAGACTGAGCCACTGTGTGTCTGAAACATAAAACAAAGGATCAGAAATATATCCACATTAATACTATTCCCCGCCCCCATCTAAATCCTACAGAAAAACTTTCCCTATTCCTATGTCATTTCCCCTCAATACTATCCCCACCCAATCAACATGTACATTTGTTAATGTTAAAATACCAAACACAGAATCTAGTTCAGTCAAAATGTCACCATTTAATTCTTCTCTTTACATTCACCTTGACATGTGCTTTGCTACCAGCAACAGCGTCATATGTATGCACCATTTAACCCACATACTATATATATATATGTTTTCCAGCAAATTTCAAGCAAAACCAAATACCACTGAATATTATCAAGAGTTTTGTAACAGATGATCAGTTAATCAAATAAATTAATTTTTGAGTTTTATTTTCATCATTTGAAGCTGGAAATTTCATTGGCAATTTCAGCTTTAAATGTATGGGAAATAAAAACAAATTACCGTAATTACCGGACGATATCGCGCTACTTTTTTTTATTTTGAGCTCCTGCGCATATATAACAGGTGCGCGATATATGGCTCTTGATCACTGATCTGTCTGACATGTCTCACTGAGCTGTGAAAGGTCAGTATTTTTGTCATCGCGCTTGCGCCGTTATGACCTATGCCGTGAGTGTAGCCTCGTTGACACGTGAATGAACACGGCTCATTAGGCAAGATATAGTACAAACGGATCAGTTATGTCATGTCACTTGTCACTGTTACTCTCTGTTAGAAGGATTAACTGCTCAATAAACTGGCACGCTGACATTGTACAATACATCATTATAAACACGTTGGGGATTTTTTAGAATGGTAAGCGGCCGATAGTATGTCATGATGATTGATAAATATCTAGGCCCACGTGTTAGCGTGTAATATAACAGCACATCCATGCATGCCTATGTACATACCCAGCAAACACGAGACATTGACCCAGTGTTGTTTTAATGTAGGGCCATCGTCTTCGTAGTCGGCTCAACCATAAAACAACATTGGGACAATGCCTCGCATACACCACACGGCACGATACCACATGCTTTACTGGCGCGCGATCGACGGGAGTCTAGACGACATTCTGGGGCTTGCAGTTTTGAAATTTCGCCCACTACACAAAATTTATTTGTTAGGTTTTTATACCGGTATTAACGTAGGTCTATCTATATTTCACCGACTCATTTCCGTCAACGTTCATTGTAGGCTATATATCGTCGTACTCACATAAAAACATTCGAAGATGATATGCATTATTTGCAGGTTAACCACGGCCCGTGGCTGTAAAATGTCACACCTTCAATGCAGCAATCACCTGATTACTGTCTGGCGGAGGTATGTGTACTGGCTACTAGCTAGTTCTTGCGTGGCTGAATGACGATCCCTGACGTACAGAGACGTGCGTAAGCCTATATTCGTGTTAATTACGTGACTCTATTGAACCGCAACACGTTTAACTAAACATGAAAGAATTATTAATTATTATTATTATATATTATGATAATACTAAACACAATCTAATATAGGCCTATCCAGGACCCAAGCCGTCACAGATCAATCTTACTGACACACTATTAGCATTGGCGACTGCCGAGTCACGGCAATATTTTGTATTGCGCGGTAAATAACGGGTGTGGGTGTGTAGGGCTCAAGCACTAATGAAGGCCTATTTCACCCTTTGCGCGGTATAGACCAGTGCGTGATATCGTCCAGCAGGTACGGTAACATTTTAGGAACACTATGTTTACCAATTTTGAAAAAAAGAAATCATTTCAGAGCAAATTATATATTCAATAAAAAAAAAAGACAGTCTTTGCTATCGTTTAAAATATCTGGGTATTTAGTGAAATAGAGTTATTGACATCTACCTTCAGTTGGTAATTGCGGAAGCAAAATTGACACATTAATGAAGTGATGCTAGTATGATAGTCATTAAATACATCAATAATCGGATGATTAGCAGGTTAACTCTTTGACTGGCATCATTTTTTTTTTAAATATCTGAAAAATATGGACAAAATGGATAGAATTCCTTGCTGCCGCGTCAGTAAGCATATGAAACATTTTAAACTTCATTAAACCAATATGCGGAATCAAAACACAAATTACATACCGTCATTCGCCCCTGTAACCATGACAATGTTGATCGTTACCATGGTGATGACATATTAAGTGGAGTATCTACTTTTTTGTCAATAGTTTTGCAAATTTAATTGATGTGAAAGTAGTTTTTGCCATCAAACGTTCTCGAACAAAAACCACTGTCTTCAGAGAATATTTTTTGGGGAAATGGGGGGGGGGGGTGGGCTTATTTTCGACGTTGTAATTTCTTACCCGACTTCACAATTTGAAAAGCTGTTGTACTCCAGTATTTATTTTATTACTATCATGACTATGGGCAATATAAATGATTTTTCGTATCGTATCATGACATTATTTTGAACGTGAATCATAGACTACATCTTTTCAAATACTGACCACTACACACCAGCACTTACTAGAACGCCCTAACAAACTGTAATTATTGCTCTTTCACTACATCATACAAAATAGGCCTGCATGAACAGGGCAGGCCTCCGGCGAAAATTAGAACTAAATTAGAACTACAAAACAGTTATAAGGCCCGAAATTATACTTTTAACATTGTGATTGGTATAGTGGCCCAAGCCTACATGTTATTATGTAATGTGGGCTTCAACATGTTCATATTTGATAATAATAATAAAATACGTCATCTATAATTAGCTTTGTTTGCCCATGCATTAGACATGTTAGAGCTATTAGAAATAGTGGTACATGTATATACATGTAGACACGGCATGTAGACTACCACTATTTATAATAGCTCTAATGAGCAAAAAACAGATGGCGTATTTTATAGGTCAAATATGAAGATGTTGAATGATCACATAACATAATTACATGTGGGGCCTATATAGGTATAAAAAGGTCTAATTATAGGCATGTAATTGACCCAGCTGCTACAAACACATTTATTTTTTTAATTCAAGTAGTCTAGTACATTGTGTACAGGACTATATAGCTTAAACCGCTTGACAAGCTTGAAAAAAACCCAACAAGTTCTATCCCTGAGTAATTACACTTTTAGTGTTAAATACAACTGTCCCCTCCAGAAAGTAGTGTACGGGTAGCCTATACTATAGACAATATAGAGCACATTTGTTTGATAATATATACGCCTAGCCTATACTATAGACAATATACAGCACATTTGTTTGATAATATATACGCCATAAATGTATATATTGTACTAGTAGGTCTTGTAAGTTAGAAGAGTGAAGAAATTACATTTACAATCTGAAAAGGAACAAAGGAAACACACACAAATTTTAATATTTTTTGGTTACAACTTATTCATTAATGAAATACATATGTATTTTTAATAATTATCAATTTGTTGGTGTCTAGTGGCTGCCATTAACCAAGTCTTTATTATAATAATACATAATTACAAAAATAGATCAGTAACTTACCAAAATTAGGTATTATCACATGAAGAATACTGAATATTGATATTATGTACTGGAGGGGACATTTCTAATTTAACACCATTTTCATCTAAAAATGTATAAATATGTGGTTCTTTTAACATAAATTTTCAATTGATATCCCTGTGGGGGCTTAAAGAGGCTGAATATATTGCAATAATAATACATTTTAGAAAAATACCCTGTGTGGGTCTTCAATAGTGATGTACTGGGGGAGACATTATTTTAACAGAATTTTAACATGTATACATACAGGCAATTCCAATTAATTTGCTAATATTAATCAGCAATCAGTTTGAAGTATTTTTATACCATATATAACCACCTGACCTATTAAAAAGCGTAATTGAATGTGTATATATAGGTAGATAGTTCAAGCTGGGAAGTGATGTACTGGTGGGAAAAATCGAAAAAACTTTTAACAGAAAATACTTTAAACTCAATAAATACACATAAAATCAGATTTTGGGACTTGATTTTTGTCAAACATGTGTCATTTGAATCGTGTCATTTGAATAGTAAGACCAATGACCATACCACAAATAAAACTTTATTTATGTGTTAGATGCATATCTGGAATAGAAAAACCCTCCTATGAAGACAATTTGGGGATGAGACAGCAAAATGTGTTAAAAAGAACGTAAATATCACTAATTCATGAAGAAATAATTGACAAAATTTTATAAAATTTGGTCTGTAGCTTCCCCATACAACCCTTGCTAATATAAAAAATGTTTCGAATAACTATCTAGCAGTATTTGCTAAGAAAGTGTGTAAAGTCTCATTTTTTCCTAAATGCACCTTTATGTGAAATTGCCCACATGCTGTACATCAGTTCCACAAATTTAAGATATTCTTCAATTGTTAGAACTCATTACACAACTGACAAGTGCTTATAAAATCAATGTCTTAGACCTAACAAATGAATGCCTACCTTCCAGCTTGCTGTGCATTTCCATTCTCCATCAATCATATCCCAAATCTATTCAACACAAATAACTCTTTCAATTCTACAATGATGGCTTCATTTCTACCAGTAATAATGAGCAAAAAGAACAAACAAACGAAGAAAAATAACTTAAGTCTTTAACTACAGTGTCTCACAAATTCACATAAATCTTAAAAAAACAAGACAAAACCATCAAAATGACTTCTTCTGATGTAACTACAGTCTGTTTCACCAGATCCTGGGAGTAGCCTTTTTTAAAGTTGCTTGATCGCTGTTTAAAAAAATTTTAACAAAATTTTTATCGGGTCATTTTTTTATTCTCCCCCAACATCCCTGAAATTTTGGTGGATTCTTTGGTGTATTAGGCCATCCTAAAAATATCCTTGTATCCGATTTCATGGTGTGAAAGTTTTCATGTGGTAGGTCGGAAAAAAGTTTTCTTTTAGACCGTCAAAAATTCCATGAGGCAAGTTTTATTTTAGACTGCCAAGAATTCCATGCGGGATTGCGGCAAAAGTTTTTTATTTTTTTATAAATATAAATCATTTTTGCACGAATAATTCTATTTTGTACAAGACACGTTGTTTTTTGACAAAAAATTGAGAAACAAAGAACACAAACAAAGAACACAATCATCGTTTTCACCAGCATGGACGGCCATTTTCTCAGCGTGAGCAAGGCTTATCCTAGGATTCTAGAGACAGACGCGTGATCGAATATTTGACCGCAATAGAAACGTTGTATTTGACTGCAATAAAAAACTTTGTTCAGACACTGATTTGGACATGTGCCGGCGGAAATGTATTCTTTTTCTAAGAAAAAAGGCCATGCGGTATCTTTTACCGCTATTTTTACTCATGCGGTCAGAAATCGGAAACAAACATATTTTTAAGGATGGCCTTATTGAAGTTGGACCATTTGTCATGTAATAGCTCGCTCCCATTGCGCGCCGTAGGCGCACAGGGTGCAGCATAATGGTAGGGACTTCAACCACAGACGTTGCCTGCTGACTGCTTTCGTCATGTAACAGGAACTAAAATACAGTGCAAGTGGTCACATGCGCAACCGGAAGTCAAGTGGGTAGAGGCAATCTAGTCATCATTATAGTCTCACAGCACAAAATTTGTTTAATACCCAATAAAAATTACAGAAGGCATTTATTTTTTAAATTTTCACTAAAGCATGTTCATGGTGTTGTAGTCATGGCTATTACTCAGGCTGAATCTATGACATCATAGTCTCCCAACTGTATTGTATTTTTTACTGGAATTCATGAAAGAAATAACTTCAATCTATGATGTAATAATTTATCATCTGGTTTAGTGAACTGCATATTTTATTAATGAATGCAATACTATCGTTATTCTAGACTACTACAGTACCACTGTTAGTATCATGGATATGGCTATGCCAGCCTAGGCCCTATAGTCTGTCCGACGGTGGAGGATGGTCCAAAATGAAAGTAAGCTTTTCGGTATCCAGTCAGTCAATTCTCAAGCGATTGTCACAAAATTTTACCACCATTATTATCTAGTCATTTTCTCGAAATTCCATTAAGTATCTCAAAAGTTAGACCATTTGACAAGTAACGCAATTCTGAGAATAAACCGGAATGAAGTTAATGGGTTTATACATGTTATCAAGTCCAGGCGGACCATCGATTGTAGTACCTCTAGTGGGTACTTTGATCGACTTACGGTTGCTACCTCAGTACGTCAATGCAAGTCCCGTTATCTATAAGCCAGATCATTTAGCCTTTTCATGGGGGCCTCCTAAGAAATCTAATAAACAGTTCGTGTAAGGTTTCCGGATTGCCTGACACTGGTGATTCCCTTCTTCTGATGTCAGAGCTTCTGCTGGAAATATATTAACGTCTCACAGGCAAGTTAATAAATTAGTGAACTTTTCCCGAAGAATGCCAATACTATCTGGAGGCTTTTCACACATGGTACACTAGTATAATAAGCATGCGGGACACAAAATTTTGGGCAATAACGACCTGTGAATATATCAAGAACATTTTGAATATACATTATTGAACTTTCTATGACATAATTAATAAAATTAAGATAAATTTGAGCACACCCCGCTGCAATTTTCAGCCAACTGTGTAGTACGTCCATTAAAGTACCATTGGGTACTTTGATTGACGTACCTTGCTGGAGTACTTTGATTGTAGTACCATGTGGTACTTCGATTGAAGTACTGTGATATTGTGTGAGCATTATCAAGTAAAAATACATTTGTATCATTAATATGCCATAGGTTCCAATGCAAATCAAGTCCAATACTTGCTTTAGACCTTATACTATATGTTGACAATGATTGATCTTACCCCCTAAACAAAGCTGTGTCGCTCTTCACAAAATAAGGCACTACCACGTGTTGAGTTGTTCTGGGGAACACAAATGACGTCACCCACCCTTCTGGAGAACAACACCTATGATTGGATAGGTTTAACCAATGGGAAAGCCTATTATAATCGTACTGAAAGCTATTTAAATATCAGTGGAAGTACTTGCATTTACGTACCAAGGTACTATGATCGAAGGACGTAGTCGATCGTAGTACCCAAAAGCGGGTACTACAATCGACGGTCCGCCTTGACCTGATTATAGAGGAGCGTAATAAATAGATATTTACTACATGTCAAATGGTCTAACTTTTAAACTATACAATATTTTCTTAAGAAATTTTCAGGATCGATGCCAAATGACTAGAAAATAGGGTTCACAAAATTTCATGAAAATCGTTCGAGAATTGACTGACTGGATATTGAAAAGCTAACTTTCATTTTGGACCATCCTTGACCGTCGGACAGCTTGTAGGGTATTATATATTTTCATACCATGACCATGTGGATGTGTTCTAATGATTATCACAGAATATCCCGGTCCATATGAATATAATATAATTTGTATCATGGGAGTGAGCTCTCCTTAGGCAGTGCCTATTCATAATATTTTTTTAAAATACCAGCTCTCTTTACCATTAACGTAAAAAAAGAATTATATTAGACTATTACATGCCAAATGGTCTAACTTACATTAGAAAGTACACAACAAAATTAACACGTTACACCAAATTTTTAGCCATGTTAGGGGAAGATGAAAAAGACATCCGAGAAAATTTTTGGTAAGAGAAATTGAACAGCTACTGAACAAATTAAAAAAAGGCTACTCCCACGTCGATCTGGTGAAACTGAAACAGAGTGTAAATGAGTAAGACTGGACGAGTGACTGGTTAGTGGTTGAGCGATAATATGTCATTTTAAATTATAAATCATTTTCACAACCTTTACATATTGATCACTTGAACATGTAGCCATTCGGCTGCCATGAAAGTCATAAGACACTTCATGGATTAAATCTTTGTGTTCAGCGGGAATAGATTTGGTAACAAACATTGTTAAAATATTAATAATTTTAATTGCTAAATTTCAATGCTCAACATGGGGTATATTTATTCCTGCTAGCGAACAGTAAACGGATAAAAGTAGAAATGTGGATTGGCCTACGAATTGGAAGATTCAGAAAATAATCTGACATGAGTGTAACATTTACCAAAAGTGAATATTTTTAATGCCTCTCCATATTGTTCAAACCAACGAAGCATTCATTTTAATTAAAAAATATACAATTTCACATATGAATAAATTATTGATAATTTATCCAACAAAACATAAATTTTGCATTTTTCGGCCTCATTCTTTTTTTTAATTTGTGCACTTAAAACTGGGTAGGGGACAAAGTCTACACAGCATGCAAAAACATTGTTTCAACGTTGAAATATTAACGTTGGGTGCTGAAGTTGAAATAATGTTGAAAACAGTTTTGTATTAAAATTTCAGCAATGTTTCATGAAGTCCATGAACGTCACCTCAACTTACGTTCAACGTCGTTAATTTCAACGTTCTTTCAAGATAATTTCAAAGTCGTTTCAACATGATTTCAAAGTTATTTTAACTTCCTTTAAACATAATTTCAATGTTGTAACTCAAAGTTTCAACTTGATTTATCTCCATTTTTCTGCAAATATTATGCAGCAGCGTAAGAGTTAATTTATGTAGGCCTACTCTGATAATATCTATAGGCCTACTGTAAATTGTGTTGAGTGCGGCTAGATGGATGCAGCTAGATGGAAACACATGGATTTCAGTGTAGGCTACGTAGGCCCCCTACATTTTATATACATGTATTATGATATCTATTATGATATGAAACGGAGGAGGATTGTCCAAAATGAAACGTTCTTGCTGATTGCTCAGACACGGTCAGTTGACAAGCAATTTTCAAAAAAAAAAAAATTGAAAGCAGAATTGTTTTGTCTTTGAGCAACAGAGAGGGGGGGGGGTAATCACTCCCATACTTGGAAATTGGGAGTAGGCCTACTGGGGATGTGTCGCTGGACAGAATGCTTTTTTGGAGCTTCCCATCCCGCATTGGGGTTATGACTCTATATATGTTATCTATGCATCCCTAGGATATGATCATATGGCTATTCTATCTCAGGTATGAGGTGATGTTCAGCCCTACATGTTTTGTGATGTGTGTGATATATGTGGTACAGAGCATCTTGCCATGAGGCCTGTTCCTGGGTTCATCAAGTTTTAATAGACTTTTCCGGCAACCAACCTTCATTGCAAAAAAACGCCACTCTCAAGATCAGCTTGGAGCTGATGGATACCGGTATTATCAGCAGGTCTGTACAAATACAGTCACCTACATCTAAGTCGAGAGCATTTCCTATATGTTGCCCTCTCAAATAAACTCTTTTTCTTGTCTGTTAATGTTTTTTATCTCATTAGTCACCCAAGATAATTGGTGCTTTTAAGAAATCTATTTTCGTGGAATCAATTAGGCTGTCCTTCCATTTACTCCAAGGGTAATTTTCTAAACACTCTAGATCATAAAGCCGCCTATTTTTCAAAAATTCCTTATCTTTACTTTTAAATTTTGCTTTTTTATGCACGAAGGTTTTTGTAACTGATTTATTTCATAAAATTACGCTGAGCCTTTTTTTGTAACATCTGAGCAAAATTATAAAAACGTCCAAAAGATGGCACCTCAATGCTGCTAATTGTTACAGGGATACAGAATCGAAAACATCACCCAGACACTTGAACTTTTTGAAGTAGCTGAGGAAAACTACTGAGATGATTGCTGTTGAGAGTTTTAGTTTTCGCGATACAGTTACAGTAGCAAATATACTACATATGCACATAACAATCAGAAATCTGGGCATAGCCTCCGGCCTCTGTTTTTTTCTTTTTGTCGTAATATCACCATGATTGTGCAGAAAGCAATGTAAACTAATATTATTACAACTTGATAGGGCGCTACTAGTTGAATATTGCTACTTTATCCCGGTGCAAGATTTGGCTATCAGCCCTACTCTCAGGGCTGCTAAATTATCTGTGTGTATGTACTGTTACCTGCCTAATCACTGCAATCCTCGTGTACGTGAGCTGCTGGACTTGTTCAAATTGTTGTGTGTGTCGAGCCTAGTGCCAGACTACAGACTACACGAAGGTTGCTGGCTGCACTTGCTGACAATGTTTGACAATGATGTTTGACGATGTTCATTATTCTATACTCAGATTGAGATTCATTTATTTCCAAATTCTAAATTGATTTTCTGACAAGAGGACATGAGGCATGTGCGTGTATTCGCCATGTACAGCATAACAGGTGCATGTGTGTTCAGCGCCATTGAGTCTTAATATTGTTGAGAGATACTGGCGCTATAGAAGTCATTATACTTACTTATGCCAGCTGACAACTGCATGACAAGCGGTAGGCCTACACTAACAATAATGGTGAGCCATCATAGCATACAGGTTTTATGTAGTTTCTGCATAGTCATACATGTAGACCTATGTTGTAATTGTGGACAATGAATAACCCACAGTTGTCAAAACCATGCATCAGGCAAGATAATAACCCAGCAGGCACACCACCTGGAATCCACGTGTAATTGAGGTGGAAAACTGGTGGACACGTGTTCCACTAAAAATTCAGGTGTATTCCACGTGGATTTATTCATGTGTGTTATTGGTTTTATTTACACGTGAATCCACGTTGCATTTCTCATGTGGATTATTGGTGTACAATTTCAGGTGTATTCCACGTGAATTGTTTCACGTTGATTAATGGTGTACCCGTTCACATGTATATCAGATGGATATCATGTGAAGAATGCCATCCTTTTTTGTTTCACATGTTTTCCACGTGTATTTTTCACATGGATTATTGGTGTACCCATCCACGTGTATATCTGGTGGAGTTTGAGCCTTATTTTATTTACACGTGAATCCACGTTGCATTTCTCATGTGGATTGTTGGTGTACATTTTCAGGTGTATTCCACGTAAATTGTTTCACATAGATTAATGGTGTACCAGTCCACGTGGATATCAGATGGATATCATGTGAAGAATGCCGCCTGATTTTGCTTCACTTGTTTTCCACGTGTATTTTTCACATGGATGTTATTGGTATACCTATCAACATGTATATCTGGTGGATATCATGTGATGATTGAGCCTAGATTTCCTTCTTATGTGTATTCCACGTGTGCTTTTAACATTTTTTAAGAGTGCCGGGAGGCCTGAGGGTATGGGTCATAATACATGTAGGCCTGCTAGCCTAAGTCTAGAAGAGAATTTGTATTAACCCTTACACTGCTATGGGCGACTATAATCGCCCAAATACACCAAGCTGTGGGCGGCTCTGGTCTATGGGACGGGTATTATGTGTGGTGATATGATAAAAAATGCCTATAACCCGCTGTCAGATTAACTTGTAGCGCACGTGTTTCACCGATTTCTCAGCCAATTCTCAACTGATTTTTATGAAATTTTGCAAGAACAATTTGCGAGTCACGCGGCGACTACCATAAAATTTTCATCGATAATATTGTATAGCTAAAAACTTAAACCATTTGGCATGTAATGCAGTTCAGGACTAAAAACAAACTTTTATTTAATCAGTTTATTGGGTTTATAAAGGGACGTCATAATTACAAATTTATTACATGTCAAATGGTCTAACTTTTTAACTACATAGGCCCAATTATCTTTTTTATGACAACTTAACGGTAGTCGCCGCGTGGCTCGAAAACAGTCCTTGCAAAATTTCATCAAAGTCGGTTGAGAATTGACTGATCGGCGAAAAACATGTGATACAAGTTAATTTGATGGTGGGTGTAGTATAGTGTGGTGAGACCTTGAAACATGTGCGCCATCTGGTGATGGGCCCAACATTACTGTGCACAGCTAGTATTTGATATGATTGCTCAATCTACCCACACACCTTCCCCCCCCCCCCCCCCCGTGGCCGTGTGGTCTAACGTGTGAAGCTTCTAATATCGTCGTAGATGGTTCAAGACGTTGGGTCCATGATAAAATAAAAATGTAATTTGAGCTGTGATATTTCATGTGTGTTTCAGATCAGATAAGTGTCAGAGGTGGAAGTGCAGGAATGGTAAATTAAATAAACAATTAATTATTTAATATTTCACTTTTACATCAGTGTAAAACATGTGCTTTATTCACGTGTATTATCGGTGGCATTAACACTTGGAAAACACGTGGCTTATTTACGTGTAATATAGGTGACAATAACAGGTGGAAAACATGTGGCTTATTCACATGTATTATAGGTGTCATTAACACGTGGAAAATACGTGGTTCATTCACATGTATTATCGATGGCATTAACACATTGAAAACACGTGATATAAACATGTGGAACTTGTTTGCGCATTCAACCTGTTTTCCATTTGTATTCTACTTGGCACAATCACTCATATTCCACGTGTATGCCACGTGGCTGTGCCTGCTGGAAATACTATATATGAGTTTTATACCCAACCCAAGCTCAAAACAGCTGACCCCTGCACATGTTTTGACAGGAGGGCATTCCTAGCAAGCACGGCACACTCACCCAATTTTGGTTTAATGTTGGGCCAGCGTCGCAGACGATGGTATGACATTAAAACATTGTTGGGTCAATGTCTCGTTGGTGTAGTTTAAATAGTCTTGTGATTAGGTTAGTAGTTACTCGAGCTGAATGCAATTAACCTGTAGTCTACTGTATACTGTGGCCTACATGTGACCTGCGCACGCTAATTCTGGACTTGACTGACGGTTTAAATGGCCTGTCCAATCCCGGGATCCAATCACTGAACAATGAACTCATTATCATTGTTGGGTCGATGTCTCGTTGGTGTAGTTTCAATAGTCTTGTAATTAGGTTAGTAATTACTTGAGCTGAATGCAAATAACCTGTAGCCTACTGTATACTGTAGGCCTACATGTGACTTGCGCACGCTAATTCCGGACTTGACTGACGGTTTAAATGGCCTGTCCAATCCCGGGATACAATCACTGAACAATGAACTCATTATCGAATATTATTGAATTGAACATTATTGAATATAGCAGGGGCGGATCCAGAAAAAAATCTGACAGGGTTTCAACCAATAATAATTCTATGTGTAATTTTCGGGTTTTATATATTCGCAAATTTCTGATTCTCAGTATTTAAAATATTTGTTTTGCCGTATTTAAGCCTAACATATAGTCACTGAGTTGTGGAAAGTCACTGTTTAATGGCGCTTAGTGTTTTTGCTTTCACGGCTGAGTAACATACTCAGCCGTGAAAGCTAAAACTCCTCTCATCCATTGTTTTAGTTATCACAAGTTAGGCATAGCCCACTTCATCCTTACGTAATACCAATTACTGAAATAACTATACACGACACGTGCCGACCTTCGCTACGGGCCATTCTCCAATCATTGGTTTAGTGTTGGGTCAAGCTGGTATTGTTATACAAACACATTACTGTAGTAGGCTATTAAACTAGTAAAACTGTTCCAATTACTGACTGATATGATCAATAAATATACAAAGTTAATATACTTAAAGTTAAACAGAACAAACTAACTACAATTTCCAAGTGTAGAGCGCCTTCAAAGCTAGGTGCATTTAGGTGCATTTAATGAAGTCTTCGGAAACAAAGGGTGGTGGGAATGTTATGCAATAGTCGGTCCCCTATGACAACCTGTTTACACAAGTAGGCCTATACTGCTGTGTAGAGCCAAAATGCAGTATCTACTTACGTTACAAGTAAGTAGATACTGCCCTTTGGCTTTGTAGAGAAGTGCACATAACTTGGCAGACTATTAATTACACCTGCTGCCAGTGTTGATCCCACCCCTCCACACCTCTTAGTGACAGCGTTTATATTGAGATCAATGAAACAGCCTATTTGACCAACAAAGAAAGGCTATCAGTTTTGTTTTGGAACGGTGACAGGGTTCCAATCACCCCAAAAATCTATTAATTTACCGGTTTTTATGTCGCAAACCCTGTAATTTGATAGATTTGAAAACGCTGACAGAGTTCCGGAACCCTGTCAACCCGGTCTAAATCCGCCCCTGTAAAGGCTCTATTCTCAGAAACTGAACGGCCTTGAAGGCGTGACCTTGGGTGCGAACTAGGTGATAGAAAGGCAGTTTGGTCCTGATTTTTCACTATGTCAAGTATAAAAAGTAGCGACGCTAAAACACATCTCCCGAAGTAACATTATGCTTTATGTCGCTATAAACATGACAGTCTAATAGGAATATTATCTCTTTTCATTCATATTATGTTTTTTTCACTCCGGAGAGATTGTGTGTAGGCTAAAAACGACATTTATTCAACACGGGAGCACAACTTTTAGGAGTGCTTTGTGTAAGTTGCCATGGTGGCACGTGTGACCTCGTCTGTTCAAAGCCAATCATGTTGCCGACTTGCTGCGTGTCACTCCATGCACTCGGGTTCACGAGGTCAACGCATGATAGGCGCGTGGACATGTACTGTTTAGCTCATAAAATCTGTCATGTTCTTAAACTTTGTCTGCAATTTGCGTGCATATAATATAATTTTTTATGGTTTTCAGTGTTTCTATTTGCGGCTAAATATATATTAAAATACACATTGGATTTGAAATGATATGTTCTGACGCGATTCTGGCAAAAACGGGGATTTTCAAGGGGATGTCCCAACTTTTTGACATTAAATCAGTACATTGAAGTATAATCCCTTTGACAGCCCAGGCGTTGTTATCACCTAGTAGCTGTCCCGCAGTAAATGCTGACCTGTGATGACGTAACACGGTTTCTGAGAATAGGCTATAGACCTACTACTGATTTTACATGGCATGGTTTTGTTTAGTTATTTTTGTTCCGTTTTATAAGTTTCCTTTCGTCAGTTTTGTTATGTAAATTTCGTTTCGTCGATTACAGAAAGCCGATACCAGACTACCTTACTATTTTTAATTTAGGTTGCCGTAGTACTCAGCACCATAGTTCTCAGCACTGCCAATGCTTGTATGGCTAATGACTAATGTCTAGCTGACCGACTGATTGTTCGATTAATGGTGGATGAACTGCCCTGGAAAAAAATCAATCTCGGAATGATTAATATGTTTAAAGGCCTATTAATCTAGCAATTTCATACATTTAGAATGATCTACCGCTGATGCAAAAAGCCAAACAGTAAATGAGTTTATAAAGTATGTAGCGCACTCAGCCTACAGTCTGTCCGACGGTGGGGAATGGTCCAAAATGAAAGTTAGCTTTTCGGTATCCAGTCCGTCAATTCTCAAGCGATTTTCATGAAATTTTGTAAACCCTATTTTCTACTGAGCTACTTATTTGGCATCGATCCTGAAAATTTCGTAAAAAAATATTGGATAGTTCAAAAGTTAGACCATTTGACATGTAGTAAATGTCCATTTATGACGCTCCTCTATAACATGTATATAAACCCATTAACTTCCGTTCAGGTTTATTCTCAGAATTGTCATTGAGTTACATGTCAAATGGTCTAACTTTTGAAATACTAAATGGAATTTCACGAAATTTCCAGGGTTGTTGCCAAATGACTAGATAATATGGTTGCAAAATTTCGTGACAATCGCTTGAGAATTGACTGACTGGATACCAAAAAGCTAACTTTCATTTTGGACCAACTGCACCGTTGCCGTTGGACAGACTATACCTGTTTCACTTTCAGTGGTCATAATTATTTCCGTGAATGCGTGATCACAGACACACAAACTCACAGTCACAGGTCTGAGATTAATGATCCTCACCTCCGCCATCGGAAACGTTGAAAAACTTTCAGCATGACACTGTGTCTGTGAGTGTGAGTGACAGTGTGAGTGTGACTGTGTAACCAGTAACTCAGTCAGTGTAAGCTTGTGCCTGTGGGCGTGTGGCTGTGCTTGTGTTGTGGCCAGTGCAGGGGTAGAGCTTAGACCAAAATTTCTACTGGCCTGGAGGGCCAGTTGTTCCCAAAGGTTACTGGCACTCCACCGAAATCACTGGCCCTAATTTTTATCAAATGTCAAGATTTTTATTATCAAATATAGTGCGGTAAAAAAATTTTATAGTCCGATTCCTAATAATAACTTTACACAGCAGGGATAACAAAATCTAATGTGTTTTTTTTGTCGAATTTTGATAATTCGTATCAGCAATGCTTTAATCAAATATTATAGAAATCGTATAACATGCACTAGCAGATACGACCACACTGTGTTGGTTTAATGCTGGCCCAACACAAATAACAAGATCAGCGTATTGTGTCTGCTGGATAAGCATGACATTGGCCTACGTGAAAGGTGGATGTCGTTTTCATTCAGACAGCTAAGAACCACCTGAAAGTGTTAGGCAAATGTATAGGGCAGATCACAGAATTACATTTTAACTCTTTAAGTGCTTCATCACTACTGAAGTTGGCATTGCTCACGCAATTGCCAACTTCAAATGAAAGGAAAATACCTCCTCACTTAAAAATTAAACCTGCTAAATTTCACAATGGGGGCTTTACTCAAGATTTATACATGCATATTTGTTCAATTTCTGTCAAATTTTAGATGTGGAAAAACAGTATGAATGCGCTTAAAAGCGTCGCCCGCACTCAAAGGGGTTAGCCTACTTGTGGCAAAAATGAGATAAAAGAAAAGTGGCGCCATTTAAGTAGCAACATCACTATTATCAGTTATTCGAATTAGATTCCAAATCCTTTTTCATTAATAATAGTTCCACCTTTCTCCAGGCTTGATTCTAAATTGAATGGACAATATTTTTTGCAACACGTCTCTTATGTAGTGATATGCATACAGCTGAGTTGTGATCTTTATTGGTTACAGAAATTGCAACATTACGCCTCTTGATGAGTGAATCGTGTCACCACTTTTAAATTGCGATAGTTAATTGTTGTTCTTAATCGTTGCTTCATCAACAACCACGCAACAAAAAAAAAAGAAAGAATTCACCGATTCTTGGAAAATTACATGTAGACTGCCCGCCTCCAATGTCAATATTGGGTATGAAGGCGAAGATTTTAGATGAGGTTCTGCCTGTTTGAAATAGCTTGAAATTTTGTTGAATTATCACTTTATGATAGGCCACAATACCGCTGGGTTACAAGAAGAGCGATGCCAGTGTAATTGAATGCCATGGAGTGGGCCTACGACAATACAGCATAGCACCAACTTACAAACCACAAGAAGTCATGGGCTGCAGCGGCACATTTTGTCTGAGATCCAATATGAAAATGTTAGCTGGCCAGACGGGCCAGTCATAAGTTAAACTGACTAGCCCTCCTATAATTTCACTGGCCACGGGCCAGCGGGCCAGCGCCTATATTGACCCCTGTCAGTGGGATGGGGGGGGGGATTTTGTAATTAATGTTATTAAATGGCGCTTTTGAACAGTAAAGACTATGTATCGAGCGGAATGTATTATTCCGTTTTGATGCGAAACACTTGTCAACACTCCCAGCAAACAAGACGTTGACCCATTGCTGGTCCAATGCTGGCTCACTGTCTGCCATGCTGGCCTAGCATCAAACCAGCACTGGTTCAACGCCTCGTGTTTTCTAGGCTGCGTTAAACCCTGGCAGTAAACACACAACATTTGTATAATATTTGTACAAATGTTTTGTGTTTGCTGGAAATAGCAGCTGGGATGGTATTGCTTTCTGCTGGAGGAGATTACAAGCCGACTTCAACCCAATGTCTGGTAAATGAGACATACTGAGCAGACAAGGGTAAAGCAATATGTCCCCACCTCTGTGCACAGAGGGGGAACATAACTAGAAGAGTCTAGTTTTTTGTAAAAAAAAACTGAAGATGTCTCCCCTCCAGCAGCATAACCATAAAGGTTGATAGCTAATATATGTAGTGTCAATGGCTTTTGTAATTAATGTTATTAAATGGCTCCTGTGGACAGTAGAGACTATGTATTTTGATGTGGTGTAACCCGTTCTTCATATCTACAGCATCTTCCTCCGCAAGGTTCGCTACTCCTGAGGCCTCGCTGTGTCAAGAATTGCTGCCGGGAAGATGATCTACAGTATCTACAGTAGCTAAATCGTCTTTAGACTTAATCAGTGGGGCAACAGTTTTAATATCTTCACACCCGGCGATGTTGAAAACACAATGTGGCCTCTACAACACTCCCAGCAAACACGAGACGTTGATCCAATGCTAGTCCAATTCTGGCCCACCGTCTGAGACGCTGGCCCAGCATAAAACCAGCACTGGTTCAAAGCCTCGTGTTTGCTGGTCTGGCAGTGCTGGTGGCGAGAACAAGCCGACACCGACCTAATGTCTGTTAAATGTTAGGCCAGCGTCGCCGGTGCTGGCATGTTTCCATTCAACCCTACTCAGTAGGCCTACTTAATGCTGGCTGTAAGCTACTACCGGCACGATGCTTTGAACCAAAGCTTGGTTAATGTTGGCCCGCCGTCTGTGACGCTGACACACATTCAGCCTGGCGCCAAACACGACACTAACCCAATACTGGGCTAAAGCTGGGTCAGCGTTGTAGACGGTGGGCCAACCTTACCCCAGCATTGGGTGAACGTGTCGTGTTTGACCGCCTGCACACTCACACACAGAGACACAGACAGCATGAGCGGTTAGAGGTAAAGCTATATGTCTCCACCTCTCTAGAGGGGAGACATAATAATCATCGATAAGCAGCACTAAACATCGTTGATAGTGATCAGGTGATAAGCAACAATAAACGACACTAATTAACAATAAGCAACATCCAAAATAGTGTAGTGATCATAGTTATTCAGGTCTAAAAAATTTAATTGTATGTTTCCGGTAACATACTTTTTAGAAAGAGGGTAGGTAAGTCGAATTTTTTTTTTTAAATTTTCTTTTTTTTTGCTACACCCTATTAGGTGATGCACATCTTGGGTATTTTTGTGCACCAAAGCAAAATAAACAAATTCTGTATAAACAGTACCGTTTTTCATACTGTGCGCCGATCAAAACGCTGTGAAATAATAATTTTGGCTCTGTTATTTATTGATAAAAAGAGTTAGGGTCGGCAGATCTTGGAAAAAAAAACTAGGGTTGACACCTAAAAATAGGGTCGGTCGGGTTACCGGAAACAAACAATTTTTTTGTTTTGGCCTTAGCTAGACAGGGTCTATATATTATTTATTAAATACCTGGTAATAGATATACATCAAGCCAACAATTGTTCAATTGCATTGAGTATAAGCAAGTGACGAAGAATTTACAAGTGGGCAATGGCTAACCGTACGTGATTTACCTTACGTATAGCATGCTATTTGTACGTTTGTAAAAACTAAATGACAGTATTCATTGGTAAAACGTATGATTAACAGCAAATACGTATGGATAGACACCCCCATATAAGTAATATAAATGGACCAAGTAGCTTACATGAATATGTTCTTTTATTATTAGAAAATTATCAAGATGTGTTTTGACCCTTAAAGCCCTGAATTATTTTTGCAACATCCATTATAAATATGTTTACTCTGACAGAGCTGGAATCGACTTTAGACATCAGAATCTGATGTCTACAGATGGCAGATTCTGACGTCTAAAGTCGTTTCCCTTGCTGTAAGGTTTAATATATTTCTCCAAACAAATGATCATTTGACCTATTATTTAAAGGAATAGATTTACTCACGGCATATTATATATATTACCTATTTAATATATTATTTTATATATTTTTCAGTGATCTCCTAAATGAATAGGATGTGGCATTCAGTTATAACATTCACACAAACAGATTAATCAACGGCCATGCCTGTTTGTCGGTTTCACCCCTATCATGGGGAAAACATTCGTCTGTTTGATGACAGTGTGGTGGCTTACAGAGAGAGCAGCTTCGCACATGCCATCAGCTTCAGCGAGAAGCCATTACATCCAATGGAGATCTTTCTGATTGAGATTGAGAAGAATGAGCCTGGATGGAGTGGACATTTGAGAATCGGCCTCACGCAGCATGATCCAAGCAGGATCAGTGATGGGTTTGGCTTGCCACAATACGCTCTGCCAGATATGGCCAATATGGGTCAGTCATGGATCTCCGCAGTAACTAAATCTCATAACCGTGTGTATGAACAAGATGCTGAAAAACCAAAACAATACAAGTCCATATTCGGTGATGGTGATTTAGTGTATACATACCAAGGTGTGTATAAAAGGAATGTACTGAGACCTCTCCCCAGAATGCAGCAAATTGAACCTGAAGACACATTAGAATCTCTGTCTAACACGGACACTGGCGCACGTGAAACCATGGACAATATTCTTCCCACAGATGTTGGGAGTCGAATAGGAGTTGTTTACCTTGTAAAAGGCTCCACTGCAGAGATGCACTTTATTATAAACGGGGAGGACCAAGGAGCGTGTGCTATAGACATTCCTTATAAGGAGTCTCCGTTATATGTTGTTATTGATGTGTATGGAACGACAAAACAAGTCAGGATAGTCCAATTGACAGGAGGTAGGTTTAGATTCTTACAAATCTCATTGTATTCTCTCAGTGTGGTAATACACCTGTATTATTTCTCAGTGTGGAATTATGCAGGTATTATCTCTCAGTGTGGTGATACGCCTATATTATGTCTCAGTGTGGTAATACGCCTGTATTATGTTTCAAAGTGGTAATAGCTCTAAATGCTTAAGAATAATACACATAATGTCCGAAAAAAAATCAAAAGACAGATTTATTGAGATTTTCGTCAATAATTATACCTTGTGGGTGCAATAATGCACAATAAAGTACAATAATGGTTGAAAAAAAATTTAATGACCGATTTATAGTGATTTTTCACATCTCTAATTTTACCTTGCAGGCGTGATAACTTCAAAAGTTTTCCATGTATTCTGCTCAAATTTGTTATGCATGTTACTAATAGCCAGTGCTCCGACAAATTGAATAATGGCGGCAGGCTATCGTCAAGTGTGCTCTTGTTTTTTTTATTGTAAAAAGACTGTGTAACTTTACATAATTTTTTTTTGTAAATATTACAGACTTTGAGAGATATTTCAATAGATATTTTGAAGCTAGTTTTTGTAGCAATTCCAGTTTCAAAGGAATGAAAGATACAAAAATTGATAATTCTGTGGGATAAGGTTGATTGTAAATATATTATAGAATCAGTCTGACTGTGAAATGTTATCCGTTACTTCTTCAAAAATACCATTTACCACATATTCTTTTCTGTTTCAGTTGGTACACTGCAGAATGCATGCAGAGAAGTTATTCTGAAATATGTTGTTAAAAACTCAGTTTGCAAATTACCTGTGCCAAGGAAATTGAAAGAATTCTTAAAATATGGATCTTGAAGCCCAGCTATCATGACTATGCTACTCATCTGCAGAAAAGCTGCTGTGTGCACTTATTCCTGTCACTCAAATGTTTTATTTGTTGAATAATTATTATTGTTTGAAGGAAGAAAAAATCATTCATCAGCATTATTTGAACTGTTGCCCGTTAATTTTTAAATGTAAGCGCCAATAGCTAGTTGCTAAAAATCAGGCTTTTCAGCCTAATCATATTCGGTGTATTTGATCAGAACACAAGTATGTGTATCTCCATTTAATACTGGACATTTGGTAAATACAGCCTACATGCTGGACCATATTACTACAGCATTGATGAACGTTGAGTTACCATCTAAGGTTTGCTGGAAAAAAAAAATACACAGAATTACACAGTGTTCACAGTGTATCTGCGAGTTGTATTTTATTGTATGTTATATACGTTCTTTTAGTGAACATATCAGATTTGGAGCAGAAGTCAGAATCAACATTCAAACATAAACAGTATAATGTCATGGGGGATGCTTGCGAGTAGGTTTACCCTACTGTTGTCAGGAATGTTTCAGACCAAATATAATGCCAGAGTTAGCTGTAGATGCTCGACTATCCCTTCACCAGAAAATTCATCATATTTTATTTTTATTTACCGTGACATGCATGTCACCATTGTTATATATCAATTTATCAACACTGTGATTTATGTTGGCAATTCCAGCTTTAACAGAAAGAGAAAAACTAACATATGTTTATGATTTTCCACAAATTGCACATTTTTCCGTGTCCAACTGTACTTTAAAAAGAATCATGTTACAAATTTAATTGACCGTGATGAGTATGATGTGTTTTACTTTATGCCGCTAGGTAGAGAATACTTCTGAAGTTGTAATGTTTTCTCAATATATTTAATGGGTTGCTGAAAATTTTGTTTCAATAAAGAATACTGATTATGTTTTTTAATTTTGCTAAATAGACTACAAAACAGTTCAAATTGATTTCTCTCTGCATCATGTTTTCCTTGAAAGTTATTTTCAAATGTTTTCTAACTCAGACCTTTATGTTGTTATTTTTGCGTTATTAAGTGAAAATCAATTTTGATATGTTTCATGATTTGTACAATTTTTATAATCCAATGCATCATAAACTTCAGGCTGGGATTCACAAAGCAATTGAACGAGATCTTTGGAGAGTGATCGGTCGAAATGGCCATCACAACCAATCATTTGCTGTATATCTAGGTCAGTCAAGTTGACAATACGGGTCCAGCCTACCCTGTACCTGATGGTGCATTCAATGATAAGCAATTTTCGAACTCACCGAAAATGAGAGAAATATTTGGGTGTGAAGGGGGTTAACCCAGAGCTAAGGTATAAAATTTAAATTTCTACGCACTTGAAGTTGTGTCTCGCTACCTCGATCCCCAACTTCAGGGTGACTAAACATTACTTGGAATTTTAAAATTTGAGCTACAAAAAATATATGCGCCACAAAGAAAATAAAGAGATATTTCACTTTAAAAAACTAGGTACAAAGTGCTGAATAAAATGCTTAGATATTATTGTAGTCGACATCAGTGCTCTAGGGGTTTAATTGGGTTCTGGAAATGAAGTTTGTGTCAAGAATGATTGATCATTTTGATCAAGTTGTGTGTCATGACTACCTGAACTACAGTGTAATAATTGTAATTATTTGACTTGACCTTCAGTATACAAAAATCTTGCACTATGAACACATGGACCTTTGGATAATAAACTTGCTTATAGTCCAAATTGTCGGTTTTCATCATAATTTTATGTTGTGATGCAGAACAAATATTTAACTTGACACCATTTAGTAAATGTATAAATACCTAATATACAGTTTACTTTTCTCGTAACAAGGTCCCAACACAGCTTGTTACTCTTCAAATAAAGATAAAAAAATTGTTACTTTGTAAAGTGCTACTTTTGCGGATTAGAGTATAATATCTTGTGATAACACTGTATTGATAATGGTATTGTACTCTTTGTATCTCAAGCTGTCCACTTGTGACAGTACGTACAATTTCAGACCATGACATTATCATGATATTGGTGCAGACATTTTTTTCACTGCCAATTTTCCAGGTGGTTAAGATATTGTTGTATATACATTGATAACTTAGCCCACCTCATGGATATATTTAAAAAATATAGACGAGGTCAGATACAATTTGAAATTAAAATTAATGTATGAAGTATTAAAATCTTTAATTCAGCAGAGGCATAGATCTTGTGAAGTCAAAATGTTGTCAAATCATTCATGTGAAAACCACCGACGTAGTTTTAATTTTAAGTTCCAAGGTTTGCTAAATGTGGTATACTTTTAGAGCGGTAATAAAATTTCTTACATTTACTTGTGCAATATAATAATGTTTTTGATAATATACATCTTGGGTTGGGATAAAATGACATTAAAAGTGGATGGGTCATTATACTCCACTGGACCATAATATTTACATTACGCGAAACCCACTCCTGTGAACTTTGACCATGCTGCACATGCGTGGCATTGCATTGTGCGCCCACACTGTTTACTTGGTAAATCATGACAACCCACCTAAATGAACATCCGCATCAGATGGGTTATTAATGCACACTGTGCAGACATTACATTAAATTTATAAATAAAACATATAACCACATTGTAAATGACAACTTTATTTTCATAAAAGACAAGCCAGCCCAATATTGTAGGGCCATCGTCTGCGACGCTGCCCCAATATTGAGTCAGGCTTTGGTGAACATCTCTGGTCACACACTGGTGAAGTCATGCTGCAGTGTATTTCCTTTAAATTTGTCTTTAAAGTCTATTCTACAGGCACAGGTATAATTACAAAACAAATGTATATATTCACAAATAATATACAACTATAGGGCTACTAGCATAGGTTGGTCAACCCATGCGTCATGCTTCCTGAAATACACGATGTAATTTTTGATTTGTTAATTAATCACAAACATCAGATCATAAGGATTTAGGACAAATCCTCATTGTTGTTTCTGGAGAAAAAAGATTAATAATTTCAGTAGAGATATATGACATTATTGTTTTATTGTTGATTAGGTATCCTGCTATTCTTGATGTTTGTAACGGAATAAAAACAATATTGCCTAAATGATGCAATTTATTTGTCTTGAACTTTGAACCATTGTCCTGCTGAATTGTCAGTCCTGTAAACATGAGGAGTTGACACAATACCTCAACATTACAACAACAGAGGATCAACTCCTCGTGTTTTCCCTCATGTTGATTTATATCTGTAAAGGTTTGCCACAGTTCAGGAATATTGAGCACCTCAGAGGCAGATAAAATGTCTTGTAATAAAAAATCTCATCTTGTGGCATCGCAGAAAAGTCAGAAAAAGTTCGATTTGGAATTAGGACCGCTAAATCCTAGTAGTGAAACGGTATGCTACATTTTCAATTACAGTTCGTGTTTTCGAAATCAATAACAAGTCAATTACCACATGTTGATGACTCAGATTTTATTGGCAAATCAAACATTATTTTATAGAATATTCATGCTTTACAACGAAGTAATCGGATATAGACAACATGTTTTTATCTTCATCATTGGAAAAGAAAAAAAGACATTCGATACAGCATAGATGTAAATTTAAATCAAATTTTTATATCAATTGTATATCAGAATTACATATTAAATTCTTGTGCATTATCTGTCAAGCTTTACACGATACAATTGAATGTCTAGCAAATACAAACAAGTAATTGTTGTCCACCGAGTACCTTAATGTCATTAAAATAACACTGAAAAAAACTGCTGATACATAATTTGTAACGTGGGCTGTGCTCCGAGACGATTTTGACATTAGCTGTAAAAAAACTAGATAAATATACTGGTTAACATGGAAATTAGCCCAGCATTGGGTCAACGTCTCGTGTTTGACCGCCTGCACGATAGAAAGCGCTGGAGAAAAAATGAATGGTATCCTTGCACAGACTAAGACATACTGAGCAGACAAAGGTAAAGCAATATGTCCCCACCTCTGCACAGAGGGGGAACATAACTGAAGATGTCCCCCCTCCAGCAGCATAACCATAAAGGTTGATAGCTAATATATGTAGTGTCAATGGCTTTTGTAATTAATGTTATTAAATGGCTCCTGTGGGAAGTAGAGACTATGTATTCTGATGTGGTGGAACCCGTTCTTCAGATCTACAGCATCTTCCCCCGCAAGGTTCGCTACTACTGCCGCGAAGATGATCTACAGTAGCTAAATCGTCTTTAGACTTAATCAGTGGGGCAACAGTTTTAATATCTTCACACCCTGCGATGTTGAAAACACAATGTGGCCTCAACAACACTCCCAGCAAACACGAGACATTAATCCAATGCTAGTCCAATTCTGGCCCACCGTCTAAGACGCTGGCCCAGCATAAAACCAGCACTGGTTCAACGCCTCGTGTTTGCTGGTCTGGCAGTGCTGGTGGCGAGAACAAGCCGACACCGACCTAATGTCTGTTAAATGTTAGGCTAGCGTCGCCGGTGCTGGCATGTTTCCATTCAACCCTACTCAGTAGGCCTACTTAATGCTGGCTGTAAGCTACTACCGGCACGATGCTTTGAACCAAAACTTGGTTAATGTTGGCCCGCCGTCTGTGACGCTGACACACATTCAGCCTGGCGCCAAACACGACACTGTAACCCAATACTGGGCTAAAGCTGGGTCAGCGTCGTAGACGGTGGGCCAACATTACCCCAGCATTGGGTGAACGTGTCGTGTTTGACCGCCTGCACACTCACACACAGAGACACAGACAGCATGAGCGGTGAGAGGTCAAGCTATATGTCTCCACCTCTCTAGAGGGGAGACATAATAATCATTGATAAGCAGCACTAAACATAGTTGATAGTGATCAGGTGATAAGCAACAATAAGCGACACTAATTAAAAATAAGCAACGTCCAAAATAGTGTAGAGATCATAGTTATTCAGCCTGAACTGCCCTATCTTAGGTCTAAAAAAATTAATTGTATGTTTCCGGTAACATACTTTTTAGAAATAGGGTACAGGGTTCCCCACAGTGCCGGAAATGCCGGCATACCGACTGGATGAATTTTATGCTGACCAGCATGTAATAGGTCACATCCGGCTGTTATCCATCTGGTAGATTAGCCAATATTCCTGTCGCCAGTGTCATACCGTGTTGGTTTAGCGATCAGTACGTGTAAGACTGGTGTGCGCGTATATAGGCCTATTGCCGATGTACAGTGAACACAAAAATGTACACACAAGATACGTGTAACCACCCCCCCATAATCCCCCCTCCTCTGGGCCACCCGTCATGAATGTGCTGTATGTTACATAACATAGATGTAGGCCTACACCTGGCAGAAGCAGCGCTGACAGCAAGTGTAGAAAGTGCTTTCACAGTGTGGCCACCGCTGTGCCAATGTCAGTCCAGTGCTAACAGCGCTGAACCGGCATTGGCGCGACGCTGGCGGAGCTGGCAGTACTCGAGAATGTGATAACAGCGTTGACGGGCCAACACTTCTAGCGTTACCAGTCACCACGACACGTTGTCACTCACCAAAGTGTCACACCGTTGGTGAGTGAGTGATACTAACTCACAAACCTTGTCACGCATAGACAACAACACTTATAAATTAGAGAATAATAACTCTCACCAACAAACAAAAACGCATAAAACACCAAGAAAACATGCATAGGCCTACACTCAAATACATAACTCACAAACCATCAAATCAACAAGACAAAATAACAGACAGACAATTCAGAACTTTGTAAGCGAACTTGCTTAATTTCACAAATTAAGATGAGACGCTTCTAGGAACTTTCTATTTTCCAAATTATCAACTTCAGACACTTTTAGACCATTCCACTCAAATTCAATCAAAATTACATAACTCTGACGTATGCTGGGTATGCTGGAGTATGGTGACGGCACACAGACAGTCAGGCAAACAACATAAATAAAAAAAGCTTTGATATTTTTTATTGCGCGCGCGCATGCAACAGTAAATATATTATTATGCTGCTCGTGCGCACTAAGTTAAGATTTTTAAGATAACGACTAGATGATTTTTTTTTCTGTGGGGAACCCTGGGGTAGGTAAGTCAAATTAAAAAAAAAAAAATTTTTTTTTTTTTTGCTACACCCTATTAGGTGATGCACATCTTGGGTATTTTTGTGCACCAAAGCAAAATAAACAAATTCTGTATAAACAGTACTGTTTTTCATACTGTGCGCCGATCAAAATGCTGTGAAATAATAATTTTGGCTCTGTTATTTATTGATAAAAAGAGTTAGGGTCGGCAGATCTTGGAAAAAAAACTAGGGTCGACACATAAAAATAGGGTCGGTCTGGTTACCGGAAACAAACAATTTTTTTCTTTTGGCCTTAGCTAGACAGGGTCTATATATTACTTATTAAATACCTGGTAATAGATATACATCAAGCCAACAATTGTTCAATTGCATTGAGTATAGGCAAGTGACGAAGAATTTACAAGTGGGCAGTGGCTAACCGTACGTGATTTACCTTACGTATAGCATGCTATTTGTACGTTTGTAAAAACTAAATGACAGTATTCATTGGTAAAACGTATGATTAACAGCAAATACGTATGGATAGACACCCCCATATAAGTATTATAAATGGATCAAGTAGCTTACATGAATATGTTCTTTTATTATTAGAAAATTATCAAGATGTGTTTTGACTCTTAAAGCGCTGAATTATTTTTGCAACATCCATTATAAATATGTTTACTCTGACAGAGCTGGAATCGACTTAAGACATCAGAATCTGATGTCTACAGATGGCAGATTCTGACGTCTAAAGTCGTTCCCCTTGCTGTAAGGTTTAATATATTACTCCAAACAAATGATCATTTGACCTATTATTTAAAGGAATAGATTTACTCACGGCATATTATATATATTACCTATTTAATATATTATTATATATATTTTTCAGTGATCTCCTAAATGAATAGGATGTGGCATTCAGTTATAACATTCACACAAACAGATTAATCAACGGCCATGCCTGTTTGTCGGTTTCACCCCTATCATGGGGAAAACATTCGTCTGTTTGATGACAGTGTGGTGGCTTACAGAGAGAGCAGCTTCGCACATGCCATCAGCTTCAGCGAAAAGCCATTACATCCAATGGAGATCTTTCTGATTGAGATTGAGAAGAATGAGCCTGGATGGAGTGGACATTTGAGAATCGGCCTTACGCAGCATGATCCAAGCAGGATCAGTGATGGGTTTGGCTTGCCACAATACGCTCTGCCAGATATGGCCAATATGGGTCAGTCATGGATCTCCGCAGTAACTAAATCTCATAATCGTGTGTATGAACAAGATGCTGAAAAACCAAAACAATACAAGTCCATATTCGGTGATGGTGATTTAGTGTATACATACCAAGGTGTGTATAAAAGGAATGTACTGAGACCTCTCCCCAGAATGCAGCAAATAGAACCTGAAGACACATTAGAATCTCTGTCTAACACGGACACTGGCGCACGTGAAACCATGGACAATATTCTTCCCACAGATGTTGGGAGTCGAATAGGAGTTGTTTACCTTGTAAAAGGCTCCACTGCAGAGATGCACTTTATTATAAACGGGGAGGACCAAGGAGCGTGTGCTATAGACATTCCTTATAAGGAGTCTCCGTTATATGTTGTTATTGATGTGTATGGAACGACAAAACAAGTCAGGATAGTCCAATTGACAGGAGGTAGGTTTAGATTCTTACAAATCTCATTGTATTCTGTCAGTGTGGTAATACACCTGTATTATTTCTCAGTGTGGTATCATCTCTCAGTGTGGTAATACGCCTGTATTATGTCTCAGTGTGGTAATACGCCTGTATTATGTTTCAAAGTGGTAATGTATGTCTACAGGTAGTACTATCTCTCAGTGTGGTAATATGTCTGTATTATCTCTCAGTGTGGTAATATGCCTGTATTATCTCTCAGTGTGGTAATATGCGTGTAGTAGCTCTCAATGCTACAGTATAATACACATAATGTCCGAAAAAAAATCAAAAGACAGATTTATTGAGATTTTCGTCAATAATTATACCTTGTGGGTGCAATAATGCACAATAAAGTACATAATAGTTGAAAAAAAAATTTAATGACCGATTTATAGTGATTTTTCACATCCCTAATTTTACCTTGCAGGCGTGATAACTTCAAAAGTTTTCCATGTATTCTGCTCAAATTTGTTATGCATGTTACTAATAGCCAGTGCTCCGACAAATTGAATAATGGCGGCAGGCTATCGTCGAGTGTGCTCTTGTTTTTTTTATTGTAAAAAGACTGTGTAACTTTACATAATAATTTTTTTTTGTAAATATTACAGACTTTGAGAGATATTCCAATAGATATTTTGAAGCTAGTTTGTGTAGCAATTCCAGTTTCAAATGAATGAAAGATACAAAAATTGATAATTCTGTGGGATAAGGTTGATTGTAAATATAATATAGAATCAGTCTGACTGTGAAATGTTATCCGTTACTTCTTCATAAATACTATTTACCACATATTCTTTTCTGTTTCAGTTGGTACACTGCAGAATGCATGCAGAGAAGTTATTCTGAAATATGTTGTTAAAAACTCAGTTTGCAAATTACCTGTGCCAAGGAAATTGAAAGAATTCTTAAAATATGGATCTTGAAGCCCAGCTATCATGACTATGCTACTCATCTGCAGAAAAGCTGCTGTGTGCACTTATTCCTGTCACTCAAATGTTTTATTTGTTGAATAATTATTATTGTTTGAAGGAAGAAAAAATCATTCATCAGCATTATTTGAACTGTTGCCCGTTAATTTTCAAATGTAAGCGCCAATAGCTAGTTGCTAAAAATCAGGCTTTTCAGCCTAATCATATTCGGTGTATTTGATCAGAACACAAGTATGTGTATCTCCATTTAATACTGGACATTTGGTAAATACAGCCTACATGCTGGACCATATTTCTCCAGCATTGATGAACGTTGAGTTAACATCTAAGGTTTGCTGGAAAGAGATAAATACACAGAATTACACAGTGTTCACAGTGTATCTGCGAGTTGTATTTTATTGTATGTTATATACGTTCTTTTAGTGAACATATCAGATTTGGAGCAGAAGTCAGAATCAACATTCAAACATAAACAGTATAATGTCATGGGGGATGCTTGTGAGTAGGTTTACCCTACTGTTGTCAAGAATGTTTCAGACCAAATATAATGCCAGAGTTAGCTGTAGATGCTCAACTATCCCTTCACCAGAAAATTCATCATATTTTATTTTTATTTACCGTGACATGCATGTCACCATTGTTATATATCAATTTAATAACACTGTGATTTATGTTGGCAATTCCAGCTTTAACAGAAAGAGAAAAACTAACATATGTTTATGATTTTCCACAAATTGCACATTTTTCCGTGTCCAACTGTACTTTAAAAAGAATCATGTTACAAATTCAATTGACCATGATGAGTATGATGTGTTTTACTTTATGCCGCTAGGTAGAGAATACTTCTGAAGTTGTAATGTTTTCTCAATATATTTAATGGGTTGCTGAAGATTTTTGTTTCAATAAAGAATACTGATTATGTTTTTTAATTTTGCTAAATAGACTACAAAACAGTTCAAATTGATTTCTCTCTGCATCATGTTTTCCTTGAAAGTTATTTTCAAATGTTTTCTAACTTAGACCTTTATATTGTTATTTTTGCGTTATCAAGTGAAAATCAATTTTGATATGTTTCATGATTTGTACAATTTTTATAATCCAATGCATCATAAACTTCAGGCTGGGATTCACAAAGCAATTGAACGAGATCTTTGGAGAGTGATCGGTCGAAATGGCCATCACAACCAATCATTTGCTGGATATCTAGGTCAGTCAAGTTGACAATACGGGTCCAGCCTACCCTGTACCTGATGGTGCATTCAATGATAAGCAATTTTCGAACTCACCGAAAATGAGAGAAATATTTGGGTGTGAAGGGGGTTAACCCAGAGCTAAGGTATAAAATTTAAATTTCTACGCACTTGAAGTTGTGTCTCGCTACCCCGATCCCCAACTTCAGGGTGACTAAACATTACTTGGAATTTTAAAATTTGAGCTACAAAAAATATATGCGCCACAAAGAAAATAAGAGATATTTCACTTTAAAAAACTAGGTACAAAGTGCTGAATAAAATGCTTAGATATTATTGTAGTCGACATCAGTGCTCTAGGGGTTAAATTGGGTTCTGGAAATGAAGTTTGTGTCAAGAATGATTGATCATTTTGATCAAGTTGTGTGTCATGACTACCTGAACTACAGTGTAATAATTGTAATTATTTGACTTCACCTTCAGTATACAAAAATCTTGCACTATGAACACATGGACCTTTGGATAATAAACTTGCTTATAGTCCAAATTGTCGGTTTTCATCATAATTTTATGTTGTGATGCAGAACAAATATTTAACTTGACACCATTTAGTAAATGTATAAATACCTAATATACAGTTTACTTTTCTCGTAACAAGGTCCCAACACAGCTTGTTACTCTTCAAATAAAGATAAACAAATTGTTACTTTGTAAAGTGCTACTTTTGCGGATTAGAGTATAATATCTTGTGATAACACTGTATTGATAATGGTATTGTACTCTTTGTATCTCAAGCTGTCCACTTGTGACAGTACGTACAATTTCAGACCATGACATTATCATGATATTGGTGCAGACATTTTTTTCACTGCCAATTTTCCAGGTGGTTAAGATATTGTTGTATATACATTGATAACTTAGCCCACCTCATGGATATATTTAAAAAATATAGACGAGGTCAAATACAATTTGAAATTAAAATTAATGTATGAAGTATTAAAATCTTTAATTCAGCAGAGGCATAGATCTTGTGAAGTCATAATGTTGTCAAATCATTCATGTGAAAACCACCGACATAGTTTTAATTTTAAGTTCCAAGGTTTGCTAAATGTGGTATACTTTTAGAGCGGTAATAAAATTTCTTACATTTACTTGTGCAATATAATAATGTTTTTGATAATATACATCTTGGGTTGGGAGAAAATGACATTAAAAGTGGATGGGTCATTATACTCCACTGGACCATAATATTTACATTACGCGAAACCCACTCCTGTGAACTTTGACCATGCTGCACATGTGTGGCATTGCATTGTGCGCCCCACACTGTTTACTTGGTAAATCATGACAACCCACCTAAATGAACATCCGCATCAGATGGGTTATTAATGCACTCTGTGCAGACATTACATTAAATTTATAAATAAAACATATAACCACATTGTAAATGACAACTTTATTTTCATAAAAGACAAGCCAGCCCAATATTGTAGGGCCATTGTCTGCGACGCTGCCCCAATATTGAGTCAGGCTTTGGTGAACATCTCTGGTCACACACTGGTGAAGTCATGCTGCAGTGTATTTCCTTTAAATTTGTCTTTAAAGTCTATTCTACAGGCACAGGTATAATTACAAAACAAATGTATATATTCACAAATAATATACAACTATAGGCTACTTAGCATAGGCTGGTCAACCCATGCGTCATGCTTCCTGAAATACACGATGTAATTTTTGATTTGTTAATTAATCACAAACATCAGATCATAAGGATTTAGGACAAATCCTCATTGTTGTTTCTGGAGAAAAAAGATTAATAATTTCAGTAGAGATATATGACAATATCGTTTTATTGTTGATTAGGTATCCTGCTATTCTTGATGTTTGTAACGGAATAAAAACAATATTGCCTAAATGATGCAATTTATTTGTCTTGAACTTTCAACCATTGTCCTGCTGAATTGTCAGTCCTGAAAACACGAGGAGTTGACACAATACCCCAACATTACAACAACAGAGGATCAACTCCTCGTGTTTTCCCTCATGTTGATTTATATCTGTAAAGGTTTGCCACAGTTCAGGAATATTGAGCACCTCAGAGGCAGATAAAATGTCTTGTTATAAAAAATCTCATCTTGTGGCATCGCAGAAAAGTCAGAAAGAGTTCGATTTGGAATTAGGACGGCTAAATCCCAGTAGTGAAACGGTATGCTACATGTAAGCGATCACTTTCAATTACAGTTCGTGTTTTCGAAATCAATAACAAGTCAATTACCACATGTTGATGACTCAGATTTTATTGGCAAATCAAACATTATTTTATAGAATATTCATGCTTTACAACGAAGTAATCGGATATAGACAACATGTTTTTATCTTCATCATTAGAAAAGAAAAAAAGACATTCGATACAGCAGTCTGAACAAAAATAGATGTAAATTTAAATCAAATTTTTATATCAATTGTATATCAGAATTACATATCAAATTCTTGTGCATTATCTGTCAAGCTTTACACGATACAATTGAATGTCTAGCAAATACAAACAAGTAATTGTTGTCCACCGAGTACCTTAATGTCATTAAAATAACATTGAAAAAAATTGCTGATACATAATTTGTAACGTGGGCCGTGCTCCGAGACGATTTTGACATTAGCTGTAAAAAAACTAGATAAATATACTGGTTAACATGGAAATGTTATCAGCTTGACATTAATTACTGATATAAGGTAGGCCCTAAGCCTCAAATATTAATCTGGTTTGGATATATTATCAGCTTTTGTCAGCTTATTAGCCACACTTCGAAAATGCGAGTTTACTAGCATGCAAACTTGGATATTATAATATAACACATCTATGTGAAAACACTGGACGTGTTCTAAGACGACTTAAAGAGTCCGCTTATGAGCTAAGCTACCAAGTCACTAATTAATCATCAACGTCATAATAACAATAGAAAATGAGCCATATGTCCATGTTCTGGAACAAGCTGAGAAGTTAGGATTCTTTCATAAAAAAAGATGATAGTTCATCTCCCAGTACACCTACCTAGATGTATAGGGCCTACCCTTACAGCGCGGGGATCGACTTTAGTCGTCAGAATCTGTCGATCCCCGCACTGTAAGAGTAAAAATATTTCTAATGGCCGTAGACCCATAACTAAATGAATCAGAAAGAGCCAGCTAAGACATTTATGATGATTTCAAATTGAACAAAAAGCCTTTGGTTTCCATGATGTTCATAAAAGAAATCAACGCTTTAAGGGTTGAGGGTTAAAATAAAATTCTATAGCTTAGCATTGAAGGGGTAATCTCCAGATTTATATTATGATATTTAATAATTATATTCAAAGTAGCAGAATCATTAACCCGTATATCACAGTGCGATAATAAACAACCTAACATAATTAATCATTTTTTATGCAAAGCACACAAACATATCGGTTAAATTTTTAAATAAAACACACCATACATTTACCCACTAATAATCAAAGTGGAAATCTTATTTATCCCATTTATTCAAAGTTCAACAATTATCAGTCTTAAATATGTACCCTAATAAAATTAAATTAAGTCTTGCTGTTGTGCAATGCCATACATATAGATATATATAATTGGATAAGCATCTGATTTCACAGAGACTACAGTATAAGCAGTTCAATACAGTCAGCGAATAAACCACATGGTACATTAAAGGCTCGGTCACAATTGCTCACATTTAGCAAAATGAATATATAACCAAAAGAAGTGATGTAAAAATAATAAAAACTACACCTATGGTACTTCCGTGTAAATAGATAAAGAGAGACAAATATAAACCATTTTAAGGACACTTGTATCTAACTTCTAAGCATAGCTGTACATTAAACCATCAGTAAAGAGAATGCAATAGTCAAACTGAACAAATAACTTTTCAAATAATCTGGTTTATAGCAACAGGGATTTGAATGTACAACACACATCAGGCCCGGCAGAAGCAAAGTAGAAGTGGTCCAGCTGTGATACAGGCCTGTTCTAGGGGGGTCAGGGGGCATGCTACCCCTTGGAAATTTTGAAGAAATAAGTGCTCTGAGAGCCATTTTTCTGCATTTTGACTGAAAGGCCGGACCGCTTCCGCCGGCCCTGTACATTACATCTCTCTCTTTAATGCTGATTATATTACAAAGTGATATAAAGAAATGTTTCGTTGAAAACTACAACAAGTATTATAACCATCAACAAATATCAGATCTCCGTTATGAAAAGATCCAAGAAATATCCATATCAATGTATGTCACTCAACTCAGGTATACTAAACAATACACAGTATGTGAAAAAATGCATACTTGTGTAGAAAAGAAAAAAAAACCTCTCGCATGAAAAATAAAATTCTATAGATTCTAGAGCATTATTAGAACATACACAATTCAGTAGGGACAATTAATTCCCACATTTAGCAAATCATATACATTATATGGATACCAATATGTTTCACCCCTCTAAACATAGTCAATCATGTTTCCAAGATTTCAAATATGCGATGATAACAAAAAATTGATGGCTGAAACTATTGACAGTGAAATCCTGTATAAATGTATATTTACTCCTTTTTGACAAGATCATAATGTCAACAATCATAATGTCAACGAACATTTGTCCATTGTTATTTACACCAATCTTTCTGTCAAAGAAACAACATTGTAATATTAATAAAAAATACAACAAAAATAGAATAAACGGTATGTGAAAAGTTTACTTGACAGAGTTTTATTTATCAATAAATGTATATTTTATTTGAGTTATAATGGTTTTTTTTATTATGGTTGTTGCAAGATTATGGCAGTTACATCTATGGCAGTTATCTAACTGCAAAATTTAAAATTGATCAGAACCAATAATATATTGTCTTAATTTGTCAAGTCACTGCATAAATCACACCCAGTAGCAACAGCTTGAATGCAGTCTTGATGATCATAATGTGTAACAAGTGAGAATGAAATCTTCATATTTCTAAGACTACCATAAATTTTGCGTTACAATCAATTTTTTAACAATAATCATCCAGTTTACCTTACATTTGTAAAGACTTTGTTAAAAAACTCTTCAATACTTCACTGTTGCTGTTACAAAGCATATTGGGAGTGATCATGGGGATGTTTTAAATCTGGGATATAACTTCAAGTGATTAAAAATATAGATATATATAATTTATTTCACAAGGTGAGCTGATAATAATAATGTTATCAACAAAAGATGTCCATTTTCCAGTATAGACTACAGTGGCCACTAGAACCCAGGAAAAACAGGACATTGACCCAATGTTGGCATAATGTTGATCTGAGTCGTAGAACAAAATCCTCCTAATAAGAGTTTTTCAACATTCATTATGTACCATTGATTATAAAACAGCTCAACTATTCATATTTAGGAATATATTTTTGTTTTACAACAGCACTATGATTATGTACCATGTATATTGAGTCAGGAAGCATATATTTCAGATCACATGAAAAAAAATTACGGAGAGCATATTCCTGTAGATTCATGTTTGTTCAGATCATTTCACCCTCATATAAAAGGAACTAAAAAGTTCAGAGAGTTGCAGAAGGAGTGGTACACCGATGAAGAAATGAAGTTGCTAGCATATAATAGAATTTAATTATTTTCATACATGATCGTGTGTCTTTTCTTCAATCAACAACTTTAAACGTTGTATACAGCAAAGAGTTGGAAAAAGTGACCTCGACAACGAGGAATGCTTCCAGAAGAGGATGTAGGTAACATGAATGAATATTGGGCCAAACAGGCTTAAGTTTTTACAAAGTGTTTACAAGGTCATCTGAATATGTATCTTATAAATAGAATTGTGGATGACTGTGCAAATATATGAAGAAACTGTGCTGACAACTAAAAATAGAATTATAGACAATGTAAATATGTGTAATTTTGCTATGCAATAATTATATTGTATTTTGGAAGAGTGCTTGTCATTTATGTATACTTATGACTGGTTTCAGTCAGTCTAGATATCAAGAGTAAATACAAAAAATAAGCAATAGCAAAGAGAAAGCAAGATAACAAACAAAAGCAAAATCGAAAAACATTACAATTTTCGTAGTTCAGTTGCATCAACCTGTTTACAGTTGCTGGTGTTTGAGTTGCGAATCCTAAAGGTTAACAAATTTCAACACTTTCCCTTCGATGTTTGCGATGGTAGTACAACAAAACCTGTTATGAGCAGGCACACTTATGGGCAGCCAACCTTCTATGGGAGGCCACTTGCCAAAATTGTATACAAATAAACCTCTTATGGGCAGCCACCTGCCTTGAAAGGCCATTTTTCAAGTGCCCCAAGGGTGGCAGCTCATAGCAGGCTCTACTGTAGTGGAAATTAAGTAATGACATGTAACTATGGAGCAGAGAAAGATGTTTTGTGAGACCATTATTCATGGGGTTTGGAAGTGACATGAGACATACATTATGACAAGGGGACATAAATACGTTTCAATAAATAGAAATGGCATGTATATGCTGTACACTAATTACTAACAGTTTAAGGCAGTTTTAATGTAGATATCAAACGACATGGGAATCCATAAAATAGTTTGTGATGGATGCTCAAGTTATCAAATTATTCAATTTTCACAGATGTTAATTTTTCGGAAATAGCATATTTTTCATCATTTGAAGCTGGGAAATTGCGTTAGCAATTCCAGCTTCAAATAAATGGAAAATATTAACAAGCACTTCAGCAGCGTAAGTGTTAAAAAAAACTAGACCTGCAAATATAGAGTTTCCACTAAAGCTGTGTAGTAATCTGACATCATGGATGGGACTAAATGCACTGATGTGCCATTTCACAAAGAGGTTCATCAGAGCTTCATGATATAAATTTATACAGTTTGACTTTACCATTTAATGCTGGAGACCACTTTTTACATCAAAATCTGATGTTGAAAGTCATGTTGTGCAGTAAATGGTAATGCGAGAGGGGAGTGACTTTCTTCAGTACAAAATTATGTCAAGCGAATGGTGTTCATTTGAGTGCAATATGAGCAATTACAGCACTCGTCCAATGAATAAGGTGTGAGTTTTAGGCGTAAACCTTATTTATTGGACATGTGCTGTATTGGCCCATGTTGTGTCAAAAATGAACAGCGTTTGTATTTTCTCACAGGATCAAGTCACACATGACATAACTGCCATGCATTGCAGCTCAACCCACAGAGTATGCTATGGGCTGATATTGATATACGTCTCATGGTAAAAACCACTGGACCTAGTGTGATAACTTGTAGTATCAGCCTACAGGAAGCATCGCTGTGATGCTGTAAAATTATACAAAGATAATAAAGTATTACATATCACTGTGGTCTATTCCAATGGTGTTCCCTTCCCAGCCAACACGGGGCATCCACCCAATGCTGTTTAAATGTTGGGCCAGAATCAAAGATGGTCGGCCAACATTGTAAAAGCATCGGGTAAATTCCCCGTGTTTGCCGGGTTGTAAACATTCAAGGCCTTTCAAGCAATTGTTGCTGAATATCCCGTAGGCCTACTTTGAATAAAATTTTTTTTAGGTAGGCCCCTACTTTGAATACTTTTTGTAGATCAAGTGTATATATCTTATATAGATTTTCAAGTAAGTTTCAAGCTATCTCACAAGCGCTGTACAAGTGGAAGCCACTTGGATAAATGACAAACATTTAACAATATATAGTGTAAAAGGACTAGTATAGGGGCCTATATCACTGCTACAGACTATTAAATATCTACATGCACACTTGCTACATTTCGATACAAGTACCCCGCTATATCTTAAGGTCAATGTAAAACTGGGATTAATAGCCCTATTATTGTAGTACATTCCAATTTAATTCTTATTTATGCTTAGTTCTATTGTTAGTACCCTTATGTATGGAATGATTTGTTATTATCATCATTCTAAACTGAATGTGATTATACAAAAAACTATCTTTGCTAAGATATTTGCAAAGATAAATTATTGACTTAATTCACTATAAACAGTACAATATTTATTTCGTACGTACTTGCACACACACTTATTGATGGCAACATTTCCAATTAAAGAAAATCACATTTTGTGAAGATTCACAAGAGAATATATAGCACAAATAACTAAGACTAGATCAAATCAAAGTGACACTTCTCCTGTGAGGTGGAGGCCGTAATATATAAGTTTTCAAGCTAGACTCAAGCTACATAACATACTGCACTAAAATTGATTAAAAAATAGTGCCGTGCTCATCAAATAATTTACATAATAACAGGTCCAATTTTAATGAAGAGATTTTTTTGTGACTCGCTTAACCCCTTATACAGCTACACATATATAATATATATACTGGTTACTTTATATGACAATTCAGCAGCACAAGGGTTAATCCTTCGAATGTCAAAACTAAATAATATAAATTTTCACCCATTTGATAGTAGGCCTTCAACCCACAACTTCAAATCGCAAAAAATAACTCACATAATATTGTGTTTATTTTGGGATCAAACATTTTTAATTCTACCTGATCAAACACTAGTTTTTTCTCCAGAGAACTATTATTTGATATGAAAGTAAAAAGGACTATCTATAAATTCATATCTCACATATGAATTAAAATGAGAAGAAATACCAGGAGAGTGTTAAACGAATGAAAAATACAAATAACGAATAATTTGTTAGTCAAAGCAATAGCTGTATCTGACCAGGTTTACACCTAAATATGATTTTTTACTTGCCTTTAATTTTCCAAAATACACTAGCTTGCATTTCTACACGCTAAAAAACACATTTTACTAAATTATGATTTCATGTCTATTGCGGTTTTCAATCTTTTTAATTTCTTCATCTAACAAAAAAATTCAAAGAAGAAATGGGCAATAAATTTTCTGGCATATGTGTTTGAATTCAAATTGTATGTGTGAGTATTTTTTTCAGACTTTTAAGTTCTGGGTAGCCTGAGACACCCTTTCGACTGTTAAAAATTCAAATTCTATTATATAGCACTTGAGTGTGAAAAAGGCGGAATTTATGAAATCAAACTCCCACATGCCTTTAAAAACAAATCATCTGCACTGTAGCACCCGTACCAGTTGTGCCAAAAGTTAGCGCACAATAAATTGAGATAGCATTCTATACAATAACATTCTATACTCAACTTGCGATTTTTTACAACATCATTATGACTAACATTACGACTCTGGCATCACAATAGTAAGATATTATATCGACATCACACCTGTTTTTGGTAAACTTTGCTTTGTTAACATGTTAGGAAACAGTCCATTAGCCCGATAAGGTAGTCCAGTATACATCAGGATATCAAGCACCTCCTTACATAGTGAATATACAGAGCCCATTCAATATTTATTCCACTAATAATAAAAACAGTCAATTATTTGCTCTTAAGCCTTTGGTCTTCAAGCTGCATTTTAACTGAAATCATCACCTACTGCAAGATCTGTCCCTGTATCAAAATCACCAGCTTGGTGGGTGATAATAACTTTTACTTGTGACAGTTCTCAGAGTAAATTATTTTAACAGATTACTTGATGGAATTCTTGTTTCTTATATATTGATAGTAAATGTTCCAAATTTAACTTCAGAACATTGAAGAGAAAAACAACAGTCAATACTGGGACACATTGTGAATTAGGACAAATGAGGGTTAAAAATAAACCCTGAAAAAACATGAACAAATGAACCTCTTATATAAAAGGGAGATTAAATACAAGTGTAAAAATAATACTTAAAAATATATGTACTCTTAAAGATCATATTTTGTGCACTCATAACATCTGTTTCAGCAAAACGAAACCAAATCAATTTTTTTTCAGAGCACAATCTTCACTGGTCAGGCAGTAGGGTTCCAAACGGGTAGTCCCACAGCTTGGAGGAAATTCCATATCCTGCAAATATAATGAAGCATGATTATAAACAAAACAATGCAATTGAATATTTAATCCTTATGCTACTAGAAACCGTATCGGTTTCAAACAAGTTTCAGACCAAATAAAAATGCAATTGAAATCCACAAAATAGTTTGCGATAGATGCTCAGTTAATGAAATAATTCAATTTTGCACATGGCTATTTTTTCATGAATGGACATATTCTTCGTCATATTAAGCTGGAATTTGCGTTGGCAATTCCAGCTTCTAATGTATAAAAATAGAAACCAACAATTCAGCAGCACAAGTGTTAATCTGTTGCCAATCAACTGAAATGTCTCATGATAATCAACAAATATCCTGGGGGGATTACAGGATATTTTGTACTGCCAGATTTGTCTGAATACACAAGCAAGGTCATTTCAACATCAAACTAGCAATAGGTACAAGGAGAATATATATGACACCTGCAGTACAGAAGAGAACTACGGTGATTAATATATCTGACACCGGCAGTAGAGAGTAGAACTATGGATGACAAATATATCTGACACCGGCAGTATAGGGGTGACAAATATATATGACTCTGGCAGTATAGAGTAGAACTATGCAGGGATTCCGCCAGGAATGTTTGATAGGGGGGGGTCCAAAATGGGTGGGGGGTCTGGGCGTTCCCCCTCGGGAGAAAAAAACCCCAGATTTTTTAATTTTTAGTGCCCAAAATGGCCTATTTTAACTGAAATGACAGCAAAATATGGAATATATTTGTATTTTCTTTGCCAACAGGAGGGGGGGGGGGTATATCCCCCCTTTGGGGCTGAGGGGGGGGGGGGGTTCGGACCTCGCCTGGCGGAAACCCTGCTATGGATGAGAAATATATCTGACACTGGCAGTATGTAGTAGAACTATGGGTGACAAATATGTCTCACACCGGCAGTATAGACCAGAAATCGATGGGTTAAAACAATAGTGTGCTAAGTGACATTTTTGGCCTTTAGAATAATAACCAGCTTAGTCAACTATAATATGTATAAAGTTTGAATTTATTCCAAATTCAGATTAAAACAACAGATCAAGTCGACATAGCACATTGTTATTCTTGTGAAAAGGAACACATATCAGCATAATATCTGTCCAACACAGACCAAATCGACTTGACACATTGTTATTATGGTGCTATATATTCTTATGGGCTCTGTTTCTGGGACAAAAACGGTGCAAGTGCACTTAGCGCCTTGTTATTCTGAGACTTGTGGACTCGAGACAAAACAGGGGAAATGCCTGGAATTAGTTCATTGTTAGCTCCCGCCGTCACCGTAGGTGAGCGAAGGGAGCTATGGATTCTACCTCCGGTTTTTTTTGGCCTCTTCTTTTGCCTATAACTTTGTGAGAAAATAAGCTAGGATAACAATTTTTGGTATGTGGGTTACTTCCAGGTGGCTAATGGACGGGTAAAAATATTTTTAATCTGAATTCAATACGCAAGGTTGCAGAGGAGAAAATGATGATGTGACGGCGTTGGGCCGTTGGGCCGTCCGTAAACAATTTGTTTCCGGAGCATATCTCTGAAAGTACTTGTCCGATTGTCTTCAAATTTTACACACAACACCCCTAGGGGGTCTAGTTGTGCCTTTTGGGGTATTTGAACTTTGACCTACTTCTGGTTCAGAACTATGACCTATTTAGACGTTTTGACGCGCACTTCGTTTCCGGAGCAGATCTAGAAAAGTACTGGGCCGATGACAGTCATATTGCACATACATGTTCTCTAAGGTCCCTAGTTGTGCCTTTTCAGGTTTTTGGACCTTGACCTTGAAGTTGACCCAGCACTTTGACCTAATTTATAACATCGGTAAATCCGACTAAAAGATTTTGCGGAATATCATGAAAACCGCTCAAGATAGCTACACCATTACTATAAAACAAATTGTGAGGTTTCAGGAGAGGATGCATCTTGAAAAATTTCAAGTCGATAAAATTAAAAATGGCCACCTATCGGCCATTATTCACCTCGACAGGCCTGATATTGCGGAATATCATGAAAACCGCTCAAGATAGCTACACCATTAATATCAAATAAATTGTAAGGTACCAGGAGAGGATGCATCCTGAAAAAATTGAAGTTGATAAAATTCAAAATGGCCGCCTATCAGCCATTATTCACCTCGACAGGCCTGATATTGTGGAATATCATGAAAACCGCTCAAGATATCTACACCATTACTATAAAACAAATTGTAAGGCTTCAGGAGAGGATGTATTTTGAAAAAAATCATTTTGTCAAAGTTCAAAATGATCGCCAATCAGCCATTATTCACTTTCACATGGCCGTTATTTGGTAAACCGTGCTAGATGGCTAGACCATTGCTATAAAACAAAATGTGTGATTTCAGGAGAGGATGCATCTTGGAAAAATTTGACTCGATAAAATTCAAAATGGCCGCTTATCGGCCATTATTCACTTTCACATGGCTGTTATTTGGTCAACCGTGCTAGATGGCTAGACCATTACTGTAAAACGAAATGTGAGATTTCAGATGAGGATGCATCTTGAAAAAAATTGACTTGATCAAATTTAAAATGGCCGCCTTTTCGGCCATTATTCATTTTCACATGGCTGATATTTGGTAAACCGTGCTAGATGGCTAGACCATTACCTGATTACTATAAAACAAAGTGTGAGTTTTCGGGGGAGGATGCACCCTGAAAATTTGAAACTTACGAATTCAAAATGGCCGACAATCAGCATTATTTACCTCGATAGGCCTGATATCAGGTAAACCGTGGTAGATAGCTAGACCATTACTATAAAACAAAATGTGACGTTTCGAGAGAGGATGCCTTTTAAAAACTTTCGACTCAATCGAATTCAAAATGGCCGCCTATCGGCCACTATTTACTTGCACATTGCTGATATTTGGTAAACCGTGTTAGATAGCTGGACCATTACTATAAAACAAAATGTGAGATTACAAGAGAGGATGCATCCTGAAAAAAATTGACTCGATCAAATTCAAAATGGCCGCCTATCGGCCATTATTCACTTTCACATAGCCGGTTTTTAGTAACCGTACTAGATGGCTAGACCATTACTATAAAACAAAATGTGAGATTTCAGGAGAGGATGCATCTTCAATTCAAAATGGCCTCCTATCGGCCATTATTCACTTTCACATGGGCGATATTTGGTAAACCGTGCTAGATGGCTAGACCATTACTATAGAATGAAATGTGAGATTTCAGCTGAGGATGCATCTTGGAAAATTTTGACTTGATCAAATTCAAAATGGCCGCCTTTAGGCCTTTATTCACTTTCACATGACCGATATTTGGTAAGCCGTGCTAGATAGCTAGACGATTACTATAGAATGAAATGTGAGATTTCAGCTGAGGATGCATCTTGAAAAATTCTGACTCGTTCAAATTCAAAATGGCCCCCTATCGGCCATTATTTACTTTCACATGCCCAATATTTTGCAAACTGTGTTAGATGTTAGTCCATTACTATAAAACAAAATTTGAGGTTTCGGGGGAGGATGCACCCTAAGTTTTTACCTAATTTATATCGAATTTAAAATGACCGTAAATCAACTATTAGTTAACTCGATTGGCCTGATATCGGGTAAACCATGCCAGATAGGTAGACCATTACTGGGATACTGATTAGGATCATTAATTTCAATGGAGGTTTGCAATCTCTGACAGACTGTCTAGTTCTTATCTTACTCTTAGACTGGGCTTCTTAGACCTAGTTGTCTTGCGTCTTGATTTTTGACCTAGACTAGGACTACATTAATAACCCTATACAAAATTGCTTAAATCAAATTCTAATTCGGAGCGGGAGCTCCTGGACTTATGTAGTCTTGTTGATCTAGGAACAATCTCTGCATATTTTGTGTTCCTGGAGCAACAATGAGCTAAGTCAACTTGGTGTCTTGTTGATCCCAATTTTGCTTCTGTAAATTGTTTTGGAAGGAAAACAAAACTGTGATAACTTCAGTTGATCTACTGTCAAATTCCAATCGCTGTGTGTTTCATCAGTAGAAGTCCAAGTCTACATGCTGATAAGTGGATTTAGCAGACTGTAGTTCTAATCAAAAAGATAAACACAATTTCGCTGTCAAGTCGACTTGACCCACTATTGTTTTAGACCATCGAAATATGGTGACAAATATATCTGACACTGGCAGTAGAGAGTAGAACTATGGATGAGAAATATATTTGACATTGGCAGTATAGAGTAGAACTATGTTGACAAATATATCTGACACCCGAAGTATAGAGTAGAACTATGCAAGAAGAATATATCTGACACCGGCAGTATAGAGTAGAACTATGAATGAGAAATATATATGACACCGGCAGTATAGAGTAGAAATATGGATGAGAAATATATTTGATACCAGCGGTATAGATTAGAACTATTGTGACAAATATATCTGACACAGGCAGTATAGAGTAAAACTATGGGTGACAAATATACATGACTCCTGCAGTATGGAGTAGAACTATGGGTGACAAATATATATGACTCCGGCAGTATGGAGTAGAACTATGGTGACAAATATATTTGACTCTGGTGGTGAAAGGGTTAATGGTTCAGAGCTCTAAGGGTTAAAGAGTGAGTTCACCTTTCTGTTGGTTGACAAAGTGATGCTGTATGTGATATTTCTTCAGTCTCCTCATATAGTCTGTGAAGGGTCGGCCGTGGTGCAGATAGTAATGCATCAGATCATAAACAACGTAGCCGACAAGCTTCCCAGACACTAGAACCTACAGATAAAAAATTAACACAAATAAGAACAGATAGTTTTTGTGGAGAAATAGTTATGCGAGGTTTCAAGATTTATGTAGAAAGTGGTTAATTTATTTACACATGAAAACAAAATTTTAAAAAATTACACAAGATAACCCCCCCCAGGAAAATCAAACTTGCAAAAAAAAGTAATATGCAAGAAAGAATATGCTGATGACGACCTTTTTATTTAAGAAGAACTATCACTCACTTACATGTACATATATACTATAAGTCTGAAAATACTGGCACCCATTTTATATTGCCGGTTTCATAAAAAAAAGCCAATGTTATCACCAATATTATTCTCTGCCAATTTTTTTCTTTTCCCAAACCGCTAAGTTTAAAGCCCCCGATATATTCCGGTTTACAGTAATTAATTATATAATAATAAAATATGTAAAAAAAATACCTATAATGTAGCGCGATATTAACAGTGTTCTACGTATTCATTGATAACAAATCGCAGTAGACAATATATTTACAAACCTGAGCCACGTGAAGGGCAAAGAGGGATCAAGTGACGAATAGGAGAACATTTAACCCTTTCAAACCTGAGTTTACCATTATCATCTTCATCCACTACAAGCCGCTAATTGCTGTCGCAATTCTCGACTTGTAGTGAATGAAGATCACTTGAAGTAGATGCAAAATTAAAGAAAATTGCCATGTATTGGTAAACCAGTTTCATGGAAATTTTTATTATAAAAACCCCTTGTTATAGGAAAATTAAGTGTGTTTTCAGGGATGTAAAATGATGCTTTGATGCATCGTGAGGGTTTAAAGGGTTAATACATGTACAATATATTACAAATCTGAGCCACGTGGAGGGCAACGAGTGATCAATAGCAGAATATTTTATACATTATGTCCATGTAAAGGAGAAAGAGTGATAAATAGACAAACATTTAATACAATATATATTACAAACCTGAGCAACATGAACATGATCAAGGACAAACAGTGATCAAGTGATGAACAGAAGAACATTTAATACAATATATTTACAAACCTGAGCCAAGTAAAGGACAAAGAGTGATCAAGTGATGAATAGAATAACATTTAGTACAATATATTTGAAAATCTGAGCCGCGAGAATGGCAAATAATGATTAATAGAAGAACATGTAATACAAAATATTTACAAACCTGAGCCATGTGAAGGGGAAAGAGTGATGAATAAAAAAACCAGACAGCCAAACTAAACGCAGCGGCCGGGACAGGCGGGAAAACCAGTCTATCTGTATCCATGGGGGCCTGAATAATAGATAATAAAAAATAAAATAATAGATAATAAACAACTAGTCTGTCTGTATCTGTAGGGTCCTGAATGATGCATAATAAGTTCAAACATATTTGATAATGTGGTTTACAAATGTTTTTGGAGAGAGACTAGAGCAGGTGATGTCAGTAATGGCCAAATATGTTTTTTGGCTCTACTGAAAAATTGGAAAAAAATAGTGATCAGGTTATGTCTGTATCCATATAAGTCTGAATGATAGATAATAAAAAACAATATTATACAATAAATAATAAATAACCAGTCTGTTTGTACCCCTAGGGGCCTGACGAATGATAGACAAAGTAAATAGTAGAGGGCTATTTGCAGCCAAAAGTAAGAAAGAGGGTAATAAGTTAACTTTGCAGTTGTGTAATTATTTAACTTTGCAATTAATTAAATAATTTATTTTATCATAAATGGAAATATTTTTAATCATTTTAAGCTGGAAATTCCAGATTTAATTGAAGGAAAATAGAAATAAACAAATCAACAAGTTAACCCTTCCAGCGCGGGGACTGTCTTTATACGTCAGATTCTGACGTATAAAGACGGTTCATGCACTGAAATAATTAAAATATTTATAATGGCCGCAGACCCATAACATAGGTATTCAAATGAAGTGGAAAGAGCTAACTAAGACATTCATGATGATTTCAAATTGAAACAAGGCCCGTCAAATAGGCCTCAGCCTCTAATCATCGTTTAAAAGTGAAAATCATTTCTGCCATTATTGAACGTGTTCAATGATCCACCTATCTAGCACAGATTACTGTGTATATTACAGATATTGAAGCTACTGATGGTCGCAAGTCAGCATTATTTTAATTTGAACAAGTTACAATTAAGAGGGTATATATATATCCCTCACTGAAACCATATATTTCGCTTTTTAGTATTTATTGGACTGGTATATATGGAATTTTTTTTCCAAGGGCTGATGTGGGAATGCTGCGAATAGATTTAATACATTATCAGCATGATCAGTGTTGAATTTTGTTGACTATTTTAATTTTATGGGTGTTTCTCTAGCAAAAAAACGATCTTCACCCTAAAAAGTGACCCTTTTTTCGCGCGCGGCTGCTTTAAAAGTACATGTATTATCATGGGGTTTCAAAAGGGGCACAGCCCCTTCGCGGTAAACGGTGATGGCACACGGTTTAGACGATGACTCACTTTGCTTCTCCTGTGCAAGTTTCAAAAACTTTCATAACAATCCAGCCATTCTGTTTTTTGTCTGCCATCTTGAATTTATGTAAATTTGGACCGAATGCCTGGTACTTAAACATGTTAAAAAAGTTGAAATGATATTATTTTTTGAATCAGAAAAGTTAAAGAAGTGTACAAATAACTTTTATCATCATGAATGATTTTCCAAATTATCCCAATTTTGAAGGCGGCCGAGAATCGGCGATTTTGGCCACCATGACCTAATTTTTGTCCGAATCTTGCCCAATTTCGAACTCATCCGAGCTATTAGTGAAAAGGATGCATGGTATAAATTTTAGAGTGATACATAAAAAAATGCTGAGTGAATCGCGTTTACGAGAAAATGTGTCGATCAGAAAAAAGTCATAGGGGTCACAGAAAGATCAAATGTGAAATTAGTCAAGCTTTAGTCATGATTAACCTGTATGTGAAGTTTAATGTGCATTCCAGTTACGCGAAACAAGTTATAGTGCTAAAAGTGGTGGACAGAAGGACGGACGCGTCTGGTGACGACAATAGGCATCCGCCAAAATTTTGGCTGAGGCCTAAAAAACCCATTGGTCTCCATGGTTTATACAAAAATATTCCAGCCTTGCAAGGTTTAATACTCTCACCTTATGATGCTGTCCATGGAGAATAAAATGTGCCGTAATGAGGAATGGCGAGTCAGCGGGTGGCATCAGGTGGAATAAGTAGCGATGGACACAATACTCAAACAGCGTCCAAGCAAAGAACCCCGATATGAACAGCGCAGGCATCCAATAAGTTGTCACTTTTATACCTGCCGTATATATTACTGTTGTTTAACAATTTCAAGCTTGAATTTACCATCAAAGTATTGTATGTGTGTCACTAGGTTATGGATGATTTTGTATTTATTAATGCTTCCAATTCTGAATTCTGAATCAGCCACTAGGCGAGAATTGTTGTTGTAATTCCTGGCTTGTAGCGGATGAAAATAATTTGAAGTGGGTGATTTTGTCAAAACAATTAAAAAACATATTGTTCTAAAATAGCTAAGTGTAGAAAATTGTATCATTTTGCAAAATGCTGATTTGTGCTGCTGAATTGTTTGTTTCTATTGTTCATTTATTTGAAGCTGGAATTTCTAACGAGACTTCCAGCTCCACATGACGAAAAATTTTGCATTTCATTGAGTTACATAAATATCATAAAATTACTCAAGTTCAAAAAGGCAGCTAACAGTACAGTAGATCCTGTCATCAACGACCCTGCCATCAACGACCTTTTGTCCTCAACGACTTTTTTTTCTTGCACGGAACATTTTTATATAGTTAACGACCTGTGATCAACGACTTTCTGTCTAACGCGACTTGCGACCTCAAATATCTGGCAGAAGGTCATTATATTACTTGTGTCGAACGATCTCAACTTTTTTGGTCATACGACTTTTGGAAACATTCATGAGCAAACTACTGCATGTCAGATCTGACTGTGTGGATATCATGGTTAACAGAGAGGTATAACGCTGGAAGATAAGGCTGTTGTCGCAGGAGTTCTACATCAGACCCTCGATGTTACTGCACAGAAATATCACCTCGCGCCGGTAGGAAATCATCCAACCCTTCATGTCCAATGATCAACTAAAGATTGCCCTATAAATCAACTTAATGCTCGCATTAGTCGAAAAGTGTATAAAATTGTTTATTTTGCATAGCGCTAATTAAACATGTTTTAAAATGCAATCGTGATAACATGTTCAGAGAATGTAATAAGAAGATACGCCATGATTAATTATACAACTAATATTGTCTATAGCACTCTAAATGTCAAGTGCTATTCAGTTGTGTGTTGGCTGTTAGACAGAGCGTCGTCGTCATAATTACGCTATACACAGCCTGTCAGTCAACAGTACACCCCTCTCCAGACATGAGACGCGCCGTCACTGACCCGCAAACACAATATGTTGACCCAATGTTGTTTTAACGTTGGCCCACTGTCTTCGAAGTCGGCCCAATTTAAAACAACATTGAACAACATATCGTCGGAACATAACTAATCCCTCAGTCACTTTAATACAATACACTGCCTTAATGAGCCGTCCACGCTTGTTTTTTTACACGTAGCGAACGTCCTATATGAGCGTAGTCCGGCCACATATACCCAGCAGACACAAGACGTTGATTTAATGGTGAATAAACGTTGGTCCAGCGTCGTAGATGGTGTTTCACCAGGGCTACATCATCTGTCCTATAGTGACACATTTAATGTGAATATACAACGCCTCATGCCTGTAAAGGGTCAGAAGCTACCTGGGCTTATATAACATGTGCTCTGTTAGCGTGATTAGCGTAGCTAGCGGCCATTTGAGAAACATCGTCATTATCAGTGATATTAGAACAGGCATTGAAATGCTGTGCAACCACGTGTTTTGATCCACAATGACTACCAGTCAATGGTGGGTGAATGTCCCCATCATTAGCCCGACATTGAACCAGCCGCCGCACCCGCAAATTTTACAGCAAAAACTCATTCCTGTGACCAGCAACTTTCTGTCACCAACGACTTTTTTGTCTGGCAGAAGCAAGGTCGTTGGTGACAGGATCTACTGTAATTATGAAATTATTTGCTTTCAAAAGGTAATCAGGTCATTGGCTGATATATGGAAACATATTTCCTGAAACGCACTAACAAGTATTTCTTTGTTAGTGGTGCAGTAATTGAAGGGTTAATGATATGGGGATCAAAATGTCACAAAAACAATTCCCCAGTGGTAAGCGATGGCTATGTGAAGTATGAGGAAGCAGAAGTTGATAGATTAGTAGCTGTTTATTTATATGCGACTACTTGCGTAATTAGATTATTGGTAATCAATTTAAAAATATTTAAAAATCACTGAGAAATTAACGAGACAAATGTACTCACCACCATATAACCAGGGCATTAATATGTCAGCATCTTCACTGAAAAAGGTGTAGGCTTTGTTGAAAAGAAAGTATGCCACAGGGAGCCAAATCATGGGGATTACCCACCACGGGCACATTGAAAACGTCTCCATCACGTTGGATTTGAAAAACCGGATCGGGCGATCTACTGGTGAGTGCACCCACTCGGCGTAACTTTTTCCAAGACTTCCGACTTGCCACACCAGAGGTTTTTGCCAGTCTATCAATTCATTCTGCATAAATATTGAAAAACATGTATAAATTTACATTTACCATATGAGTTCTGAATTATAGAATAGAACTTTGTGTCTCGCTACCGCGATCCACAATTTTGAGTCACTGAAGATTATTTGTATATTTGAAATTCAAGTCTTAACGAATAGCAGTATTTCAAGAATCAAGACAGGTATGAAGATTTAAGACATATCTTAGCCCTTGTGCTGCTGAATTTTTTCTGCTATTTTTCATCCAATTAAAGCTGGCTAGCGCAATTTCCAGCTTTAATTGACAAATTGTTTTTTATTAAAAGGTGGGCAGACATCTCCCTGATTGAATTATTCAATGAATTGATCTTCCTCCACACTATTTTTCAAATTTTAGTATTATTTCATTTGGCTTACAACAAGCTGGAAACCGTCTATATCCGGGTCTATTACTACAAGGGTTAACTCTAAGAACTGGTTACACAGGTGCTAATAAAAACAGCGAAGCAAAACAGCCAGTGTAAGTGTTGATGTCTGCATCACTGTCATGTGTGAACATCAAGATTGTGATCTATGTTAGGTCTCAATTTACTGTAATTGCCGGACTATACCATACCGCGCTACTTTTTTCCCATTTTAACTTTCCTCGCTTTATACAACAGGTGCGCTGTATTTATGACTGTCTGATCACAGCTAGCACGTTTATGCCGTTGGTTATGACACTTGCCAAGATGTGTGAATGAATACGGCTCATTAGCGCGGAGTATTAACCCTTAGAACACTGATCTATTCAATTTAAATTTTCAGTCACTTGAAGTTGTGTCTCGCTGCCGTGATCCACAACTTCGAGTGACTGAAAATTTGTGTTATTTGCGATATTTAAGTCCCAACATATAGCAGTGTTTCAAAATTAAGAGCACATTTTACTTTTAACAACTGGTTATACAGGTGCCAATAAAAACACAGAATGTCTACTGTAGTCGACATCAGTGTTCTAAGGGTTAATAAAGGAGGGGATTAGTCATGTCACTTACAGAATCACTCTTGCTCACGGTTGAAAAAATTACCTGTTCAATGATAACTGACTCGGATCATTGGCCCGATAATCAATAAGGGTAAATCACCTGAGATACTGGCCCATGAAAAGTACCAGTGTTCATAAAGACTTTCAGATAAGACTAAGGGCCAGTAATTATCTGAAGTTACTGGCACTTTGAGTAAGGAGTTAATATATTGACATTTTCAATATATCCACAAAGTGGTTGAAAATTAGTCATATTTGTTTAATTTGAGACCAAACATTTACAAATATTGATGTTTGAAAAGTTATTTTATCCCCAGTAAAAGTGGTTTACTCGGCTAAAAAAAGGATTAAAAACAACCATTGTTGTGAATAGCAGGCAAAGGGTTATTATATTCAAATGTCTTTCACCTCTCTCCATCCATTGCAATTTAGAGATGGAGATTCATCTTTGTTGTCGATGCTGGCAGATCCATTTTGCCTTCTCTGCTTAACCTGTAATAATAATTATTATTGATTAATAAAAAATAGAAATAGACAGCTGATGTTTTCAATGAAATATTAATATGTAAAATACTTTGTGAACAATATATTTTTAATTTATAATATTCAACAAAAAGTATCATCCTCACAGGGTTCCTACACACCATCCTCAAACAGGGTTCCTACACCACCATCCTCCAAATTCCATGATATTCCATGATGTTTTCCACGAGATTTTTGCATTTTCCAGTATAGACATGATAGAGTGGTGTGATTTGGCTGTGGGCCATGTTCAGATGAGCTCAGACATAGGTTATGTGTATTGTGTATTAAAGCCATGGTCAACTTATCATTATTTGAGGGACACTGCACTCCCACAATTCAAAGTGACCCAGTCCTGACCAACAGCCATGAAACAAGACTACATAAGTCCAGGAGCTCCTGCTCCGAATTAGAATTTGATTTAAGCAATTTTGTGTAGGGTTATTAATGTAGTCCTAGGCTAGGTCAAAAATCAGGACGCAAGACAACTAGGTCTAAGAAGCTCAGTCTAAGAGTAAGATAAGAACTAGACAGTCTGTCAGAGATTGCAAACCTTCATTGAAATTAATGATCCTAATCAGTATCTCAGTAATGGTCTACCTATCTCACACGGTTTACCCAATATCAGGCCAATCGAGGTAACTAATAGCTGATTTACGGTCACTTTGAATTCGATATAAACTAGTTAACAAATTTAAGGGTGCATCCTCCCCTGAAACCTCAAATTTTGTTTTATAGTAATGGACTAGCATCTAACACATTGTGCAAAATATTGGGCATGTGATAGTAGATAATGGCCGATAGGGGGCCATTTTGAATTTGATCGAGTCAGAATTTTTCAAGATGCATCCTGAGCTGAAATCTCACATTTCATTCTGTAGTAATCGTCTAGCCATCTAGCACGGTTTACCAAATATCGGCCATGTGAAAGTGAATAATGGCCAATAGGCGGCCATTTTGAATTTGATCGTGTCTAAATTTTTCAAGATGCATTCTCTCCTGAAATCTCACATTTTGTTTTATAGTAATGATCTAGCCATCTAGTACGGTTCACCAAATAACGGCCATGTGCAAGTGAATAATGGCCTAAAGGCGGCTATTTTGAATTTGATCAAGTCAAAATTTTCCAAGATGCATCCTCAGCTGGAATCTCACATTTCGTTCAATAGTAATGGTCTAGCCATCTAGCACGGTTTACCAAATATCGGCCATGGGAAAGTGAATAATGGCCGATAGGAGACCATTTTGAATTTGATCAAGTCGAAATTTTTCATGATGCATCCTCTCCTGAAATCTCACATTTTGTTTTATAGTAATGGTCTAGCCATCTAGTACGGTTACGAAATAACGGCTATGTGAAAGTGAATAATGGCCGATAGGCGACAATTTTGAATTTGATCGAGTTAATTTTTTTTAAGATGTATCCTCTCCTGAAATCTCACATTTTGTTTTATAGTAATGGTCCAGCTATCTAACACGGTTTACCAAATATCAGCAATGTGAAAGTAAATAGTGGCCGATAGGCGGCCATTTTAAATTTGATTGAGTCGAAATTTTTGAAAAGGCATCCTCTCCCGAAACGTCACATTTTGTTTTATAGTGATGGTCTAGCTATATATCTAGCACAGTTTACCTGATATCAGGCCTATCGAGGTAAATAATGCTGATTGTCGGCCATTTTGAATTCGTAAGTTAAAATTTTCAGGGTGCATATTCCCCCGAAAACTCACTTTGTTTTATAGTAATGGTCTAGCAGTCTAGCACGGTTTACCAGATATCGGCCATGTGAAAATGAATAATAGCCGAAAAGGCGGCCATTTTAAATATGATCAAGTCAAATTTTTTCAGGATGCATCCTCATCTGAAATCTCACATTTCGTTTTATAGTAATGGTCTAGCCATCTAGCACGGTTTACCAAATATCGGCCATGTGAAAGTGAATAATGGCCGATAAGCGGCCATTTTGAATTTTATCGGGTCAAATTTTTTCAAGATGCATTCTCTCCTGAAATCACACATTTTGTTTTATAGTAATGGTCTAGCCATCTAGCACGGTTTATCAAATAACGGCCATGTGAAAGTGAATAATGGCCGATTGGCGGCCATTTTGAACTTGGTCAAGTTGATTTTTTTCAAAATGCATTCTCCCCTGAAACCTGACAATTTGTTTGATAGTAATGGTGTAGCTATCTTGAGCGGTTTTCATGATATTCAGCAATATCAGGCCTGTCGAGGTGAATAATGGCCGATAGGCGGCCATTTTGAATTTTATCAACTTGAAATTTTTCAAGATGCATCCTCTCCTGAAACCTGACAATTTGTTTGATAGTAATGGTGTAGCTATCTTGAGCAGTTTTCATGATATTCCGCAATATCAGGCCTGTCGAGGTGAATAATGGCCGATAGGCGGCCATTTTTAATTTTATCCACTTGAAATTTTTCAAGATGCATCCTCTCCTGAAACCTCACAATTTGTTTTATAGTAATGGTGTAGCTATCTTGAGTGGTTTTCATGATATTCCGCAAAATATTTCAGTCGGATTTACCGATTTTATAAATTAGGTCAAAGTGCTGGGTCAACTTCAAGGTCAAGGTTCAAAAATCTGAAAAGGCACAACTAGGGACCTCAGAGAGCATGTATGTGCAGTATGACTGTCATCGGCCCGGTACTTTTCGAGATCTGCTCTGGAAATGAAGTGTGCGTCAAAACGTCTAAATAGGTCATAGTTCTGAACCAAAAGTAGGTCAAAGTTCATATACCCCAAAAGGCACAACCAGACCCCTAGGGGTGTTGTGTGTAAAATTTGAAGACAATCGGACAAGTACGTTCAGAGATATGCTCCGGAAACGAATTGTTTACGGAAGGCCCAACGGCCCAACGCCGTAACATCATCATTTTCTCCTCTGCGACCTTGCGTATTGAATTCAGAATAAAAATATTTTAACCTGTCCATAAGCCACCTGGAAGTAACCCACATACCAAAAATTGTTATCCTAGCTTATTTTCTTTCAAAGTTATAGGCAAAAGAAGAGGTAAAAAAAAAACGGAGGCGGAATCCATAGCTCCCTCCGTCTCTCCTACGGTGACGGCGGAACTAACAAGATTTATAACGAGCTCTTATATCACAGTGAAACTATATACTTGAGCAACATCTATGGGTAATCATGATAATAATTCAAACAGAAGTCAGCTACTATCCATTGATATTTCTCTTAGTTATCCACTTTGGCAACATTAGGTCATGATTTTTATGCTGTACACCTGTTGTGTTGACATGGAGACTGATACAACCAGTTGCCCATGCAGGCATAATCAGGCCACTTTTGGTAGTTTTGCGGCCTGTACCCTGCCGATTGCAGGTGATTTTGAATATATATTTTTAGACCCAGTGTGATTCAACATGTATCCATGTAAACATGTAGCCTACGAATAATGTAATGTATTTACAACTGGTAAGCCTAGACACTGGCGCACGCATGCGCATTTGAGAGGTGACAACAGGTTTAAGTCTTTCAATCATTAAAAAATATGGCAAGATTAGGTGGAGGAAAAGTTATCATTTTGATGTGTTTAAACTCTTTTTTCAAAATACCATAATTTTCCAAGCATGGAAAAGGTAATTCTAAATTCCATGACTTCCTATGATTTCCCAAATGTATCATTATTAAGTTAGAAAAATCATTCCAGTAGAACCCAGAAATTGATGTGTACATGGAAATAGTGAAATGCATTTCAGGTTAAATCTAGAATAACCATTTTGTGATATACTAATATTGAACTATATTATATCAAGCATGACATAGGGTTCATAAAAAAATTTCTTGACCCTAAAAAAACTTATTGTTTTAGTGTGATATATATGTTAAATATCATCAGTGTTTAAACAGTGAACATGTTAAACGTCAAGAGTATATATACTTTGTTTAGTAAATAGACATTAGCATAATCATGATGATCATGATATCCGGCAATACTTTCAATAAATCATTTAAACTTTTATGTTCTATGAAATATGTATGCTTTCACGGAATGTATGAGATAAGTGTAAGAATGTGTTTCTATTTATAAATTACAGGGCTCGAGACAATGTCATACCTCCAGTCCTGTACACCAAAAAAAGGCAGGAATGGCAAACTCTGTTATTAGCCATTCCAGTGAACTGGAAATACCGGCCTGCTCAAGTACAAGGACAATTTCAAGAAATGGTTTAACTAGGTAAGGATTGGCAGTTTTCAGTACTATGGATATTCATGCCTTTAAAGTTTAATTCTACAAATGTGTTACTTCGACAGAATGCAGTGAATAAACACACATCATGTGATTACTAAACTATAATGTAATGTGCTCATACATTTAACGTTATTAAAGTCATTGTGAACTATTTTATGTGTGAAAGCTTAAGGTTTTTTTCATGTATCCATAACAATTACATCCAATTAGGTAAATCTGTTGGAGAATGAGTTTAGATGCCACTAAAGTTCATATTCAGAGTCACACATATGCCACACCTTCTGATGATACAAAAGTGACGGTGTGAAACAAATTGAGAGGTTAATAAATCTGTAACACTGGTGATCACACATGATTTGTTGAAGATGTGAAGTGCAGATGGTCTGACATGTATATCTTTTAGATTTGCTTGTAAAATACTGCAAGTACTAAATCATTATTATCTTTTTCATCAGCTTTCTTTAAAACCACAAGTCAATAACATCTGTGGATGATGGTTCATGACATCTGTGGATGATGGTTTAACTCATCATGAAACAACAAAACTCAATATTTTAACAAAAGAACAAAAAAATGCAGCAGTTATTCCATAACAGAAAAATATTTTACACCTAATATTTAAAAATAACATCAACTGATCAACTAACTATATGTGAGCTTGTGTCCAGATTTATTAATTTCTTACCCATCAGGAGAAACAGCAGTTCTGAAAAATGCATTAGTACAATTTCATCTTTTAAAGTTTTTTATACAACAAAGGTACTAGTATCTCACAGACCTTGATGAGACACCATAAATAAAATCCTAAAAATAGGCCATCACAGATGGGAATAGCCTTCAGGGCCAAAAAACTGGTTTATTTATTAAAATACCAAAATAGCACACAGTCAGCAGGCCGCCAGTGGTCCACTAGCGATGTCTACAGAGGACTGCTGGCGGTTTGTCCGGCAGGCCACCGACAACCCACTGACTACAGCTATCTCTGCCACTAACAGCTTAGCGCCATCTCATCCACTGACATATATAGTAATTCACCAGCTGGCGGGCCACCAGATGGGTTGTCCGCTGAGAGTCGGTCACTAAAGCTGTAGTCGGAGAGTGGGTTGCCCGTGGCTCTCCGGACAAAACTGCCAGCGCCTTGCCGCAGACAGCAGTTAGCGGAACGCCAACGTGATGTTATCTTAAAAGAAACCAGTGACTCAATCTCAGTTTAATACAATGAGGGGCGGGCATTTAGAATCTGTCATTTTCAAGTCTGTCCCACATGTCTGTAAAGCGAGCACAATTGCCAAGTTTTAGAACAAATAAAAAATGTGAGCCTTCCAAGGAAATCAAACTTATTTCCAAGGGATGGCCATTTTAAATCTAATCCATGTGATTTTTGAACTTGTCTGGCAGGTTTGTATAGTGAGCACATTTGATTAGTTTCAGGACAAATCAAATAAAAACATGTTGAGCTTAGAATAAAAAGCTGTTAGTGTACCAGTCAGTAGTGGAAGCCATTTTAAATCTGATCCGTGTCATTTTTAAATTCGTCTGCCAGGTTTGTATGGTGAGACCATTTGCAAAGTTTCAAAACAATAAAAAATATGACTCATTCCATTATCAAAATAGTCCAGCAAGTTTCAAGAAAATCGAATAAAACTAAACTGGTCGATCACGTTTACAAGAGAAGGCTATTTATGCCAGAGAAGTGGACATTTTAAATCTGATCTTAGCCATTTTCAAATTGTTTCCAGGGGGTTTGTATGTTGAACTAATCGGCCAAGTTTCAAAATTATCAAAGAAAAACACACGAGTAAATCGAGCTTACAATTTAATACAAGGGAACATGAACATTCAAGACGGACGAAAGAAAGATGTTCATGAATGGAATAGGGATGCCAATTTGGCTATGTTGAAATGAGGAAATGTTTCCCGATAATTACTGGTAGTACCACCTTAACCCTTACAGCTTGGGTGGACTTTAGTCGGCAGAATCTGATGTCTGTAGATGTCATATCCTGAAGTCTAAAGTTGATCCCCAGTTGATCCCCACACTGTAAGTGTAAAAATATTTCTAATGGCCGTAGACCAATAACATAGGTATTCAAATGAATTGCAATAACCTCACTAAGACATTTATGATGATTTCAAGATGAAAAAACCCATTTGGTTCCCATGGTTTATACAAAAGTTGTCAGCACTTTAAGGGTTGATAACTTTCCTGTGCAAATAAGGGCTCTATAAACTGGACAGCCCTGGCCAAGAAATGTCATTGCTCTGCCTGCCAATCAAGAAATCATAATGTACTATGACAAAATGAATGTAGCATCATTACAGCCTGAACTTACCTGTTGACTTGAAGTCACCCTGGAATCTGCCTGCGACGTGACTACATCACCAGTGTAGTATTTGGACAGGATTTGATAAGCTGCTTTGCTATGTTTATGATGAGACTCCATCACCTGTGTTACATCTTTTCCCAAGTTTTGCAGGAGAACATCGGCACCACCGGGATGACGACCCACAAAATCTGTCACATTGTACACCTTCTCATTCTGAATGATCAATACGTGATCAGCAGAGGATTTTTGTTTCACTTCTTCGGATGTAAACATCATGTCAGGTTTTTTTCAATAGCAGGATTAGGACATAGACTATCTGTAAATGATACAGTAGAATATATTGACATCTGCAAATGATATTATAGTACAATATCGTCTATAGAATTTTTAATCAAACATTTTAAAAACAAGTGAAAATATTGACTAAATGTGTAAATAATGTAAACATGGTAAACCGGAAAATATTGGCAGCTTGAACTCTCACATTTTATTTCACAGTAATGGTTTAGTTAGGCCACAGTTTTTTAATTTCCTGGTTGACAGATTTTTTTGTACAGATTGGATCGTCGGAAAATGAAATAAAAATAAAGTTAGGAATTGTGTACTTTTTTTTCATCAAAAAAATTGGGTCGGAAGTAAAAAAAAATATATCAAATTACGGGTAGGTTAAAATATTTTGTTTTTAATGGATTCATCCCAAAAGTTAATCAGATCATCAGAAATACCTAGAGGACAACCATACCAAATTTGAATGCAATCGAACCAACGGTTCATAAGTTATCGTGCCCACAAGCTTTTTTAGGCAGCCATCTTGGTAAATGGCAACTTATGGTGCCAAAAAAAACATGGGATGAATTGCCCAGGCACATAGGTCATGTCTGTAAAAAATAAACAAAATTCATCTGTTAACTTTTTAGTATATCTGTATATTCGGCATCTGTATATTCGGCGTCTTCGATGTTGACCCAGCATTGATCTCGCACGCAGGAGCACACACATGAATCTTCACTGTATCCTCTCATAGGCTCTGTACTATGTACGTGGCTCTGGTCAGCGCGAGCCATCGGGGCAGTGTTGCTCTAATGCTGGGCCACCGTAGTCAATGGTGACATACATTAGACCTGCATCGGTTTGGCGGCTGGTGGTGGCGTGTGAAGACACCCGTGCAGCGGCATGTGTTGTGCTATTCATTCCGTCTGATCTCTCTGTTTGTCCAAGGAAACTAGTCTAATGGAAAAAACATGTTTGTTCTTAATGGCTTGAGACTAACCATGCTAACTATTAGACGAACCTGACCGAAACAAACAGACCTCTATGCAGAATCGGCCGCACTTTTAGAAAACGAGCTGGTTCAATTATTGGGGACAAGAGAGTAGATTTTATTGATTTTTTCAAGCCAGTATGCAGGGTAGCCTGCCTGACAAACGGGGTGGGGAGGGGGGGGGGGGGAGGCGCGTTTATTTGGGAGAGCCTAATACAGGTAATTAAATTATTGAGACTATTAACATGATTAAAGATCAGACATGTAGGCATGCTCCAAGTTCCAATATAGAACTAAACTAGCAGTTGTGAGTTGAGTAGGCCCTGTAGCCGTAGGCTGTAATGCCAGGGGCCGGCTATGCACCCAGCAAACACGGCACATCGTCCGAATGTCGGGCTGACGGCGTAGACGGTGGGCCAAACATTAGGTTGATGTGCCGTGTTTGCTGGGATGCATTATCGGAGGAAGCCCCAGGTTGGTCTCCAGACATACCAGTCTTGTCTCCTGTCATGTCTCATTGTCTGTGGGAGCTAGATTGGACATAAAACTGAGCTGGTCTAGCATTGGCTCAATGAATCAATGGCTTGTGTTTGCTGGGACATACAACTCGATTTATTCCCTTTAAATTTGGACAACCTAAAAAATTTGTTTCAGAATTGTTTCAGCCTCATAGTCCGGCAGCCAAGTCCCTTATTTTGCTCCAACCTGCACTTGGAGTATATAGTTGTCCAGACCCCCCACTTAAAGAATCCAGAGGGTGTGGAAGTGTCACCCTTGGGCAATTTTAGTTATTCACGTATTTCAAAATGGCTGCAAATGGCCTCAGTGGAAATGTAACTTTTTCACTTTCCGCCCTAGAAATATGTATAATACCACTTTTCCAACTAAATTGACCACGAGAAACTCATTTCGGCATTATTTTTTTATTCAGAAGCTTAATTCAGGCATAAATCCACTACATTGGTAATTCACATTTTGTATCATTAGAAGCAACTTTCTACAACTTTCTAAGCCTACTTCTGACTTTACAAAGGCTATCACATTTGGAGGCATAGCACTAGATTCTAATATAGACTAATCTAGGCCTATGGCATACAATAGTCCTAATACAATTATTTTCTCCAAAATATTGGTCAGGCTTAAGTTCATCAGTTCCCATATATCAAGGCATTGACAAATTTGAACTGGTTTGCATGTCTGATCTGATGCAGCTGTTGGCAGATACATGTATTGCCAACAAGAGCACCATTTCAAAGATTTGGGTAGATCTCCAATTAATAAAACCAGTTATGATCATGATAATATATATATATGTACGTGCTGAACGGGAATCAGATTGACCTTTACATAATAATAACTGCAGTTGAACAGATGTTACCATACATGCTTTGCACCAGGAAATATGCAACTAGTCTATGACATTAGATATCTTGAAACAGTGCATGAAAGGTGAGCACACAATGCACCATAATCCATGTTGTTCTAATTGTGTCCAGAGTGACATGTTCATCGCGTCAAATTATAATAGGTACAGGCATAGTCCTGGGGGGGGGGGGGGGGTGGACAGGGTTTTAAAGCCAGGTATGTAGACCTATAGCCATGGTCGTTTAGCCTACATTTTTGCACAAGACTGGATATGGTCTTCAGAATATGGATGCCAATGTAACAATTCAGATTCAAAATAAGAATAAAGTTTTCAACACGGATTTTAGATGACTCTAAAGACTGTTTTTTTTTCACAAAATAAAATGCACCACCAGTAATATAATATCATTACATGATAAAAACTTAGATAGAGCTATAGAAATTGGCCTAACAATTACCGGTATGTATATATTTGAAGCTAATTGGTCTGAAGATCCAATCACCAAGCAGATTGTAACATTTACTTGGGTTGGAAAACTGTTGAAACTTGGTATTAAAATGGTGTATGACCCTGCAGTAATTTATGGGCGGGTTCTTGACCTTCGATGAAGTCCCTAAGGTATCAATATTAATGATATATTGGTTCACAAACTGGCTCCATTCGCAACTGTTATGTTTGACACTCCATTTAAAGATAATTAAATAAAAGTGTAACTTCAGATAGACATATGTCTTAGAACTGTGAATGCCACTAGCTTGGTGATCGATGGTTCAGTAGTGATGTGGACAATAGCTTGTCCTACTAAATGAACTGCAAGATTATGCGGTCCAAAAACTGGTTAGCGATGCACTTCTTCCTGATCAAAATGTGATCCTCACGGTTAGTGAAAATTAAATACAAACTAATCAGAGCCATCCTCAAATAGGGGCCGACATTGAAGAGGATACAGTGTTACATGACCTGTACAAATCGACACATCAACTTGTAGGCCTAATCATTGGTGATCATAATGTGCGAAGAGAAAGTAGCCATGATGATATAATACTTAGACCAGATGCAAGCACCTCCCACGAAGAATCAGAAAATTGTTATCAAGCACTTGCTGTGCACTGAGAAAGAGGTTAGTCATGGGGTAAGTAGTGTTGTCTCAGATGACACAGGTGTTTTTATTTTGCTTCTGTGCCATTTTGGAGAAATTTTCAACGGATATATATGTTCATGGAATCTCCGATTGGAGATCGCAACATCATAGATATACAAGTTGAGAAGTACAAGCAAATCGTACCTGATAGTTATATTGGTCGGCATGTCATATCAGTGTACGATACATGTACAGTCACCCGTTGGTATGATGTGGGAAAGGTAACTGCACTGAAGATAAATACGTGTTCAAGCTGGTTATTCGTTTTGTCGCATATGTGACCAAACTCAGTAAATCACAGACATTTTTGAACAAACAACTTTATTTATGGTAGCATGTTATGGTCTAGCCCTAAATACAAGGCTATTCCCCCGAGCTATGCAGCTCCGACGAAATAGACTTGTATTCAGGGCTAGTTGTGGTCAGCCACAATACTCCACTATGACAGAAGGGAGGCATAATCAGTGGGCTGGCAAGCAAGCACCTGACCATTGCCCCATAACTGTGCTCATTGCAAAATAGACGGGTTGCGAGCGGCGTACCCTCCTCTCAACAACGGTGCAAAGGCAGTTCCCACATCTGCGCAGGCACTATGGTGTTGGCCGTGGTAGGGCCTTAACCTACAGGCAATACAGTGTTTGACATTAGGTCTATCACTACGGATTAATGTAGTTGATCTCAGCTATTGCTACTCTGGGATTATCATACCCGAGGATAGCCGAGCTGTGTTTTGTATAGCTAAACCCAAGTCTCCTGACCGTCTGGGGGTAAATCCTCTAGACATGCCCAGAACCCCTAATCGGGCAAGTGAAGGAAACCACTCTCAATAACCCACCATGCTCTATCACCCCACCCTCACATCATCATCTGTACATCATGTATCTCATCAATGGACTGTACTGGTTTTAGTGTATTACAATGTCACTTAAATGACATTTAAAATTGGTGTCAAAAAGTGGCATTAAGCATTATTCTACTACTACCACTGTGTCTCCATCTGCCTGAGGCCGGGTACAATTAAGTAGTCAGGTTGTCCATCTACATGTATAGTATGTCTGTACAGCCATCTCAATTCATGCAAATTAGGCTCTGCAGCTTAGGCATAATCATCGGCACCTTCTTAGTTTTTAAATCAAAGTTATGATGTTTGGTGATTTTAATGTATGTATAGGCAGGCCTACAATTTACGATGTTCATGACAACAGAGGTCAGAAGGTATAAACAGTCATTATAGATTGATGGTAATTATATTTTATATAGCCCTACCTAATTATATATCTAAGGTGGAATATATGGTGAATACATGAGCATTTGCCTGTATGTCGTTGCTGCAGTAAATATTTTTCTACTAATATTATTGCTGTTATTACGTTTTTGTTTTGATCTTGCTCTCATAATTTGTATCATATATGACCTCGCTTAATCCACGTACAGAATTAATCCACAGAGACCGTCTGGCTAGCAATGTAGTTTCACACTTGTTTCTGTTCAGAAATGTAGGGCCTTCTTGTTGGGGTGGTTGAGTAGTGGTGGCCATCTTGGATTGATGCCTACGGAGGCCAGGAAATGCACTTGTGATAACTGATGCGCATGATCCGAGTAAAAACAGCGGGAATCCCACGTTTCCACACTCTAATTTGTACCCTGTGTCTACAATCTGGGTCTACAATCATTATAAATATTTTAATTACTTCAGTGACCGTCTTTATGAATTAACACTGTTAAAAAGAGTGTATGGGGCCAATCTGCATTTTAACGGTTAGGCCTAACTACTACTAGTAATTAGTATTAAGTTATTATAGACCTAAAGTCATGAGAAAACACAAAAAGTAAGGATAGGTCTAGTCACTTTATGTCTTAGCTAGGATTAGACAACTGCCTGTCTTTTTTCCCAATTTTTGCCTATGTTTAACATTTCCTCCAAAGTTATACTATGGCATAGCCTTAGGCCCAGTTTAATTTTGACAATTTGTGTCCGTCAATCATTATAACAACATTGGGTGATAACTTATTTTGACATTACACCTGCCAAAACCCCGGTGAGCGCTAGCGTTCGCCACATCGCCAAATGATAAACAATTTTCCTTGTGGCTAACATTATTTGGGCCTCTCTCGCCACAGACAATTGAGTGTGGCGAAAGATGAACAAGCACAATTCGCTGATCATGAGCTCACGGGCACAGCCAGTGACTGGCTGCACGGTAGCTTTTTGTTTGTGGCTAAAATATTGTCATGTGGCTAGAGGAAATTAGGTCCCTTTAGCCACAGCCACTGGCTGTGGCTAATTCAATTCGCATCTTAGCGCTCACCCAGAAAACTGAGACAAAAGACGGGTCATTGGCTAACAGTAACAGTTGCACAGTAGCTGCTTGCAGCAATCTAGCGGGGTGTTGGTGTTTTGATGTATTAATCATGTTAATTGATGTTAGGCCACACAAATCTATTTAATTGTTATACCGATTTTTTCAAGCATTAGGGCTGTCGGGTGGCGAGAAAAAAAAAAAAAAAATCAGATAAAAAGGCGTTTAATTTTTTTTAGATTGGTCCACAATACAGATAGTGACGAGTTTCCTAGGTTTGGGCCAATTACGAACGCTGAAATACTGTATTACCCCTAATAAACGCACCCCCCCCCGTAATTAATGCCCCCCCCTGTTTTTCAGGTAGGCTACCCTATTCACTGGCTTGAAAAAAACTCTCCTGTCCCTAATATCGACAAACCATTTCGTTTGCTAAAACAGCGGCTGATTTTGCATACAGGTTTGTTGTTGTGGTCAGGTTCGTTTAACAGAAAATTAGTCTTACTAAAATCAAGAAAAAAACATGTTTTCCTATTTGACTACTTCCCTGGACAAACTGAGAGAGATAAAACGTGAATGAATAGTCGCCGCAGCCAGCTGGATAACTGCACAACAAGACGCTGTGTGTCAGATCTGGATGTAAGACGGGATTTGCACACGCCACCACTAGACGCCAAACCGATGCCGGTCCAATATAGGCCACCATTGACGATGGTGGCCCAGCATTAGAACAACACTGCCCGACGTCTCGCGCCGATAATATTCACGTACATACAGATAGCGTCTGTGTGCGTGCGTTATCTTCAACTTCAATGCTGGGTTAACAAGGAAGTTACCGGCCCAGAGTTGACACTGCCTGTTTGCCATTGAATATATCAATGAGAATGTCATCCATAACATTTGTTTTTTTAATTCTTATTTGGCAATGTATTATCGATCAATCCAGGTGTTTCGGGTTGAGTTGGAGTGTAATGTGTGTGATACATTAACAGAACCATAGCGTGCAGTGTCAGCATTGATCTATCAGCTATTTTTCACACCTGATGTCGGCACCTGGCAGCACGTTGAGTTGTGTCAGACTGACCACAGCGTGTCAGTTTTTCTTACAACGAAAGTAATGACTGTTTATTGCATCGGAACAGTAGGAAAGAAATAGTTTTTATTTTTTTGAACTTTGAAATGAATAAATCCACGACGGCGGAAAAAATAAAAATACAATTTTCGAAATTTCAATTTTTTTTTTTTGCCATTTTCGGAAATTTTCGGCGGCGATTCGGTAAAACAATTAAATAAATTTGTGTGGCCTTATTGATAAATAATGTGACCTATGTGTTCAGGGGTCGAAACTAACTTTTCAGGGGACAGGACCACCACTTCACAAACTTTGGTGGTCGTGCCAGAGTTTTGGTGGTCCTGATTGACCATAACAAAATAAATGTCAAACAATGTAAATTGTGTAAACATTTTTTTACTGTGGGTGTTACTGTATTTTGTTCCAAAAATAACAATAAATTATATCCATTACATCACACAACAATCTTTAACTTGAACAATTTTAAAAATATTATCTGCTCAGCTGACTATGGTAGAGTAGTATAATTGAAACTACCTTGAGTGTTTTGTTGTGAAAATTAAAAACTGCTTTCAACCATCAAAAAAATCAAATTCCAAACTTTTAATAACATGGTAGTTTTTAAAGCAGCCCCTTGGGATGACTTCAATTTTCGTTTTTAGTTTTGTAATGAAGTATTGTATCCCCCAGATCATGATTTTATTTTTTCAGAGTTTTTAGATTTTTAAAAATATTTCTTATTAATATTTCTATGAAACCGCTTAAAACCCAAACAAACTTTTTGTATACCTAAACACATGCTGAAGCACGATTGAATGTTCCTACAGCACTGGGCCACATGTTGATGCCGTCGGCCAGGCCTTGGGCAGACAATCAGTGTTGCAGGTGTATCACCTCATGTCCTCACTATGAGACACCAATCAGACACCAATTAGCGGTGATTGCTTTGATCTCCTCGGCCAAGACGTGGGAATATGTGGTGTGAAGTGCTGTATATTGCTGACTTGTTTTGTTTACATGGCAATATACGACCTGGAAATATAACTATTTCACTCTTTTTCGGTGCTTTAAAATTGTTCTTTAACTTTTTTGTATTTTTAGTTCAGATCAGTAGGCTATATAGCTTCATATAAGTTAAATTTTCAAAATTGACAACATTGAAAATGTCTCATCCCAAGGGTTCCCTTTAACATGAGGTATTTTTCATTCATTTTGAGGTGTAAATTGTGTACCATGTTGACTAGAATATAGATTACACCAGGCTAGTCTATAAAATAATGCCTTGGGTGTACATAGTCTATTTTGCTGTGAAAATACAACAAATGAATAAGTAGTATGGGTATCAGTACCGGATAGTAGGCCTAACCAACAAATTAAATTAAACCATCAACACATTATAAAACTGAATTTTAATGCAATAACGGAGTCACAATTCCAGCTCCCCATCTGAGCAGGTGAGAGTTTGTCATCACTATCCTTGGCCACTTCATCATGTTCATCCCAGAGGTGGTCAAAATAAATGTATGTCTAACGGCTGGTGCCCTTCAACATTCTCAATCTTAACCTCAGATAACTGACAGGCTGGTACAGTGTCACTCGTATTGCTGTGGGGCGAGATCGACAAGTTGTGAATGGAATAGCCTAAGTATTATTTAGTTTTATTACTAGGGCGAAATTGCGAGGTATACTACAGTAAGCTAGCTGGGTAGATACAAGAAACATTTTTTGTAAGACCCGTGCAGCCCAATCACAGGGCTAGCTAACCAAACACAAACAAACAAAAACACCTGAGCATTCAATCCTGCTGGCGATCCAAAAAGTTTGAAGGCCCGGGCAGCCTTATTCAGGGCTAGCTACCTCAAATAAACAAACAGGAAGCTTCCAACTGAACATACTGGAGATCCCGCCACCAATCTGTGGCACCAGTCATGCTAGCCTTGGGACTAGGTCTCACTCAGGGCCTATGCTAAGCGTGAAAAAAACACTTAATTATTTGTGGTTTATTATCAGTGGTCTGCAGGACCAGTAGTTAGGAGGGTTTTACTGGCCCACCAGTGGTTTTACTGGTCTCGGGCCACAGGACCACTGTTAGTTTCGAACACTGGTGTTAATTTTATTACATATATTTAGATTATTTATTAAAGAAACCCAGTCACTGTCACCACATTTGCGAAGGACAGGAAAAATTAGGTAGCTATCAGTAACAGTATATTTATTTAAACAACTAATCAGCCGACATCATAATTTACGGGAAACAGACAGAAAAACATCATTATCAGCAGAGAATTATGATGAATCAGTAACAGTATATCTCTTCTAGTAGGCAAAACAGAAAAACATTATTATCAGCAGAGAATTATGATGAATCAGTAACAGTATAACTCTTCTAATAGGCAAATCTCTTAGAATATCTGATGTCTAATATTATAAGATATTATAATATTATAAGTAACCTATAGGCCTAGTGGACTGTTGAGAAATATAAAATATTTATAGAAGTGATAATCCCTGAAGATGCCGACTTGTGAAAGCTGTGAGTGCTCGCATGGATGTGTTATGCGTCATCAGGTATCAGCGCGAATATTTTTTAGCGTTGTTCAAACATCAAAGGAGGAGGTTTGATGGTAGGGTCACTGTTACCAGGTACCAGGACCTGGAAATAAATGCAAAGACATTGCTGAAGAAGTGTGCTCGCCAGCAATGTAACCACAGACTTATTTAACATTTTATTAACATTGTCTTATCATTGTTATCATCATTGCATTATTTTTGTTTTATTATTTTATTTTTATTGTATTATCGTTGTAGTCCTATTGTCATTGTACAGTGTATGGTTATCTAGGAATTCATATTGAAATAGTTTAAAAACATTTTATATTTTAATATTGCTATAAATATCTTGTATCACATTGGCATTTTAAGAATGCACATTTATAATAAAAAAAATATTTCCTATTATTATTTTAATAGTATATATCTCCGTAAAATTGTGTTATCATTGTATAATGTGTTATTTTTAAATATTTTTGTTGTCTTTAGTGAAATAAATATATTTTCACTTTCAATAAACAGTAGTAACTTGTTTTATAATGCATTCTAACGTTGTGGCGAGCCTTCCTATGACATTTGTCGCGAACCTTCCAATTTTGTGGCGAACCTTCCAATTTTGTGGCGAACCTTTCTGTGGCGAACCTGCCTGTATAAAGTGTATTCCTAACAGACTGTTGTGTTGATCTATTCTTTTTTTATAACACAGTCACTGTGACCAGGTGACTGTGAGTGTGACGGTGAGTGTGAGTCACTGAGTCTGAGTGTGTTGATCTTAATTCATAGTTGATCCCACTAAAATTAAGAATAAGATTATCTTGAATATGACTATTTCTCATTATAAAAGTTAGCCTAGTAGACTAGTATGAATATGATAACAATAGCATGATTAGGCCTAATGATGTGGTCTACCTGACCACCAGCACGACCTCTGCCCACACCGGCATAGGCCTACGGCTACGCGGTCAAAAGCCGGCACCGGGCGGCGACAGGGCGAGCCGGTTCCGGATGGAAAACGGTCAGAAAAAGCGGCAAAATTATTTTAAAGTCTAGTTTTACTTACACAATTAGATCTAAGCCTAACTTCCTAAGGCCAAGGGGTTTGATATTAATTGTTAACCAGTCCGTATAACTGATAAACCCTCTACTCAGTCTAATCAAGACTGACAAGACTCAAGAGCTTATTCCATGTAAGACATGTATTTTGATCTGATGCCTATTTTGATAACAGTGCATGTACACACAATCATGTGTGCAGAGGTTGCAGTATACAGGTACCGTATAGTAAAACATGTGAAGTGTACAGACATGTATACACGCAAGGGCTCATCTAAAGGGGGAACAGTCACCGCTACAGCATGTGGAATACGCAAGACCCTTTCCCCAGACTTTTCCACAACTCAAGCTACATGAAAAAACCTTCTGTCTGTAGGCCTAGGGCTTCTTGTAGCTTTATTCTAAAATTTAGATATTCAGGTTGTTTGTCCTAAAAAATTGTGATACCAAATCTAAAACATTAAATTTCATCATTTTCAAAAAAGACACAGGCCTGGGGTGGGGGGGGGGGGGGGTGGGGTATACAACTTAGGCCTAGGCTAAGGGTCATTAGTTCTAGATCTAGTGTCTTTTGGCTATTCTGAACGAATTGAGGAATTGTGTACGTGGGTCCAATTTCTATTAATTTTGTCCTATGGTCAATACGATTTAACTGATAATAAATAAATAATTCAATAAATCTAGGCTATAACGAATATTTTTTAATTTAAAATGCAATGTGCCAAAATACACGAAGCAGGGATCCTACAGATCTGAGGCCAAGCACACTACCTCTCGGTTACGGAGGCTCCCTACAATACGGAGTTTTATGAGTGGATGGGGAAGCAACATTTTTTGTTTCTTTCAAACCGCCGAGACCGAGAATTAAACAAACCCCGAACTCTAGCGTGAAAGGCAGGTGTGCGAACCAGTAGGCCTACCTCAGGGTCCTCTGTCGATCAATGTTGATGGGGGGGGGGGGGTGGGGGGCTACTCGCCGTCAAATTAACCAGGATCGCATGATTTTCGGCGATTTCTCCGTCAATTTTAAACCGATTTCCCATACTTGCCAACCGTCCCGAATTTGGCGGGACAGTCCCGATTTTTCACCATGATTCCCGCATCCCGAATCACCCAGAAAATGTCCCGAATTTTACTACTTGTCCCTATTTTCACAGAGACGAAACTTTATACTGTAAATTAATTTTATTATTCCTGATTTTAGTACATTGTAGTTATTTTTTATCGTGTTTTTATGCAGATTCTGACCAGTTTTATTGTAAATATTCTTGCCCTAAAAATGCATCCCGAAAAAATAAATAAAAAAAATCCCGGGTGCATGTCACCGGTCCCCACCAGCGGCGATTCACTTATGCGGTCTTGGCAACTATAGCTTTCCGACCAGATGTCCCTCTTTGGATTTCTCAAATGTTGGCAAGTATGATTTCCTTCAAATTTTGCAAAGGCCATTTTCTATTCAAATCCTAACAGCCCTGAAAATTTCGTAAAATTATATAGCGTATTTCAAAAGTTAGATCTTTTGACATGTAGTGAATTGAAATTACGACGAAATTACTCTATATAGATAACCCCATTAAACTAATTCTAGAATTTTATTACATGGCAAATGGTCTAACTTTTGAAATATTAAATTTAATTTTGCGATTTTTTTACCCCTGTTAGGATTTTAATAGAAAATGACCTTTGCAAAATTTCAAGGAAAACGGTTCCTAATTGACGGAGAAATCGCCGAAAATCATGCGATCCTGGTTGATCATTTTTAATTTGACGGCGACTAGGCCTATTTATAAACCAAAATTCAAAAATAATAAGAAATCATTCTGCCCAGCTAACACAATCATGTTTTAATGATGTTTTAGAAACATTTCGGGAAACATCACCGAAACGTTTCTAGGGAATATCACGAAAATGTTATTTTGTGGAGTTTTTAACATATTTTGAAAACATTATTATAAAATGTTTGCAAAACGTTTTAAAAACGTCCTTGAAACATTTCCACGAAACGTTTTAAAACATTTTAAAAACGTTTAAAAAATAGTTCCATGAAACGTTTTAAAAACGTTTTAAAAATATTTCTATAAAACGTTTTAAAAATATTTCTATAAAATGTTTTAAAAACGTTTTTGAAACGTTTCCATAAAATGTTTTAAAAACATATTTAACCCAGACTTTATAATATTCCTGTGTCCTCATCCAACAAACATGAGTCGCCGACGTCTTAGACAAAATATACTTACTTATCTTGACTGAACAGTGCTTGATAGGTCTAGAGGAATTACAAAAAGGATGTCAAGCTTGGCAGCCTGGTCACTGACAATGCCATGGCCTGATGGCTGATCCAGATCGCCGGCGCCTACCTCATAGTAGGCCAGGCCTGACAGGATTTCTAGATTTCATAGCCAAGGCCAGATTTTGTGCTTTTTCGTGGTCTGAAAATCATACAAAACTCGAATTGAATCAGAATTGTATGAATTCCATGACTTCACGACAGTACTTTAATTACAGCGCATGCGCGCTGGCCTATAGGCCTACATAGCACGTTTTTTTGGGTGGGTGGGGGCGCACCCCAACTATGAAAGTTGTCAGCTGCATAAAATTCAATATTGCTGAATGTTTTTTGCATTGTCCTCAGCTCTGGATTACAATGTAGCAAGATTTTGTTAAAAATATATAACAATATTGGATAATTCCGTAAATTTTGTGCCCATCATAATGTTAATTTTGTGAGAGAAATATAAAACTAGGACAATTATGTCAGTATATACATGGGAAAAAAACACTGTTGGTTTTTTTACCTTGAGCCAACGTTGGCTCAATGTCGGCAAATACACGGAGGATAGACGTCTAGCTGACGGTGGGCTGACGTTGACAAAACGACTGTTGGCTTTCTTACCTGTAGCCAACGTTGGCCTAACGTTGCATATGCCACTGCGACCATATATGCCAACCATTGCCAACGTTGGCCCAACGTCAGCTTGCTAGCTGGGACGTGGTAGACATCACTGTGTTTTGTGGGAAATATTTAAATAATATCCCAGCAAGCACTCGTCCCCATGGTCCCAACCCTGTGTTAATGTTGGGACCGTGTCAAATATTTTTGACACATTTATAGGCCTACGAGTTTCCATTGAAATATTGTAAGTGTCATTTTATTACTCCCAAATAATTTGATTCTCAACATTTTAATAAAATAATTTGTAATAAATGATTCGGGAATGTAGACAAAATCTGCTGATTCGACGGATTTGTATTGATATATAATGTAATACCAAGGAACCATTAAAAATATCCCCATGATGTTTTTGAAATGTTTTTCCATAACATTTGGCAATAATATTTCTAAAACATTTTTAAAACATTTCCATAAAAACTTAGTGTCAAAATATTTTTAAAACATTTTTAAAACATTTTTATAAAACCTTAGTGTCAAAATATTTTTAAAACATTTTCAAAACATTTTCATAAAACTTAGTGTCAAAATATTTTAAAAACATTTTTTAAACATTTTCATAAAACCTTAGTGTCAAAATATTTTTAAAACATTCTTAAAACATTTTCATGAAACTTAGTGCCAAAATATTACAAAAACATTTTTGAAACATTTTAAACATTTCAGTGAAATGTTTTAATAACGTTTTAAACATGTTTTTGCAAAATGTTATGAGTAAAACCTTTTTGAATCCTTTTCAGCATTTCAGTAAAATATTTTAATAACGTTTTAAACATGTTTTTGCAAAACGTTATGGCTAAAACCTTTTTGAAACCTTTTTAAAATGTTTTAAAACGTTTTGTGTTAGCTGGGTGGTCCCGAAAATTGAATAAACTCTTTAAATTGAAAAAAAGAGGCGTGCGTGAGTGGGTTGCAGCTGGAAGACCGCGTGGATTAAATATTAAAGAATGTAAAAAACCCTCTTAGATGCAATCAGCGACAGGAACAGTATAGACCTACCTGTAGGATCCCTGCCTCGCTCGATTACCGTGACAGTCGCCCCCGATCTCCCCGGACGCTGAGAGACAGTGGGATGACTGCCTCGTTTCAGTACTCCAGTGCCGTGTGCATAAATCCGATTGCCATGCGGTCGTAGCTTTTTCCCGCACTTGTAGTCTAGCTCTTGACGACTGCAGACGTGTTGCAGGTCGTCCGCTTGGAGTTAGCCTAGAGACGTGTCGTGCGCGGGGTTGTGCATTGCCAATGTTTTGTGTCTAGACCAATAAATACAATGAACTGAAGAAGAGTTTTGTGAAGTCAATCGGAACCGTCGACCTGACAGGGAAAGAATGAAGTTATTAATAAGATGGTGAATGATAGGCGGGTCTCGCCGTTCACCCTACCGTTGGACCCACTTAACATTCCCACACTGGTGACCCCTGACGTTTGATCGTGATCGCAACAGCGTTTTCACCAAGAAACAAGATGAAAACCTCTGTTTTCAAGGATAGTTTTTGTTAAAATTTTAAGGGATTTTTCGAAAAAAATCATGAGCATTTTTTTCGCAAAGGTACGTGAAAATTGTAGGTCACGCTAATATGCCAGCTAGAACTAGCTAGAAAAGTTATCAGAGGAGAAGTACGCGTTTTTACATCCAAAACGGCGTAATTTTCATATTTTTTGAACGAATTCCACGTGCTTGGCGCCTTGGCGCCTTTTCTCATTCATCCTTGCAAAGTACAAGTTCATAGAATGCTTTCATCCTATTAATGCCACTGTGGGCGAGTGGGAAGTGGGTATTTTTGAAAACTCCATTTTTATCGTTGTTCGCCATAATATAATAATAATAATACTTTTATTGACAAAGAGAATCAGTATGATACAAATGTCAGTGTTATAAACATAAAAGGTAGTCTATGGTATCAAATAATATTCATAATAAAAAATATTCATAAACAAAAAATATGTACAGATTTTATGTAGACCTAGGCCTATAATAAAAATACATCTCCTTTCATTTCAGTAGGAGCACTTATAAGCACATTTTGAAGTGATCAGTATTCCCCACAGGAATATTGATCGAAATTCTTTAACATCACAAAAAAAATTCGGAGAAGTCTAGTTTAAACAGATATATGTTTTAAATTTGATTCAGGCTTGCACTTATGTCAGGAATGCAAACTTGTAATAAATGGAATATGTTAAAGAACAATATATATTACAGCATTTACATCTGTTTCATATGTAACTTTACACAATTAATATGGTAATTTATATAATTAATTAATTAATTAATTAATATAATTTATAAATAATTGGGTGACTCGATTTTAAAGTCCAATAGACAAAGTCTCGTCAGTTTTCGATTTTTCAGCAAAAATTGACAAAGAAAAAATTATCGAAAAATATCGCTTCGACTCAGATAACCTTTAATAGGATTAGGGCCAAATAAAATTGTTGGCCTGAAAATGAATGTGAATAAACGGTCCTAGTTGGTCTGTAAAACACATTTCCAGGACCGTAGGTCAACATTTTATCATTATAACAATATTTTATTTCAGGGAGTGCTGTTTGTCATGAATGTATTTGGTAAGTGAGCGCCATGTTGGACGCTGGTTCCCCTAATTTAGCTACTGGCCCACGTGTCAAGACTATGCACGGTCTAGCGGTAATTTTTTCTTTTTACATACATACAAATTTTCTTTTTCAAAACCATCAAAGTGAGAGAATATAAAATACGCAGTTTCGGAAAAGAAATTATAGCACAAGTTGTGCAAGTTTTGATAAAAGTCATAGTCAAATTTTTCACGTCGCCACGCCCCCTGGTGTTCGGCGTCGTTCTAGCCTACTCCTCGCGCCTTGCCCGGCACAGGGTAGCTCATGAATATGCTAATGTGAGGCGAGACGCGTCTACTGCTCAGTTTTGCACGCACATCCATTACACAGGCCTGTTGGCCCAAGCATACAGCAACGAGCTGCTGGCTGGGTCTACGCGGCTGTGGTCACGTACGCCATATTTGACATACTGATACAGGCCGGAACGTGTGCGACGGGCCACATGTTAGCAGCAAACAATCATACATCACACCACACCCGCCGCAAACCAAATAAACGCAACCGCTACGACGACAACCGAATTACACGTCAATAAACCAAACAAAGCGATCGATCGATTCGGACGTCATCAAGAATGAATCGGCGATGAACATGCCATAAAAAAAGTGGAATGTTAACCGCATAAATCATTTATCAGTGAAATGATATATTATATCATCAATCCGCGTAGACTACAGTCAGTCACGTTTTAAAAATATTATTTTAAAAACAAATATAGCTGTTTTTATCGCAGTCACATTTATCCTATCAGCCAGAGAACGAAATTTTCTCATTATAGTTGATTTCAGTAGATCAAACTTATATAAATAACGAAATATTCGACTTGACAGTTGCGCCATAGCGAAGCATTTTCAATATTTGCATAAGTTTTTCGACTTGCGTGAAATTTTTTTTTTTCACCCAAGTCGATTTACTATATACTATTATCACAGCTTAGCATAGCATGTAGTAATTATTTCTGGCATTCCATATACAATCTTTACCTACAGTTTTCACAAAAATTATATATGTATGTGATTAAATGAAAAGTAATTATACGCAATCCCAGTGAAGAAAATTCGAATATCTCAGCAACCCCTGTATCTCGCAACATGCGACATAGCATGGACAATCTCAATAGCCTACACTGCTAAAGATTCAACATATTTTAACATTTTTAATAAGGTCTAGACGGCAATGTACAGCTAACCCGCACACGACACGTCACCGAAATAGCTGGTATGTGTTAATATGACATACCATTTCAACACCGTTTGCATAGAGCCAATAGGCCCGCAGTCTCAAACGTTTCATTAGTTAAATAATTTTACTCAAACAAATATTTCAAAATGTCTACAACACACGAAAGTGAAGGTTTCGTGTCTACGCCTCTGTAAGGTCAGGGAGCTCGTCGAAAAGATAATTATTACTCAGAAAGCGAGGAGAACAAAGTTCGTTTCCGCGAGGCTGACAATGAATACCAAAGGCTCAAAGAGGATTTTGCTCAAATCGCTCGAAATCGACGAACAAGACATCACTCTAGGAGTGATTCGTCAAAAAGTCCTTCACCACGCAGAAGACAGCCTCCGAGACGTTCAACGAACTTACCTAAATTCAAGATAGCAACATTTTACTCTACAGATGTTGAACTTTGGTTCAATCAGATCGAAACACAGTTTGATCTTCATCAAATCCATGACGATGAAGAGCGGTACAGTCTGACATGTGCAGCACTTTCAGGCGAGGTCGCCTCTGACGTGAGAGATGTCCTACTCCAACCTTTCAGTTCGCACAAGTATGAAAGCTTGAAAAGTATATTAATTGAGCGACGAGGTTTAACAACACCCGAACGGGTAAACAAGGTGATTTCCGGAGAAAAGATGGGCTCGGACATTCCCTCAAGATTCTTACGGCGCCTACAGAAGACGGCAGGTTTCGGAACTCAGGCAGTGGTTGGGAAGGCGGTTATACGCCAGGCATTTATTCGGCAAATGCCAACTTCAATTCGTGCTCATTTGGCCACACAACCAGATACTGCTACACTGGAGAGTTTGGCCATGTTGGCCGACAGGGCCCTTGCTTCACAGACGGATGTGGAAGAGAGTAGGCCGGGGGTTGCAGAGATTAAGGTCGACGAAACCACTAAACTAGTGGGACTGCTCGAGGACTTATCAAAGAGACTAAAGAAATTAGAGACCGCAACAGCAGCAGAAAAAAAGAGGAACTCAGGACGTGGACGTGCAAATAATAATTATGCACCTAGGCCCCCATTCATTCCAAATGCACAGGCCACAGAGTTTGTTCCTAACAAACAAAGTAGTTTTAACAATGCAAAGCAAAATATTCGTCCGTACGTACCGTCGCAGAATGCACAGCAAAATAATGCTGCGAACCGAATGCTAATGCACCTGTTTGCTACTTTCACCAAACTTTTGGGGACAAGGCACGCACGTGCAGAAACCCTTGCGCATTTTCTTTAAACTTCTAAGCCAAGGCAAGGTAGCGACTCTTGCATCTGGCGATATAACCGAGACACGACATGACTCCGTGGAAGCTACCCTTCCCAAGTTGTTTCACTCTTAAGTTATTGTACGTCGCAGACAAGAATTATAAATGCAAATATTTGATTGACACGGGCGCAGCGGTCAGCGTTTTGCCGAAATCTTGCGCTAACAGGATTTCGGACGCAGACTGCCTCCCCCTGGTGGCCGCTAACAACACTACTATCAATACCTACGGCAACAGTAAACGCGTCGTCGACGTCGGCTTGAAACGCCACTATCCGTGGACATTTATAGTGGCGGACGTGCAACAACCCATCATAGGGCCGATTTTTTTATTCATTATAATTTGCTAGTAGACCTAAGAAGTCGATGTCTTAGAGACATGAGAACCGGTTTAGCTATTCCCGCTTCACTGTCGTTAATCAGACCTCTGTCGTTGAACAGAGTGGACACTGTTCATAATGAATACACTAAACTTTTAGGTCAGTTCCCGGAACTGACTCGCCCTACGACAAAGGGTGAGACCATTAAACACGGCATTACACATGAAATCGTGACGAAAGGACACCCGGTGTTTGCGTGCCCACGACGATTGGCACCCGATAAAATTGTCACTGCGAAACGTGAGTTCGACAACATGATCAAGTTAGGAGTCATCAAACCCAGCGACAGTGAATGGTCCTCAGCGCTTCATATGGTACCAAAGAAAAATGGCGACTGGAGACCATGTGGAGATTACAGAAGCTTGAACGCTCAGACCGTACCCGACCGTTACCCAATTCCACATATTCAGGATTTCACGCAGCGATTAGCTGGCCCAATTTTTTTTTCAAAAATTGATTTAGTTAGAGCCTATTACCAAATTCCTGTGGAACCGTCAGACATACATAAGACAGCCGTTACTACACCTTTTGGTCTATATAATTTTACCAGGACACCGTTTGGTCTGCGAAATTCCGGCCAAACGTTTCAGCGTTTCATAGACCACATTACACGCGGACTTGATTTTGTTTTTGTGTATTTAGACGACCTACTGGTAACCAGTCCAGATCATAAAACTCACAAAAAAACATTAAAAAATTATTTTTGCCCGACTAGCCGAATACGGCATCATCATCGGTCCTGAGAAGTGTCAGTTTGGTACAACTGAGTTAAGTTTCTTAGGCCACCACGTTTGTGCTGAAGGAATTTCGCCGTTACCAAGCGCCGTCGACGCCATAGTCAATTTCGTAAAGCCCGAAAAGCAACGAGCGTTGCGAAGATATTTGGGAATGGTAAATTATTACCACCGTTTCATACCGCAATGCGCAGCGAAGTTGACGCCATTAAACAATTTATTGACAGCAGCCAATGACGGTCATACAAGACTGTCACCTAAGTCGAATTTTGATTTGAAGTGGGACGGGAATGCAGAGTCAGCATTTTCCGAGTCCAAACAAATATTGGCAAACGCTACCCTTCTGGTACATTCAGATCCTATCACGTGTGACGCTAGTGATGTCGCCGTAGGTGGCGTTTCGCAGCAATATTTGAATGGTATGTGGCAGCCACTATCATTTTTCAGCAAGAAGCTGAGTCCAGCGGAGACACGCTATAGCGCGTTTGACCGTGAGCTTTTGGCAGTATATGCCACCATAAAACATTTCAGACATAATCTAGAAGGACGCAATTTTTTTGTAAACACCGATCATAAACCTTTGACATTTGTAATGTCATCTGTCACTGAACGCGCGTCCCTACGCCAAACACGACACTTGGCTTTCATAGCTGAATTCACTACCGACATTAAATACGTTAAAGGAGAGACAAATTTCGTCGCCGATGCGCTGTCACGACCGTCAGTGTCCGTGATAGATAATGGACCAGCGATAAATTATAAAGATTTAAGTATTGATCAAGCTCAGGACGCGGAATTCATGAGATTGCGACACTCGACTTCATCCACTATGAATTTCAAATTACTTAAATCATTTGACAATCAACTGATATGGTGCAATGTATCTACGGGACATAACCGGCCGTACATTACACACGGTTTAGGCCACCCATCTCATAGAGCTACAAAACCTTTGATAAACACACGATTTGTTTGGCATAGCATGAATATTGACATTGCTAAATGGTGTCGTTCCTGTAAAGGTTGTCAGACCGCCAAAGTTTCACGTCACAACACACCAGTTTTCGGTAAGTTCACTGAACCTACCGAGAGATTTGATCATGTCCACATTGACATAGTCGGATCCTTACCCTACGCTAATGGCTTTAGATATCTACTGACTTGCGTCGATCGTTTTACACGTTGGCCGGAAGCCATACCTATTGTAGATATTCGGGCTGAAACGGCCCGAAAGGGGCGCTCAGTTCGAGTCAAAATTGTGGGAGAATTTATGTAACCAATTCGGGATAATACGGAATCGCACCACGAGCTATCACCCCCAGTCGAATGGCATGGTCGAACGTTTCCACCGCCAGTTGAAATCCGCCTTTATGGCGCACGAATCACCGAACCCATGGACTATTACTTTACCCGCAGTACTTTTAGGAGTTCGTTCCGCAGTCAAAGAGAGGCTAGGCAGGTCGGCTGCCGAGATGATATACGGTACGACACTCAGACTCCCAGGCGAGTTTACGCAACAGTAGGCCTACACCATCGACGCTAACACAGATTTGGAAAATTACTCAGACAAGCTACGCGTAGCCATGTCGCGTACGCCACGTGAAACACACCAGACAAACATTTCCCAGTACAAGGACATAGAGACATGCACACATGTATTCTTGCGACGAATCGCAATTGCGCCGCCTCTGACCGCCCCTTACGACGGCCCATATAAGGTCGTCGCGAGGAGTGGCAGAGTCATGAAAATCCTGATTAAAGGCAAGGTAGAAACGGTCTCATTAGACCGAGTTAAACCCGCACATTTAGAGTGGGAGCCTACGACAGGTCCGACAACACAGCGTACAACGCCAAACAAAAAACAGAGCTCAAAGACTACCAGGATCGCTAGTGGGAATCCACAGAACCCATCTAGACCTAGTAGTGCGAGCACTCAGACGTCCAACAGGACGAGTGTTAAACAGACACAGTCGACGGCAGTCAGAAGCAGTACCAAATTGGCAACTGTCCCACAGCAAAGTTGAATTGCCTAACAACGGCAAATCTTATGTAGCGCCACATTCGCGAGCCTCCGCTGTGTCCCGCGCTAACGGGGATGGCGGCAGTTTGCGAGCGTACTCACGCATACCTTTACATTTACAGGGTAAAACCCCTGGTGCAGCTGATGCCGTAAACGACTCGAATACAGGAAATATGGCGGGACCAACCGCACGTACCGTAATTATAATAATTTTAATTTGTAAATTGAATTCGCCAGGCCTGGCAACATTGATTAGAATAGGTAAATTGCAATTACATTATCGAGCAAAATATTTGCTACCTAATAATGGATGTATTAATTAAATCAATCAGCTGGTCGCAGCAAAGCAGCATAAGTAATTTATCGGACAATTGGTGTTATGAGGATAGGACAATTAGTGTTACAAGGATAGGACAATTGGTGTTATGAGGATGGGACAATATTTTGATTACGGATGCTGCGACAACAACCACCCACGCTGTATTAACAACAACCACCCATGCTGTATTTTTTCACACCTGATTTTTTAAATAGTTATAAGAGGTTACGTTCTATACAGCCCCCGATGCTTTCACGACGCAGTCTCCTACACGTTAGTTGGGTTCCTACGTTATCACTAACCCGGCGGTAATGTAGGATCCCTGCCTCACTCGATTACTGTCACAGTCGCCCCCGGTCTCCCCGGACGAGGAGAGACAGTGGGATGACTGCCTCGTTTCAGTACTCCAGTGCCGTGTGCATAAATCCGATTGCCATGCGGTCGTAGCTTTTTCCCGCACTTGTAGTCTAGCTCTTGACGACTGCAGACGTGTTGCAGGTCGTCCGCTTGGAGTTAGCCTAGGGACGTGTCGTACGCGGGGTTGTGCATTGCTAATGTTTTGTGTCTAAACCAATTAATACAATGAACTGAAGAAGTATTTTGTGAAGTCAATCGGAACCGTCGACTAAAGAATGAAGGTATTAATAAGATGGTGAATGATAGGCGGGTCTCGCCGTTCACCCTACCGGTGGACCCACTTAACATTCCCACATACCTACAAACTAAACTACATTAATAAAATTGATGAAGCGGAGAAAGTTGACCAAGAACTTCTTTGGCAGCTTGTGAAAAAAAGAACTGAGGATAAAACAAATAATAGGCCTATCTGTCCAGTAAAAAATATAATGGAGAGTGTGCAACAGATAAAACGGCAATTTATAGGCTACTCCTAATATAAATAACCAAGATGTCACTTTTGCCAAAACTGTTGACGAAGCTGTGATTACGGAGCTAGCAAATATAAAAGAGGATATAAATAATATTGCTGATAGTTGAAAAAAATATCCCGTAGCTTAAAACTAAATGAAGCTTGTGGATACGATAGTATTTCAAGTGAACATGTGGGGTTAGCGTCTTACCGTACGAGACTGCTCGGTTTCCCCGACCACTGACGAGTGGCCAGGGCCCGCCAAGCCTCGTTCTGATCAGCCTACTCCGCGAATTGAGCGCACCCTCAGCCAAGCGCGCCACCATTCATTTCGTTGCCACTGAATCAGACTGCATGGCACTGATCGCCGTGCTCCGCTGTTTAATCCCTTCGTCCCGACGGAAGAGTTGATGGGAGGTGGGGGAACGTAACACCTCAACATATTCATGTCAGCGACACGATCGATCCACCCCCCAACCATATTGGTGACCCGACGTTGAAACGTAATTGCAGCTTCATCCAAGCATATTGTTTTCACAAAACAACTAAACGACAGTGCAAAACCATTGGTTTTGAGCCAGCAAGGATAGTTTTAAAATTATGGGATTTTTTTCAAAAAATGACACATAATTTTTTGCAAGGTACGTGATGATTTTAGGTAAAAAAATAATAATATGTCAGTGAGATTAGTTAGAAAGGTTATTTGAACAGAGGTTTTTGCGTTTTGGTTGAAAAAGTGGAAAAAACGATGGATTTTTCTAGAAACCCACGTGGCTTCGAGTATTTTCAAGATGGCGGATTTTGCAGAAATCCAGTCTAGACAAATTCATGTTAGACAGAATAGTCTACTTTCATAAATTATAACGGATTTCAATGTTATTTTCTCAATTACGCCACTGCCGGCGACTGAGAGAATAATAATTTGAATTTTTTGCCTTTCAAGCCGCTTTGACACCTCATTCGGGTGACGCAGTTTTCACGAGAATATCCGCCATATTTTTTGTGCTATTCGCAAAATATTTTTACGGATCGAAATTATGCCTCGACTCAGACAGCTTTTAAATAGGACAAGAGCCACTTAAAACTGTTCGCCTGGAATATATGTGAATAAAAGGTCTTATTTGGTCTATAAATACATCATTGTTAGGACTGTAGGACGACATTTTATGACTGTAATCATAATTTTTATTTCAATGGCAGCAGAGTTATTTTAATGCGAATTGGTAAGATGCCGCCATCTTGGCAGCCGGTCACCCTAACTTTAGCTCAATTGGCTGTCGTATAGCCTCACGTGTTCCCTCCAACCCGTCATGCATTGTGGCATCACCCCATCAGCTCAGATCGGCATAATTAGCATAAATTAGGCCACCATCTTGAATCAGCGGCGTGCACGGCAAATGCGGCTCACATGTCAAGGCCACATAGGCCTGCACAGCATCTGGAAATAAAGTTTAGACAAGAATACATTTTTCCAAAATATCTTTCTCAGTCAGGAAAGAGAGACTGATTTTATTTTAATTTTCGTTACTAATTATTGCAAATCAGGTCACACATTGTGTGATATTTTGTGAATGAAAATTTGGTAGTCTTCTTTTTCCGGACTGTCTCGTCTGACACGAAATGTCGGCGACACACTTAGCTGCTAAATATGTTAATGAGTCATGAGCTGATGCAGCACGCCAACCGATCATACACACACCACGTACACAGTGCACGGTAACCGAGGCACACACCACCCGACAGTGTGCCTCTCTGCATACAACCCGCACATCACACAACCGTACAGTCTACATCGATGGGCACTAGCCTACACGCACCGATACAAATTGAAGCAAGCGACCGATTTGGACGTCGATAAGAATAATTCTCATGGTAAACATTAAAAAAAAAAAGGATGTTCAGTAGGGAAATATTGTTTCAAATATTCATTATGGGATTTATATAAGCAGTCTTTATAGACATCTGTCAAGCAACAATTTCAACAGATGATTCTATAAATTAAGTCGAACTGTACACGCATAATACATTTGCACTCAGCCTATTTTTACGAGAAAGAAATTTTCTCAGGATGGGCAGGACTTAATTACTACTTATTAAATCTAAATTTGAGACTTGACAGTTGAGCTACGGCGACGACTTTGATACATTGTGTGTTTTTCAACTTGTGTTGAAATTATTTTTTTTCCCACACGGGGCGAATTACCAATTATTATTACCATATAGCTTAGAATAGCAATTTAGCATTTATTCTGGCATTTTTGCATGCAGTTAACGACCTACAATCATCACAATTCATATGTTTAATGAAATACTATAACCCTTTCCACACGCACATTTCTGCATAGAGAGTTTTCAGTTATTTCAGCAACCCCTGCACTCTACTATCTGCAAATTTAAATGTACAATCTTCATACATGGAATTATCACACATCTAGACTTTTCTCAAGCTAGACAACTGTGCACACAGTTCTCACGCGGAGTGCGGTGATCAAACTAGTTGGTATGTTTTAAATGCATACCATTTCAATAACCATCTGAGAATTGCACAGTAGCCAATAGACCAGCAACTCAGACGTTTCACTTTTTAACCTAATTTCAATAAACCAACATTTTAAAATGGCTGCGAAAGGAGACAGTGAAGGTTTCGTGTCGTGCACTCTCTGGCGAAGTAGCGTCTGATGTTAGAGACATATTATTACAGCCGTTTCTCGCTGCAGAAAAAGACGTCAACGAAGCTAAGCCGGGGGTTGCCAAAATAACGTCAGTGAGAGCAGAAAGTTTGTTGGACTGTTGGAAGACCTGTCTCGCAGGCTTACAAAATTAGAGACAGCCACAGCCAAAGCAACACAGAAGAAGACGTACGGACACTCACAAGCAACAGAGAATCGTGCCGCTAAGACACAGTTGTAAAACGGTATCCTAGTGGTGGGCCTCGTTTTCGACACAGGAATAAAGAACAAAGCCAGGAATTAGGTTGTGGTTGTGGAAACTTCTATTTCATTCGTCGTACCCCTCGTTGTGTTCTTGAGTACATACACTGTAGGTTCGACCTACTAACTTCTTCGCTCACTCCTGGTACATATGCCAGCTCTGAGTATATCGAAGTTAGCAAGTCTCCCCCTGTGTCAATCTACCGTTATTAGGACGCTCACACACACTCGTCTTACGATCTTCTCATGCTCCTTTACACACACTCAAATCGGCCTTTTTTAAAGTAAAAGTCGCCCACACAATTTCATCCCTTCCCTTGGGTCTGGCCAATGAAAAGACACCACGTACCCCTGAATTTAGACGTGTCCAGACCTGTTCCCCATCTAGTTTTGATACTCTTCGTTGATTTTACTATCTTCGTAAATCGTTACTTTGTTCCAGGGACTACTTCAATTATTAGGCCCCGTTCTAACAAGCTAGCCAAGGCAGAGGCGTTTTTAGAAGGTCAGCCCCTTACAATTGAGTCCCGGTATATTGGGGTGCACTTGGTACTTAGTTAATTACTTTTATGGTCTCGACAAGCTGGTCAGCAGCTGAGCTGTGTTTACAAGGTCAGCCTCTTTCAATTTTAGCATCGACTCTCTACGGTACACTGGTTTTCAAAACAAGTCCACTGGATTTGACGTTGGTAAAATGAAAAGGTGTCTTTTACAAGGCCATCCCTTATGCGTACCCCAGAAATCTATTTTATATAACATGAATAAATATATAATACGTAAATTAGATAAAACAGTGATATAAGGCTACACTGTTACACAGTTCGTTCTGAATGTGCAAGCCAAACCGTTTGTACATCATAATGAAACTGTTACTAGGAAAGATGTTTCAAATAATAACGAAAAAGATAGTCGTCCTAACGCACCGCCGCCGCAAATACAACAAAATAACGTTGCTCAACCGACCGATACAGTCACTGCACAGGTTTGCTACTACCACCAAACTTTCGGCGAAAAGGCACGTTTGTGCAGTGAGCCCCGTTCGTACTATAAAACGATAGGTCAGCGCGAAGTAGCGAATATTGTGTCATATCTGTCTAAGTTATTATACGTCGCAGACAAACACAACAAGTGTAACTATTTAATCGACACGGGCGCAGCAGTCAGCGTGTTACCCAAGTCTTGCGTTACCAGGACTTCAGACGCTGCCTGCCTTCCCCTAGTTGCAGCTACTAATACTACTATAAACACTTACGGTACTTATAGACGCGTTGTCGACGTTGGTCTTAAACAAGATTACGCGTGGACATTCATAGTAGCGGACGTCAAACAACCAACCATAGGAGCTGCTTTTCTCATACATTACAGCTTACTGGTAGACTTGAAAAGTCGTTGTCTGAGAGACATGCGAACCGGTTTAGCTATACCAGCTACTTTATCGTCTATTAAACCGTTATCACTGAATAGAGTCGACACCGTTCAAAACAACTACACAAAATTGTTAGGTCAGTTTCCAGAACTGACTCGTCCTACAACGAAGGGCGAACCAGTTAAACACGGTATTACACACAAAATAGTGACCAAAGGTCACCCAGTATTTCCGCGCCCACTAAGTTTAGCACCTGATAAACTAGTCACTGCGAAATGCGAGTTCGATGACATGATGAAGTTAGACGTTATCGAACCCAGTGACAGTGAGTGGTCGTCAGCGCTTTATATGGTGCCCAAGAAAAACGGAGACTGAAGACAGTGCGGAGATTATAGAAGTTTGAACGCTCAGACAGTACCAGATCGATATCCGATTCCCCATATACAAGACTTTACTCAACATTTAGCAGGGTCGAATGTTTTTCAAAAATAGACTTGGTACGAGCAAACTACCAGATACCAGTTGAACCGACGAACATAAAACAGCGGTTACAACACCTTTCGGCTTGTTCAATTTCACTAGGACACCGGTTGGTTTAAGAAATTCTGGCCAAACCTTCCAGCGTTTTATAGATCACGTTACGCGCGGACTAGATTTCGTGTTCGTATATTTGGACGATTTGTTAGTCACAAGCCCTGATCATCGTACCCATAAGAAACATTTGAGAATTCTTTTTACCCGTTTAGCAGAATATTGAATAATCATAGGACCAGAGAAATGTCAGCTCGGTCCTACCGAATTAAGTTTTCTAGGACATCATGTTAGTGCAGCAGGCATTTCACCGCTACCCAGTGCTGTAGACGCGATAGTCAATTTCGTTAGGCCCAAAAAGCAAAGAGCTTTACGTCGATATTTGGGAATGATAAACTATTACCATAGATTTATTCCACATTGTGCGGACAAGTTGACACCGTTAAATCAATTACTCACTGCCGCTAATGAAGATCATACAAGATTGTCGCCTAAGTCAAATTTCGACTTGAAGTGGAATGGAAGAGCAGATTCTGCGTTTATCGAGTCTAAGCAAAAACTTGCTAATGCTACCCTTTTGGTACACCCAGACCACTCTGCACCGTTGATTATCACGTACCACGCCAGTGATTTCGCCGTAGGTGGCGTTTTGCAACAACATATCGATAATGTCTGGCAGCCACTTTTATTTTTAGTAAAAAACTAACTCTCGCAGAGACACGTTACAGTGCGTTCGATCGCGAACTTTTAGCAGTGTACGCTACTATTAGACATTTCAGGCACAACTTAGAAGGCCGTTATTTTTCGTGAACACCGATCATAAACCTTTAACTTTCGTAATGTCATCAGTCACTGAACGCCCGTCACTGCGACAAACAAGGCAGTTGGTTTTATCGCTGAGTTCACAACAGACAAATTTCGTCGCCGATGCTTTGTCACGACCGACTGTGTCCTTCATAGACAATACATCAACCATAAATTATAAAGATTTAAGCGCAGATCAAACTTTGGACACAGAATTTACGTGGTTGCGCCATTCAAAGTCATCTACAATTTTAAATTACTCAAATCATTTGACAACAATTTGATTTTGTGTGATGTATCAACAGGACACAATCGGCCGTACGTTACAGCAAAATTTCGAAAACAGTTTTTTTTCGCACTTACACGGATTAGGTCATCCATCGCATAGGGCTACAAGGCTGTTGATCAATACAAGATTTGTCTGGCACGGAATGAATATAGATATTGCTAAATGGTGCCGTTCTTGAAAAGGTTGAGACCGCTAAAATATCTCGCCATAATAAGCCAGTTTTCGGCAAATTCGACGAACCTACCGAGAGATTTGACCACATACATATACATATAGTCGGACCCCTACCATATGCCGACAGTTTCAGATATCTACTGACTTGTGTAGATTGTTTCACACGTTGGCCAGAAGCCATACCGCTAGTGGATATTAGAGCTGAAATGGTCGCCGATGCCTTCTTTAGCGGGTGGATAGCACGGTTCGGGACTCCCGCCACTATCACCACGGATAGAGGCACCCAGTTCGAATCAAAATTATGGGATGGTTTATGTAACCAGTTCGGGATAGTACAAAACCGCACAACAAGCTACCATCCCCAATCAAATGGCATGGTGGAACGTTTCCACTGTCAGCTCAAAGTAGCCATTATGGCACACGAATCACCGAATCCATGGACCACAACACTACCTGCCATATTACTAGGTGCACGTTCCGCCGTTATTGGGTAGGTCAGCCGCCGAAATCGTTTACAGAACGACACTCAGACTACCGGGCGAATTTTCACCGCGCGACTCACTTCAGAACAACATTTTCCAATATAAGGAAATCGACAAATGCTCACATGTATTTTTGCGACGAATCGCAATTGCATCGCCTCTGACCGCCCCTTACAATGGCCCATATAAGGTCATCGTGAGGAAGAAGCGGCAGTGTCATTAAAATCCTAATTAAAGGCAAGGTAGAAAAGGTCTCCCTTGATCGAGTTAAACCTGCACACTTAGACAGCGAGCCCAACACAGGTACCGAGAAACTGCGTAAAACGCAAAATAATACGAAGAATTCGAAAAATACTGCGACAGTTCAAAGAGCACTGGCTCTCAAATTCCGAAAGGAAGAGAGCTGAACCAAAAGCAAAAACACAGACACGGTCTGTGGCGATTCAAAATGGTACGAATTTGGCCACTACTTCACAGCATAATGCTAATAGAGTAAATTTGCCTAAACAATTCACCGCTTATGTAGCGCCGGATTCGCGAACCCCCGCCGTTCCCCGCACTAAAGGGAGCGGCGACGGTTTGCGAACGTATTCATGTGTACCTTTACACTTACAGGATGAAACCCCTGATTCAAAGGAAGCGACCAAAACACCGAATGGTAAAAACAATTCGAATATCGCTGACGGCAACCAAATTGTACCAGACGCAATCGCAAAACAAACCAGAGTTGGACGAAAAAACCACACTCCCGCACGTTTCGTACAGATGGTCCACGCTTTAGTAGCGCCTAACGACATCTACTGCGGGACCGACTGCACGAGCCATAACAATCATAATTTTTAAATATAAAGTTTGCCAGGCCTGTCATCATTAAATTAATAATGTCCCGGGGGTAATGTGGGGTTAGCGTCTCCCCGACCACTGACGAGTGGCCAGGGCACGCCAAGTTTCGTTCTGATCAGCCTACGCCGCGAATCGAACACGCCCTCAGCCAAGCGCGCCACCATTCATCTCGCTGCCACTGAAGCAGACGGACGTCCCGTCGTGAGCTCAGGGGCTTAGCCGCATGGCACCGATTGCCGTGCTCCGCTTAGGAACTGTGTGCACTGTGTGAATGTCTAGACTACAATAAAGTGAGAAATACCTGAAGAATGATTTATTAAGAGTTGTTTAATCCCGTCGTCCCGACGGAAGAGTTGATGGAAGGTGGGGGAACGTAACACTTTAACACATTCATGTCAGCGACACGATCGATCCACTCCCCAACATTAAACAGTTAAAATACGCAAGTAATATAATACTTATCTGATTTTAAGTAGGCTCCATTCACCTATGCTCTTGTTAACGTGGGCCTACAGACCAGAACGTTTCAAATGTGGGGTAATTGTCTCCATACCAAAAGGTAAAAAAAATAATGGAGAGTAGCCTATGCAACAGATGGAACGGCGATTTATACTCCTAATATAAATAACCAAGGTGTCACTTTTGCAAAACCTGTGGACGAAGCTGTGATTACCGAGCTAGCAAATATAAAAAAGGACATAAATCATATTGCTGATAGCTTTGATATGTTTTTACCAACCGTAGTTGAAAAAAAATATCCCGTAGTTTAAAACTAAACCTTGGGGATACGATAGTATTTCAAGTGAACATTTAAAATACGCAAGTAATATAATACTTATCTGATTTTAAGTAGGCTCTATTCAGCTATGCTCTTGTTAACGTAGACCTACAGACCAGAAAGTCTCAAATGTGGGGTAATTGTCCCTATGCCAACAGGTAACAAAGACCAATCCGAGCCAAACAACAGCAGATGTATAACATTACTAAGTACGTTAAGTAAAGTGTACGGCAAAATATTGCTAAAACGCTACGAACACTGGTATACAGGTGAACTTTATTCCTTGCAAGGTATAACAGATGATTGTAGCTTAATTTAGTTTGACCACAGCCCTTCTTTTACATGAAACAATAGCTAATAATGATGGTGCGACGTATGTTGCGCTACTTGATGTCAAAAAAGCTTTTGACAGTGTTTGGAATACTGGAATGTTATAAACTTTTACAACTTGGCATGGACCGCCGTCTATGGGCCGTGATTTGTGATAGTTACACAGATTTTAGATGTGCAGTTAATATAAATGAAGTTTTATCTGAATGGTTTTCACCGAGACAGGGAGTCTGCCAGGGAGATGTTATGTGCTGTTAGATGTAGCTTGTCCCTTGAAGATCAATCACATATTAACCTGCCAAGCGTTTGCTGACGATGTAGCGATTGTATCTAAGTCGAGTGCATCATTACAGAATTAAGTCGATAGCGCTAAATGTCACATCAGAAAATGCAAATATAATAATGAGTATTCCCAAGATCAGAATTGTTGCAATAATTCCCAATACGATAGGTCATTCGTGTAAAATAATACAGAGTTTTCGTAAAATGAAAGCTCTTTTTATCGGACACAAAATAGATTATTAATCTTAGGCGAATCCCAAGCTATGTAACTCGTGGTTTGTTCGGATCTCGATTTGTTTGTAACGGTCTCTTTTAGCAATGAAATCTTGAGGGTGATCCAAACCAAAAATCAATCCGAAAGAAATATAAATTTATATAGCAGATTCTATGTCTATCAAGAAAATCTTGTATTTTAAATACGTTTCAATAGTTCTTTTATATGATAGATATAGTTTTGCATTGTTTTTGAATATGTTCAACCATGTGTCAGTGGTTTTTTAGATTATGACTTCGATTGACATCGCCGACATCAATCCGGTCGCAGTCACGTGGTTGAGTCCACTTCAAATTCATATATTATCGCTCACGCTGAATTCGTGTTTTTATTAACTATTATTAATAGTATTATCCGTACGCGCTGTTAATCAAATGTCAAAGTTACTGGAGTCTAGATATAGTCTAGACTCGGCTCTAATTGTTACTCTAACTGTTAGTAGACTCAGACTATACTATAGTTTAGTATAGACTATGGAATAAAAATTAAAATGTATGATGTAGACTAGTCTACCATTAGACTGGTTGAATCGTCATTATTAGTGTAATAGTCGGCAGCACTTCCAGTCACTAGTGACACATTTTTGGAGTGACAAATTCATAATACAAAATTCATCTGGATTAAATTTGGTTTGGACTGTTCTTTCATGATTTTAATAAAATGTAGACTAAAAAATATACAATCTTAGAAATTTAAGCGCTAGTGTTAACTTTAAATTAAGTTAAAAGCACAATGACCATATAATTTTGATTTAATTTAAATCAATGAGAGTGGTGATAGTTCACCAGTTTTAAAATTTGATTTAAAATAGCAAGATTTGATGAACTTTTTGAGGCGATAACCAATTGCACATTAAAAATTTGTAGCTGTCTATACTTTATTTTTTATGACTATAAAGATCTATAAATAAAATTTATGTTACAAATATTTTTAATAGTTTGTGTATATATTTGATAACAGCTTTGCGTGGTTGTTATTGAATCTGTCTGACCAAGTATTTGGATTATGACCCTTATCTTTGTCTCATTGACATTGTTGGCTTTCCATGTGGTCTAGTCAGTCTCAAAACCTTACATTATCGTTCACTCATTCTTTGTTTCAATCATGAATTTCCTTTGTTATTAAATTATCAAATTTAACAAATTGAGCATAAAACATGAATTCTCATAATGCAGAGTAACACTGATCGGTTTCTCATTTATCAAACATTTGCGGAATGACATAATGAAAAAATCATTTGCATTTTTGCATCCAAATTTGGGTTTGGATGATGCTTCCATAACTTTTAATATGTCAAGGGGGATGGAAAATAGTTTCATCTTTGTTATATAAAAATTTTGGTTTCATTCAGGTGAAAAAGTACTATGTTAACTTCTTGTGATTCGCTGAGTAAAAATTTGAGATGGCGTTCACTTTAGACAATATTAATTTTATAAATCAACGATAATTGTGTCAGAGAATTTGTTTAACAAAGATTGATTAACTCTTGAGGCGATAACCACTTTAGCTGCTTTTATGCTTTTATGCTAGTTTGTGGTTGACTCACTGATTCCTTTCAGGAACTGTTTTTCCTGTGGGCCATTCTTTGGCATTGCCACTGCGGCCTTATGGGGTTTCAGATAGGTCTTGTTGTCAGGAACATATGTTTTTGGCCTTTTTCCTCGTTGGGAGTTTCATCTTTGTTACTTAAATTTTTTGGGGTACATTTTATTGTGTGATTTTCAGGGTCAACTTTATAAATTATCTTAATAAGAAGATTGATTCTTGTTGTGATTCGCTGAGTAAACATTTGAGATGGTGCTCGTTTTAATGCAATAGACAATATTAATTTTATAAATCAATGATAATTGTCTCAGAGAATTTGTTTAACAAAGATTGATTAACTCTGGAGGCGATAACCACTTTGGCTGCTTTTATGCATTTATGCCAATTTGTGGTTGACTCACTGATTCCTTTCAGGAACTGTTTTTCCTGTGGGCCATTCTTTGGCATTGCCACTGCGGCCTTATGGGGTTTCAGATAGGTCTTGTTGTCAGGAACATATGTTTTTGGACTTTTTCCTCATTTTATGGAGTTTCATCTTTGTTACTTAAATTTTTTGGGTACATTTTATCGTGTGATTTGTAGGGCATAAATTTACAAATAATATAAATAAATAAGAGGAGCAATTGTTGTTTCTAGGATTTGATTTAGCAAGATTTGATGAACTCTGGTGGCGATGATCACATTGGCTGATGCCAATTTGTGGTGGACCTACTGATTCCTGTCAGGATTTGTTTCCTGTGGGCTATTTTCTGGCCTCGCCAGTACAGCTTTCGGTTTCAGATAGGTCTTTGTCAAAACTATGTTTTTGGCACCTTTCCTCTTTGAATGGAGTTTTCTTTTTTTGTTACTTTTGGTCAATGAAGCATACATACCAGCCACTCTTAATCTCAAATTAAAATATACAATATTAGTGCTCATAAAGATATTTAAAAATAATTCATGTAAGGAAGTTAAGATTCAACGTTCTCATTAGTAATAATTTAAATTAATGAGAAGAGATATAGTTGATAATCTCTTGATTTCATTTTATATAATTAATGCAATTATGCCAATTTGTGATGACTCCCAGGGGCTGGTTTTCCTGTAGGTCATTCTCTGGCTTTGCCAAAGTGACCTTAGGTTTCAAGTGGATCCTACGAAATTATGTTTTGGGTCACCTTTTTCTTTCTAAGTTTTCTTCTTTGTTGTTTGTTTTGTAAAGCTTAGTGATCCAGCTGCTTTGAAATTAAATACTAATAAAAAAAAAAAAAAAAAAAAAAAAAATGGCCACAAGAATTAAATCTTTCATAATTCTTACTTAGATATATATATATATATTAAATAATTTGTAAATTAAAATAATTCGGAAGAGTATCCAAGTGTAGGAGTGTAAGGTAAAAGCAATATAATTATTCAATTAAACTACTGCAAGAACATATTATTAGTCAATAAATACAAGGTCAGTTACAACAAGACTTGGCCAGTTGTTACAGGCCGCAGTAATTATTGCATGCCTTATACGCCAACTACATGATGCTCTCTGTCTAGCTTGATTAATCTAGCATCAGGACTTGCGCCAGCTGCTGAAATCAGTGCTAGTAATGATAGACAGGATGCATCCGGACTTGCGCCAGATGCAATGAACTTCATGAAGAACCAAACATATGATTATTCATTTGTTAGTTCGGCAGGACTTGCGCCAGCGGCAGGACTTGCGCCAGCTGATCTAACTATAGCAAACATGATGGGGAGTGATTTGCCAACTGGATTTGGGCCAGTTGGTTTTTGATACAATATCCACAAGCTCTTTCTTACAGGTGGAATTAGTTTAATCTAGCATCAGGATTTGCGACAGCTGCTGAAATCAGTGCTAGCAAGGATGGACAGGATGCATCCGGACTTGCGCCAGATGCAATAAACTTTGTGAAGAACCAAACATATGATTTTCCATTTGTTAGTTCGGCAGGACTTGCGCCAGCTGTTCTAACAATGGAAAACATGATGGGGAGTGATTTGCCAACCCGATTTCGGCCAGTCGGTTTTTGATACAATATCCACAAGCTCATTCTTACAGGTGGAATTAGTTTATTCTAGCATCAGGATTTGCGCCAGCTGCTGAAATCAGTGCTAGCAAGTATGGGCAGGATGCATCCGGACTTGCGCCAGATGCAATAAACTTTGTGAAGAACTAAACATGATTTTCCATTTGTTAGTTCGGCAGGACTTGCGCCAGCTGTTCTAACATTGGAAAACATGATGGGGAGTGATTTGCCAACCCGATTTCGGCCAGTCGGTTTTTGATACAATATCCACAAGCTCATTCTTACAGGTAGAATTACTTTAAATGTGAATGATTTATGTCCTTTTTCTTCTCCCGTAGAAGAGAAGAAAAAGCTAAAATTTTGCTTTTTCGTCAATAACTGCGTGAGTAAGAAATTATTATTATTATTGTTTTTTTTTTTTTTTTAGAATTCTTTAGATCTTGCTTTTGAATGTATATGTAAACACCATTTTTAGTGAATACAGCAATACTCAAGATGTGGACCATTTACTCATGTTCCTAATTTGCTTCAAATCCTTCTAAATCTATGTTTTGTGGTCTTCTTATGTTTTCAAAGTTTGTCTGCAATACCTAGGTCAGCTCAAAATGAGGTCTGTATACTTCTGTGGTCAGATTTTACACTTACAGAAAATAAAATTCCACTGACATATAAATCCAGCCAGTCAAAACACTACTTAGACTTGCTTCAGGAATTATAAATACAATAGATGTTATGATAATGTGTCCCTTATTATCTACATTTGGAAATTTTAATTATTTGGTTATCTATTCATTACATGTAAATTTCAAGTTTCACTTCTGTAGACATCCTAATTTCAATTTAAAAACTAAATTTCAGACTATATAGCAATTCACTATTTAGAATTAGTGTTGTTTCTGATGCCGCAAGTAATGGTGGATTAGACAGATGAGAGGTTGGAATTCATATGTGCTCTTACGATGCATTCGTAAGTTTGTGTTGTGGGGGTCAGACACTTTGTGTCTGTGTGCCGTTTTCATACCCTCCTCAACAACAGATAATCTTGTTTAATAATGTTATTGATAGATTTTGTCAATATTATGTAATTTGTATGTAATGATACAAGAGTCAATGTTCATTAATATATTAATGTGAACAATTAGTAGATTGTTATTGATAGGTTTGGTTTTGTGTGAACAATTGCTAGATTGTTATTGATAGTTTGGTTGATATTATCTAATTTGTTTGTAATGATACAAGAGTCAAAGTTCACATTTAAATAGTAGATTAGATCAATCAGAGACATGTATAAATATTCATAGTAGATTAGATCAATCAGAGACATGTATAAATAGTCCTAGTAGATTTGATCAATTTGAGACATGTATAAATATTCATAGTAGATTAGATCAATTAGAGACATGTATAAATATTCACTGGTTAATCCTGTTAACTGACTGTCAAGTAAATTTATACCTATTTTGGTCTTAGGGCTTCACTCTGTTACAACCACGTTTACATTAACAACATTTGAAGTGAAGCCCTTTTTATTTGTAGTCGTTTATTTTGATGTTTATTTTTAATAAACAAATTTTCCCCATTTTATGTGTCTGTTTTTTGTACGATAAATGCTAGATAACCAATTAACTCCGTGTGTAGAAGGCCATTTACATGTAGGTGTACCCCTGTGTGCTTCCGTGGCAGTTGAGCGAACCTTCTGTGATGAAAAGGTTAGACAACACAGAGCGTTCTGCTGTATGGTGCAAGGTATTTGTAGTGCAACACAGGGGATTAATCAAATTACAGCTAGGAAACTGGGTATTTGCATGTACGGGTGCGAAATTTGGGGAATTAGTGATCAACACATGTCATTGTTTCAAAGAGCTCATGAACTTTCTAAGTTGACCAGTCAGCTCAGAAATGTTGCTGAGTTGATTAAATTTAGCTTTTTGTCTCACTAATGTAATTAAGACTAAAAACGTAATTCTATAAATATAAAATGAAGTTAAAAATGTTCTTTTGAATTAAACTAGATGGAGAGAGGTATTCGCTTATGTAGGTATTTTTACAACAATAAAACAACGTTTCTGAGTTGAACTCAAAAACGTTGCTGAGTTGACTGAATTCATCTTTCTGTAATTATTGTAATTAAAACTGGAATTTTAACTCCATCAATGTAAAATGCAGTTGAAAAAAAGCTGCTTTTAACTAAATTAAAGTATCGTACGATGGCCTTCGAAATAAATGTTCAGTAGCAGGCATATTATGTACCCATTTCCTTTTTGTTTTTATAATGATGAACCAAAGCCAACAAAATGAGGCTCTCCAGTGTTAAGAGATATCGTAGATGTGCTTAAAACATGACGTTTACATCCAATATCGTGTCTTGTCAGCTCAGAAACTCAGC
>OZ024909.1:72701212-72746865 GCA_964017125.1 Flabesymbios commensalis | reverse complement strand
CTTTTACATGAAACAATAGCTAATATTGATGGTGCGACGTATGTTGCGCTACTTGATGTCAAAAAAAGCTTTTGACAGTGTTTGGAATACTGGAATGTTATAAACTTTTACAACTTGGCATGGACCGCCGTCTATGGGCCGTGATTTGTGATAGTTACACAGATTTTAGATGTGCAGTTAATATAAATGGAGTTTTATCTGAATGGTTTTCACCGAGACAGGGAGTCTGCCAGGGAGATGTTATGTGCTGTTAGATGTAGCTTGTCCCTTGAAGATCAATCACATATTAACCTGACAAGCGTTTGCTGATGATGTAGCGATTGTATCTAAGTCGAGTGCATCATTACAGAATTAAGTCGATAGCGCTAAATGTCACATCAGAAAATGCAAATATAATAATGAGTATTCCCAAGATCAGAATTGTTGCAATAATTCCCATTACGATAGGTCATTCGTGTAAAATAATGCTAGATAACCAATTGACTCAGTGTGTAGAAGGTCATTTACATGTAGGTGTACCCCTGTGTGCTTCCGTGGCAGTTGAGCGAACCTTCTGTGATGAAAGGGTTAGACAACACAGAGCGTTCTGCTGTATGATGCAAGGTATTTGTAGTGCAACACAGGGGATTAATCCAATTACAGCTAGGAAACTGGGTATTTGCATGAACGGGTGCGAAATTTGGGGAATTAGTGATCAGCACATGTCATTGTTTCAAAGAGCTCATGAACTTTCTAAGTTGACCAGTCAGCTCAGAAACGTTGCTGAGTTGATTAAATTTAGCTTTTTGTCTCACTAATGTAATTAGGACTAAAAACGTAATTCTATAAATATAAAATGAAGTTAAAAATTTTCTTTTGAATTAAACTAGATGGAGAGAGTATTCGCTTATGTAGGTATTTTTATAACAATAAAACAACGTTTCTGGGTTGAACTCAAAAACGTTGCTGAGTTGACTGAATTCATCTTTCTGTCTCATTATTGTAATTAAAACTGGAATTTTAACTCCATCAATGTAAAATGCATTTGAAAAAAGCTGCTTTTGACTAAATTAAAGTATCGTACGATGGCCTTCGAAATAAATGCTCAGTATCAGGCATATTATGTACCCATTTCCTATTTGTTTTTATAATGGTGAACCAAAGCCAACAAAATGAGGCTCTCCAGTGTTAAGAGATGTCGTAGATGTGCTTAAAACATGACGTTTACATCCAATTATCGTGTCTTGTCAGCTCAGAAACTCAGCAACTACATAATTTCACAATAAAATATCTGTTCTGTCTTAACAATTTGTATTTTAAAAAGTGTTATAAATACTAACATATGACTAATCTATCATTCAAAGCAATTTATGATCTACAAGATTTGAAAATGATCTAATATATATATATATATATATATATATATATATATATTCCGTTGCTGAGTTGACATTTTATTTTTACGGTCCTCCTTTTTCAAAATCTGTTAGAGATTAGGCTCTGATATTTTAAATGTGTATCGCATAGACCCTACCCTCAATAGCTGATGCTATGTATATGATTTGAAGCACCTTTTTTTCGTCAAAAAATAAAGAGTGAAAAACCCCTTAATTGTATATTCACCCTGGGGGCTGGGGGCCTAGCCATAGCGGCATAGGCTTACTTTTTTGTAATTTAAACATTTTCCAGAAAATAGGCCCCAATGATATGTATTGATCATTTTTGTATAAATAGGCCTAGTCTACTATATAAAAAACCCATGTCCAATTAAATATAGGCAGTGGCTAATAGTAGGCCTACATGATTTTTTATAATGTAACTCTAAGGGCAGCCTCGTTTACGAAATGAAAGGATCCCATTGACTCCCATTATAAATTTGCCAAACAAATAGTCGCTTGTTCTTTTCCTGTCAAATATGACAAATCCATAATAAAACGGGTTGATCTGAAAGACAAAAATGTACTGACTGATATTTAGTCATAATCCGTTTTTTCTTCAAAACCTAATTACGTTGCCAACAGATGTTTCTAAAAGTTTTTACTATTGGAATGTTGCCTTCACTCGTTGAAACAATCAAAAAGATATAACAGAGCTAAACAAAAACATGTCATTGGCCTGGGAATGGGCCCACATGTATGTTTCTGTTTTTTAGTTGTACCCAGTTGCCTCTATATCTTTGTAATCAGCGCACGTGGGGCTTTCTGGGTACAGATGTGTCCCACTGTTCGTACACAGTTGACTTCTTTAATTAAGTGGCTATAGGCCTACTGTAGTAAGGCTTGAAATGTAGGACCGACTGCTCTATTGAAATATCAAAATATAAAAACCGCTTGAACTGGCCATGTAATGGGTAAGCTAAGCTTCAGTCATGGTCTATAATGATAGGGAAGATTATCTGATCCTTAGGGGGCCACTATTCAATCTCCAGGGGGGGGGGGGGGTCAAGAGTTTTTTGCCGTGGCAGAGCGTTCTGCTGTATGGTGCAAGGTATTTGTAGTGCAACACAGGGGATTTGCATGTACGGGTGCGAAATTTGGGGAATTAGTGTCATGTACATGTCATTGTTTCAAAGAGCTCATGAACTTTCTAAGTTGACCAGTCAGCTCAGAAACGTTGCAGAGTTGATTACTAATGTAATTAAGACTAAAAACGTAATTCTATAAATATGAAATGAAGCTAAAAATGTTCTTTTGAATTAAACTAGATGGAGAGAGTATTCGCTTATGTAGGTATTTTTACAACAATAAAACAACGTTTCTGGGTTGAACTCAAAAACGTTGCTGAGTTGACTGAATTCATCTTTCTGTCTCATTATTGTAATTAAAACTGGAATTTTAACTCCATCAATGTAAAATGCATTTGAAAAAAGCTGCTTTTGACTAAATTAAAGTATCGTACGATGGCCTTCGAAATAAATGTTCAGTATCAGGCATATTATGTACCCATTTCCTTTTTGTTTTTATAATGATGAACCAAAGCCAACAAAATGAGGCTCTCCAGTGTTAAGAGATATCGTAGACGTGCTTAAAACATGACGTTTACATCCAATTATCGTGTCTTGTCAGCTCAGAAACTCAGCAACTACATAATTTCACAATAAAATATCTGTTCTGTCTTAACAATTTGTATTTTAAAAGTGTTATAAATACTAACATATGACTAATCTATCCTTCAAAGCAATTTATAATCTACAAGATTTGAAAATGATCTAATATATATATATATATATATATATTCCGTTGCTGAGTTGACATTTTATTTTTACAGTCCTCCTTTTTCAAAATCTGTTAGAGATTAGGCTCTGATATTTTAAATGTGTATCGCATAGACCCTACCCTCAATATCTGATGCTATATATATAATTTGAAGCACCTTTTTTTCGTCAAGAATAAAGAGTGAAAAACCCCTTAATTTTATATTCACCCTGGGGGCTGGGGGCCTAGCCATAGCGGCATAGCCTTACTTTTTTGTAATTTAAAATTTTTCCAGAAAATAGGCCCCAATGATATGTATTGATCATTTTTGTATAAATAGGCCTAGCCTACTATATAAAAAAACCATGTACAATTAAATATAGGCAGTGGATAATAGTAGGCCTACATGATTTTTTATAATGTAACTCTAAGGGCAGCCTCGTTTACGAAATGAAAGGATCCCATTAACTCCCATTATAAATTTGCCATACAAATAGTCACTTGTTCTTTTCCTGTCAAATATTACAAGTCCATAATAAAACGGGTTGACAAAAATGTAATGACTGATATTTTGTCATAATCCGTTTTTTTTTCAAAACCTAATTACATTGCCAACAGATGTTTCTAAAAGTTTTTACTATTAGAATGTTGCCTTCAGTCGTTGAAACAATAAAAAATATATAACAGAGCTAAACAAAAACATGCCATTGGCCTGGGAATGGGCCCACATGTAGGTTTCTGTTTTTTAGTTGTACCCAGTTGCCTCTATATCTTTGTAATCAGCGCACGTGGGGCTTTCTGGGTACAGATGTGTCCCACTGTTCGTACACAGTTGACTTCTTTAATTAAGTGGCTATAAGCCTACTGTAGTAAGGCTTGAAATGTAGGACCGACTGCTCTATTGAAATATCAAAATATAAAAACCGCTTGAACTGGCCATGTAATGGGTAAGCTAAGCTTCAGTCATGGTCTATAATGATAGGGAAGATTATCTGATCCTTAGGGGGCCACTATTCAATCTCCAGGGGGGGGGGGGGTCAAGAGTTTTTGCCGTGGCAGGCTCGTTTGCGCGCAGATTTTTTAATTTTTATTACATGTAGGTGTAGAACAGTTATCGAAGTAAATTATTTATCAACGCAGGATCCGCCCGCGATTATATTTATACTCCGTCCCCCCTCCCTGTAGATTAAATAGTGGCCGACTTATGAATTTTGTTTCACAAGTGGTCACCAGGTGACTCTAGTGTGTTTGTCTTTCAGACACTAGGTGGTAGACCTAGTGACTTGACGTTGCGGTTAAAGCACTCCAGTATGTAGGCTTACAAATTTTATGCCACATAGTATGCCTATATAATACAGGAAACATTTGTCTTTTTTTGCTACTATATATAATTAGTATGTCATACATAGTAGCTATTTTATCTCTGGTTTTGGTGCTGGAAACAAAATGATAGACCTCTATGTTATCTTGGCAATGCCTTTTAATTCATTTTTAGTAGTAGTCATTTATAGTATCGAAATACCCAGTTGTGTATGTCATACCATGTATATTATCATATGATTTCAACAAATTGACAATCTTGTAAATACATGTACATATATCTCTTTCATTTCTATAATAATAATAATAAGTTCTTCTATAGCACACATACAGTGCTCTGTGCGCTTTACACAATTAAAGGTAGGCGTTACAGAAAAGATGCTTCTTCAAGGCGCTTTTGAAGACATCTAAGGATTCGCACTTCCGCACTGAATCCGGGAGTTCGTTCCACAGCTTTGGCGCTGCACTGAAAAAACTTCTGCCTCCGTCTAGTCTTGCGCCGACAGAGAAGGTTTTTTGATGAAGAGCGAAGGCTTCTGCTTGGAGTGTAGCTTGAAACTAACTCAGATAAATATGATGGCGCGCTGCCATGGATAGTTTTGTACGTGAGTAACGTTAGCAGTATCTTGAACATGATTCGCTCTTGCACTGGTAGCCAATGTAGACCTTTAAGCACAAATAAGTCTGTAATGACTTTTCTTTCCTGTCAATATCTGTCTGTCTGTCTGTCTGTGTATACCCAGAATAGTGAGAATATAGCATTAAACATTAAAATGAAATTAAGATTTTAGTTGATTCTGATTGACGAGTCAATTCTCACTCGATTTCCAGAAAATTGTGTAGGTCCCTGAACACTATTTTCTGGTCATTTGGCATCCATCCTAGAAATTTCGTAAAAACATAATTTTGTAACCGTTATAGCCTAGCCTAGTTTCACATGTAGTAGATTATGACGCCGCACTACAAACCCATTAATTTTATTTTCTAAATCAGTAATTAATTCCAAAACTATAAAATGATATCTGTCATTTTTTGTGCTAGCAATGTTGCCGTTGAACTTTAATATATTAAATAATAATCCATTTTTACCAATACAAATACAAACGCAGATTGTCATTAATTTCATGCAGTAACCTACCCTGATGATATCGCAAGGCTCTGACACAGTGACGGCCATGTTTTTGTAGAATGGTATTGCTGTGATCACCAGAGCGCGCTAGCTGAATATAGGCTTATACCCAAGGAGGTTATATACAAGCTCCTTGCTTATACCACTATCGGTCTTATCGCAATGTGAGTAGCCTGGTTCAGCCGGGTAGCGGGAACCGTCTTTAGACGTCAGAATTAAAATTTTAGGCGACGCCATAACGCCCCGCCATAACTTCATCAGGTGGGCGATAACAACCCTTCGTTATCTTGGCTTATATAAAATATTACAGCGCTTTGTAGGTTATGTAATTGACGCATGCGAGGAAGCAATATAATGTATACATATCAATCTCACACCAAATAAACATTGTGTACTTAGACACAGGATCTGGGCGGGGGGGGGGTAAATATGTAACAGTCTGAGTGTCATAGCACTATAATAATAATGCGGTCAGATTGCTGGCCAGACGAACAGATTAAAGTCACACAAGACCATCATTCCAATGTAGTGGTCGGATAAAAAGAAAATACTGTAGTGGTGTGTTTTAACTGACCATAGATGGGTGACAGCTGCAGCTGGGAGCCCTTGACTCTGGTTCATGGAATTAGCTTTCTCTTTCTGCTTTCTAGAGATTTTTTATAGGCATAATGCCCGTCCTGGAGAAGGCAGGTCGAAACGTCGCAACAGTTTCAGACTAAGTTCAAAATGAGTAAAATTTAACCACGGGGGGTATTAAATTGGACAAATTATGCATTTCTCTTTCTATCTGCGGATCTTTATTTTTCTCCACACTCTGCCTCAAGCAAAATATTTATTTCTGTCCATATTGATCTGGAAGTTAAGGAGCCCAGCTTAGCGTAGTCTGTAATAACAGACTCTGTGTGCGCTAAACGATCAGTAAAAGCGCTCTCTCGGACTAAGCGAAGCGAGGCTTCACAAATTTTAGGGATGATTTAATGATACCGAGCGAAGCGAGTCTAAAAAATCGTACTATATTTTTACAACATGTCCTCCAGACAATTATTTATTTCACGAAAAATTCTTTTTTTTTTAAAAATATCGTACTGCACCCCGCCCCCCCTTAATTGAATGGTGGCCCCTGCCACCTGCCTTGACGCCGCTTGGAATGTATCACTATGTGAGGTATGATGAGCCAGACTCCATGGTGAGGATTATCTTTGTCATAAAGCAACCTGATTTAACCCTTGAAGCGCCGAAATAGTTTGATATAAATCAAGAAACCAACGGGTTTTTCAATTTAAAATCATCATCAGATCATAACTGTCTTTATAAGCTCTATCCGCTTCATTTGAATACCTATATTGTGGGTCTATGGCCATTATACATATTTTACTTTTTCAGTGAGGGGGTCGACTTAGACGTCAGAATGTGACGTCTATTGACGTCATAGACGTCAGATTCTGACGTCTAAGTCGACCCCCTCGATCCTCGCACTGACAGGGTTGAGCGAGTCACTAGAGATCCTTATGTAACTGACACCTGTGAGGAAGAAAAAATGTAATTAATTATGTATTTCAAATCTATATCTATTTTACATCAAATATACATTGTGGATTTAGACACAAGGTTAAGGTCTGATTGTTACATAACTATATAATGCTGTCAATAAAAACACTTGTAGTCCAGTTGCCGACCATAGAACCTGGAAATTGCGAGAAGTGTAAGGTTTTTTGATTGATTCATGTTCCCAATGGGTTAATGAACAAATTCAGCTTTGTTGCCCAGACGGCAACTTTGGGCAATTTTTTTTAATTAGCATTATAATTAACATAATTATCATAATTAGCAATCGGTACTAATACCAAATGGTAATTTTAAACCAATGGACGTACACAAATCTCCAATACCACATTCCCATTTAATTTAGACCAAGGAATTCATTTCTGAGGTTAATGGTGATAAAGAGATCCAGGTCAAAGGTCGTGATTATGATGCAAATCAAACTCAACTGACCAATAATATGAAATGGGCAGTGCCCAGTAAGCCCACTACCTAATCAGTGTAAAAGAGTAACGTTAGACATGAATACATTGCAATTTAATCTGAAGTTAAACTCAACAGAATTGAGTGTATGCCTAAATCTATACATATTTATACCTATGATACAGAATTATACTGTAGGCCATATATTTTTGTTTGTAAGGGAGTTTTCTTTTAGGCCTAGTAGTTACGCTATATATTGATATAGATTATAAAATGTAATTATTGTGTTAGCCAACACGAGAATGGCCATTATATTTGTCTTATTATTTAGAGGCTATGTAGGCATAGGCCAACAATTGTTGTACTTCACACATTAAAACAGTTGGGTTTTTTTGCTTCACTATTACAATAAGTGTGTGCAGTCTGGATGCTCAAACACTTAGACCTATACTGCTGTACCCAGAAACACACCCTTGAATACCCCAAAACACACCATGCTATAATTTTGTCTACAGTAAGCCTATACCTTAATGTGTGATAGGCCGAGACGGGTTCTTCTGTGAGTATCAATTCTAGGGTGATTAGCCATATGCCTACGGCTGAGTCATTCACAGGTCCGTATACAAACTAAGACAAAGAGGGGGGATACAGAACGGCCATCCCGCAGACATGTTGAAAAAATTGGCTCTAACTGCATTCTGGCGCAATTTAGAGGTAAAATTGACTTCTTTCAATGAAAATTTTCATTTATTTTTTGCATCTACACACGGGCTACGGTAGGCCTACATACGTAAATAAACAGCACATTATACTATCTAGCAAAAGACAGGGGTTCGTGTCGTGGGCCACACAAATTAAATGTTGATGGTCGTCCACATAATTATCACTACATGACAACGACCCTGTTTCAATAAAAGTAGTGAAATAATCATTTTACCCAAAAAGTTCTCCATACAATTACCACAGTCTACCTGGGCGTTATTGGCAAGGTGAGAACAACACAGATATAACAAACTATTGAAACATACTCTAACATCCTAAAACTACACGTACGATAAGTTTATATATACAAAAAATCTAACAGTTCATTGTTTTCTATCCCCCGACTTCGTCCTCGTCTTCCTCCTCATCCTCCTCAACATGAATTTCCTCTAATTCTTGCATAGTCAGACAAGACAAAACAAGTTTATTCAGCCAATACAATGCCAAGCCATCAACATACTGAAGTTAGTACACATCGTGTACCCATCAAACTCATTTGATAGTCAGTGAATTCTAACAATCATCTAAGACTGAAATGAATGGAATTTTAGGCCACCTGTGTGCACATATAGGCTAAACTTGGCCAGGGAAACCTCCTGAGGATGGTGAGATGAATAAAATGACGCCGCCCACCAGACTCCAAATTCGAGCCCTGGCGGTCTGAGGCCAAGCACGATACCACTCGGTCGCTGAGGCTCCCCACAATATCCAAGACTGACGACACCAAGAAGCATAAGAAGTAAATTTCATCACTTGCGAACCTCCTGCAATCTGCCACCCAAAGCTGTCTTGATCTAGTTGCTTCTGATCTGTGACACTTACGGAGCGACAGCCTTTCACAAAAGCATGTGGAGACGAGCCTGGCTATTATTGAGATCCAGGTTGATAAATATATGGGGGGCAGGGAATTCAGTGTAGGAGGTTTTTTGCGATAGATGGTGTACCGGTGCAGTTGACAATATATTCTCTGAGTAGACTGATAACAAAAATATCTGACCTATGTCCATCAAGTCACTTTGTGTGACATGCTGTTCCCCAGTACCTCATCTAGTGCAGGAATATTGATGTATTTTAATTGCTGGGACCTCGCCCTTTCCACATGGGAAAGAAATCGTGTCGCACTGCGACATACTTTGCCATTTCACTCTCAGCGCAATGACAAGCATGGTCTTAATATCAAGCACTGATCTGTTCCACTTCTCCATCAGCACACATGCCTCATCTGTTTCAGCAAATTTCAACATGTAGCTTACCAAGGTTATTTCAGCCTCATTGTGATGTTCAAGACAGTTTTCTCTTCCCACCGTGTTGATGTTGTATCCATGATTCAGCTGACGCTTGTTGACTATGGTTTATGGCATCGCAAGGTGGAAGTCAAGAAGTAGGACGTCAGTTGATATATTGCAGCACCCTCACCAGCTCTTCTTTGACGCTCATGATCTTTGGCACTTAATCCTTCATAGGCCCATTGAGCAAATATTGAGCAAATATGATAAAGATAGTTGCACCTTGGTACTTTTCACCAATTGTGTGACATGCCTTGCAGCTCTCCGCAATGTCTGCCACTGTTCCTGACGTTCGCCATACAATGGGATCAATGAGCAACACATTTAGTTCTGGGACACTTTCGCTATCACTTCCCAAACGTGTCATCAGTACAGACTTGTCTCCCTTTAGCAAATATCAAAATTCATCGACCAGAGAATGTGGTACAGGGGAGAGTTAGTACCTAAACACAGCGAGGAGTTGAATGTTCCGCTGCTGCCCAATAATGAGAAAACGTGCAAACAAAGCCTCATATATAATTGAAAAAGTAACTTGTTTTGTGTGCCTGTATCAACTATATATACAGTTACATCACGTGATGTCTGACGACCTTGACATATTCGGCTTAATCGTGATCTGTAACTAAAATATTAAGTCAATCTGGAAGCTCTAAAACACTGGACCGACTGGACCACAATACAGCAAACTGTCGCATTTGTTGTTTAAATATCAATTTGAACAAATTATAGAGCATTGACCTTGACCTTTAGTCGTTACCCGTTGTCATAAACATATGTAAAAGTCGCCTATATCTCAACTTGACCTCAATATTCATCAGATACACCACTGGTGCAGACTGAGACTGTAACTCGGACGGTTTCTTGGAACGGTGCTTTATATATCGATAAGAAATAAGGCAAGCGTGACCTTTGACCTGTACTATGTGCAAAAATAGGTCAAGGTCACCCATGTTCGAGTTTTAACGAGATATTGGCAAGATACAATGTGAACACTGTAGCTGGAACAGTTAATTATATATCGATCAGCCAAGGCTGATGATGAATGGACCGCACGGCGAACGGACGGACAGACGGACGGGGGAAAACTCTTATCGGCATGGCAGAGGATACATATAAGATTCGAAGTTATTTTTTTGGATCGGATCAAAACACAATTTTGATATTGGCCATTGTTCTGCAGCCACTGGTTTAAAAGTAACATTTTACCTCGGATCATAGTGCAGATTAAGCCGATTATGCTAATTATTTTAATTATGCTAATAAAAAAAGTTGCCCAAAGTTGTCACTTGGGCAACAAAACTAAATTTGTTCAGTGACATCATAATAATATGAATCAATCGAAACATCTTACACTTCTCATAATTTCTAGGTCCCTATTAAACATATAAGAGCAGCAACTGGACTATTGTGTAATAAACACAATGCTGAATGTTATAGCTTACAAGTGATGTACCATTGGCAGCCTTTCACCTCAGGCCGCCGCTTCTACCAATATTTATATTATTCCACGTTGTAAGGCGACACGGAAAAATGAGGGTAAGATGGTGGTAAATAGTGAGCTTGAAAGTAGAGCCAATTTCCTAGACATCCTTTATAATTCACGTCCTAGAGACACAGGGATGATTCACGCCCCCCGCAGGTTACGGTAAATCATGAATTGCTGTCAGTAAATTCACAATAACATTCACAATAATCTGCGGGTTATTTCCCATACAGGGTGTCAAAGAGAATCTCGTTGAACTCATAGTTAGGTCTCATAGTACCAAAACAAAAAATGTTGTTAAATAACATTTCAAAGCCAGTTTCTAAGAAAACGTGGATGACTGTATTGATTATTCCAACATTGATTCAACGTCTTGTTTCTGCTGGGATGTCTCAGTCTTATTCAAGGCCCTGTTTTAATAACGCATATATTCCTCGTTGCTTGCCACAAACCTCGCAGCTTTACAATAAATTCCAGCAATTTTACGAGTGAGACAGAATGTTCGTTGTCTGCATTTACACGCGAAAGAAAGAGATAAGAAGAAAAATAACGAGCATTTTGTATTCTCAAAAAAACACAGGCTGAAGCTAACCTACTGGACACACGACGTTGTTCCGACGTTGAATCAACGTCAATGATTTGATTCAACGTCGCAGCAACGTTAAATTATAAATTTGTAAGCAGAAAATTGATGATAAATGTTTTTTTAGAACGCTTGCACAAGGGACACAAAAATTGCGTCCGTAGTGGATGATTTTGTTGGTGTCCTGTGTTTGACCATTGGTGTTTTATTTTACGACTATGTAGGCTAGACACAAAAATTTGGTGTCTAGTACTCACTTTCTAGTATTGATTTTCAATGTTACGAACATTGGTGTGGATTAACGAGCTTTTGACAAACTTGAAAAAAAAACGTTGACAAATTTGACCCTGGTACATGGAGTCTACTACCCTGAAGACATCGCAATGTGAGTAGCCTGGTTTAGCTGGGTAGGAGTCTACCTCTGAAGGTCATTGAAAGCCTTTAATGTGACATGCATGAATCCCATTCTGGGGAACATCTTCTGTGCCACTTGTTCACTTTAATCCTATCTTAAGATTACGTTTCTTTGGTATTAATTATTCACTACATTTCTCAGGTGTTGCTGTTGCGGTTCCATTAACGTCACGTCGCGCGGCAAATCCTATAAGTAGGCCTAGTAGCGGCGCCAACTTGGAATTGAAAGATAAAACCTTTGAAATGCCAAGATGACGAATATTTAGCCATCGTTTGAAACTGAACCAGCAGAATTATATGTTAGCAATCTGTGTGTCTGACAAATTACATCTATTTCACATTGAATAATTCTGTTGTTTACTCACGCAATCAGTAATTAAGGTCCTGTCTCACAAATAGATGTCCACTTTCGACATTTGTAAACATTATGATTATGTTTATTTACAATAGGCTTGGTAAGGTGAATAAAACAAACTATATTATACACACTATCTACCATTTTCATATAAATTTATACAGATGTTTTGATGATTTGTTCTAGTTTTCCGAATTCACAAAATAAATAGGTTCTGGCGAGAGACCTCAGCGGCAGTAACAAAACACGAACCACAGACCAGGCAAGCTATAACGAGGATAATAACAATTCATTCAATAGCTTTGGATGTTTCTATATTGAAATAGTATGCATGGTTCTTTAACAATAGGCCAATAGTAATTTTGTGTAAGTTTATTTATATTTATCTATTTTTTTAATAATAGACCAAAACGTATGGTCATTGTACATGTAAGCCTAAATTATGTGTTATGAGACGTTATTGACAGAAAATAAGGAGTAGCAAGTCGCGTCTGTTAATATCGTATATACTTATGTCTTCAGGTTCAAATTGTGCGTTAAACAAGTGGGTCATTCTGGCCTGTTTTTTAAACCAAAATATTAACTTATTTTTTTAGCAGATTAGGCCACTGTATTTTATTTCTCTGTTTTAGATCGGAATAATGAGGGAGGGCGGTAAAAATACATTTAAGAAAAAAAAACATTCACCCTATTTTCGGAAAAGTTAATGGGGGCGACCAAATAAAAAATACATTGGACAAATTTCTGGAAAAGCTAATGAGGGCGACGAAATAAAAAACTTTTGATCTCTTTTATATAAAGTTAAGGAGGGCGACGAGAAAAACAAGCAAAAAAAACATAGCTGAATTTTTTTTTCCTGAAATTAACTTGTTTTTTTCGGACTGTTTTTTTTCTACCGAAAATAAACGTTTTTTTCGAAAATCGGCAACAATTCAATGCGCAGAAAATTGAGGATACTTGTTAAAGATATACGTTTTTTAGAACGTTCGCACAAGGGAAACCAATTTTTTTGGGGTGTCCTTTCAATAATGCCATGTGCGACAGTAGTGAATAATTTTCTTGATGTCCTGTGGTGTGACCATTGTTGTCTCATGTTACGATCGTGTGAACATGGAAATGTCGCATAGTATTGATTTTCAATGTTACGATCATTTTCATGTCTCACAATGTTTTGTGATCATAACTTTCAACTGATTTGTAGATTGAATCTTCTATTTTTACAAAACTATATAATTATAGATACAAGCGACACCCAATATTGATTCTGCTATTTCATACAGTCATTGGTGCATCTACTGATTGTATATCGACCTCCACCATCAACTGGAAACAAGCTCACAACACCAGAATTTCTTCAGGAATCTAGAATCCATGGATTTAATACAACATGTAAAATCTCCAACTCACAAGCATGGACATACTTTTGACCTTGTAATATCACGGAGATCAGACAATCTTATCAATACTGTTCAAGTTGAAAACAGCAATATGCTTGAAAATGAGTGCGACCATTTCCCTGTATCCTGTTCCATCTATCTGAAACCAACTGACTCAGCTGTGACTGAATGTAACATAAGAACATTTCGAGAAGCTTATCCAGTAAGGTGTGTTGAAAGCATTGCTGTCTATCTTGCAGAAACAAATGCTGACAACAGGGGCGTGTGCAGCTTTCCGTCAAGGCGGGGGGGGGGGGGGGGGGTCAAGAAGTAAAATTTTGAAAAATGGGGGTTCTGGGGGCTTGCCCCCGGAAATTCCTCGAAAATTTGAAAAATCTTCAGCTCAAGGGGGGGGGGGAATCAGGACCCCCCCTGACCCCCCCTCTCTGTGCACGCCCCTGGACAACAGTATGCTAACAGGTTTTCATTTGTACAACACAGCTTCAAAAACAGCTGCTGACGAACATGCCCCTTCTATTAAAACAAAGAAACGCCGTGCTTGCCGAAACCTGTTGTATACGAATGAGATTCATGCTCAAAGAGTTACCAGAAGAAAATATGAAAGAATGTGGATCAAATCGAGACTAGAAATACACAAGCAGATGTACCACATTCAAAGTTTCAAAGTTGTAGATATGATTACCAAAGCTAAAGAAAAATATTATATGGAAGCTCTTTCAGATACACAACCCAAATATATGTTCAGAGTGGTGGGTACACTACTCTCCACAAACAAGAAACGGTATTACCCAGCATCTCCGACTTAGTCGAACTATCTAACAAATTTGCCAAATTTTTCAGTGAAAAAGTGCGTAAGCTTTGAGCAGGCCTAGATGAAACTGACTGTGGAACTCTATGTAATCAGGATACCAGGGATGTTTCGTGCAATCTTTGTGAGTTCCATTCAATTTCATCTGATATATTACTGAAGTTAATAAAACAATCACCTACTAGATCCTGTATCTTATACCCTATTCCAACATCATTACTGAAAAATTCTGACACGTTAGATGAGTTGCTTCCTCTTTTGACAAAATCTGTTAATAACTCTCTCTCTTCTGGAGATGTACCAGTGAGTCTCAAGCAGGCCGCGGTAGGTCTACCTACTCTATTGAAAAAACAAGGTTTGGATTCCGAGCAGATGAAAAATTACTAACCAGTTTCGAATCTGCCATATGTTTCGAAACTACTTGAAGAGGTGGTTGCAAATCAAATCATGACGTATGTGTATTCAAACGATCTTCATGAACCACTGCAGAGTACCTACAGGCCTGGACACAGCACAGAGATTGCTATGCAAAAAATAAAAAATGACATTGACGTTGCATTAGATCAGGGAGATGGAGTACTGGTTTTGTTAGACCTGAGTGCTGCATTCGATGCGATTGACCATAAGATTATGCTCTCAAGATTGAAATCTTATTGTGGTATTACTGGTAATGCCTTGAATCATATATGGAAGTAGAACCCAATCTGTACTGATAAAGGGCTCAAAATCAGAACCAGTAAATCTGACCACCGGTGTGCCTCAAAGATCTGTCCTAGGGTCACTATTTATCTCCATATACATGCTTCCACTTTATCAAATTATAAGAAAACATGGTATATTATTTCATGGATATGCTGATGATACACAATTATACATACCGTACCCCGCGCATAAACGTGCATGCACTTATAAGTGAAAATCGCTTGTTTTATGGATGTTTTAAAAGTGTTTTATGTTCGAATATAAGTGCATGCACTTGTTTTCGAAACCTAAGTGCACCCCTCTAAATAGAAATCGTGTCACCAAATCTGACACCTTAAACGACAAGAAGAAATTAGTCTATTAAATCACATTATAAGAATCACCCCCGTAACACCCGCCCCCATTTAGCCGATTATTGTTAAGACACCAGAACTATTGAAATAAACTTTGCACTCATCTAAGCAGATTCTTGTGGAGTACTAAATCCGCAAAGAAAAAATAATGCACAAGTGGGCGACAGTAGTTCCCAAAGGGTGGGAGAGTGGGGAGGCGTCATGAATGTCAGTGGGGAGAGACTCCGTGGTTGGACAAGTCTTCAATCTCATTCAATGAGAACGTTATGTTTTTACAACAATGATCATGTCTTGAGATCTCCTAGACAGAGGTGTTGACGCCACTGTTGACGATAGCTCTGACAATGCAAACATACACTATATGTAGTGATGGCTGGCTGTTGAAACAGTGAAGAGTTTTTTGCGCCTGGCAACTGGATCTATATTTAGATGGGTAAAACAAAAAATTGGGGTAATTTTTTAGCATCAAAAATGGCAGTGAGGTGACCATCAAAGAGGAGGAAAACTACTTGATGGGTTTGGTGCACTGATCCCAATAGAGCATAAAAAAGTCACTGGCTGCGCTAGAAATTTTTTTTTTTCGCTTTTAAAACGTCATTTTAAAAAAGTTGCAACATTCCACTTTCTACTCCGTTACCAAATCCAAAACATTTCAATATTTATGTTACTTTGTTTAGCTTGACATCACACTTTTAAATGTGATAACCTTATTGAAGCATAATACTAAACAATCGTACCTCAAAACTGCTAAAAATTTAAGAAAATTTGACGGGATAAACAAAATTCCTTATTTCAACACCGTTACCAAGCTAAAAAATACTCAACTCCGTTACCAAATGTTTGGCTCGACACAAATATAAACTGTATATTTTCTTATCATAACATCGATCATAGTTTAAACATATTTGATTGTCCAATTGAACATCGATCATAAATGGGTGCTCTATTTATATGGGGACAACGAGCCATGTTTTAAAAGACTATATCATTAATCATTATGACTGTAAAACTCATAAAATTTGGCTATTCACTACTCCGCTCCCTTTTCTTGGTAACGGAGTAAAGTTGAACGGAGTAGTAAGAAAAAAAGTATTTTTGGGATTAATGAAAATAAATGGGCAATAATTCAAAGATATATCATACGGGTGGAAATAATCCCCATGGCAACTGTTCCAGGCATGCAAGCATAAAACCAAACTCGTTTTTATACCCACAAGGCTAGGAACGGAGTAGTAAAAAAAAGCATATTTTCTAATTTTTTGGTAATACCTGTTTCGAATATCTTGTCACTCAACAATATTAATTCTTTCAAGGTGAAAAACTCGTATAAGGCTCTTCAGTGTGTCAAACTACACTTGATATAATTTTACTTCATGATTATTCACTTGATGGGGCATGCTACAATGATGGTAACGGAGTAGAGTGCAAATGTGGAGACATGTATATTCATAAAAATTATATATATCGATACCAATTTTAATCGGATTTTAATCATTGATTAGTTTAAGTGAACAATGTCTAGCCATGAAATGTAATTATTAGAATTATATTGTGTATTTGTATCCTACAGTGAAATTTCAAATAGTGGAATTTTATCTGGGGACATGCCATTTTCCACGTTTCCATGACATAGAGCTCTTATAAAACCATATACATATATTTTTTTTACAAATATTCTAAACATTATAAAGTAATAATGCTTAAACATGAAGTTGCACCATTTATTTCTTATATTACTATATTTAAATCAAAAAGCGGACCTTTTAAGTCATGGGGACACAAATTTTACGTAAAATTACCCCAATTTTTGGTTTTACCCATACAGTAAATGCAAATATGTTGTTGTTTTCTTGAAATAAGGTTATATAATGCACATCTCGATGCTAAGATGATGTAATTATAAGGTAATACGTACTATAAATGTCGTTGAAAAACAAATAGGTTTACAAATTTGCATTTCTATGTCAAAATATGTATCACTTGTTTATTATCAAGGTCATTACAAGTTCGAATATAAGTGCATGTATTTTTCTTAAAATATTTTTTATGTTCGTATATAAGTGCATGCACGTGTTTTCGAAAACTAAGTGCATCTTCAAATATAATTGCATGCACGTTTATGCGCGGGGATACGGTACGTTTTAGACCTGGTGATGCAGCAAGTCTAGCTGATGCCATCCGCAGACTGGAAATGTGTATTCAGGAAATCAGAATGTGGATGACAGCTAACAAGCTAAAGCTTAATGATGGAAAAACTGATTTTATGGTGAATGTATCTGCATACTATCGGCAGCTGATAACTTCGCTGGAAATTGCCATAAAAGTGGGAAATACAAACATTCATCCCACAATGTCGGTGAAAAATCTGGGGGTCACACTCGATACAAACATGACCATGCACCCACATGTCAATCAGATTGTGCGAACAGCGTATTTTCACTTGAGGTCAATAAGTAGGATTAGACGATTCATAAATTATGACACATGCGCTTCTGTTGTGCAAGCATTAGTGACATCCAGACTTGACTATGCAAATGCTGTTTTAATTGGATTGCCTGAAAATACACTACGGAACCTTCAGCTTGTCCAAAATAGTGCTGCGGGAATGATAGCGAAAACTTGCCTCGAGGGATGATGTGACACTGATATTAAAACAACTTCATTGGTTGCCAGTACATCTGCGCATTGTACATAAGGTTTTATGTATGGTATACACATCTTCCTGACAGCAAGGCTCGCTGCTCCCGAAGTCGCAGACTAAGACCTTGCTGAAGCAGTGTTATCATCCACCTATTGGGGTAGGGAGGGTTATTTAGATATTGAATATTCATTTAATTTCCAAAAAATGCCCACTTAATGTTAGCCCACTGTCTGCGACGTTGGCTCAACATTAATCCAACCCTGCCGCATGTAGCGTCTCGTGTCTTGTGAGATGTGGTGGGAGCTGTTTGTGATACTTCCTGTGAAATTCCATGTGTCGTTTAATGTCGGGCCGGCGTCGTAGACAGTGGCCCTGCATTAAAGCAGCACTCATGCCAGAGGGCAAACTTGGGTCAAACAATTTTTTTTTCTTGAAAGTCCCCACTCCAATAGATGGTTTTAACACTTATTCAGCAAGGCCTCTGTCTACGACCTCGGGAGCAGCGAGCCTTGTGTGAGAAGATGGGTATACAAAGCCATGACTTTTGCCACAGCTCCCATTTATATCAAAGATATGCTAGAGTTGTACAGGCCTGCTCGTGGTTTGAGATTCAGCAGTAAAGATCTGCAAATCACTGTCCCAAGGTCATGCCGATGCGCTGGAGATTGTGCTTTCTCCATTGCCAGACCTATCCGGTGGTACAAGCTGTCACCCGCTGTTCAAGGAAGCAAGACATTCCTCACTTTCAAGAAGGCTATAAAGACAATGTTATTTAAACACCACTACAGACATAAAATTGTTTTGAATTAAGTATATGACATGTAAATTGTATTAATAATTAATGTGATTTATGTGTTGCGCATAGAAATGAAAATATGTTGCGCTATATAAGGACACCAATAATAATAATAATAATAATAATAATAATAATAATTGTAAAATAAAAACACTATATAAGATCGGTCGTAACGATCTTATATAAATTTATTCAATTTGAGACATATATCAATCTAGCAAAGTTAATGGCAATTTTTCTTCAAATTTTAAAGCAGCCCCTTGGGATGACATAAATTTTCGTTTTTAATTCCGCACTGAGGTAGTGTATCCCACGGATCATGTTTTTATTTTTTTCAGAATTTTTATATTTTTACAAATATTTTTAATCAACATTTCTATGAAACCAGAAGTAACCCAAACAAACTATTTGTATACCTGAAGGATGATTGAATGTTTTCATAGCTTCGGGCCACATGCTGATGGCATCGGCCCAGCGTTGGGTAGACAATCAGTGCTGCAGGTGTGTCCTCCCGTGTCCTGACTATAAGACACCAATTAGCGGCGACTGCTCTGATCTTCCCGTCTGATACGTGAGAATATGTGAAGTGCTTAATATTGCTGACATATTTTGTTTACATGGCAATATACGACCTTGAAATACAAGTATTTCGCTCTTTTTCGGTGCTTTAAAATTGTTTTTTGACTTTTTCGTATTTTTAGTTAAGATCAGTAGGCTATATAGCTTCATATAAATTTAATTTTCAAAATTGACAACAATGAAAATGTCTCATCCCAAGGGGTCCCTTTAGATTATGTTTAAAGTTGAAGTCGATAGTCTAGTCTCAGACCCAAAATGATGCAACTTTCACTTAATGATAAGGGCATAACTGACCACACAGTACAAATAATCGTTAGTTCAGCAATAACGCTGGCTGTGAAAATTTTAATTTTAAAAGCGCAAATAAAAAGGCTAAAAACGGTTATACACGTGATTAACCCTTCACCAGCCAAGTTGTCTTATTTCAATTTTCACTGACCAAAAATTGTGACTCGCTACCGCGAGTCACACCTTCAGGTGTGTGAAAATTACTCACATGTGTTTAATTAGCCCAAACATTTGCAAATATTGCTGTGTAAACACACATCTCCTTCCCAATGACAGTGATTTAACCTGCTAATAAACATAATAAAATAACTATAATTGTGCTTAGCGCTTTAACCCTTTGAACCCTCACGATGCATTAAAGCATCATTTTACATCCCTGAAAACAGAATAGTTTTCCTACAACCAAGGGTTTTAAAATGAATATTTCCATGAAACTGGTTTACCAATACATTGCAATTTTCTTTACTTTTTCACACACTTCAAATCATCTTCATCCACTACAAGTCGAGAATTGCGACAGCAATTCGCAACTTGTAGTGGAGGAAGATGACAGTGGTAAACTCAGGCTTGAAAGGGTTAAGAAAAGAGGGGGATATACCCCCCCCCCCTTGATCTCAATTCACAGCTATTCATTAATTCCATTTCACGATCACGGTTATTTCCATATGCTTGATCACAGTCACAGGTATTATTAGCCATATTCATACTGCGATTCTCTTGGATGCAACCAAAATCATCTAAAGCAGGCCTCATTCTGTTTTCTTATGAGTAAGAAAAACATTTTTTTATAACGGATAATTTGCGCAATCAAAGTTATCGAAAAAAATCATATCTGATAACACTTCACAGGTATATTTGGGGATCAAATCACAGTAACAGGTAATTGCCCAAATCACAGATCACAGCTATTAAAGGGACTGGCCCAGGCTAAAATCATAAAAAAATCGGTGATTTTTGTGCTGCGCATTCATCAGTTAGGCTAGATATAGAGACGAAATTCCTGATTTCTAATTATTGACAACCATGGCAAAAATAGGAAATGCGGGAATGTCGTCTCTATATCTAGCCTAACTGATGAATGCGCAGCACAAAAATTATAAAAATTTGCAGTTCTAGTCTATGTACATGTTTACATCATATGGTCATATTAAGAACCCGAAATAAAATAACCGATTTTTTGATGATTTTAGCGTGGGCCAGTCCCTTTAATTACAAGCACCAATAACGAATCACTATTAAAGAAGGCCCAAATAACGGATAACGGAATAGGTAGCACCCTCGAAAAAGCTCCATTCCAATTATTGCGACCCCAGCAGGCACAACCCGAACATCAGAGAGGAGGAACAGCGCAGGCGACATCCCAGCCAGGGATGGCAATAGAACAGGATTCCACTGATCTCATTACAGGACGGACGCACGGCCCACCAACCAGCATGGGGCACATCTGGAGTTCACAAGTCTCCCATAGCTGACAAGGAATCCAAATGTACGAGACCAGATCATGCTCGTTTAGAATGACGCGCTGTCATCCACTGAGGGCTTGCCAGTGTTGCCGCTGCAAATGCCCTGTCATCAGTGGTCATCTAAAGATTTGCTAGTGCACTGGTGTGCAAATGCTAATGACAGTAACTGCTTATTTGGAAAGTAAGCAGTTACTGCTGTTTCTCTTTGTAATCGCTGTTTTTTTACCCGTATTGCATCTCTGTAAACGTGGGCCATCGTGCAACTGTTCGTGTAATGTTAGGCCATTATGAACAAATTAGACGTCATATTCTGTATAGACGTCAGATGCTGACGTCTGAAGTCGATCCCCGCTAAGCCTATCGTATCTGTCTGGCATGGTTCTTATAGAGTACATGGGTGACGGACACGCAATATATCAATTACCACACGTACAATGTGTCTCCTGTGAAATAAATCAAAGAACGCTTCATGCTTAAAGAATATCATGATGCACGATATTACCTGGTATCATTTAGCCGAGATATGTTGCTTAAGTTATGCATAAGGTTAGTGTTTACAATTGTTATTTCAAATCAGTGTATACCGGTCTATCTATTACTAATCAAATTAAAAATAAATTTACAGTCATGGAGTTCCTTTTGTCAACACACATTGGCATATTTTATAATAAAATGTGCTGTGTAGTGAGTGAGTGAGTGAGTGAGTGAGTGAGTGAGTGAGTGAGTGAGTGAGTGAGTGAGTGAGTGAGTGAGTGAGTGAGTGCGTGAGTGAGTGAGTGAGTGAGTGAGTGAGTGAGTGAGTGAGTGAGTGAGTGAGTGAGTGAGTGAGTGAGTGAGTGAGTGAGTGAGTGAGTGAGTGAGTGAGTGAGTGAGTGAGTGAGTGAGTGAGTGAGTGAGTGAGTGAGTGATAGAGTGAGTGAGTGAGTGATTATGTGGTTGATTGCTGTGGTGAGTGATTGAGTGAGTGAGTTTGTGAGTGATAGTTGTTGATATAATGCCATAGCTGCTACATCTAGGTTAGTGTTCTTATTGAAGGTATTAGAAAATAAATAAACATCAAATTTGCTATATTGGTATATGGCTTTGTTTAAATTTACTATCTTATCATTTTCACAAAAGATTTTCAACAATTGAAATAGCAAAAATATAATAGTGTAAATTGTTTACTGAAGAGCACAGCTTAATTTTGGTTTAAAAAGCGACAACTACTGAAAAGTTACACCACAAATGGACAGCAGAGACCAAGGGCTGCTGCTCCTTGTAGCCTAATATTGATGAAATAGTCTGAGTATAAGTGATTTTGTGTTTAATCAAGTGAATCTGTTGAGTGATTACGAACACGTTATTGTGGAAAACCTTTCTATAGCATCCTGTGACGATCAACACCTTGGCTCAACAAAAAAGCAGCATTATACAGCATGTGTTGTCAGCTGAGGCAGGCATCACATTTCTACCTGCAGGGCGAGCAATCAATGAACACTATACGACTGCTAATGTACCAAGCAAACAGGATGTGCCCAATGCTGGTTTACTGCTGGGCCACCGTCTGCGACGCTGGCCCAACAGTAAACCATCATTTCGTCAATGTCTCCTCCTAAATGGACAAGACGTGGTTTTCTTGACACATTTTGTGCTCATTAAACGCTAATGATGCTTTCTATATGCGGCATAGTCTCACATCCCAGCTTACCTAACTCTATTCATAACGGGATGCTCGCCTGTTATCAACCCTGTAAATGTTTACCACATCTAGAACTGTTTTCCGTCTTTTTGTTTGTCCTGGAAAGAAAAACATGAAGCGAATATTAACCCTACATTTGCTAGATCGGCATTTTGTTTGCTTCAAATTGTGCAGAGATAGGTAATTTTCACCCAATTGAAGAGCGGGAAACACTTAGACTCTTTACCCGTCGGTGCCGACTATATTGGTTCTTTTTATTATTTTTTATTCGCACATTAAATACCACTATAGAACTTGTTAAAATATTAAGTACCATTTTTTAAACATGGTGAAGATAAAATGTGACATCAAACAGCAAGATATGAAAAAAGTTGACCTCCATTATTTCAAATCTGAATAATTTTCACTCACTTGAAGTTGGGTGAAAATTCCAATTAAATAATTTGGCGGTTAAAGGGTTAAACCCCTATCTTCATTTCTTGGCAATGCCATTTAATTTAATTTTATTTAAGTAGTATATATCATTTACATTTTCCGGCGATATGCACATACATGTATGCGATAACATGTATATTAACATAATTTTAACAATAAATCATCTTGTATATACATGTATACATATTTCTATGACTTTTATTTATGTCAATAAAATGTACCTGTCTGTCTGTCTCGAGGATCGCAGCAGCGAGACACAACTTCAAGTAGATACAAAATTAAATTCTTAGCGCCTCAAGGGCTAGTATCCACATCTTAGTATCCACATCTTAATCCTTTTAGCCCCCAAGATGCATTAAAGCATCATTTTACATCCCTGAAAACATATTTAATATTCCTACAACTAAGGGTTTTAGACCCTATACCATGCAATGGTAAATAAGTTATCGGTAAGGAATTTGTTTTAGGTTTTGTTAATAAATCGCTCCACTTTCCCTGACTAATTCTTTGTCGCTACAATTCACAGCTTGTAGTGAATGAAAAATACTAGAAGTAGGTGATACATTAACAAAATGGCCATTTATTGTTGAAACAGTTTCATGCGAATAAAAATAATAAATCCTTAATAACTCAGAAACAACCGCATTAGTAAAATAAAAAAATAAACACTATTCTCTATTAATTATTTATTTTGTATGAAATAAGCAAAACAGTTATGCAGCTTTAAGGATTTAAGTTTGATAATGTGTAAACAATGCTGCCTTATCAAAAAAAACCTGATCACTGTCTGTATAAGCAGGACATTAAAAGTACCAAGTGTCAGATAACGAGCATCAGGCCCGTGCCCAGAAATTTGTGAAGGGGGGGGGTGGTCGAATTTTGGATTGCTGGGGTATTTTCGAAATAAGTTAATTGGACACCTTGTAAAATACCGCTTGAATAATGATATTTGGCGTAGAGGGAATGGGAAACGCAGGTTAGTGGGTCTGGGAGCATGCCCCATGGGATTTTTTTTTATTTTTAGCTGCAAATTGGTGCAATATGGTGGATTCTGGAAGATGTTGCTGGGATAAATTTTCAGCTTTGTGGTCACAGGGGGGGGGGGGGGGGGGTAGGGTCGTGCGACCCTCTCGAACCCCCCCAAATGACGGGACTGCAGCATCATTAGAAAAGAATAGAACACGTTCAAACTTATCCTTATTTTTGAAGTGATGATAGATACATTTCACAATACAAAGTTTATTTTTTTCATGTGATTTAGCCATATCTATGAATTGTTACTTTGTGTGAAATGGGTGAGACATAGTGAGCATATAATGTCATGTTTAATTTCAGAGCCGGTGCAAAGAATGTGACTCACTTGAAAAATAGGACTCTCTCTATGGGCCAGCTACTGAGCAATGGCCCGACACTAAGACGCTCTCCCCTGTCCGTGGGGAATTGTAGTCAGGAATTGGCGCCAAATTCAGTGGCGTAAATCGTCTTTTTTCGCTCTTTTTATTTTTGACAAAAACATTTGCAGTTTTTTATTCGGTATCTCATGGGCTTCTAAAAATATAGTCACAATGCTACTAGATATTATCAGACTTTATTTTTACTTGGTCAAATTTTGTATATTCTCAAAATACACAATCTGACCTAAGGCCAGATGGACCCAACAGTTAGGTAATTTAATACTGAGTGTATGGATTCTAAATTTTTAAGAATGGGTCCATTCATTGCAAAGATATAGCTATTTTCCAAACTCGACCTCTACTTTCACAAACATACCACAATTCTACTTTACGCCCACCCTAGAAAAGAACAGGGAGGTTTGCTCTAACATAATATCAATCAGATTTTTGTCAGTATGATGGGTTGTACCAACTCCTTAAATAAGTGTCCTACAGAAACTTCTACTATAAAATGTCTTCGATGATGATCATTGTACAATTGCTCCATCCATGGCCCATTTTAGCCTACATGTGCACAAAGGTGGCCTAAAACCCCATTTATTTTATTTTTTGCTCTATCCACGTACACTGCTTCGGCAATGTTGCCTTTTTATGTGTAGAGCTGAGGCACTGTGTGTGAACGTAATCATTGCATGTAGGGGTGTACACTGTCGCATGTCACTGCCGGTAGCAGAGGACACTATTTAACAATTTATTAAAGTAAACATTTATTTGTAAAAATCAACATTAAAAATATTTTTCTAATATAAATGTCTACAGGAAGTGGTCATGACGATGTACACCCCCAAAATCACGTGATGAGACTATACTATCCTCGTCCTACACCTACAAATCACGAGACGTCGACTCAATGTTGGATTAAAGTTGGGCTGATGTCGAAAACGGTAGCACAACATCAAATCAACATTGGTTTACCGTATCTAGTTTGCGTGGCAAGTGTACATGAAGACTCATTGTGACGGTCACAGCGGTGGAGAGTACCCGCACATTTAAAAAATAGAAGACAAAAATATAAAATAAATTAGAACAAGAGTTCTGGAACTCCGAGGCCCGGCTTTAGTCTGTTTGAGTGCTATAGACAAAAAATCGGCCTATATTGTCTAAACATGACAGTGTATTGATCTTCCTCATGGGCCAGAATCCTGAATGTGCAGGATATAATCAGAGATTGTTCATTAGTAGAATCTCTGATATAATTAAGGAAAGAACCAAGGAGACAAGTTAAAATATATCTTCAACGTGTATTCCTTCCACCACCATCCCAGTAAACACGAAACATTTGTATACAATTTATATAATGTTGGCCGACATTGTATATATGTTATACAAATGTTTTGTGTCTCCTGGGATCGCAGTGCTGGCCAGCATTCATTCAATACTTGCTCCTGATGTACCTCCTACAGAAGATGTAGGTCAACCAACCAAATCCCGGTTCGATGCTGGGCCAGCATCACTGCCCATTGCTGGTTCAATGCTGGTCAATTGTCTACGACGCTAGCCCAACCCTAATTCATCACTGGGTCTGCTGTAGACCCCTATACTTTGCGCAAACACTTGGCATTCACCCAATGCTGTTTCAATGTAAGCCCACAATCTTCGACGCTGGCCCGACATTCAAACAGCATCGGGTGATTGTACCGTGTGACTGCTGCATTGTTATGCCGGTGACGCTTTCCCTTTCCCTAACGGTGTCAGAAACACCAGGTAACACGATACAACGGCCCAATGCTGATGTAATGTTGGGCCACTGTCTACGACGCTGGGCCAACATTATTCCAACCAAAACCCTTTAAGCTCTAATCACTATATTTATTGGTGAAGGAACATTTTTCTAAACACTTGTTATAGATAAAAGTACTTAACCTAGGGAGCTCAAACGTTATATTGGACATGTTCATAAGGACTGGTGTACAGCCATGTCAACCGTTTCCCACACACAGCACCACTCTTTCCACTTAATACAACAGAAACTCAGGCAAAATAAACTTGGCCGGGCCTAATAATGTGAGTATGTTTATTAAAACAAAGGCAATTCCTGTCTCTCTCTCCTCTCTCCCTCTCCCCCTCCCCTCTCTCTCCCTCTCTCCCTCTCTCCCTCTTCCCCCTCCTCCCTCTCCCCTCTCCTCCTCTTCCATGTTGATTGGATAAAAACTCAGGGAGATATATCCTCTGACAAAACATGTACAGAATAAAAAGTTTAGAAAACCAGATAAAACTCAGAAGATTCACTGTTTTTGTAAAACTGGATATGTCTCCCCTTCTGCAGCTAAAGGGTTGGTAGCTAATATCCCAGCAAACACGGTTCATCCACCCAATGCTGTTTCAATGCTGGGCCAGCATCGAAGATGGTGGGCCAACATTGAAGCAGCATTGTGTGAATACCCCATGTTTGCTGGATAGCTAAGTGGTCCCGTATCAGTGCCCAGCAAACACTACTACCAACACAACGCCGGTTTAACGCTGTTCCACCGTCGCCGACTCTGGCCATCAACCATTCCACACTGGACAGTGGTTTCTGTTGGCGGTTGTGTGTCCACTGAGTACATGCTGACGCTGATCCTATGCCTGTTAAATGTTGGGCCAGCATCTTCGGTGCTGGACATATTTCCGGGTCAATGGTGGGCTTGAGTAGCATAGACTATACCAGCACGATGCTTTGAACCAAAGCCGGGTTAATGTTGGCCCACCCTCTGTGACGATGGCCCACATTCAGTGTGACACCATATACGACCCCCCCCCCGTTACCTCAATACTGGGCTAATGTTGGGTTAGCGTCGTAGACGGTGGACCAACATTAGACCAGCATTGTGTCAACGTCGCATGCTTGCTCTATAGAAATCGCTGGACCGAATAAATGAGAAACTCACAGACACACAGACAGGCTGAGCTGTCACAGGTAAACCAATATGTCTCCACCTCTGTAGAGCGGGGACATAATTACCTTAGCATGTCGAGTTAACCTAATTATAATAGCCTACTCGATGCAGAAATGTCAGCACATTTGAATTTTACCGCAAATTAGAGATAGCGATAAAGACGCGCGCATCCTAAATATAGTTCTAGAAAAAAATTGGCAACAGATTTGTTCTAACTTTAACTTTCAGTCCCCTGGGGACATAATGGGGACACTTTTTACGAATTCGCTTGCTTCTGCATAGCACCCAACAAAAATGAGAGATTTCCAAATTTAACACATATTTTATAATGTTTTGTTTTTCTAGGCACCCGTATTGATAAAAGGGTTGAAAAAAATATTCAAAATAAAATCTGGGTACAAATGGGCACAAATGTGTATATGGCCGAGGGCTATGACTAAAACAATAGTGAAAATAAATTTAACTACTACTATTTTGGACATTTTTTCAAATTGCTGTCAATTTTAATTTAGTGTCCTTCTAAAAAATCATTTTATTAATTTTTTGTACTGCACATTTACCAGTTAAGCATGATGTAGAGACGAAATTCCCGTATTTCTTTTTTTGGACATGCTAGCCCGAAATAAGAAATACGGAAATTCCCTATCTATATCTCGCTTAACTGGTAAATTCGCAGTACAAAAGTTAAAAAACTTTTTCAGTTCTAGTCTATAGACATGTTTACATCATATGGTCATATTAAGAATCCAAAATAAAATCACCGATTTTTTAAAATGATTTTAGCCTGATTGAGTCGCTTTAAAAGCACCATACTTTCAAGTAAGACACATTTTCCACACAGGGTTCGAAATTAAACATGACATTTTATGCTTTTGTCACCTATATCGCACAATATGATAAGTAAACAATGCACTGTAAAATATATTCATCATCACTTCAGAAAATAAAAATAATTTTGAGCGTGTTCCATTCTCAAACTTAAATCCGTAATAACTCAGCAACCGGAAAAGTAAAATAAAAAAAAAAACACCATTGTTTATAGCATAATCTCTTGAATAAAATATGCAAAAGAGTTATGCAGCTTTACCATGCTGAGACCGCCACTAACGTGATGGCCTAATCACATTGAGAAGGGAGAAACAAGGATATTTCTCTGAAAACCCCACACAGGATTAGAGTTCAGTGCCCCTCTACCAGTGTTTTTTCCACTCTCAAGCTCTATTTGACCCCCGCCACGGTCTGCCCCCTACCACTGCTTAGCGTTGCGTATAAAACATAATAAGAGCCCGACATGCAATATCTGATCGGCCTAATTTTAAAGACTTTGTTAAAGGGTATTTTATCAGATCACCGATACCACATAATGGCCATCGGATTGATCGAGGCCACATCTACCTTCAGTGAAGCAGGTGCACGGTTTGAAAGGGACGTTGGCTCCCTTATATAACATGTATAGCTTAAACATATTATCACGCCTCGGCGAGCAATTCATATCGATAGATACGATAGTTTTATTTAGTGAAAAGGTAGGCTACATTGAAACATCAGCATACATGTAATAAATGCAGGGGCGCCACCTCACTTGCCACAAGGGATAAAAAACACTGAGAAAAAGCGTTTCCACCATTAAGGTAGATATATTTTCTGCTTCATTGAACAAGCTTGAACACATTTAAGCCGCTGTTATTGTTTCTAGTTTACTTTGTTTTTCGAAAACTGAAAAAAAGGATAATGACATTGTAATGTTTAGTTTAGTTTAGTCACATCTGATTTCTAATTATTGACAACCATGTCAAAAATTAGAAATACGGGAATTTCGTCCCTATATCTAGTCTAACTAGTGAATGCGCAGCAGGAAAATTAAAAAAACTTTTGCAGTTCTAGTCTATGGACATGTTTACATCATATGGTCATATTGAGAAGCCAAAATAAAATCACCGATTTTTTGATGATTTGAGCCTGGGCCAGTCCCTTTGAATTATTTTATTGACATTGAGAAGTTTACAATGCCTATAGTGCCACATTTGTTATATACTATTTATACTGGCAGTATTAAGGTAGCAGGTCGTGAAAGATTAACATAGTCATTTTAAAAGTCAAAACGGTATGACGGTCACTATACACTAAACACTATACCCTAATACCAATAATAGAAGACAGGTGCAAACACAGACCAGTAGCCAACATTATGTCAGATCCTGGCTACAAGTCGCGTAGCATATAGCTATCCCTATTCTTACGGTGAAATGGCAGATACATTAGCATTTATTTCAGTCATTTTGTTTACTCGTTTTATTCTTGGTTCTGATGAACATACTGATGACATACCCATTAATACGACAATGACTGAAATGAATTTAATGCATGTGGTAGACGTCGCTTACCCTTATCATAGACAGTATGCCTAATTGCATGCAATACTGCCTATTAAATATGTGTTTGTACTTAGGCCTTTTATATTTTCAATAATAATATATAAAGTAATAACAATCATAAATTAAAACAAAAAAATACATGTTATATTCATGTTTGGTTTGAATTATCCTGATTATTACTATCAATTTGCGACCACACCTCTCCCCCCTCTTACTGGGCCATCCTCATGTTTGCCTCGTCCTCGGTGATCAGATTCCTGCAGGCCTGCCCGCAACCCACTATTACAAGAAAATGTTGATAACTCGTCCTTATATTCCTTTTTAAAGTTCATTTTAGTAGAAACATTAATATGAAATAACTTTATATTCCATTTTCATGTAATTCATTTTGGGTGGGAAAATTAGTAAGAAATAATTTAGAAATATTTCTTTGATTGATTTCAATGAGCTGTCATTCAGTTCTTAATTAAATTAGTCATACACCTAATCTTGTTAACGTGAGTCAATTATCGGCAATGTGTCAGGTAATTATAATACGTGGCGTAGACAATTGCAGCCCTAAAGTGGTTTAAGCGCCATATTAAATGTTTCATGATAAATCAGATTTACGTAATGTACGAAGATGTATTTACTTAAATTTCGCTAGCAATAAATCCATACACACAAAATAAATTTCGCTAACATTGCATGCATTAATAAATTTCGCTAACATTAAATTTTGCTAACTTTAAATTCATACACATAAATAATAATGTTGAACGTCGCCAAAGTGGAGGGACTTAGGTGGGGCGAGCTGGTGTAAATGTGGGGCGAGTTTGTATAAATGTAGGGCGAGTTGGTATTCTGATAATGTGGGGTGATTTATTATAGTGTAGGGCGAGTTGGTTCGGGCGAGTTGGTCATAATATAAATGACCTTATCGCACTTACTCGTTTTCATTGGAACCCATCAAGTGACCCGGGCTTTGTACGAGGAAAAGGATGTTAGCTTGATAAAAAATACACCATTATAGCGTCTGATCAGAAGTGGCTTATTATTATTAATTGATTATTAAACAGTGACGAGTCCATCATAGACTGCAAACCTCCGTCGAAATTAATGATTCCAATCCGAATCTTGCATCGGATCTGTTTTGTAATGCGGTTCCTGAATCCCTCAAGTCTGATCAATTGTTCCTTGGCCCGAGATACACCTCTGTTATTAGTTTCATAGTTTAGGGGTTTTGTCAAGTTAAAAAAATCAAAAAATCCGAGAAAAACTCGGATTGGCCAGACCCCAAACACCCACCCTCCTATCCAATTTTTTTTTTTTTGAAACATGTTCAACAACAAAAAACACCACAAAAAACAAAAATCTCCCCCAAAAAGTAAACATCCGAGTTGGGGTTTGACCCACCCACCCGCGCACTTCCGAGTTTATCTCGGATTTTTAGATTTTTTTAACTTGACAAAACCCCTTAAGTAATCCAAGGGGCGGACAGACAGACAAACAAACCAACACCACCAAAATAATATTTTCACCAACAGTTTCTCCGTTGATAACAAGTCTATAGATACCGCCGTTGTCCAAAGAAAAATAGTCTCATATAGACGCACAGTCAATCTTCAAGACAAACATCACAACGTCAAGAGCGCCGCGGTAATGTTGCAAAAACCGATGGTGATTTCTTTTTTTCCTTAAATGCATGGCACTTATCTAAGTCGCCTAACTTTTCAGAAGTTATCCCTAAAACTCAGCATTCAAGACAATTTCTATAATGATTCATATGCTACAAAATGTGTGACAGGGATAGGCCTACTGGCGGGGTGTTATAATAATAATAATAATAATAATAAAAAACTTTATTTCAAGAGGGTAACCATTTAGCAAATTTAATTGATAATTTGCAATGGGCCCTCTAAAACATATATACAAATTCAAAATACAATATGTACATTTCTAATTAAAAAGTAAAGTACAAATTAATAGGTAGGTATAATAAATATATATATATATATATATATATATATATATATATATATATACATACACACACATATACATACATACATATATATATATATACATATATACACATACATATACATATATATACATATACATATACATATATATATATATATATATATATATATATATATACATACATATATACATATATATACACATACACATATATATATATACATATACATACACACACACACACATAGACATATATATATATATATGTAGTATCAACTAATTTGGAGTAAACAATATATTTAGCATATGGGTGATCATTAATTACCGAAATAATGTTGAGTATATGAATTTTTAAAACTTGATAAAGAAGGTGCAGTTTTAATGCTATTTGGAATTTTGTTCCAAGAATTTACACCAGTATAAGTGAAACTTTTCTTGTGACATATCTGTGCGTGCAAATGGTTTGATTTAGATGATCTAGTACTATAGTTATGGATATTTTTAGTGTATTGAAATAATTCATTTAGACCTTGATTGTTGTTGTTATTTAAGCATTTATACACCTGTATTGATCTATGATAGTCTATTCTATCTGCTAAAGGCATCCAACGCAGTTCAGAGAAAAGTACATGGCTTCTTGTATTAATATCTTGGTTCAATATTATCCGCGCTGCCCTTTTTTGTATTTTTTCTAAATCTGCCAATACATATTTTGGACAATTACCCCATATTATACTGCAAAAATCGAAATAGGGTAAAATGTAACTATCATAAAATAATTTTCGAGCACTTAGTGGTAAAAAACATTTAATACTCTTCAACAAAAATAGATTTTTAGATATTTTCTTTCTTATGTGTGTAACATGGTCTTTCCAAGAAAGGGTAGCATCAAAGTGAACACCGAGTATCTTAGTACTATTTACACATGGAAGATCTACATTATTAATATTTACATTTAGTTTGATACCCTGACATTTACTTAATTTTTGTCTTGTGGCGATTAGTATAGATACACATTTCGGGATACTTAACATCATGTCGTTAACTAAACACCATTCGAATGCATAATGAACATCCCTTGATAGTTCTTGCTGAATTATTTCTACATTTGGACCTGATTTGGTTAGTGTAGCGTCATCAGCATAGAGTACTTCGTTGCAGCTTTTAAAGTAGAGGGGGAGATCATTAATATTGATTAGAAATAAAAGGGGTCCTAGTATCGATCCTTGTGGAACCCCGGATGTTATTTTGTGTGGAGATGAAACAGTTTTTTCAATAGAAACACTCTGAGATCTATTTGAAAGGTAGGATTCAAACCAGAAGGTAGATGCAGAGCTACAATTATAAAGTTTAAGTTTTTGAAGTAACAGAGAGTGATTTACTAGGTCGAATGCTTTACTGAGATCAAGCTGTACTAATCCAAAATAGTTTCCTGCTTCAAGAGCTTCATAAATTTTCTCTGTTAAAGTTATAAGGGCAGTTTGACATGATTGGTTTCTGCGGAATCCAAACTGGCTATCAGTTAAAAGTCTATGGTGTTGAAGATATTTATAAAAGTGTAAAAATACATGTTTTTCTAATATTTTAGACAAAAGAGGTAGGACTGATATAGGACGGTAATTATTGCATTCTTCTTTGTTGCCACTTTTAAATAGTGGGGTGACTTTTGCAATTTTCCACTGACATGGAAACATTGAAGTTTGGATACTTAGGTTGCATATATTAGTTATAGAACTAGAAATAGCTATGGCTGATCGTTTCAATATTTCAACGCTAAGGCCATCCAGACCAAAAGCTTTATTATTTGGCATAGATAATATTTGTTTAAAGACGAAGTCTTCACTAACAGGAGGTATAATAAATTTAGTTTCACTATTCATTTTGCTGTCTACAAAATTAGAAATCATTTCTACAGATGTAGGGGGTAAACTTGATTTTCTAACAGGTGTATACTTATCAGCAATAGTGGCAAAGTATTTGTTTAATGTGTCAGCTACTATTTCAGGATCTGAAATTAAATTACTATTTATCTGGAGAGATATTGGATTTTTTAATTTTGTGTTTGGACAAAGTTCTTTAACGTGTTTCCAATGCTCTTTCTGTGAATTTTTGTTTTGCTCTATGGAATTAATGTAAAATTTCTTTTTCGAATTTCTTACTAGTCTTAAAACTCTATTTCGCCATATCTTATACTCAACATGATTGTTTTGCTTCTTGTATTTGTCCCTTTTATGCATCGCTGCTAAAATATCAGTTGTAATCCATTTTGGCTGGGTTGGGTGTTTAACACGCTTAGAAATAATAGGCATATGGTGATCTATCACAGAGTTAAATGCTTTATACCAGGATTGCAGAGCTACATCGGGATCTAGACTGGTTTCATAAAAACAGTTAAAAGGCGTGTTTAACAGGTCATTTATAAACTGGTCTTCATCTAAGTACTTGGTACGCCTGTATGTTATTTCATTGGATGATTTCTTATTATTTGCAAATGACTTTTTCCAAGTCACACAAACTGGGTAATGATCACTTATAGCATAACAAGGCACTGAGCATTCAGTTATATTACTTAAATTTGAAACATATATATGATCAATAAGAGTTTTAGAAGTACTGGTAACCCTGGATGGCTTTTTTACAATTTGATGAAGGTTTAGATCTGTGAGTATGTTATTTAATTTCACGGCTTTGTGATCAGTTTTTTCGTTAGGCCTACAGTTGTTTGAAGCTTTTTCTGTATGCTCTATGTGATTAAGAAAATCTATGTTTATATCTCCTAGTGCTAACATTTCCTTGTTTTCATTGTAAGCTTTATCCAGCGCTGAGTGAAAATATTCTAACCAATTTATAGGGGCATTTGGTGGTCTATATAACATACAAATTAGAATGTTTGCGGATGATCTAAATACCAATTCAATCCACACAGTTTCAATATTTCGTCTTCAAGATCGTACCGTCTTTTGTAATTTAAATTATTTTTAATGAAACACACTAGACCTCCCCCTATTTTACCTATTCTATCTCGTCTTTCTAAAAAATAATGATGCACTTGTAATGTACTATCGTCAATGTTAAAATCTAGAAAAGTTTCACCTATACCGAATATATCTATTGATTGTTGGTCGATACAAAGTTTGATTAAATCAAGTTTGCACATTAGTCTATTTACATTGAGATAAGCAACATTTAACCCCTTTGCGTTAAACCATCTGCATTGTTCATGTGGGTCTGTAGACATGGTAGATGAGGTGACAGTGGAGCGAGATTTACATAGTTCTGACGTGATCTCCACGTCGTGTAAGGAGGGACTGTTTATATTGTTCAAAACCGGGCTAGTAGGGGGCGGGGGCTCACATTGATCATTTGTTGTAGAAATCTGGCAGAGGGGGTTACATGTAAGTCCATCAGGGCAGGGATCATTGGTTGTCTCTTGTCTCTCAGCACGACTCTGTGCCTCCGAGGGTCCGTTGACTGACCAGTCGTCTGACGTATGATAGCTGCACCAGGTGGCACTAGGTTGTGCCGTTGACGAGAGAAGTCGGGTGGAGGGTTGCGAATCTTCCTCTGTTGTGGCTGTATAGTTAACTTAGCATTTGTGTGAATATTATTGACCATCTTGTGTGAAGTAGATCCTCCATTTACTGGTACAGTGGTATCTAATGTGTGAAGTACACTGGCTATACGTCCAGCTAGCTGTGACACTCCAACTGGATTTAAGTGAAGACCATCAGGTTTTAGTCTAGACACATCTGGGGTATTTACAGAGGAATTTAGATTGTTCTCAATGAAGATGTGTCCACGGCGCTGACAAGATGACTTGGCAAGTCTGTTGACTTCATCTATCGTCTTGTTTGTCTTTGAGCTGCTGTCAGTGCGATGGTGAATGCCACTGAAAACAATATTGGACTGAGGATAAGTGGCCTTGGTAGTCTGTAGTAGGTGGTCAATGCCTTCAGAGACTGTCTTGGCATCTTCACCAGCACCGATGTCGTTAGTGCCGCCTGCCAAGACCACCAGCTTTGGATTGTAAGGCTTAGCCTGGCGTTGTGTTCTGGTGACAGCCTCTGACAGTCTGTAACAGCCAGCTCCCGGGTAGACGAAGCTGGTGGAACTGGTCTGGTGATCAACATTCAGCTGTCTGGCTACGTGTCTTCCCATGCTGCTTGTGATGAGAAGAACATCGTTACTGCGGGGGACATGCTGTTGTCTATCAACATGTTGACGAGAATGTGAGGCATGCTTCTTACTGGTCGACAGTATTATGCTATGTTGGCTCAACAATATACTAACAGCGGGTCAACGCTCCCTGGTTGTTAGGTACACGTGATCTGCTTCTATAGGTAACAGATTTATGTATACCCTATGACCTCCAGCGATATGACCTTTCAGCTAATCTTCAGCTAATCTTCATTAAATCTGCATTGGGTGAATGTCTCGTCTTTGCTGGGATAGGATGAATACAATGTAGGTAAGCAAGCGTAACCCATCAGTCACGTAACCCATCAGTCACGAGACACTCGGCCGCTGTTGTTTTAATATTGTGCCACTGTATGCGACGCTAACCCAACGTTGAAACAGCATTGGCTCAGTGTCTCATGTTTGCTGGGAATGGTTACCAGGACTGTTTGATGTACCCTGTGGTAGGCCCCGTGACATTACATATCTTCATCCCCTCAAGGTCAGATAACGTGATTTTCAGCAGAAGTGAAAAGTTGTTGCTACATGTTATGCGAAGTATAGAAATACAAGTTAAAGGGACCCCTTGGGATGAGACATTTTTAATGTTGTCAATTTTGAAAATTTAATTTATATTAAGCTATATAGCCTACTGATCTTAACTAAAAAAACGAAAAAGTCAAGAAACAATTTTAAAGCACAGAAAAAGAGTGAAATAGTTAAATTTCCAGTTCGTATATTGCCATATAAACAAAACAAGTCAGCGATATTCTGCACTTTACATCACATATTCCCATGTATCAGACGGCAAGATCAAACCAGACGCCCCTAATTGGTGTCTAATAGTCAGGACACGGGAGGACACACCTGCAGCACTGATTGTCTACCCAACGCTGGGCCGATGCCATCAGCATGTGGCCCAATGCTGTGAGAACATTCAATCGTCCTTCAGGTATACAAATAGTTTGTTTGGGTTACTTCTGGTTTCATAGAAATGTTGATTAAAAATATTTGTAAAAATATAAAAATTCTGAAAAAAATAAAAACATGATCTGTGGGATACACTACTTCAGCACGGAGTTAAAAACGAAAATTGATGTCATCCCAAGGGGCTGCTTTAAAAGTTGCGGGCAAACAAGGTCTATTGAGAAGAGAGAAATACTGTCATTTGAAATAAAAGGCATGCTTTAAAGACTAACATGATGTTTGACGAAATTAATTTGTATTTCACGACATGCAAGTTGAGAGTTGTTGAAATACAAGATAGTGTTGCTGATATACAATTTGTTTTTGCCAATTTGTTTACATCTCAATAGTAAATTCGCTATAGATTTGGGTTACCTTCATAACCCCCTCGACCCCTCGACCTACAACCCTCGACCTTCGACCCTCGACCCACAACCCCTCGACCCACAACCCCCTCGACCCTCAACCCTCAACCCCTCGACCCACAACCCCTCGACCCTCGACCGACAACCCCGGCCAATTTGAAATATTTTTTTTTACAAAAGTAAGTTGTGTAGGTTTAGTCTATAGGTATTATTTTATTATTATTATATCAATGAATAGATTTTGTCCAAGACGTCGGAGTCTCATGTTTGTTGGGTGAGGACACTGCACAAGCGTGTTTTTCCAGCTCAAACGATACGTACCCAGCAGATTATATAGTGTTGGGCAGCATCGTAGACGGTGGCCCAACTCTAAAAAAAGCCATTGGGTCAACGCCTCGTTTCTGCTGGATAAGGATACACGCTATGTGCGACACATTTAAACATAAGGCCACTATGTTTTTTTCTCTGTTTTCGATTAGCGCGCGCACTAGATTTAGGCCGCGCATTACAGAAAAAAACGTTTGTTTTTTTTCTGCCCAGCGCGCGCATTGGATTGTTGTCGATTTCCGAAAAAAACCAGTTAATTTCGGGAGATAAAAACATTTTTCCAGCTATGTTTTTTTTGCTTGTTTTTTTTATGACGCCCTCGGTATTTTTTTTCAAATAGAAATAGATCAAAAGGTTTTTTTTATTTCGTCGCCCTCATTAACTTTTCTAGAAATTTGTCCAATGTTTTTTTTATTTCGTTGCCCTCATTAACTTTTCCAAAAAAAGGTTCAATTTTTTTTTTCTAAAATGTTTTTTTTACCGCCTTCCCTCATTAGATTTTGGATTTTTTTATCTAAAACACAGAAATTAAACATAGTGGCCCAAGATTAATGTTGGCCCAGCGGTGCAGACTGTGAGCAAACATTTATCAATGGTTTTTGTTTGTCCGTTTTTATAGACTAATGTTGATACACTGCTTCAGTCTTTTGTTTTGGCCAAAATTTCACAGGTGGTTAGTTTTTGTTACCACACATAAAACATTTTGTTTATGAATTTACTATCCATTCCCATGGACTCTGAAAAGTGCGGTTTCCATTGCCGGAAGTTGCTGTTTAATTGAATATTATGCAAATTAGGCAGACATTGCCGAATTCAATAAATTTAAAACTAATAATTGTCATAGGTTCCCTATGCTGCATATTCCTTACATATTGGGTCAATATTGGCCCAGTGTAGCAAACGGTCAGCCGACATTGACCTGACATTGGTTCCACCTCACGAAGGTCGATGGGGTTTTCGAGCCACAGTGGCACGGGAATGTTCTACTGTAGGCCTATTTCCGTTGTTCCCAGCAAACTTGAAGAATTGAAACAATGTCAGTTTAAGGTTGGGCCAGCGTCGCCAACGGTGGACCAGCTTAACTCAACATTATTCCATTTTGTCGTGGTTTCTGGGGATAGATGTTTCCTGCCTAACTTTCCCAGAAAACCCCGGAAAGTCATGAAAGTAGGCCTATAGCCTACAGGTACAAGCCAACCTCTAGCATAGGCATATAGATGGTCATCAATCAATCGCCAGAGGGGTTTGGTAATATTTTTAAAATACAAACTCTGCATTAAACAGTCTAGTCTGAATAATTTACTTCAATAGTTTACCCATTTTTTAACATGTAGACTTAGTAGGCCTAATCAAATTTGTAATAGTCTTGTTGAAATTATGTGAGGATAAATAATCTACCGCCAAATCCCCCCCCCCTCAGTTAATAGACCATAATTATAGCTACGATTAACAGTTTTTTTATTAGACGAGAGGGGGCTGTGGGTCGTGGGGTTGTGGGTCGAGGGGGTTGTGGGTCGAGGGTCGAGGGATTGTGGGTCGAGGGGGTTGTGGGTCGAGCGTCGAAGGTCGAGGGTTGTAGTACGATCATCCTAAAATCATGTTCTATGTGAAACTGGAAAAAATTGATACAAAAGGTGTCTCAACGGATTTAGAGTATTTATAGGCTGTCTGATCACACAGTAAAATGCTAACAGAATCCATCCATGGAATCTATCCGAAATTCAAGATGGCCGCCAAGCGTCCTCACCTTACATAACAAAAAATGATTTATTCACTTTTTGACCCAGAATTCAGAATTCAGTGATTAAACTGAAATACTACTTTCTAAACCCAGATGGCCGCCAAAAAAATGAAAACATTATGGGCTTTTGACATTCTTCCCCACCGGCTATTATAGATAAAACTTTCTGTCGCTTAATAAACAATAGGCTAACTTTGTTGTATATATATGATATAGTAATGGTGCTTCTATGTTTCACTCCTATGGACGATAGAGCCTATATTCTCTCAGATCCGCAATGGGGGGCAATTAGAGAGTCCCATAGTCAAGCTAATAGTCCTAGGCCTACATGTGCACCAGGATCAATCTGACCTTGACCCTAATCCTGGCATGAATTAGCAGTCATGAATGGGAATATGTGACGTCATAATATCACCCCGTCATTTTATCCCATTGTGTGTCTCAACACAAAGATAACCAGTCAAGGGCCTAATCCAGAACAGTCAATAGGCCTATGCCTGCAAATGATTTGGCAGAAGTTTGGCTGAAGTTGCCAAAGAAATCCACTGTGATGGCGACATCAGGTGAGCCAAAATGTGTATTGAGTACTGTAGAACTTTCAGCACAGGAATCGTATTGTCGACTCAGAGAAAAGGGAGTAAATGCACTGAATACAGCTGGACGGACAAGGGTATTAAATGAGGTTAGATATACCTATGACAAAATCGAATATTCACCTGATAATCCTCAGTATGTGCACAACTAATGTCGCAAGAAACATGTTTACAAAAGCGTTTCAAAGTCAAAAGATAATTGTCAACCAGCGATGGCTACTAGAACAAAGACCACGTTCAACTATAAACTTGACTGTTTCTATTGTGGCTGTTTTGTTGACAAAGATAAAGTCAAAACATATAGAAATGATTCCATGCTCAAATGGAACTCTGTCATGACCCTCAGTGGGCGTGAACAAATCATGAAAAGGTGTAATGATCGATTTATCACCATGTGTGCAAAAGTCATTTCCAATGTAACAGACGAATCCCTGACCAGTACAGCAAGTCTGCTATTTTCAGCTCACCTCCGAAACATGCAGGAAGACCCAAAGATACAGAAAAGCAGGATAGTAACTAAATATTTAGAAAGGTTTGACGATGAAACAATAACATTAAAAGATTTGCACAAACTTATGGTAGATGAATGGGGTGACAACGAAACAGCATGCAGTGAAAAAACAAATGAAAACTGCACTCGAAAATCACTATGGTGATAATATTTCTATCACAACAGTCGGATCAAAATCAAATGTTGTAACCCTGAGGGGAAATGTGAAAATGATAATCCACGAGACACATGTTAAATCACAAAAAAAAGAATCAACTGCACAAGATCTGATTGAAGCAGTTGGGAAAATAATAAGATCCGAAATTAAAGCACAACCTAAAATTAAAGAAGAGTACCCGAGCCTTGACGATATGTCTTCACTTAATGCTATGCTGAATTACTTGCCCCTATCATTGAAATCTCTTCTTTCCACTATTTTTAAATCAAAACATGCAGACCTCCATGCTGCATCTATTGGACAGGCTATTATGCTCGCAACATGTCCACGCTCATTCTTGCCACCCATACTTCTGGGATTAGCCATTACACTTCTACACAAGTATGGTCATCGATCACTGGGGGATTTGCTAAACAAGTTTGGCTTTGCCATCTCGTACACGGAAGCTTCACCATTTAGACGTGTAGCAGCTGGCACACAAGGGGTTGATCTTGACCTGAACGACAACGTTGATTTCTTTTTACAATGGATTGCTGACAACGTTGATCATGGTACCGAAACCCTGGATGGCAACAATACTGTTCACATGATGGGTATAATGGGAACAGTTACTCCCGGTGTTCGCACTAATCACACGCTGGAAAGAAGACGTATAAATGAGAATGAGATTCTTGAAATAGGGAAGATCAATATAGTGCACTATCAAATTGATCTAAAATCTGTATACCCAAGAGTTCTTTACACCAGCTTAGGCAAGTTCACAAGCTCCGAGGGTGAGGCCAAGATCAACACCCTCTACTCAATATCACGGCACTTTACTTGTGTTCGCCAACCATCATGGTCTGGTCAAATGCAGATGCTCCACATAAATACATCCAATCCAGGGCGTTCCTATATTTTCTCCCAATGCTGGACCTGAAACCCACTGACCCTGTGTGTATTTGATCTACACTGGAATATCTAATTGAACAAGCTTACAAGTATAATACTTCTGCGGTCATAACATTTGGTCAACAACTCTGGTGGCTGGCGTATATGCTCATAGAGTCAGAACCATCCACACACCCCCTCCATCAAATCGTTTTATTACTTGGGGGTTTCCATGCAGAAGCCAGTTTCCTTGGAACCATCGGATCTACAATGGATACAGCTGGCCTCAAAGAAGCCATCACAACTGTCTATGCTGAAGGAAGCGTGGATAGGATGCTGAGCGGTAAAGCAATCTCACGTGCAGCTCGTTCCCACATCCTGGTTGATAATGCTCTTCTTGCTATCATAACTGCAAGGGCACTTTGTTTACCTGTTCCCCGCATTGATGCTCCTCTTGTTGACGTCTCCTCAGGTCTGTAAATAGTTAAGCCAACATAACCTTTTTTGCTGTAGTGTACTGTTATATATATTGGCCCAGCCTCATTCGCTCCAGTTGTGGTTCGAGCCGCAGAGGTACTGGGTTGGAATCCTGGCGGAGATGGATGTTTGTCGTCAAGGTTTTGTTATATAGTGTTTTACACTTTAGCAAGGTCTGCAGTATGCAGCGTTGTCTATGGCACTATGCACTATAAAAAATCCGATATCATTCGATAAGAGTAAGGCATAGTCCCGAATTTAGGCTGCCTTCTGTCATGATATTGTCATAATTGTGCAGAAAGCGACGTAAAGCAATATTCTCTTACTCACATATTGACCCTATATTTAACGATTACTGTCTACTAGTTCCATTATGTTTCAAATTCCATCACCATGGCTTCACTGCACATATTATAGGCGCTGTTTATGCAGATTATGTTGACAATAATAGCACTGGAAAACATGCTGGGGTGTCTTTGAACATAGAGATGGAAGGTCCAAATGAGCAAAGTGATTCCATTATTAATGAAGGTATTTAATTGATATTCTTAATAATACAGACCATTTCTATGATTTGGTCATATCTTTTTTGCATTGTATTTTAGTTCAAAATAATCACATACGTGTACAGTAAAAATACGATAGTACACTGTAGTACAGTGCATACATATAGTAACAATCCTGTCCTGTTTCAGAAGCATACTGTCTGTTGCGTGAAGCTGAAAGGCTAACTACCATGATTAAAAATGGAGAGTTGACTTTGGATGATGTCCTGAAGGATGATGTGTTTGTCAAGCTTAATAACAAAATAAATGAATGGAAACAGAGTATGGAAGGATACAAGACAGCTAAGTTATGGCTTCAGTACATGGAAATGGTGCAAATTTTAAGAGATTTCATTCGTTCTGCTCGCGCCGGAAACTGGGCCTTATACCTTCATTCACTTCAAGAAATGTTACCTTTTTTAGCGAGCTCAGGGCATAATAATTACACTAAATCACTTGTGTTGTGTCTCGCCTAAATGGAAAAACTATCCCAAACTCACCCAGAAATACACACAAAGTTAATGAAGGCTATTTTATTGTAAGAAGGAGTGCTAAGACATGGGCGGGAATATTTCCTGATCTCTGTATTGAGCAGGGTTTGATGGAATATGTGAAGAAAACTGGCGGACTGTCACGTGTGCGTGGATTTGATGAAGTTACTCGCCTAGTATGGTTATTATCAACCCCGATATGCGCATCTGTTATCAAATCTATGCATAGCCTGGTGGGCCTTGACAATACATCTAAAGATACTCGTCAAGACATATCCAAATCCACCATTGCTCGAGATCTCACAGATACACAAACTATCCTTGAATACTTTACGAGATCCCTTTTCAATGGTCACCACTGAACTCCATAGTCTTTCTTCTGGCATTATCGCTGGTGCAACACTAAGGGTTCACGAAAGTAAGATGGTTGGTGAGGCTATCCTAATGCGCATGGCTAATAAATCAGTAAAAGATCAATCATTTAAGCAGGCCGACCAAGTCATCAATCTGAATTCCAAACTCCGTGTAGCAGTGGGGGGAGAAAAAGTTCAGATTGATCCCAAGGTTCTCTTCCAAAGGCTATTACTGATAGCAATAAACCAAGGTGTAGACCTTGCGACAGTATTCAATTATGAGCTGTGTGCCTATCCGCCGTCTCTTTTCGATGCCAAGCAATTTATGCGGACAGGAGATAAGGCTGAGCTAATTCATGCATTGGTTCCTAAGGATATGCCTTCTGCACAACTTTCTGATAATGAAAAAGAACGTGTCCTGTATGTTCTTGATGGTGGTGCTCTACTCCACAAGTTACCCTGGCAGAAATTATCCAAATATGGGGAGTTATAGGAGATGTATGTGAAGTATGTATTGCGACATTATGACCCTCAACGACAACCATTGTACTCGATGGATACAGTGGGCCATCGACAAAAGATGAAGGCCACCTTAGGCGCTCCACTGAGGCAGTTGCAAGTGTTGAAATGTCGTCCGATGATCAGACACAGAAAATGTCAAAGAAGTTTTTCCTTGCTAATACAAGGAACAAGAGTAATTTTTTGGCAGGGCTTGGGAAATGGCTGGCTGAATCAAAATATAAAGTGGTGCAGAGTCCAGCTGATGCCGATTTAATAATAGCTCAGACAGCTATTGGGCTAGCAGAACTCCACTCAGTTGTAGTTGTAGCAGAAGATACTGATGTATTTGGCCTTCTCTTGCACTACCTCAACGTTGATAAACACCATGATATATATTTTAATTGTGGGTTGACTACAGCGGGCACGGGAGGTATGAAAAGCATCCCCCTGGTTTTGATAATCAGGGTATGTCTGTTGACATTAAACATAATGACCAATGCATTGCGAAAAATCATTTATGTCCTTCCACTAGATATTAATGTCGGATTTATTAACGAGGAATACGATTAAACTTCATTTGTTAGCATTCTTAATTTGCCAACAAAAACACCATGGGCAACCACATTTTTCACTCAATTAAACACATCAAATATAAAGTAATTCAGCGGAATATAATATTATTTAACTTAAAAAAATAACTTAAAAAAATTAACTAGAGGATATTCCTTTATCATAATGTCAATAAGATTGATGACGACGATGACGATGACGATGACGATGACGATGACGATGACGATGACGATGGCTGATGCTGGCTGATGCTGGCTGATGCTGGCTGATGCTGGCTGATGCTGGCTGATGCTGGCTGATGCTGATGCTGATGCTGATGCTGATGGTGATGCTGATGCTGATGATGATGATGATGATGATGATGCTGATGCTGATGCTGATGCTGATGCTGATGCTGATGCTGATGATGATGATGATGAAAAATATATAATACAGGTCGAAAAGTACTATTGCATACCCACTGAGCAAAGCTCATCTACTGTGGGGCCCTCAAGATTAAAAACATTATATACAAAAAGCATGAACAAATTACCCATGTGGCATAGTACAGATATAGGCATATGCATAAATATATACCTTTTCAAAATTAATCCTTTTGAAAAGTAAAATACAAGTAATCTGTAATTGATAAAGATAAAAATACATGATAGGCATACCAATTAAAATTTATATAATATAATAAAATATAATTTGTGTCTGATATATGAGCTGAGCAGTACAAAAACGC
>OZ024909.1:72600296-72701012 GCA_964017125.1 Flabesymbios commensalis | reverse complement strand
GGCGTATCTGTCAGCATCAAGGATAAGACGTGCAGTTTGTTTCTGTAGTTTTATTATCGAATCTGTATCCGATTTATTACATTGACCCCATATAGAACAACAATATTCCGGGTGTGGTTTTATGTAGTAATTGTAATATGCGGAGATCAGCTGACAAATCTTTTCTAATTTTTCTTAGGATTGAAAGTTTAAAAATAACTGACTGTTTAACTTTTTTACCTGTTGCTGCCATGACAGGTTTTTGTCAATAATGATACCTAAGAGTTTTTCATGTTTTGTATTGCCAATTTGTGTTCTATTGACGGTTAAGTCTCTATCAGATTCGGGTAGACCAATTGACTCTTTTACAATTTCTAAATCTTTGTTGTGAGCAGTTATTGTTGCATCGTCTGGAAATAAGTGTGTATTTCCTTGTTTGTTTTTTAATGGTAGATCATTAATATAAATAAAAAATAGTAGGTGGCCTAATATTGAGCCTTGTGAAACGCCATATTTATTAATTAATTCATCTGATGAGGTTGAATTTACTTTTATAGACTGTTTACGATTATTTAGATATGACTGGAACCATAAAATTGATTTTTCATTTATGTTATATGATGCGAGTTTTTGCAGCAGAATTCTATGATTCACCAGGTCGAATACTTTTCATAGATCAAACAAAGACTACGCCACAATATTCATTTTTATACATGGCGTTGAGCCACTCATCTGTCATGGCCGTGAGTGCAGTTTCACAAGAGTGTTTACTACGGAAACCAGATTGTTTCGCTGATATTAGATCATTTATATTTAGGAATTCATACAGTGAGTTGTAAACATGCTTCTCTGGATTTTTTGAAAGAATGGGTAAAATAGAAATAGGTCTGTAATTCTCTGGATTTTCAGTTGAATTTCTTTTGTGAAGTGGAATAATGCGTGTTTTTTTCCAGTCATTTGGGAAAATTCCAGTGCGTATACTATGGTTGCAAATATTTGCTATATGTTTATCAATTAAAGGAGATGCCAGTTTGAGGATTTTAATTGATATGTTATCAATACCAGTGGCTTTATTGTTGTCGAGATTGGATATACATTTGCCAACGAAGTGTTCTGTCATGAAGGGTATTTTAAATATATTTATTTGGGAAGTTTGTGTGATGATGTTTCCATAAGATTAATCCAATTTTGAATGGAGTATCCGTCATTGTCTGGGGGACGATATACTGTGGACAATAAAATATATTTGTTGGAGTATTTAATTTCTATGCATATCATCTCTATAAATTTTTCCTCTATGTCATATCTACCGTGAAAATTAATACCGTTCCGTATATATATCATTACACCTCTACCTCCTTTGTGAATCCTATCTCTACGAACAGCGAGAAACCATTAATTTTGAGATAGTCGTCACCAATCGTTGGCATAACAAATGTTTCACATAAACAATACAGGTCAAGAGGGGGCTTGTCTGCGCACAAGAACTATTTTTAACTCGTCTAATTTATTACTTAATCGATTGATATTGTGGCAAGCTACCCTTAAACCCTTATTAACATGTGGAAAAATATTAAAAAGAGTTTAATGATCAGACTGTTCAAGTTGTACATCATTGTCCTTAGTATATTTTTTACAATATGAATATTTACCTGGAGTGTCAGAAGTGAAGACTTCAAATTCGGTAATTTTCTTTTGACTACTCTCACATATACATTGCTTATTTGTGCATTTTTGTCTGTTTAACAAGGTATTATTGTCTACTACTGTGCTGTTAGCTCCACTCACATATGTACACAAGTGTGAGTGGGGTGAAAACCCTGAGCTGCTTTCTGAATGTTCATAGCCAATTTATATTTCCCAGAGTCATTGAGGTGAATCCCGTCTCCACTGATATCCTGCAAAGTTAGCTTGGAAATGAGAAACTGTAGCTTAGAGTTCGAGCCTTGTATCAACACAATACCAGTTTTGTAGAAAAACATGCTGATATAACATTCTTGTTCAGTTTTACCATATATCCGTAGCTGCTCCCCTCTTTTCCCTGATTTGATGGAAGGCTTAATTGTGGGTCAAAACACCATCGAGATGCATTTTATTGTAGTGTCTGATACTTGCATGTAGCCAATCAGCAGGACGAGTTGTCCAAAATTTCGCATTACATGGAATGTGTTTAGTCCTGACATTTGGTGTCGTAAATTCAAATGATAAGAAAAATTCAGCGTATATATTTTCAATCTGACACTTCTAACCCTTCTAACTCTAAGATATGTGCAATTATTTATTTATTTATTATGCGGCGTGTTTGTAAGCATTTAAGCACAACATGCGACACGATATATAGTTCTCAGACCAGTAATGCTTTCATGTTACAATATCGATTGCACAGTACTTTTCGAAACGTGAACATAAATGACCCTCGCAATTATAGGGTTTTATAAGAGGTAATCGCGCAAACAATCAAAGCACACCCCTTCTACACCAGCACATATGAGACATTAAACCAATGTCGATTCAATATTGAGCCATCATCTGCAACGCTGACCCAACAATAAAACAACACTGGGTTAATATCTCGAATTCGTTTTTCGTTCAACAATTGAATTATTTGTAAATTTATATTCCTAAAAATATTGCACTAAATAACTGGAGAAGTAAATTATAATTTTTTTTTTTTTTAAACAGAACGGATGTACTTGCAATGTTGCAATGTACTTGTCTTCAAGTACCAAGTACTTCGTAGTGTACTTGGGTACAAGTACAAGTACATTTTTGAAGCTCAAGTACAAAGTACAAGCAATACTCGAAAAAATGTACTTAAGTACAGGTAAGTACAAGTACCGATGTACTCGACCACAACCCTGGCAGCTGGCATTATTGGATACTGTTAGCTATTTCTGATGGCGCTCGGGATGGCAGCCGACGTATAGTCGGATCAGAAAACGCGGTGAATGAATGATATACAACAGTGTCCATGGAAACGAGACACCTAACCAATTAAATTATTTTATTAGCTGAACACAAAAAAAATGTTTTTCAAGCCCTTTGGATTCCTGCTAGGGGGCCTACATCTGACACGCTATTAGCCCTAAACACACATACAGGCCTAACTGTACAAAGATTAATCTATAGCTTTTGTTACATTTCCATATCATTGACTCTTTGTCGACTTATTGCAGATGGCTACAGTGAAAGATATACACAAATTACCAAAGTGCCCGGACATAGTAGTCCAGTGGATTTTGACGAAAGCGTGTTTTGTGGTATGGACGACGTTTTATGATTGATTCTGATATTATGGGATGTCCTGAGCAGGAATCAGCCGGGTGCCACTTTGGCACCCTTGGGCGGAATTTTTTAGTGGCAAAAACAAAATGGCCGCCAGATATTTCAAGGTCAAATATGATTTTTTAACAAATGAAGCCAGGAACAAGTGTAATACCTCATTTTCATGTGATTTTGACTGGGCAATCCATTTCTTGCATTATTTTTATCATTCAAGGTCATCTTCAAGGTCAAAAAGTCAATTTCAAGGTCAAATAAGCAACAATACCATTTTTAAAAATCAAAGCTTGGAACATGTGTAATACTTCTTTTTCATGGGATTTTGTCTGAAAATGCATTACGGTATTATATCGGTGATCCAATATCTTCATCGAGGTCGAAAGGTCATTTACAAGGTTCAAAACAAAATGGCCGCCGATATTTCAAGGTCAAATATGATTTTTCAACAAATAAAGCCAGGAACAAGTGTAATACCTCATTTTCATGTGATTTTGACTGGGCAATCCGTTTCTTGTATTATTTTTATGACTCAAGGTCATCTTCAAGGTCAGAAAGTCCATATCATGGTCAAATAAGCAAAAACACCAGTTTTAACAATTAATGCTAGTAATATGTGTAATACCTCTTTTTCACGGGATTTTGGCACGAAAATCCATTTATGGTATAATTTTGGTGATCCAAGGCCATCTTAAATGTCGAAAGGTCATTTCCAAGGTTGAAAACAAAATGGCCGCCGATATTTCAAAGTCAAATATGATTTTTCAACAAATGAAGCCAGGAACAAGTGTAATACCTCATTTTTATGTGATTTTGACTGGGCAATCCGTTTCTTGTATTATTTTTATGACTCAATGTCATCTTCAAGGTCAAAACGTCAATTTCAAGGTCAAATAAGCAAAAGTACCCTTTTAAACAAATAAAACTAGGAACATGTGTAATACCTCTTTTTCTTGGGATTTTGTCTAATACATCCATTTATGTTAATGCGATTTTGTCTGAAAAATCCATTCGTGGTATTATTTTGTCGATCCAAGCTGATCTTCAAGGTCAAAAGGTCATTTCCAAGGTAAAAAATGTAAAAATTTAATATTTAAGAAACAAAATAGGAAGAAGTGTAATATGTCTTTTTGGTGTGATTTTTTACTTAATAATCTATTCCTGAAACTATTTTGATGATAAAAGGCCAACTTCAAGGTCAAAAGCTCAATTTCAAGGTCAAGTAAAGGAGAAAATAATTTTTAACAAATACATGTGTAAAAACCTCTTTTGTCGCAGGATTTTGAGTGAAAAATGTCTTTTTTCTATTACTTCGGTGATTAGAAGTCATCCTCAAGGTAAAATATAGTTTTTAACATATGTGCTAGAAATTGAAGCACACATAATACTTTGTGTTTGGTTTGATTTTGACTGGATAATCTAATTATGTTTTTTTTTGCCTAGATAATCCAATTATGATTAAACAAGCTCGAGGTGAAGAGATCGACGAGAGGCATTGAAGGGCAATTAGCGAAGAGGTGTTCAAGAGTGAAGGAAAAGCTTTAGCGATCGATGAGGAGGCATTAAAGGGCAATAAGAAGGCGCTAAAGTACAATGAAAAGGCATTAACGGCAATGATAAGACATATTTAAGGGAAATGAGGAGGCGTTAATGGGTGACAAGAGGCGTTACAGAGCGACCAAGGGCGTTTTAAGGCGACAGAAAGGCATTAAGGGGCTATGCAGATGCGCTAAAAGGAGACAAGAATGTGTCTTCGTAGTTTTTAGGTTAACACGTCTTCTTTGCAATTGAAGGCCTTTCCGTCGCCTTTACCGCCTCTTCTTCGCCCTGAACATTCATTTAGTTTACCGCTTCTTTGTTGCAATTGAAGGCTTTTCCGTCACCCTTTGATGCCTCTTCTTCGCCCTGAACGCCTCTCCATTGCTCTTTTACTTAACCGTCGCGTTTTAACGCCTCTTCATTTATTTTGAACGCCTTTCTATGGCTTTTTGACACCTCCCTATCACGATTTAACGTCTCTGTGGCACATTTGACGCCTCTCGTTGCCCTTCAATGCTTTTGGGTCGACCTTCCTATTTTTTCCGTCGCCCTTTTACGCCATTTTTTGTGCAATTTAACGCCTCTTCCTCGCCCTTTACCGGCTTCCCATAGCCATTTAACGCCTTTCCATCACCATTTACAATCTTTCCATCGCCATTTAACGTCTTAGCATTACCATTTAACGCATCTGCAGAGCTTTTTGACGTCTTTTCATCAACCTTAAGTACATCCATCAATCTTGTTTATTGCCCTTTACCGACTTTCCATCGCTCTCTGACGTCTCTCTGTCACCATTTAATTCTTCTCAGTTGCCCTTTAGCGATTCTCCGTCATCTTTAACGCCTTCTTATAACCCTGAAACACATATTCATCACCCTTTAACACCACCCCATCACTTGTTAACGTAATTCTGCTGTCATTTAATGCTTCCTAGTCACCCTGCAACGCTGCGCAATAGCCCTTTAATGCCACCCCGTCACCTTTTTACGCATCCCGTCCATTTTTAGTGCCTTTTCTTAGCCCTTTAGCGTCTCCTCGTTGTCCTTTAACTCCTCCTCATTGCTCTTCAACGTCTCCTCACTGCCCATTAACGCCTCCCATCGCCATTTACCGCATCCGCAGCGCGTGTTAGCGACACACCATGACCCTTTATTGCATATTCATCAGCCTTTATTACTTTTCCGTCACCCGTTGGACATCTGCATCACCATTCAACGCTTCTTCGTCGCCCTTTAGCAACTCTATGTTGTCCTTGGTGCCTTCTCCTCACCCTCACACGCCTATCCATCATACTTTATTACCTCCCCAATGCCCGTTAGCGCTTTTCCATCGTCATTTAACGTTTCATAGTCGCCCTTTAACGATGCCTCATCACCCTTTACCGCCTTCCCCTCACCATTTAACACTTTCCCATCATCATTTAGCGCCTCACTATCGCCCTTTAACGTGCATTCACGTCGCCATTTAATGCATCTGCAGCGCCTTTTAGCGCCTCCCTATCAAACTTTATTGCATCCACATCACTTTTAAAACTTTTTTTGGACCTTTAACGCTTTTCCATCGCTCTTTGACGTCTCTCCGTCACCATTTACTGCTTTTCCGATGCCCTTTGGAGATTCTCAGTCGTCTTTGATGCCTTCTCATCACCCTTAGACACCTATTCATCATCCTTTAGCACCTCCCTATCACCCGTTAACATACTTCCACTGTCATTCAACGCTTCCTTGTTACCGTTTCATAGTCCTTTCATGCCACCCCGCCACCTTTTAATGCATCCTGTCGCTCTTTAGCGCCCCTTTTTGCCCCTTCAAGCCTTTTCGTTGCCTTTCAACTCCTCCTCATTGCTCTTTATTGACTACTCATTATCTTCTAACCCTTTTTAGTCGCTCTTTAGCACCTCTGGGCGCCTTTTAGTGACTCGTTGACACCCTTTAATGCCTCCACATTGTCTTTTACCGACTCTTTGTGGCCTTTTCGCACCTCCCCATTGAACTGTTATGTTTTTCATCGCTCTTTGACACCTCTCCGTCACCCTTTGATGCCTTCTAGTTGTCCGATCATTCCACTTTGATGATGTTTAATCATTAAAACCCTGCTAGAATTAGATTATCCAGTTAAAGTCACATCATATTTGTGCTTAGGCCTACCTGACCTTGAAATTGACACACAGCCCTTAAAAATAACCTTTAATCATCAAAATAGTAGCAGAAATTACACTAAAAAGAAGTACTACACTTTTTGCTATTTATGTTTGTTAAAAATCATACTTTTTATCTCGGAATTGACTTTTGATGACATACGTTCCTAGCTGTTTTTGTTAAAATTGATATTTTCTCTTACTTTACCTTGAAATTGACCTTTTGGCCTTGAAGATGACCTTGAATAATCAAAATAATTTTAGATATGTAATGGCACGAAAAAGAGGTATTTCACATGTTCCTAGCTTCATTTGTTAAAATAGTAATTTTGCTTAGTTGACCTTGAGATTGACTTTTTGACCTTGAAGATGACATTGAGTCATGAAAATAAGGCACGAAATGGAATGCCCGGTCAAAATCACATGACAATACGGTATTACACTAGTTCCTAGCTTCAATTGTTGAACAATCATATTTGATCTTGAAATATCTGGTGGCCGTTTTGTTTTCGACGGAAATGACCTTTTGACCTTGAAGATGACCTCGGATCACCAAAATAATACCATAAATGGATTTTTCAGACAAAATCCCATGAAAAAGAGGTATTACACATGTTCCTACCTTTAATTGTTAAAAATGGTATTTTTGCTTATTTGACCTTGAAATTGACCTTTTGACCTTGATGATGACATTGAATCTTAAAAATTATACAAAAAATGGATTGTCCAGTCAAAATCACATAAAAATGAGGTATTACACTTGTTCCTGGCTTCATTTGTTGAAAAATCATATTTGACCTTGAAATATCTGGCGGCCATTTTGTTTTTGCCCTTAAAAAATTCCGCCCAAGGGTGCCAAAGTGGCACCCGGCTGATTCTTGCTTAGGATATCCCCTAGAACCAGAATCAATCATAAAACATCGTCCATACCGCGAAACACGCTTGAGTTAAAAAATGCCATTTGACAACTGGACTATAGTTGTGGCAGGAGGGGGAATGGTCGGTGCTGCATTAGCCACTCTATTTGCCAGAGATGGGAAACAGGTCGTGGTCATTGATAAAGACATGGGAGAACAAGAAACCACGACTGGAGAAGGATTACAAACTGGAGCATATAAAGCTCTGCAGAGGATGCAGCTTGAAGGTAGATATTTATTCGTGGCAGATAATTATTCATGGTAGATATGTTGTGGTAGTAATATCATCCCGCATATCAGCCCGACCTTGTTTTATTCCGCAGAGAGTCATAGAACTGTGTCGTTCTGGGGCCACAGGCCCAAGGGATGACACAGATCCATGACTTGAGGTCTAGTTAGCACTAGGTTTAGGCCTAATAGACTACTGACAGAGACAATCTTACAACTTTGCAACTTCAGATAATATTAGCTATAATTATCATGGCTTAAGTCATCGAGACCGTATGGGTGGCGATGAGGTCACCTGTTGTTCTGAAACGTTCTATTTTTAGCTTTCACTTGTTGTTCTAAAATGGTAGACCCACGTTCTATTTTTGACTTGATAAATCGGCTTAACCGTGAATATTATAATAAATAAATTTAGTCACGAAAAGTACAGTTATTTTTAGGTAATTTGACAGCCTGTGACATAATTTGACAATATTTCAATACGGATTCAAAAAGTCCAAAAACTTCGGCTGATTCAGAAAACAGATGTCTGATGGCTAGCTGAAATAATATTGTTGAGCTAAAGAATGTCCAGCGCTGACTGGCCTGCTCGCCGTGCTCGCCCAGAGCCGTTGTCTACTCGGTTAAGCCAATAGCCGTCAAATTATTCAATTTGAATTTTCACTCACTTGAAGTTGTGTCTCGCTGACGCGATCCATAACTTCAAGTGAAAATTATTCAGATTTGACAAAATGAAGATCAACTGTTTTTCAAATATTGCTGATTGATGTCACATTTTATCTCTAACATGTCTAAAAGGTGGTACTTGAAGTGCTAATAAAAAATGACAACCCTAAAATATGCGGCACCGGCGGTTAGAGGGTTAAAAAGTGTCCATCTAAAATGTCTAAGCATAATACAAAATATTTGTTAGCCCAGCAAAGATTAAGAAGGCTCATTCAGACTTTTTTATTGTTGATCCAGCATAGTAGACAGTAGACCAAGATTAATAGGTTCTTGTTTGGACAGTAGATTATGACTTTATAATTAGCTAAAATAATAATTATTTTTGTGTGTTTTATTCAACATGGTTTATCATTAATCTGAAAAGTAGTAAGTGCCTACATGGGAACTAAGCAGTTACTGTCTTTTGGTCTTAGTCGAACTAAACTTTTTCTCAGTTTAGCTCCTCTACTATAGAACGACAAGTGAGCCAGTTGGCCACCCATACGTCCGCATATCCGCTTATCAGCCTTCCTGCAGACAACAGAGGCCCATGAGAGCGCAATCAGTTGTACAAATGATATAAAATAACAACATATTTTTTATCATGTAAATTAACATTTTTTATTTATTTGTTTCATTGCGGGAAATTGCAATACTTATATAGAAGTTTACTCGTTTGTTTCCTGTTATTTTAGATTCAGTTAAAGGTATAGAAGCCCAGACACGTAAGGAGTTTCACATAGTAACCAGTGAAGGTCAGGTGGCTTTGACGATGGATCCCAAAACCCTCTGTATACATCACGGACGATTTGTTCAGAAATTGAGAGAAATTGCCAGAGAGGAGAAAAAGTACTTTTACATTTTTTTCACTTTGTTTAGTTGAGTAAATCATGTTATTCTCACACTTTGTGCTCTGATATTCAAATCAAATATAATCCCACAACCATCTTTATACATCATGGACGATTTATACAGAAATAGAGAGAAATTGCCAGAGAGGAGAAAAATTACTTTTACATTAGTTTCACTGGGTTTAGTAAAATGAGTGAAATGATTATGTTATTCTCACACTTTGTGCAGTGATATTCAATGACGTATACCGTATTTATACATTTTTGCATCTTATAACCTATAATTATGTCATGTATGTGTGATCGTGTAAAATAATATAAACGTTCGATGTCCAATGAATAAGGTGTCGAATTAACCCTTGAAGCGCTGAAATATATCTGTAAAAACCATGGAGATTAAAGGTTTTTTTCAATTTGAAATCATCATAAATGTGTTAGTTAGCTCTTTCAGATTTATTTGAATACCTATGTTATGGGTGTACGACCATTATAAATATTTGTACAGTTTGAGTGCTAGGATCAAGGAAAATATAATCATTCTATTTTCCTTTCTGGGATTGACTTTTGACGTCTAAAGTGGATCATCGCGCTGTAAGGGTCAAATAAAAGCTTACCCATTATTTATTGGACGATGGATTTTTTTCGTCAAACATACACGTTGGGTTCACTTGATAATTTTAGGTGGTGAACGATACTGAATGATCCTCGGGAGTAGAACAATAACTATGTATTTGTCAATTTTCACCATGTAATACACCCAGGGCTAGAATTTAGCAATATGTGTCTTGAGGTTAACCCATTAGCCGCCAAATTATTCAATCTGAATTTTCACTCACTTGAAGTTGTGTCTCGCTGACGCGATCCACAACTTCAAGTGAGTGAAAATTATTAAGATTTGACAAAGTGGAGGTCAATTCTTTTTAAACCTTGCTGATTGATGTCGCATTTTATCTTTAACATGTTTAAAATGTGGTACTTATTGTGCTAATAAAACATGAAAACCCGAATATATGCGGCACCGGCGGTTGAAGGGTTAATGTCAGTGGGATCAGTTTCTATATCTGACTTGATCAAAGTGTAGGCCAATAGTATGTAAGTAAGTATTTATTTATTATAGTGACATGCATGTATACAACATAAGACATAAATATCATGGTCATGAACAATAGGATATGCCGGGCCAATTTGGTTTATAATGACACTTTATAAAAGGTTACAACAAACAAAACGTATACAGTGTGCTTGTATGAGCTTGCGTGATTCAGATTTGTGTTTATTGTACTACAGCAGGGGTAGGTTTAAAAATCTGTCATTGATTTTCACAGAGTTCATTTTATCGAGGGTTTTGTAACCGGTTTGGTTCAGAAAGATGGAGTCGTCAGAGGATTACGGTATAGAGTAAAAGGAGCTGAAGTAGAAAAAGTAAGTTATTGTCATAATATATAAAAACTGACTTAGTTTATATACATGATAACTACCTAGCCTAGAATGAAATTAAATGGTAATTATATAGATATATGTTTCCCGCTCTGTAACCTGAGATACAATAACTACTTAATTAGTCTTATACCTCCAAAATATATACAGATTATTTTTAATTTTCTAGAGTATGACAAAACAAATTGTTGCTTCAAAACTCTTTGTATTTTCAGGAGATATTAGCACCATTAACAGTATGTGCTGAAGGCAGGACTTCTAAATTACGGTCTACATTCAGCCAAGACAATGCTAATAGATATAAAGTAAGAATACATAACCTGGAATTTGAGTGTGGTGCAAATAAACCGTCTGTGTTTTATCTGATAACTCGTACGACCAATTCGTACGAATCCTTATTTTATACTGCGTCATATAGTTTCGCCAACACCTCCTTACGAAATTGGCTGAGTTACCATTTTATTCCTGTGAACGCCTTACTGTCGCCTCAGGACCTCCTTGAGACGTTGGTACGAGTGCCATACGAATGTTTGCATTCGTACGGCGTTCATACCAGCGCTGGAAGGGGCTCGTAATAACAACTTGATTAATCATTATGGCATGCTTACGATAGGGATGGTGCTATTATTGAGGTCGGTAGTTCTATCCTGTAAAAGTCTGATCACAATGTCCCGTGAAAACGTCATGCCAACGATTTTTTAAAATTTCTTGGAGCTTTTTCAGGATGGACGTAAGAATAAACAGTAATTCTTATTTCGCTCTTAACCTCGTAGCTAGGTCTTGGACATGTCTAAGAGCTATACGAAAGCCTCAAGACAACATCTTGCCTGAAAGGGACACCTTAAGAGCTACGTGTATGATGTTATTTTGTTCTTACGGAGCTATTTCAGCGACACGAACGCCGCACAAACTTAAAGCTCCAAATTTTTTCGCCGTTCGTAGACATTCGTACGCCATCCATACGAAAAACAATAATTAAAAAATGCGAAGTAAACGGCAACCTTACCAACTTCGTAATAAGATTGTAAGAAGTGAAATCAGAAAGATACGAACATCGTACGATCACTTTAGGATCACTTGCGGCTTTCTCAAGATGATCGTAAGAAAACAGTAATTATTCCGCTCTTAACCTCGTAGTCAGGTCTTGGACATTTTTAAGAACTCTACAAAAGCCTAAGGAAACTTTTCAGCGTAGAGTGGACGTACGATCGCCTTAGCAACACCTTAAGAGCTGTGTACGATGCTATTTTGTTCTGAAGGAGCTCTTTCAGCGTTTGCAGACGCCTTACAATTTGTCGCTCGTAAAAATTCGCGCGTCATCCCCAAGATTGTAAGACATGAAACGAAAATCTACAAACATCGTGTATCTGTGTTAAATCCTACCAATGACCAATGACTGTTCCCATGGTGTTCTTACAGTGTTCTTCGTATATAGTTCGTAGGGTGTTCTATAAGGCGATCGTACATGCATGTCAACCCTACGACGAGCGGTTTCCTTGAGGCGTTCGTAGAGTTCTTAGACATTTCCAAAACCTTTTAACGAACTAACGAATACGAAGGGTTTTTTGCATATCTCCATCTCGCTAGGAAAGTAAAGTATCATTTTTGAAAAATGTTGACCCCTAGTTTTTTGCGCCCACGTAAAGTTTTGAATTTGACCTCTGGCGGAAATTTTGAATTTAAAAAAAATCATGAACTATTCAAAAACCCATGAACGTTCATAGACGTTCATCAAAGTGTTTTGTTCATGAATATTTCTTAACCACAAATAGGACCGTTCATGACGGATAATCAATGAACATTTATGAACGTTCAATAAATGGGGTTTTCAACAATTCATGGACATTATTGAACAACTAATGGGGCGTTCATCAAATTAACCAGTTCATTAACTTGTTTTTTATTCCTTTAAACTGTCAACTTGTTCATGAACTTGGGTTGTTTTTTATGAACGGTCATGAACTCAGATAACTCATGAACCAGATGTAGTCAATGAACGTTATTAAATGTGTTCATGAGCTATTCATGAACATTTCTGAACAATGAATGAGACGTCCATGAAATTCATAAACTGTCAACCTGAAGTCTCGGAGCCTTCGTTCATGAAATAGATGAGCCAGAAACACTAACTGAGTTCATGAAATAAATTCATGTTGATATTCATAAATGTTCACGAATCGTTCATGAAAACAGCAACCTAATTAAGCTTTAAAACATGATCATTTTGTTAAATAATAAAAGTACCACGAGTACAAGTGAGAGTACTATTATTTTTAAAAGAGATGCACACCATATTCATTTGTTGACCGTTACATGTGTATACAGCCAGATGGACACCAAGTGGCAGTAACGATGAAGACAGATGCTGTGAAAGACAGCGTCTCTTCACGCTTCATAGACTGTGCTCCTGGATGCATAACTTATTATCCGCACTCTAGAGACTGGCAGAGAGCTCTGGTGGATGTGCCTTCACAGTACAAACAGGATCTGCCCAAAACTAAAATATTCCTGGAGAGTCTCACCTCGAAATTGCCAGGTATATAATACTTCCTGCAAAATTTGGTTTTCTTTACATGTATGTGTCACACCCAGTAGGGCATGTAACAGCGATACGGCAGTCTTGGTGATCCGAATAGTGTAGAAAATGAGAATGTGGTATTTTGTATTTGAAAAACTGTCGTCAGTTTCTAGTTCTATGTTTCTCATACTTATAGTTCGTAACACTAATCATAAATAATAAATTTACTCATCCAGTTTGAGTATGTGCCCTAATGCTCCATTCATTCATTCATTCATTCATTCATTCATTCATTCATTCATTCATTCATTCATTCATTCATTCATTCATTCATTCATTCATTCATTCATTCATTCATTCATTCATTCATTCATTCATTCATTCATTCATTCATTCATTCATTCATTCATTCATTCAATCATTCATTCATTCATTCATTCATTCATTCATTCATTCGTCCATTCATTCATTCATTCATTCATTCATTCATTCATTCATTCATTCATTCATTCATTCATTCATTCATTCATTTTGTTATTCATTCTTTTAATAATTCTTACATTCTAGTGGACATGCTAAGAGGATTCGCACTGCACTTTTTAGGGCAAGCATGACACTTGGAATGGTTGTTCCTTAGATAAAAGTAACACTTTTTATTCAAAGAGACAAGTTGTCTCTATGTCTAATTAGCCCTAATTAGCGTAGTTTAAGCTAATTAGCTAGACAAATGTTTTTTTATTAGTTTTTACACAAATTCATCCAGAAACATGTGAGACATATATATTTAGGCTAATTGACAGTGGGAAATATATTTTTTGTATATCATTTTAATATTTAGGGAACATCTGGACCGTCTAATCTAATATTAGGTACCCATATGTTATGTCTTTAACATACTATGCTTACCACTTTGATACATCGGTTGAACTACCTCCCTCGTGTGGGAAACCTATTTCTTGACAAGATGTTAGGCTGGTTTGCTATATTTTGTCCTATTTGCTAACTTTTAAAGATACAACTGTGCATTATATAATAAATGTAGGTCATCATTTGCAGTTACTATTTAATTCATACCAACAGTAACATGGTGACAAATGCAATACAGTCTTGTTAAAATTGTCTTTATTGATTTCTAATTTTTCTTTTGTGATTTTTCGTAATGCAATATGGCTACTTCTCACCATCTTGGTACGCCCATTTTATTAGAATGTTAAGCTTAATGTTATCATTGGCTTACTACTTTGGATGCATTAATTCAAGATGACAGAAGCAGATTGCTATGGGCACATTGCATTGATTGGAACTTATGCTTTATATGTCGGTCTGACAAAAATGAGCAACTTTTAAACCATCAAAATTTATTAAATTGCGTGTTGATCCACAGGTCTTTTCAAGAGATGCTGAGCGATATTTCATAGCAAAATGACTTAGGTAAATCGCCAACCTCCGAAGCTGTAGATGGTGGTGGTAGAGTAGAACTAATGATTGAACACAATGTAAAATGGCACACAAACTGTAGAACAGGTTGAAAGGGTTACAGCGAATCACAGATACATACCCATCATGTGGAGACCCGCTGAATGCGTCCAGTAGCATCATGAGGAAGTAGAGTTAATTTATTGACCAGAAACAGTAATTTGCTATTTCTGAAAGACACCTATTTCGGAAAGACACCATGATAAGAAGAACTGACTGAAAGCCTGTACATTACATCTAACGTGACAGATGCTGCTGACAAAATTGAATCCCTCTCTGAGGGACATGCCATCAAGGTATTTAATCAAAGAACATGCCTTCAATGAGGTGATAGACTATGTGGAGGGTCACATGGGGTATTGGGCTGCTCTGAACATGGCTGTTCTGACACTTAGGTGCAATAAATGACAGGAACGCGCACCACATGACTAGGAAAAGGAGTTATCCACCTTATCTCTGATATCACAGTTAGGGCTACATATTTCAACACGACGCTGGCAGCTGATGTACCAGAAAGATAGGCAATTGAAGATCTCAAGAAAATGTAAAATTATCGAAAAGCAGATGTGAAGATCTAAGCACAAGCTGCTGAGATACAGCGACGGGAAACTTGTTATAAGAGACACATGTGTTCTGAGATACAGCAACAGGAAACATTTTATAAGAGATACATGTGTTCAGGCTCATTTAGCAGTGATTGAGAATCAGATACATACAGTAGCTACTAGCTAGTCATCATACGGTAGATACTGAAACCCTCCTTCACTTGATGCTAGATGGTCCGAGCATTTGCCGAGCACCCGCCGGAAGTATCGCTACAAGTAGAATTATCCATAACTGATGAAAGTTATTATGAGAACAGGCAATGAGTCATTGGTGAACATACTGGCTGAGCGTGGGCTAAACATATCTCATGATCACTTGTGTCGGCTTTGATCAACTCAGTCATCACTTTATGGGAGGGTCTAGGCCTACGTTCCCAATGCGGCTGCACAAAATACTGTAAGTCAAGTTTTTTTTCTAATTGTGGGTGTAAGGGAAATGTTTACATGTATACCCAAAATAGATGAACATCTGTTTTGCTACGGCAAAGTTATATATGACAGTATAGTTGTCATTTTGTCTATTATAGTAAAACATCTGCAATATATACTTTCCAATGTTATAATACTTGTTTCGTTTCTATATATACCAGTAACAACATTGAATGGCCATCATAGTCTTAAGAAAACATCTCTCACTTAAAGGCCCATACCCAGGCTAAAATCATAAAATAAACCGGTGATTTTATTTTCGCTTCTTAATATGACCATATGATGTAAACATATCCATAGACTAGAACTGCAAAAGTTTTTTTTAATTTTTGTGATGCGCATTTACCAGTTATAGGCTAGATATAGAGAAGAAATTCATGATTTCTTATTTTAGACAACTATGTCAAAAATAAGAAATAAGGGAAGTTCGATTTTTTGATGATTTCAGCCTCAGTTAGTCCCTTTAAGGTATATAAATCAATTTTGAGACAAGTGTATGTATCGCCATTGTTTTCAAATGTGCAATCTGTAAAACATTGAAGATGGTGACAGTCCAACTGCCATCTTTGATTTTTACGTCACGATGGTCACTAAGTCATGAAGTAACATCGGAAATGAATCTCTTGTTAGTGTTTCCGTGTAAACTTATCCAAAAATTAAAAATGATCTAAATTTTACAGTAAAATAACATAATTTATGGTACTTCTGCCAATTTTGAAGGTCAAGGTGTCAACGGAATGTTTGACTAATACCACAAATCAATTCCCCAATGTCAAATTATCCCAAATCCATACTTCACTCATTTTTCTGAGTGAGTTTGGATGAAAGTATGATATCGCATTTTTTCAGAAATTAGCATAATCTATGCTAATTAGGGATAATTATATATGGATACAACTTGATGAAAAGTTTTGTTTGGACCTAAGGATCATCCATACCAAATGGCATGCTTGCTCTAAAAAGTGCAGTAGTTGGCCATTTTAGAGCCCTTAGCATATCTACTTTTCATTTTTCCATTTATTCACTCATTCATTCATTCATTCATTCATTCATTCATTCATTCATTCATTCATTCATTCATTCATTCATTCATTCATTCATTCATTCATTCATTCATTCATTTTTGTATGTGCACCAAAGAGGCTAATTGTAAAGCCTCAAAGTGGTTTGCAAAGCTCGCTTCATTCATTCTTTCATTGGACGTGGCACTGTTTTATCTAGTTCTTTCTAACATGGTGCAGCGCCATGTTGCCCTTCATGTGCGCCATGCTGCCCTTCTAATATTGAGACAGTGAAATGCCTCTTTGAACTGTTGTTACGTCATATTCAACCTACCAAGGTCGTTGTGACTGGAAAACGCCCCAGTCACTGATGTCGCGCATTCACACATATGACACAATCCCTGATAACGGCCTGTATGTAGGCCTAGAGTATTAGGGTGTATATGGGTGAAAGTTAGAACAAATTCATAAGCTGAAAATTACAGCAATGTTCAGAAAATTATTCCCTACAGCATACTAAAAATCCCCAGGAATCCATCCAGGGCCTTTTGGGATGGCATCCAAAATGACCGCCAATTTCACTATTTGTCGTATCTCGGGTTTAAATAATCATATAAATGCAAATGAAGAGTCTGAACATTTGTTTTTGGGGCGAGGAATTCAATTTTGATATTATATTAATAAGATTTATCGTTTACATTAACAAAATCAATAACAACATCTGTCGATTTATGCAAACAACCACTTGTACACCCAAAATATTCGAACCAAAGTTTTTTCACCTATGGGATGTACTTAATAGCAAGAAAAAAATCTATCCAAATCTGACTAACGGAAAGGTGTTAAATCCAAGATGGCCGCCAATGACACTAATAAAATAAATTGATATGAATAATTTTATAGTGTATAACTTGTTTTGTGTCTACTGAAAAGTATCAAGTGTGGTGGAATTCACTGGCATAATGTCTTGATGTCCGAATTATAACGATACTACCAGCATCATTTGTTTGTATGGTGATGTGGGTAAAACTTGTACAAAATTCATGGATATACAGCAGTTATTCCGACATTTATTAATGTAATTGAACGAATATTGTTGACTCATCACCAAACAAGGAGCATTGGTCAATCTTGTAGAAAAATGATTTAATGTTATTTGTAAAAGAACAGTTTGCCCTTTTCAAAAAGATATATTTCAGATCATACATGGGACAAGGTCTAATATACACTGACATAAAGAGGAACCCATTAAATGCTCAACTTTTGGTTAAGTTTGTGATTTTAAATAGATAATATAATTCTGGTAGGTTTCTAATGATTAAAGTTTTGCTACTTGTATTGCTCAAGGAAAAATAATCATTTTCACTTTTTGAAAGTGTAATTTTTAACCAAGAATTGCAAGGAATAACAAATGGAGAGGCGCTAAAAGAAAGGCGTTGAAGCGGCGTTAACGGGCAATGTGAAGGCGTTAAATGACAACGAATAGGAGTTAAAGTTTGACTGGGTGTGGTAAAAGGTGGTGGAGAGGCACTAAAAGGCGACGAGGAAGCGGTAATGAATGACACAGCTGCGTTAAAGAGAGATTGGGTGCGGTGAAGGGCGACATAAAAACATTAAAGGGGATGAGAAGGCGTTGATTTTCAAAATAAAATTAATACAAGATATTCAAGATGACCTTTAATCATCAAAAATTAAACTTCCTAAAGTTTGATCTTGGAATTGACTTTTTGATATTTAAGAATCACCACAAATTGATTCTCTATTCAAAATCACATCAAAAATAAGTATAACATTTGCTGCCATTTGTATATATTAAAAATAATATTTTTAGAAATTGACTTTTTGACCTTGAGAGTCACCTTGAATCACAAACATAATACCATAAATGGATTTTCCAGTCGAAATCCCATGAAAATTAGGTATTACAGTCATGTTCCTAGTTTTATTTGGTAAAAATAATATTTTCGATTACTTTACTTTGAAATTGACCTTTCAACATTGAAGATGACCTTAAATCATGAAAGCAATACAAGAAATTTTTATTTCAGTCAAAATTACATGAAAAAGAGGTATTGAGCTTCTTGTTCCTACGCTTACGATGTTGCTAATTGAGACTTTGCAAGTACATTTCTCACCAAAAATATAAGCTCAAATGTATATGTAAAAAAATCACTAGAAATATTACATTAGTGCTGAAATATTGTTGAAATCAAATTCCTCGCACCCCCCCCCCCTAAAAAAAACCCAACAACATATATTTAGACTCATTAATGACATTTTATGATTATTTAAACCCAAGATATGACAAAATGTGAAATCGGGGGTCATCCTGGAAGCCATGTTGAATTTGTCAAAAAGCCCAGGGTGGATTCTTGAGGACCTTTAGTATGTTGTAGGGGATCGTTTTTTTAACGTTTCATGAAATTTTCGGCTTGTTATGAATTTGTTCAGGTACGAAACCTAATACTCTTGGCCTACTGTGTACATGGTGGTGATAACTGGCGATGTTCAAATACGTAACTGATTCTATTTATATCCTTAAATGGGGAGGAGGGCGGGGGTGTTGGAAACGCCTACCTGGGTGCCCGGCGTGCATTATAAGGTGCCCATAATGATAGGTGGCGCCATGATACTTTTGAATCCTAGATGAAACACTGCATGCAATTAAAGTTCCAATCTTCCGTTTTTAGTATATGCAGAAAATAACCTAAAGCCCCATTCATTTACTCATTTTTTCCTTTCATTTTTTGTATGTACACAAAACTGTACGAAAAGGCCACATTTATTCATTTAATGTGTGTATATACACACATTGTGTATATACACCTAAGTGTCTTAAAACCTCATTCATTTACAGCAATCTTTGTATGTGTACAACTATGTCTTTACAGCCCATTCACATTCATATTATTCACAGGAGAGTTGCGGGAGGCGTACATGGAAGCCGTTGAAGCCGGACGTTATACCACAATGGTTATGAAATACGGACCTGCCCGAGTGGAGCTGATCCCAGGAGCCCTTCTGATCGGGGATGCCCTTAATACAAGACACCCTGTCGTAGCATCAGGAATGGGAGTCTGTACTAGAGACGTGGAGCTTATACACAGGATCCTGAAAGACACAGATCTAACTGATAAACAGGTAGAAACAAGGATGAGTGAGTGAGTGAGTGAGTGAGTGAGTGAGACGACTATTGAATAAGGATGTTAACCACATTATGGTTATCCTTATTAGCGAAAAACGTGTTTTTTTACCTGTAATATCATATAAAAACTCACTAATTAAAACAAGTCTCTTTTGTGATAAACGTACAGTGTTTATAAATCTCTGGTATTGCAGGCTGTACAGAGAGGTATACAGGTTTTCCTGGGCGAGCGAAGACGATATTCTGTGGGAATCAACACCTTCACCTACATCATGCATCACCTCACCGCTAATCCCAATCGTATGTGAAATATAAAATAACATACATGTATAAATAATACTGCTAAGACCGCCCCAATGTAATTATTAGTTCTTTGGGCACTGAAATGGGAAACAAGTTAGCGGCTTTGAACGTGTTTTGAAAATAAATTGTGGTTATAGAATCTTTAGCCGATAAATCAAGGGAACGTCCATGCCTGTTATGGCATTATCATATCATAGATATAATAATACGATTTGATAGATGAGGGTATGACGGAGTAAAAAAATAATTTTCGGAAAATATATACAGTATATATACAATAGTTGAATTGTCAAGATGCGAGAAATAAGTAATTGCTTATTAGCTCATATTAACTGTTAACTGAAATATTGACGATAATATGCAGACATTTATCTACGTGTACCGTCATACTACGTGAGATACACCTATTTAATTGTATTATCTTATGTACACACACAGCTTACATCACCAAACTGAAGAATGGGATGTTAACATATTACGCGATTGACGTGAAAAGAACGGAAGCTTTTACCGACATGTTTACATCGTAAGTGACCGAATCATAGTCTGTAAATTTAAATCACTTATCAGTATGAAAAAGTGGATTTTGTTTAGAGGTGTATCCCCCACTTAATTGTCATCTGATTAATTTCTGAAATCAGAAATTTCGTCTCTGTATCTCGCTTAACTGGTAAATGCACAACACAAAAATTATAAAACTGGTCATTTTATTTCTATATAAGTTACTCCACTGTGTAATGCCTGTATTCCACCCAGAAAACACGAGGCGCTGACCCAGTGATGGTTTGATGTTGGGCCAACGTCGTAGACGATGTGCCAACATCAACCCAACATTGGATCAATGTGTCGGGTTTTCTATGTATGACTCGTTGAAAAACATGCAGCGAAACGTCATTTATGGTTATTTTATTTCTATAGCGTAACACTGTTTTAACGCAATAATTAATAACGCAATGATTAATAACAGAGTCGGGGGTCTTGTCAAGTTGAATTTTTTTTTAAAAATCAGGGTAATTTTTTTTTAAACATGTACACAAACAAAACCCACAAAAAAACCACAAAATAAAAATAAAAAATCCGAGTTGGACCTGGACCCACCCACCCACTTCCGATTTTTTCTCGGATTTTTTTTTTTTTTTAAGTTGACAAAACCCTTTAATAGCAAGGAAAGGATCAAGAAAACAAGCTAGGGTCCTACTACACAATTGTTTTATTGTCTAACCGTTGTTCTGCAATTTCTAGTTTCAAATGAAGCAAACTATTTTAATTGATAAAAAAATAATCCGTCAAATTAGTTATCTGATTGCACTGAGTCTTTACAACAGAATATTTTGTGATTTTTTTGTATCACTTTATTTGGAATTGCCGGAACTGTACATACTGTCCTTGTGACACACGGTCAGGGATGGGATGTAGTTATGTTATATAAGTTTTATATGGCTCGTAAGCCTACTACACATTTTATATTTTACCACTGCACTGTTACGGCCGCACATATGTTTTAAGGAAGTGTGAAACAAAGTTAAATATCAGAGTAAAATATTTTGTGGTAGATTATGTGCAAAACAAATAATTCAGTTTGGGAAGTGTCTGTTATTACCAAATATGGGGAGCTGGTCATTTGAAGCAGGAACAGAGCGATAGCAATTTCAGCTTGAAAATTTAAATGATAGGAATGAACATTAGAACAAGACAAGGGTTAATTTGACAGTAACGGTATGTAGATGGTGTAGATATGAGAACATGTGTTAATTTGAAGTTAACCGTATGTAGATGATGTAGATACGATAACATGTGTTAATTTGACGGTAATTGTTTATAGATGGTGTAGATACGATAACATGTGTTAATTTGACGGTAACCGTATGTGGATGATGTAGATACGATAACATGTGTTAATTTGAAGATAACCGTATGTGGGTGATGTAGATACAATAACATATGTTAATCTGGAAATAACCGTATGTAAATGATGTAGATACGATAACATGTATAATTTGACGCTAACCGTATGTAAATGATGTAGATATGATAAGATGTGTTAATGTGAAGCTAACCGTATGTAGATGATGTAGATACGATAACATGTGTTAATTGCAAGCTAACCGTAGGCCTATGTAGATGGTGTAGATACGATAAAATGTGTTCATTTTTAGGTAACCGTATGTAGATGTTGTGGATACGATAACACGTGTTAATTTGAAGCTAACCGTATGTAGATGGTGTAGATACGATAACAAGTGTTAATTTGAAGGCAACCGTATGCAGATGGTGTAGATACGATAACAAGTGTTATTTGCAAGCTAACCGTAGGCCTATGCATATGGTGTAGATACGATAAAATGTGTTAACTTTAAGGTAACTGTATGTAGATGATTTGGATATGATAACATATGTTGATTAGAAGCTAACCGTATGTAGATGTTTTAGATACGATAATATGTGTAATTTGAAGGTAACCGTATGTAGTTGTTTGAGATACGATACCATGTGTTAATTAGAAGCTAACCGTATGTGGGTGATGTAGATACGATAACATGTGTTAATTATAAGCTAACCGTATGTGGGTGATGTAGATACGATAACATGTGTTAATTAGAAGCTAACCTAATGTAGATGTTTTAGATACGATAATATGTGTAATTTGAAGGTAACCGTATGTAGATGGTGTAAATACGATAACATGTGTTAATTGGAAGCTAACCGTAGGCCTATGTAGATGGTGTAGATACGAGAAAATGTGTTCATTTTAAGGTAACCGTATGTAGATGTTGTGGATACGATAACATGTGTTAATTTGAAGCTAACCGTATGTAGATGTTTAAGATACGATAATATGTGTAATTTGAAGGTCCGTATGTAGATGGTGTAGATACGATAACATGTGTTAATTTAAAGCTAACCGTATGTAGGTGATGTACATACGATAACATTATGATCTCTTAAAGCTAACTGTATGTAGATGGTGTAGATACGATAAGATGTGCTAATATGAAGGTAACCCTATATAGGCATATATATGTTTTAGGTATATTATGATAACATGTGTTTTAGAACAAACACCAGCTCCACTTCCACCACACGTCACATGATGACGGCCATGTTTTATGCAGTGTATTTCAACTTCAAGATGCAGGGAATATTTGGATTTCACCGCTCTGTCCTAGAAGCACCTATTCTACTCATCCAGGCGTTCATGGTCATGTTACCTTTCATAAGAGATGAAATCAACTACTTTTAAGCCTAAACATAATGCACCCGGTTACGACCCACTAATAACAACGATTGATCAATCTAACGTTTTATCGATCGATCGATCAATCAATTGATTGATTGGATAATCGATTGATTGATTGATTGATTGATTGATTAATTGATTAATTAATTGATTGATTGATTGATTGATTGATTGATTGATTGATTGATTGATTGATTGATTGATTGATTGATTGATTGATTGATTGATTGATTGATTGATTGATTGATTGATTGATTGCTTAATTGATTGATTGATTGATTGATTGATTGATTGATTGATTGATTGATTGATTGATTGATTGATTGATTGATTGATTGATTGATTGATTGATTGATTGATTGATTGATTGATTGATTGATTGATTGATTGATTGATTGATTGATTGATTGATTGATTGATTGATTGATTGATTGATTGATTGATTGATTGATTGATTGATTGATTGATTGAATGATTGATTGATTGATTGATTGATTGATTGATTGATTGATTGATTGATGGTTTGATTTATGAAAAAATTCAACATTTAAATAATGATCAGTTAGTCGATCTCTCAATTCTGAAACGTTTAATAATTGATTGATCAAATCATTGGATCAAAATCTATGAATTGAAATATTAAATAACTTAAAGATTTATTGATCACTAAATCAAAAATAATTACATAAACAATTCTGTAAATAAATGTATTTTTTAATATTTAGTCTATATATATCAGATATATACTTTAATTATAAGGAGGGATCATATGCAATATTTTAAATGATTTGAATTTTATCTAAAAATATGATTTCTGATAATGTATAAGTATTCAAAATGGCTTGACCAAGAATGATATTCTAACCCCTACTTTAAATAACAATTGAATGACGGCTGTGATAGGCTGATCTCTCATTGGTCAGGGGTAGAATACTACACGTGGTCCAATGTGGGAACAAATGAAGCATTTTGAACTTGTAGGCATATACTAACTTTACATGCGAATTCGAATCTTTTACTATCAATAATTTTTATTATAATACATATAATATATTTTTAACATAAAGTTTATTATTGTATTCTTTACTTTATATATACAGGCTATTTTTATGCCACATTTTCATATGGTAAATTCATTTTGATAAAAAAGTATCGGATCCGATGTAAGACTGTGCGGAGCCAGCCCACAGTCGATAATAGGGCTACTACCCAGCACATGTCCACATGTCCCCTGCTACCTACCCAGCACACATGAAACGTGATGTACAACCACAATACACAGGACCCCTGCTACCTACCCAGCACACATGAAACGTGATGTACAACCACAATACACAGGACCCCTGCTACCTACCCAGTACACATGAAACGTGATGTACAACCACGATACACAGGACCCCTGCTACCTACCCAGTACACATGAAACGTGATGTACAACTACAATAAACAGGTCACCTGCTACCTACCCAGCACACATGAAACTTGATGTTCAACCACAATATACAGGACCCCTGCTACCTACCCAGCACACATGAAACGTGATGTACAACCACAATAAACAGGTCACCTGCTACCTACCCAGCACACATGAAACGTGATGTACAACCACAATACACAGGTCCCCTGCTACCTACCCAGCAGACATGAAACGTGATGTACAACCACAATACACAGGTCCCCTGCTACCTACCCATCACACATGAAACGTGATATACAACTACAATACACACGACCCCTGCTACCTACCCAGCACACATGAAACGTGATGTACAACCACAATACACAGGACCCCTGCTACCTACCCAGCACACATGAAACGTGATGTACAACCACAATACACAGGACCCCTGCTACCTACCCAGTACACATGAAACGTGATGTACAACTACAATACACAGGACCCCTGCTACCTACCCAGTACACATGAAACGTGATGTACAACCACAATACACAGGTCCCCTGCTACCTACCCAGTACACATGAAAAGTGATGTACAACCACAATACACAGGTCCCCTGCTACCCACCTAGCACACATGAAACGTGATGTACAACCACAATACACAGGTCCCCTGCTACCTACCCAGCACACATGAAACGTGATGTACATCCACAATATACAGGACCCCTGCTACCTACCCAGCACACATGAAACGTGATGTACAACCACAATAAACAGGTCACCTGCTACCTACCCATCACACATGAAACGTGATGTACAACCACAATACACAGGTCCCCTGCTACCCACCCATCACACATGAAACGTGATGTACAACTACAATACACAGGACCCCTGCTACCTACCCAGCACACATGAAACGTGATGTACAACCACAATACACAGGACTGTGACTACCTACCCAGCACACATGAAACGTGATGTACAACCACAATACACAGGACCCCTGCTACCTACCCAGCACACATGAAACGTGATGTACAACCACAATACACAGGACCCCTGCTACCTACCCAGCACACATGAAACGTGATGTACAACCACAATACACAGGTCACCTGCTACCTACCCAGCACACATGAAACGTGATGTACAACCACAATACACAGGACCCCTGCTACCTACCCAGTACACATGAAACGTGATGTACAACCACAATACACAGGTCACCTGCTACCTACCCGGTACACATGAAACGTGATGTACAACTACAATACACACGACCCCTGCTACCTACCCAGCACACATGAAACGTGATGTACAACCACAATACACAGGACCCCTGCTACCTACCCAGCACACATGAAACGTGATGTACAACCACAATACACAGGTCCTCTGCTACCTACCCAGCACACATGAAACGTGATGTACAACCACAATACACAGGACTGTGACTACCTACCCAGCACACATGAAACGTGATGTACAACCACAATACACAGGTCCCCTGCTACCTACCCAGCAGACATGAAACGTGATGTACAACCACAATACACAGGTCCCCTGCTACCTACCCAGCACACATGAAACGTGATGTACAACCACAATACACAGGACCCCTGCTACCTACCCAGTACACATGAAACGTGATGTACAACCACAATACACAGGTCCCCTGCTACCTACCCAGTACACATGAAACGTGATGTACAACCACAATACACAGGTCCCCTGCTACCTACCCAGCAGACATGAAACGTGATGTACAACCACAATACACAGGTCCCCTGCTACCTACCCAGCACACATGAAACGTGATGTACAACCACAATACACAGGACCCCTGCTACCTACCCAGTACACATGAAACGTGATGTACAACCACAATACACAGGTCCCCTGCTACCTACCCAGTACACATGAAACGTGATGTACAACCACAATACACAGGTCCCCTGCTACCTACCCAGCAGACATGAAACGTGATGTACAACCACAATACACAGGTCCCCTGCTACCTACCCAGTACACATGAAACGTGATGTACAACCACAATACACAGGTCCCCTGCTACCTACCCAGCACACATGAAACGTGATGTACAACCACAATACACACGACCCCTGCTACCTACCCAGTACACATGAAACGTGATGTACAACCACAATACACAGGTCCTCTGCTACCTACCCGGCACACATGAAACGTTGGACCAATGCTGGCTCAATGTTGGACCCACTCCGCTGATGGTGCCCCAACATCAAATCAAGATTGGTTCAATGTTTCATGTCCCCGGCCACGTAGTTCACGGTACCAGCCATAATGCCCCATTCACAAGTTAGCCAATTGGACCACGATAAAGTGTGGTGCATTGTGGCATCCGTGTTCTATTTTAGGAAAGACTACACCCACTGGGCACACGACGTTGTTGCGACGCTGAATCAACGTTAATGCCGTTGATTCAATGTCGCGACAACGTTGTGTGCCCAGTAGGCAGATTTCATTATAAAAACTGTGTATTGTAGCCGATATATACGGTCATAGCAGCACAAGGGGTTAAGAGTTAAAAAAGCTCCATTCCAATTATTGTGACCACCAGCCATAAACATGAACATCTGAGAGGAAGATCAGCACAAGTGACATCCCAGCCAGGGATAGCAATAGAACAGGATTCCACTGATCTCATTACAGGACGGACACACGGCCTGCTCACCAACAGGGGGCACATCTGGAGTTCACAAGTCTCTCGTAGTTGACACTAGGAAGCTTAAGCTCCCGTTTGACGTTCAACTTGGACTATTAGACCCCGTGGTTACCCCAGTGGTTCAATATGGAAGTGAAAATTGTTGTTATGAAGGGTGTTTAAGATTAGAACAACTTCATTTACAATTCTTTTAAATTATTGTATGCTAAAAATTTAATGTGCAATGTTATGGTATTTGGAGAATTAGGAAGATATTCATTATTAATATAACAATAACATGATTTTTATGACGATGGGCATTTTCATTGAGTTGACGCAGATGCCAGCAGCCCAAGCCATCTGCGGAGGGCAAAAAAAAAATCTCACGAAAAAAAGGAATGTTATTACTGTTATTATCACTAATCCATCTAATCTTGAAAACATATTTATTGTTTGTCTATAATTAAGCTACATCATCCGCCTACATGTCTACACAGAAACCAGCCATATTGCTAAATATCAAAGGTCACTGTTCTACAGCCAAGTGTCAGCCCGCATAGTGGCCTAATGAACTGGCGACCCCGGCCCCTCCCTCGCAAGGTCTATGTGGTACCAGAATAGAAAAGGCGTGCACCTGTACTTTCATGGCAGCTTGCGTACAAGAGGCAAGCAGCTGACTAGATAGGCAACAGCGAGTTCACACAGAGAGTCTATCTGCCCTAGTGTAGGGCTGATAGCCAAATCTTCAGATTTGCTTATCCTAAATTCAGGTGCCTAAATAAAAGAATATTGTGGAAAGGGGTGCTAGAGATGATGCTTCGAATACGATAGAAGTATAGGAGATGAATTCCACTACCTACTGCAATGTAAACACTTTTGTAAGGCCAGGTTATTGTATCTGAAATCCCGCTCATTTACCAATAAATCAATACTTACTTTGTTATAAAAAATGGTAAATATATCTATGTATGATTTCATAGTGTATAATATGATATGTTTTAAATTGTTAAAACTGTTGCAATATATGTATGTATATTGAGCTAAACACTGTTGCTATGATGTATACGTATAAGCCTATCGTCGGTAACTTCCCTGGCAATTACGGATGTTCTTTTTGTACCAACTTAATAAATTGGTCTTGTCTTGTCTTGTCTTGACAAGTAATCGAAATATACGAAACCGGATCATGCTTGTATAGAGTGACACCCTGTCAACTACTGTAGGCCTACTTGGCTAAGTTGGCTTGCTGCTGTCACTGCCCTGTCATCATCTATCTAAGATTTGCTAGTTTACTGCCCAGCAGGTCCTAACAGAAGTACCTACTCACTTAAAAAGTAAGCAGTTACTGCTGTTAGCCTCTGCAATCGTTGCTGGTGTTACAGAATTTTACCTGTATTGCCTCTCTGTAAAATTGAGCCATCGATCCTCTGTTCATGTAATGTTGGCTCAGCCCGTTTTCTAGTACAAGTATACATTGTAACTAGAATACAGACCCAGAGTCATAGACGATGGGCATTATTCAAACATTTGCTAAGCCTCTCATATCTCTTGGGCATAGTTCTTACAGACTACATGGCTGACGAACACGCAGTATATCAATTATCACAAAATATGTCACCTGTTCAATAAAAAGTGGGTGAGTGAATGAGAGAGTGAGTGAGTGAGTGAGTGAGTGAGTGAGTGAGTGAGTGAGTGAGTGAGTGAGTGAGTGAGTGAGTGAGTGAGTGAGTGAGTGAGTGAGTGAGTGAGTGAGTGCGTGATTCATTTCACCAACCTCAGGACGTTCTCCTGTCCCAGTTTAGCCTATATGTGCAGAAAGGTGGCCTTAAAGCTTGTTCATTTAACTTTACTTCTGAAGAGCATAGTTTAGTTTGGGTTACAAAAGCGAGAACTGTTGAAAGCACAACAAATGGATCAAACCCCCTTGGTCCAACAGCTTTTAAAGATGGTAACAATAAAACGTGGAAGCAATCAGCAAGATTTAAACATAGTTTACCTGCATTTTGTCAAATTTGAATAAATTTGAATACTCGCCTTCAGTTACGGGTGAAAATTACAATTAAATAACTTGGCGGTTGAAGGGTTAAATCACGTGGGTGGTTGATTTTTAGTCATCTTACAGTGAGATCTGGTATACATGATCGCTATAGAGTTGGCCTATAGTTGACCTCATGCTTGTATCATGAATGCGATTTTTTCATGTCGTTTGGTATGATAGTGTCCAACGTTACTTACAGTAATCATTTCCCAAAGTAATATAATCGGATTTTATTCACCTCGGGCTAGTTGGTTAAGTTAAAAATTATATAGAAGAGTGCACGCAGAACCACTTCCAGATAGTACAATATGAGGTAAGTGACAGAAAGGAAATTGCCAGATTATGTGTTGTCCAGTCGCCCGGGGTGTTGTAGTGTAAATCTATTCAGTCTAGATGAGTTCATTCTTTGCTGCCACAATTCACGACTTGTATTGAATGAAGGTGACTTGAAGTAGGTGATACATTAACAAAATGGCCATATATTGTTGAAACAGCTTCATGCTAATAAAAAGGTGGGAACATCATGATAGTCCTATTTGACGCTTAAAGGGTTTACTCTTTCATTTCCAAAGCATATATTGATTTATTCTTATTAAATGTTTACTAAGAATTATTACCAGAATTTCACTATCTCTTCACCTAATAGTGCAGCCGCCATTGTTGAAGTTTTAACGGGTCAAAAATTAAAAAAAATATGTAATGTTTATACAAATAAAATAAGATATATTATTATGATAAATAATTAAGCAAATATAATAAGTGGAGCAAGCCAGACGTCAACGAAAACAAACATTCTCACAGAAATGTTCAACTCACAACCATCTCCCGATAAGTTTAGTTATTTTAAAAATTAAAATTTCTTCAAGTAGACCTCATAAACATGATATTCGCAAAATTGGACAGCCGAAATAGCAACAATTTATTGCTAGACTAGGAGGCTTTCTCCAATACATAGAAAATACAATGCATTATATGTAACGTTACCAGGTTACATGACATTACAGCTACTGTACCAGATCATATTATTCCTTTAACCGCCAAGTTATTGAATTGAATGTTTTTTACCTACTTGAAGTTGTGTCTCACTGAAGAGATTTACAACTTCAAGTGAGTGGAAATTATTTAGATATGACAAAATGGAGGTCAACTTTTTTCAAACCCGGCTGCTTGATTTTACGTTTTACCTATAACATGTTTAAAATATGACATTTGTGGTGATAATAAAAACATGAAAAAAACACACGAATATAATCGTGTCATGTGGTGAAAGTTAGACTTCGCCAGTCACTTCAAGTCTGTGGAGATAGAGTGGGCATTTCCCTCGACCCCTCTGGCTTCGAAATACATGGATATATAATTATTTATATTGTAATTTGAGGATTACAGTAATCTCAATTAACTGTCGTCTATGATTTGTGTCTAATATTGAAAACTAGTTATTTTGATATCAGTTTGGCTATTCGTAGGTTTCTGAAAAAAAGCATACCTAATTATTCGAAATAATTTTGTTTTGGCTTCACAAAAAAATATAAATGTAGTTTTCAAACAATGCTACTTTATTTTTCTTAAATTATAAACCATGACTAGACCCACCACCAGAGGAAATACTGAGTGGAAAATTTAGATTTTGAGCAGTTCAGAGCTATGTTAATTAGGACAATTTATTTTTGAACGGGGGTGTCAGGACCACTGATCCTCTGGATCTCCATCTTGTCAAACAGACATCTATTTATTCTACGTTGCTGATGTCTCACAGTACAATAATTACCCTTTTTAGTAAGCTTTACATCTCTGCGTTATCCCTGTTTTTTTGTGGTCAATGGCCAACTCACATCTTCGGCAAAAACATCTTCATTTTACTTATCAGCTTATACCAGATTGTTTGGTTACCGGATGGGAGAATGGGTCCTTATGCCACGTTTGTGCATATAATACACAAAGCTATGAGAAACCTCCTGAGGATAGTGAGATGAATCAGATGAAACTGCCCTCCAGACATAGGGTTAGAAATTAGAGTCATGGCGATCTGATGCCGAGCACGATACCTCTCGATCTCTGAGGTGCCCCACAATATACGGCATATTCACCAGTGGACGGGAAGAAACGGTTGCTTCTTTGAGATTGATTGATCTAAGATTGATTGTTATTTTCAATGAAAAAAACCCACAATATGCTCGCCTTGTAGATAAAACGCACCTTATCTGGATATTGTATACATTATGTTCTTATTGGATAACTGGCAAAGGCTTCAACTGTGACATTCACTTTGTCACTAAGTGTGTGGTCCATTAGGCGATCAGACACTGTGACCTTTTTACCTGCAGGGTGCGCATTAAAGTAGCCATCACCCCTGGTGCCCCATTCCAACATTAATGCTGGACCACCGTCTGTGACTGTGGCTCAACATTATACCAACATCGGCCCAACATCTAATGCTCACTGGAATTATGCTTTTGTGATAACCCTTAAAGCCCAGAAATATTTTTTGTGTAGCTTTAAAGGAGTTTTTTTCTATTATAAATCATCATAATGTTTTACTTCGCTTTTTCCGCTTTATTTGAATAACTATGCTGCGGATCTACGGCCATTATAAATATTGTACGGATAGATAAGTGATGTTCACCCGCTAGAAGTTGTGGGTCGCGGTAGCGAAGCACAACTTCAAGTTGTGGAAAATTAAATTTCTGTGATTTAGCGCTTTAAGGGTAAATATCACCAAACAGCAGCCAATGCTGGAAGAGACTGGATTTTGGTCTGACATATATCCTGCTTGGAGTGAGAGGGCAAATGGTGCTTTAAGTCGCTGTCTTCAAATTGTGGCAATATCATGTTAGAAGGAAGCCCGACGTCTCGCAATCATCTCCCTATAAGTTTAGTTAATTTAATATTTTTTTTCAAGTAGACCTCATTACCATAGTTATCTCGCAAATTTGGACAGCCGAAATAGCAACAATTTATTATCAAATGATTTCAAAAGTTAGTTTCAAGGACTGTACCACTTACTGGGCACACGACGTTGTTGTTTCTACATCCCAACAACTGCGTGTGCCCGGTGGACATAACATGTAGTGGGAAGTGCCATGAAGTGGGAGGCAGCAGCGATGTCATCTGAGCGTGAGCCACCGTTTTGTAATATGTTCCTGTTGCCAGTGATGTATGTGTTTCTATGAATTGTATTGCAAATTAAATACAAAATGAACAAAATATTTTCGATCGTTTACAAATATGTGCCACTCACTCAGCTAGCCTCAATACCGCCCCTGCCCATCCCTTCATTGACACGGTGACTTGATACAATGCCGCGCGCAGCTCAGCAGTTGTGTTTATATACTAATTAGGTATAAACACAACTTGTATCAGGTCACCGTGGTCATTGGCAGGTGCAGTTCTAGAGTGAGAACGAATACATCTGAAGACTACACTAATGCCGCCCCAGCCTAATGGCAGGTGAACAAGCGAACTGCATGCACACTCCATACTTTCAAACAGTCTGGAATACTGTATATATGAACATTCAACCGGTCCCGTTGGGATTCGAACTAGGCACGGCCGAGCGGTATGAGCAATCGCAGCTCGCCATGATCATTAAAGCGGACCTATACATGATCATTAGTAGAGCTATACATGCAGAGTCCATGAAGCCTTTTCCTTTTCAGAGCAAATGAAGCCAACTCCGTTTTGACCTTTCCAGGGGAGATCCCAAGAAAAATACTAAACGTTGGCCTAATGCTTCGACGTTGGGCCATCATTAAACCAGCATCAGGGTAACCACTAGCCGTGGTGCAGGCGACTCGCTCATCTGCTCCTGTCAATACGACTTGTGTGTGTTTTTTATCCAGGTTCCTGCAACAAAGGATGTTGTGACGAACGAGATGTCATTATATGTCAATTTGTGGGGCTTTCAACGTAAGCAATATTATCACAAGCTTGAACAGTATCACAATGTGTCATATTTTTAGATGTTCATCGATAATGATCTATTGATTATCTGTATCTGTATCTGTATCTGTATATTACGTGGCAGTACGCACTATTGTGCTATCGCGCCACGGGAGTAACTTAGAAAGGCCTGTTATCATTCATGATATCATTCATGGCCTTATATATGTGCCAAGTACTCCATATTGTGGATTTTTTGGGGTCTCGCCGGATGGAAACTGCGCCTACGTCCATTGAGGTTCTTTTACGTCCAACTCAAAGTCAGTCAGACGAGCCATCTGATTTACGTGGTTCTCCGAGCCCCACGATAGTGTATACGGCACCTGGCAGTCCCAGGCGGTCACCCATCCTCTTATGAACCGGGCGCGACGTCGCTTAACTTCAGTGATCGAGCAGATATCGATGAGCGAACGCCGTATTCCGTGATTATGAGTGCACAGCACATGCGTTTTCAGCCGATAAACCTTTTTAATTTTTCTTTTCAAACTGGAATTTTTAGTCCATCAACAATCGGATTAAATGTCAAAATATGTTGATGTATACTGAAAATGTGTCTTCAACTCTTCGAGCGTCACACTAATTATTCATAATTAATTCGGATTACTTGATCAGCACAGAACGAATTTATATGAAAATTTTACCGGAGGTGTGGTTAGGGCCACGGAAAAAAAACGATTACATTTTGGAGATGATCCGGCTTACGTTGCCGATACAGGATCCGGATTTTGATCCAGATCTTATTGATTGGTGGTAAAGTAAACTTAAGGTACCTGTATGGAAGACTACTTTATGACGTCATAGTATCACAACTGTTTCTAGACTTGCCACCTATTTAATAATAATAAATAAAATAGGTTGAACATATGACGTCATAATTGATAATTTTATGAACGAATAAGGTTTTGGAGGCTTGGTGCACAAATGTCGTGGTGCTACAAAAAAGGAACACGCCTCCCATCGACAGTGCCTATATCTCGAGCCAATGACCTATCCATTCAATTTCGGGGATGATCCGGATTACGATTCGAATCTAGGACCCGTATTACGATGAATAATTTCGGAGGAGCTTTGCAGTATCTGACTGACTGACAGTCAGTCTGGTTTTAGATTTTGAGATCTCGGACAAACCAGAGATACACGTCAAGCATCAGGGCTAAATGTGCATTTGGTGTCACAGTAATGTAAATCGTCATGGAGTTAAGTATGGTATTGTAAATTAAGTTTTTTAATAGGAATATCCACCAACTTCTATTTGTATTTCGCTAAGATGTTATATACAGCTTCAAGTGAGTGAAAGTTATTAATATTTGTCAAAAGGGGGAAATTATTTCTCAATCTCTCTGAATTGAGCCATATTTCTCTTTCAGAAAGTATGATTTGAAGTGTTAATAGCAAGCTATCAGGTTATTATAGTCGTGATTGGTGCCTAAAGGGTTAAATCAGTTGAAATACATTGATTCGAGGCTCATAATTCTAATAATTCGACACTGGATAATTTGTATATATGCCAGTGGATCTATGTAAAATATAGTGGAATACAGTACTTGATCATAACTTAGTTTCTCTCTATACATCGCACAAATTCAACTTAACTCAATAATACAATTATGAAGCGAGATAGTGAGATTGATTGTAATCATCAGCTTCCAAATGAAATTACTAGAGGCTATTTCTTACTACATTAAAACTAATCATCTTGTTTCTAGAATAACTCTAACCATGACAACACATGTCATACAACGCAGTGTAATATGGAAAAAACAACACACTGACCACTCAAAATACCACTTTGTTCTTTGAGCACTCTATATGTGATAACTATATTGAAATATGTGGCATATAACTCAACATTAAATAAAATTGTGTACACAAATAACTAGAGACCATGTCCAATAACTAGAGGTCTACAGCACGCAGATGGTTGAGTGAATCCTATCTCCACAAACAAATTCCACATTACGGCATGTTTCTGGGGCGTTATTTATTTATAGGGTGTCACTATCTCCAGTGACGACATGCGTCATATCATGTTCAACAGGCGGATATTATTATCGATAAACCTGTCGCGAACCCCTTAAGCCCCTCTGCTCCCATGTCCCAATGTAGATATCATTATTAATAGACCTATCTCTAACTCTTTAAGCCCCCTGGTTCCATTTATGTACATATCATTAAAAAGCAACGTTGAGTCAGCGTGTCATGTTTGTTTGTCACATTGAGACCTATCATTACCGATTAAATCTCACTGGTCATATTTGTACACCACATGATATAAATAGCAGTGAATTTTATCCAGTGGATAGTATAAATAGTATAATCACAAAACGGACGTTCTGAGGTTTCATTTCAGATATTAATCTTGGGTATTTTACGAAGTCACGACATATTTATTCACCTTGAGGTGTGAGTTGCTAGTGGGATAACCTGGCTCTCAGCCATCAAAGTGCTGAGTTTTATAATTCAGTTTTTCCTGCCGAAATGGTCCCTCTCTACCTTGAATCACAACCTCAACTTGGTAAAATTACCTACATTCGTACAATTTTAATCAACACACAATCTTTTCTTCTCCAAATTATTACTATAATAACATGATTAGACAATTTGCATGATATGTAAAAATAACAATTCCAATGTTCCTCCAAATTATACTATAATAACATGGTTAACCCTTCAACCGCCGGTGCCGCATATATTCGGGTTTTCATTTTTTATTAGCACATTAAGTACCACCTTTTCAATATAGTTGACCTCCATTTTGTCAAATCTGAATAATTTTTACTCACTTGAAGTTGTGGATCGCGTCAGCGAGACACAACTTCAAGTGGGTAAAAATTCAAATTGAATAATTTGGCGGTTAAAGGGTTAAGGACAATACACATGATATGTAAAATATGAAGGCTAAAAATAATTATTGAGGTGATTAGCACTTAAAGGGTTCGGATGGTAATTAGTAGCTCTGACGAACAACAGCTGGTGTAACACAGGAATTGACGTCATTCCTATCTCCACCATAATAGAAAGAATTATCAAGTAATGGGAAATATTTAATTTAATTAATTATCAGATATAAAAACAGATTACCATAGCAATCAGGGACATGCTGGATAAATATAATCAACAAATTATCACACCGTTCAGTGAATCACGGCGTTTGACTTTATTCGTGGTAATTTTTGCCACGTAACAAATCTGACCAGTGTAATATGTGGTCTCACTACCATAAGTAGGCCGAAATCCAGGGAGGTGTCTACTAATGATGGCATCATCACACAATTTGTGTCAAAAAATATTTTCAATGCGGCTGTTGGACCTTCAAATACAGATAAGTTTCAATTTTGTGAACATTTAATAAGCACACGTTATCTCCATCAAGGATATCAGATATGACTATTTCATAATAGTCTCGCAGGGATACAGTGGGTTAAAATGATGTGTATCTGGCCTGTGAACGAGGGTAGGCCCTACGGATATTAGCCGAATTTGAGCTGTGGTGACCTTTTTACACGCTAGGGGGCATAGCCCAAAATCAGTCTGGTCAGCATACCCATAGGGGAACTGTTTTTGAACAAGGACATTTCAAGCTTTGTCCTGATATGCTAAACTATATAGTTCATAGAGCAGAAAATAATGAAATCGGTCTACGGAATTAAGGCAGTTTACATGAGTTTCAATGGGACTGGCATTTGGGGTGGTGAGACCATGTCGTATCAAAGATTAGTCAAGTCTCATTTAACGAGTTTTGGGAGAGAGCCGTACAGCCCTGGGGGTTTCGAGCGTGGTTCGTTTGGCTCCTAGTGGCTCGTATACTATAGATCTGGTATTATTCGCGAGGTTTTAATTTTCGCGATTTTCGCGAGAACAAATTCGCGAATTGAAGAATCTCGCGAAAATTATTATTATGATAACTAAACTGATAAAAAATAAAAATTCGCAAATTCTAGATTTCGTGAAAAGTTCCAATATCAGAAATTCGCGAAAATTGAAATACGCGAAACTTACCAGATCTACAGTATATGTGAGCCACTCTGAGCGGTGTGTCCCATCACGTGTTGCCTTCTGGCGAGCCTATCAGCTTTGTGCGTCACTGCACGTGACTGTCTGGCATATTCCGATATTAGGCTTGAATCCGCCATTCTTTCCATACTTTCGGTCGCGCACACTTGTAGGTCATGTCTGTTAAAAAACCCGACCCTCCACGCCCTCTTTCAAAACATTTTATCACTATACCGAGACATTACTATGATCATTTGTATCTCATAGTATGATATGCAAACGGTGTTCATTTGAGTGCGATTTAGAAAAATACAGCACTCGTTCAATGAAAAAGGTGTGAGCCTTTAGGCGAACATCTTATCCATTTGACATGTGCCGTATTTTCACATATCACACGAAAAATGAACAACGTTTGTATTTTCTCACACGATCAAGTCACATATGATATATAACTGCCATAGATTGTAGTTCAACTACAGCTAGAGTGCGATATGGGCTGATACCGATATACGTCTCATAGTGAAAATCACTGCGCAAGTGTGAGAATATAGTAATATAGCATTGCTCTTGTGTCGCGCTAATTTTATTTGCTGTCATTGCTATTACTTTTAATGTCGTTATAATGATGTCACTGTTATTAATGTTGCATGATTCTTATGGCGTCGCGCTGTAGTCTGAGATTGTAGTTAAAGATTTAATAAAACCCCATTTTTACCGCCAGCTTGGTTTGCTTGGTTCTTTCTCATTTTTTTTACATGTCAAAGTATTAGCATCAAGATGTTTTTCTTGATATAGCCGACTGAATTTTGCATTGCATAGGATAACGCAGTAAATGCTTAATCGAAATTTCTTATAATGTATATAATAAGTCTGAATTATTTATGCAAATGCTAAATGATTAAGACATACACGACGTTCCTCGTGTGTTGTATCATTTTAATGACTATTTCGTCTAGAAATAATAAATAAAAATTACAGAAAATATTAAAATGTTAAATTGTTTCCTAATTATTCTTCACACAAAAAAAAAAAATTGGCATTCACTACAAGCTAGTCACAGTTGTAGAAACATGACAGTCCTAATAATATTTATTCATCCTAAATTATATTACAACCTTCTGTACCAGAAATAAAATAACATGATTTACATAAAACCAGCACAACCGAGAAAGCATAAGAAGATGAGCGTTGCTCTGGTGCAACACGGTGCTAAGTCATTTTTCATTAGAAAATCATCCTGAGTGAAAAAATGTATCATGTCCCCTTGGCACATTCTTAGTCAAATATAAGGGTTTACAGCTACATATTTGTAACTGGTTTTAGCTGTACCTAGTTACCTATATCTGTAATTAGCGCGGTGCTTCCTGGGTACCGATGTGTCCCGCTGTTCGTACGCAAAAAATGAAATGAAATGAATCGGGCTTTAGGCCACATTTGTGCACATATAGGCTAAATTGGGCCAGGAGAACCTCTTGAGAATGGTGAGATGATTGAGATGACACTGTCCTCCAGACACAGGATTCGAAATTCGAGCCCTGGCGGTCTGAGGCCGAGCACGCTACCTCTCGGTCACGGAGGCTCCCCACAATACTGGATGGGGATGGGGAAGAAACATTTTTTGTTTCTTTTAAACCGCCGAGACCGGGAACCGAACCCTGAACTCTGGCGTGAAAGGCAGCGGTTGTCACCACTACCCTAGGGCCCCCGCCCCGCTGTTCGTACGCAGTAGACTACTCCTTTAAGGCTACACAAAAAAGAAGAAGATGTTGTAGATCGTGACATTCGTGGATGATTTTATTTCATTTTAACACTTTTGATAAGATTTGATATTCTTAAAACAACATGACACTTTTTCGCTAATCAATATTGACTTGGCCCCTTACACCAAGACCCATTATGGTGAGCTATGTCATTACCTGGACCGACACTAAGAGATGTGTGTCACCTAAGACCCCTTATGGTGACCTATGACATTACCAGCTAAGCACGATGTTGAACCGGTAATGATGAAACGGCAACGTTTCTGTATCTGTATGTTACGTGGCAGTACGCACTATTGTGCTATCGCGCCACGGGCGCGATTGTGGATTTTCTGGGGTCTGCCGGATAGAAACTGCGCCGACGTTTATTGAGGTTCTTTTACGTCCAGCGCTAGGTCAGTCAGACAAACCATCTGATTTACGTGGTTCTCTGAGACGTTATTTTAACGTTTACCCAATGTTATTTTACTGTTGATCCACCCTTTGCGTCGTTTGCTCAACATTAACCCTTTCAGTGTGGTGTCCTACAATAGACGTCAGAATCTGACGTCTAATGTCGAGCCCCACACTGGCCCAACATTAAACCAACATTGAGTCAACGTCTCGGGCTTGGGGGGGGGGGGGTCCACCTCAGATGGGCAATCTCTCCCACAATTACCTCATGTAATGGCATCAGGAATGACATCCCAGAAAACAGGCGGCCCTTAGCCTAGCGCTGGCCCAATACTTGCCAGCGACAAAGATGGTTGACCAATATTGGGCTAATATGGGGCAACATCGCATTTTTGCTATGATTGCCGGCCAGCCGAAACATTGATGTCATTCCGAGTTGGATCGACGTAACCACATGGCTGAACGTCAGAGTTAAGCAAAACAGCTAAAGCTGTGTTTTTGTATACTGGTCACCAGTGAAGGCTGAGATGAACAATTTCATGAAAATGTACGGATAACTCTACTCAATTGATAAAATCACCTATAAAGACCGTGAGTTAAATCCCTGGGTCACGATCCCAGCAAACACAAAGTCAACATTTGTATAACATTTGCACAACGTCGCCCCAACGTCTTTTTTGTTTTTGTGTTTACTAGGACATCATTTTAATTAAAACACACCATGACGTCATTCTATTTTTAAAACAGTAGAGTCGGTTCAACGAATCTATACTTTGCTCTCGAATCTACAGTTATTGTACACAGTGACTTACACTGATGTATCAGTGAGTGTCACAGTACGTCACATGAAGCACAAACACTGGTGACACGACTGAAATACTGACTAAGTTGACCTCAGTATTGAATGTACATGAATGTAACGTTACCTATTGTGTGTATTTTAATTCGAAGAAAAAAACCGAAATTCATTCTCAGATCTAAAAATGCGCCTCGTACTGGTTTTAGTTGTACCCCAGTTTCCTTTATTTCTGTCATCAGCTTAGTGCTTTTTGGGTACAGATGTGTCCCGCTGTTCGTAAGGTCTACGAATATGTCGATTTTTTTTTACTTAGATGTAAATCTGTCATTATCACATACGGTATAAATCCAGAACGCCTTAGGCCCTATATTAAATGTGTAATTAAATAAATGTAATTTATTGCGCAATCGATTAGTAAGGCCTGAGTAATAAAATATAGCCTTTGTCTTTGACATTGTTATTGACATTGTTATTGTCATTGTTATTGTCATTGTTGTTGTCATTGTTCACAGGTAGTTTTTCGAATGGTAGTATGTGAAGTAGCCGCACACACCTGCTTTCAATGACAGGATGGTCATTAGAACTAATTAATGAAGGCGGTGCTAGTTCGATCAGACTTGTCACATCCAAGGTCAATGGAAATAGAGAAACAGGAAAGTTGTATCCGTGTTGCCAGACATGAGCGATGGACATACAATCCCAGGACAGACAGAGTGACAGACAGACAGACAGACAGACAGACAGACAGACAGACAGACAGACAGACAGACAGACAGACAGACAGACAGACAGACAGACAGACAGACAGACAGACAGACAGACAGACAGACAGACAGACAGACAGACAGACAGACAGACAGACAGACAGACAGACAGACCTACAGACAGACAGACAGACAGACAGACAGACTGACAGACAGACAGACAGACAGACAGACAGACAGACAGACAGACAGACAGACAGACAGACAGACAGACAGACAGACAGACAGACAGACAGACAGACAGACAGACAGACAGACAGACAGACAGACAGACAGACAGACAGACAGACAGACAGACAGACAGACAGACAGACAGACAGACAGACAGACAGACAGACAGACAGACAGACAGACAGACAGACAGACAGACAGACAGACAGACAGACAGACAGACAGACAGACAGACAGACAGACAGACAGACAGACAGACAGACAGACAGACAGACAGACAGACAGACAGACAGACAGACAGACAGACAGACAGACAGACAGACAGACAGACAGACAGACAGACAGACAGAAAGACAGACAGACAGACAGACAGACAGACAGACAGACAGACAGACAGACAGACAGACAGACAGACAGACAGACAGACAGACAGACAGTCCAGCTCCAACACTGGAGGTAATATGACAGAAATAGGCTCATACATATTAGCAAACCACTTTGGAAATAGCAAAGATTCAAGAAACACTCTAGCACACAAATAGACTCCTCTTTCAAATTATGGTAAATTATATTTCGTATTTTATTTGTTTGATCTCTGCATAACTGTATCTTACTAATTAATGTTAAATAAATTTATACTACTAAATTTAAAATTGGAGATTAATCCTTAAAAAAACCTAATTCTATGTTTTAAATTTTTACCCACTGAAATTGTGTCTCGCTACCGCGACCCACAATTTCAAGTGGGTAAAACGAACCTTTGTACGATTTGAAGAGAAACATATCCTACATTAGCTCATCTCTCCTTCAAGTGTTCTTGTTATTAGGATAAATATAAAGGCTGAAAAGGGCTGTAGCCGTGATTTAAAACACCAGGACCTCTATTTTGCCAGAAATAATTAAATTAAAGACATGGCAAGGAAAAATTGCTAAATAAATAAATAAATAAATAATAAATATTTGAGCAGAAACGGTAAAGACAACTCTTCAACATTTCTACAAAAGGTTTGCATTATTTCATAATTGTTATCATTTAATTAGGTACATACATGTATTTAAGATTCAGATTTTTTTTACAAGCATTTATCTTAGAAAATCATGTTTTTATTCATAATATGCTTGATTTGTCTTCACTGTGAGGTGTCCCAAATAGGTTTGCGATTTTTTGAAAACCTGTTAATGTCATATAATTGCAAGTCATGACAGAAGGCCTTATTTCTAAAATGCATTTACTTCATTATACAATAAAATATCTATAAAAAAGTTGACTGAATCACCAGTTATTCAATATTAACCCGTGGGCCGAGTTTTGGAAATGCAAATATCTTTATCGTTAACAAGAGCACATAAGCCCTGTTATTTCTGCAAGTGTTAACCCGAGGGCTATAGCACATCTATTTCCGGATCTAGTCAACCATGTTTTTCATAAAGTAAACAATATTTGATCGATGGACAAAGATAACTGGAATATTAGTACAAAATAACGATAAAGACAGACATAAAACGGTAAAGACAAATACTATTTTAAAACGTAAGCTCAGTGCTAATTCAATGTCCCTTTAGTTATGATGTGTGGAAGTCTGCAAACAACTATACTGAAAAATAGGACCGCTATTTAAAGCTTCAAACATCTATTTATTTAAAAAAAATAGTACTTTACCGTTACGACAACATCTTTACCGTTACAAAAACGTCTTTACAGTTTAATGTCCTGTCTTTACCGTGATAAAATTGCCTAAACATTTAAGCCATGCCTGTAGAGACAAAAAAAATATTTTTATTATGGTCTTTAAAAGTGTTAATATATAAGATGCTGCTAGTCTATTGCACACTGATTCTTGCCATAATATCCTATGGGCATACATGGCATTTGAATTTGTAAATTCTGAATAATTTTGTTTCGAAATGTCATTACCGCTATTGCCCAATTTTTTATATATGTCTCATATATAGGGTTGTAGCAGGACAAATGTTACATGATATGTGAGATATGACGCATCTAGTAGTTGGTCGTCGGTTTGGGAGTTGTCTGACCTCCGCTTCTAATGCAGCAATCCACCATACAGTGCTTATAGTCATCCTGGGAGGACATTCACTGTCCGATATCAGCCCTCCATCCCCATAACTCTGTCATAAACATATTCTGTAATGTAAAGCCACCTAGTATGGTAAACAGCCACTGTAGCTTACTTTTTCACGATATTATTGTTATGTTAATAACATACTGCATATATTAACCCTTATAGCGCGGGGATCGGCAGATTCTGACGTCAAAAGTCGAGCCCTGCACTGAAAAAGTAAAATATTTATAGTGGAAGTAGACCCATTACATAGGTATTGGAATGAAGGGGAAATAGCTAACTCTGACATTTATGATGATTTCAAATTAAAAATAACCTTTGATCTGCATGTTTTTTTTATAAAAATATGTCAACGCTTTAATAGGGTAATAATATACTGCATATACGTAGGCCTACTGTCTCCATTCACGTAACTCTGGCAGGGACAGATACAGAGCTTAGGAAAAGGTGGAGAGGAGGGGGGGGGGGGTCTGAATTTAATCGCAAATTTTTAACTCTGGCGTAAAACAATATAATATTTTTTTCAGCAAATAAACAAATAGGGTTCGAGGCACCACCCGATAAATGTGTAAAAAGTTTAGAGTCATGTCGGGGAAATTCAATTATTGTAAGGCGCATCTTCGCCAACCCCCCCCCCCCCCTCCTGACCCCTTCCTCTCTGGATCCGCAACTGTCTGGTATAAATATATTCCATTACATACCTCGGATGGTTTAATGTTCTGTAAATAAATATGATATGTGTTTATTTATCATAGACGTGCTCAGAAATACATTGCAATTGGCCAAGTACAGAAATGTACTCGGGTACAATTGTAAGTACTTCGACACTTACAACACTGAAATATTTTTGTGGGTTTCTTTTAATTTGAAATCAGCATTAATCTCTTGGTTAGCTCTTTTCGCTTCATTTCAATACCTATGTTATGGATCTACGGCTATTGTAATTGTTTTAATTCTTTCAGATCGCCAGGGATTAATTTTCGAATTCTGTGTCTGGAAGGCAGTGTCATCTCATTAACCACACCATTCTTAGGAGGTTGTCTTGCCCAGTTTAGCCTATATGTGCACAAAGGTGGCCTAAAACCCCATTCATTTTATTTCCAAGTACTGAAATGTACTCGGGTGCATTTTTAAGTACTTTAACCCTTAGGCCTACAAATATTTCTGTATAAACGATGGGGACCAAATGGTTCCTTTCAATTTGAAATCATTATAAATGTTTTAATTAGCTCCTTCTGCGTCAGTTGAAAACCTATTTATGGGTATATGGCAATTATGATTTTTTTATTCTTTCAGCGTGGGGACTTCAGAATCTGACGTCTTTGAAAGGGTTACATAGACATGTATTCATCTGTAAAACTGTATATATTTTAGCTCAAAGAAACAAAATGTTTCTTCCCCGCTCACTCGTGAAGATTTAGTATTGTGGAGAGCCAGGCTCCTGGACCGAGAGGTAGCGTGCTCGGGCTCAGACCGCCAGGGATCGAATTTCGAATTCTTTGTCTGGAGGGCAGTGTCATCTCGTTCATCTCACCATCCTCAGGAGGTTTGCCTTGACCAGCTCAGCCTATATGTGCACAAAACCCATTCATTTACTTTAATTTGTCCAGCTGAATTGTTTGCTTTTATTTTGGGTTATTTAGGCCACTGGTTTTTATTTCTCTGTTTTAGATCCGAAAAAAATCCAAAATTTAATGAGGGATGGCGGTAAAAAACATTTAGGAAAAAAAAACATTCCACCTTTTATCGGAAAAGTTCATGAGGGCGACCAAATAAAAAAAACATTGGACAAATTTCTGGCAAAGTTATTGATGGCGACGAAGTAAAAACAATTTTGACCTATTTCAAATAAAGTTAATGAGGGCGACGAAAAAAACAAGCAAAAAAAAACATAGCTGGAAAAAAAATTTTTATATCCTGAAATGAACTTGGTTTTTTTGGGAATGTTTTTTTTATCTACCAAAATTAAATGTTTTTTTTTTCGAAAATCGGCAACAATTCAATGCGCGCGCTGGGCAGAAAAAAACACATGTTTTTTTTGGTAATGCGCGGCCTAAATCTAACGCAATTTCCAGCTTTAAATGACCAAAAATATTTATGTTGATGAGAAATAGGCATCACCAATATTGAGTTATTTGATTAACTAAGCATCTATACCAACACTTATTAAATATTTTTACTGATATTTCTATTGATTTAAAACACGCACGAAACCTCATGCTCATGGGCCTAGCCTAACACTCACTATTAGAGAATATGTTATTGAAGCGCAAGGTGAAGGAGGCCATCCGCATCAAGCAGAGAGCACCTTCCATGAACAGAGAGACAATTACCAGCTGCCACCCATCAACAGTCAGATCATTCCGCGACCACCATCGGAGCCTAATCACCCCCCATGATCATTGCGTGATCGGGATCTGCTGAAAGCAGGTCGAAACTCCGCAATCGTTTCACACAAGTTCCAAAGTGAGCAGGCCTACAATTTAATCACTTTCTATAACATTCACTATACTCTCGGTCAGAATTAGCGCATGATTTACTCAGTCAATTATCATTCAATTCTTAGTCAATTCTCAGTCTATTCTCAGTCAATTCTCAGTCAAGTCCCCATCGATTCTTAACCGATTTTCATGAAATGTAGCAAATACTAAGGCAGTCCTGAAAATGTCGTGAAATGCTATGGACCTAGCATGACAATGATAACATATGTCATGTGGTATATTTAGGCGACGAAGGAGCACAAAGATACGTGTTTAATTGTCAGCCGAAATCACAGTGACGCGAATAGATGTATTTGAAATAAAATGAATGGGACTTTAAGCCATCTTTGTGCATATATAGGCGAAACTGGGCCAGGAGAACCTCTTGGAAATATTAAGATATATTTGAAATCTAAATGTTTCCCTGTGAAAATATTGGATCTCAACATGAAAAGGAAAGGTAGTCGGACCCATTCTATTCCTAACACGGGACGTAGTGTCACCGAGGAAAGGGACTATTGGGAATCATTTATCTCCTTGGCAATTACAAGCTGAGTGAACATCCCATGCAGCACGACACGCTGACACAATGTTTGTTTAATGTTGGGCCAGCGTCGCAGACGATGGTCCAACATTGAAACAACATTTGGGTCAGTGTATCGTGCTGACTTGTATACAGTGACACTGGGACAATGTTTGTTTAATGTTGGTCTACCGTATTCGACGCTTTCCCAACATTAAACAAACATTGATTGGACTTGTCATGTGAGCCGGGATTACAGCCTCTTGACCACACAGTCTGAAACAGGGTCGAGGTCGCCGGGCAGACATCTTGAGTAACAGCAGCTAATCGTCACTGTTGTGCAGGTGGCCATTTATGTGACTTCCTTGGGGATTATAGTTTGGACGTTCCATTGGTCCAAACTGTTGTTTTCCTGTATGATTTATTATATTTGGGCTATGCCCAAATATATTGATTTTACAACGGAACTTTAAACTTATTATTCTTGGCACGTTTTTGTAAGACGCTATTTCTCCCTGAATTTTTATCCAATCATTATGAAACTTTGACACCATATTCCCAGAGTAGTCAGGTATTTTTGCTATGACTTTTCTAAGACATCCATCGTGTTCTTCAGGATTAATCCAGGATTTTATGGATCACTATACTCTTGAATGGCAAAAGGCAGTTTCTGCTTACTTGTAAAGTGAGCAGATACCGCACTATGATGCTCTTCAAATGCAAAAGGCAGTATCTGCTCACTTGTAAAGTGAGCAGATACCGCCTTTTGGCTTGCACGGCAGTAGAGCTATAATTGGGTCCAATATTGGCTCAATAGTGGACATGTCGGGTGATTCTCCATTCATTGCCAGGAGGTTGAACAGGGTGCCCCTATGTCCACCTTTATCCAATGTTTCAATTCTGGGTCAGCGTCGCAGACGGTGGCCCAGTATTTAACCAATATTGTGTATTTGGTATAGACAGTTGAAACCTTTCAAATGCTACAAATAAAATAACAGTTGCAATTCTTTTTAAACGCAAAACGTTGAATCAATGTTGTTTTAATGCTGGGCTAGCGTCGCGGATAGTGATACAACATTAAATCAACAGAGAAACAAGGCAATGTGTGTACTGTGCACCCGGAATGCGATATATATCTATTTAAAACTGCAAAAGCTCAGTGGGGACTTCTGAAATTTGCAGTCTGAAGTCCGAAGTTTTAAAATTACAGTTCAGAATGGCTGCCAAAAAAAATCTGTAAAAAACGCGAAATTCTCAAACGCGACATTCCAATCAATCTCTCATAATAAAAATAACCTAAGCAAATTCAAAATGGCCACCACAAAAACTCATAAAACCTAGCCCAAATATTATTGTTACTTGAAAAGTCACAATTCATGTCTAGTATTGTTATTATTCTACGGCCGCTCCTTGCTCACTTATAGCTCACTGTATTGAATTTTGAACCAATCGACGGGACTGAATGATTGGATTGGGTTTTGGTTACCACCCTTATGCACATATAGGCTAAACTGGGACAGAAGAACCTCCTGAGGAAGGTGAAATGACACTGCCCTTCATAAACAGGATTAGGAATTCGAACCCTGGCTGTCTGAGGCCGAACACGCTTCCTCTCAGTAATGGAGACTCCCCACAATACTTAATCGCCGAGACACCTGACAGCAATGGTCCTTGGGTGGTGGGGTAAGTGAAATAAATCGGGCTTTAGGCCACTTTTGTGCACATATAGGCTAAACTGGGCCAGGAGAACGTCCTGAGGATGGTGAGATGAATGAGATGACACTGTCCTCCAGACACAGGATTCGAAATTCGAGCCCTGGCGGTCTGAGGCCGAGCACGCTACCTCTTGGTCACGGAGGCTCCCACAATACTGAGTTTCACACGTGGATGGGGAAGAAACATTTCTGTTTCTTTCAAACCGCCGAGACCGGGAACCGAACCCCGGACTCTAGCGTGAAAGGCAGCGGTGCAAACCACTACCCTAGGGCCCCCGCCCCGGGTGCTGAGGTTGTGTGCTATATATTTTCTAAGCGATCGGAAAAAAAAGCAACCGAGTAGGCCTACTGTGGGCTCAAACGTCCAAAAAATCCCAATGACATTACGTTGGCAAACTTCAAATTGCCATATCTCGTGTAGTCGGTGGGCTGATATCTATAAATTTGAATTTCGCCTAACTCTCATGACGATTATGTTTCTTGGGCTCATTTTGAAGATAGATATATTACCTTTCATTTGAAACCGGGTAACCCTCTGAGAAATTGTCCGAAAAAAATATTTTGAAATCAAATAGATACCTACCCTCTGGTATCTGAAAGTAATGAAAAATAGTGTTTCATAATTCTTTCACAATGTGAAATTCGGGTTTAATTCAAACAAAATGTATTAATTCTAACATAAATTAATGCTGAACCATAAAAATATGGTGCAATTTTTTTAAGTTAGCTTACATACTACTATATAGACCCTTTAACCTCTAGGGGTTTGATATTTTTGATTACTTAAAAAACCGTATACCACGTCAAATTAAAGAGACTTCCAGATAACCCGATGCAATGTCATACCTTTTCATATACCATGTCAAATTTTTTACATCATTACATCGGACAAAAATGTCAGAGAAGGTTAAAATTGAGCAAAATATCCGCGTATATAAAAATAGATGATTGGTAAAGAAACTTACATATGCTGTTTATTTGAAAATGGTAATACTGCAAATTATATGTTTATGCATGAGCTCATATGTATTAATACAATTACATTTGATTTATTCATGTATACATTTATATAAATAAATATAAATTAACACTTTAAGTGCCAAGTCGGATGTATATTCGTACCCACTTGAAGTTATGTCCCGCTATCTCAAAACTCAACATTAGTTTTTTTTTTATATAATGTGCGTTGATAAAAAATAAAAACAATAATAATAGTCGCGATTTATGATCAATGGGTTACATTATTTTTAAAAGTAGATTGAGAAAAAACAACTAACGATATTTGAAATTTAAGAGGTATCATGTTTTAATGTGAGAATATGGACTGTTTTGTGAGGACATGACACCCTATGCTTAAGTGGGGGTACTGGGATGATTGCTAATAGTAGTACTTTTCACCCCCATCCGGGGAGGGTCACAGGGATCTGTTTTGTCTGTCGCATGCTTTACAGCATGCCTCCACGAGTCTGTCCAAAATCTTCGGGCGGATTGAAAAGTGGTGTACCCTGGTTCCTCTATTCGACAACGGTGCTAATGCAGCTTCCGTATCAGTGCAGGCGCTGGCAGCAGTGCAGGCACTGATGTTGGCAGTGGTAGCCTTGAAACAAACGGCAATAGAATGTCAGACATTATGTGTCTTACGTGGGATGAATGGAGGTAATAACCCTTATGTATTGTTACTCTGGGGAGTATCTGACCCGAGGATAGCGGAGCTGTGCGGAGTGCCACAGAGTTTCAGCATTAAATTGCATACAATTGACTACAATTTTTTTTATCGTATTACAATGCCACTTAAATTACTCTTTGTGTCGAAAAATGATGCAAAACAATACTTCACTACTACCTATGTTTAAGTGAGAACAATTATGTTATTTTACCAACAATATTTTGTGCAACAATGTTAGGTAATGGCAATAAACAGAATATAATATTATCGCTTAATATAATGCATAATGATTGCGGAATATGACAAAATAATGTCAGGAAAATATCAGGATCTGGTAATGCCAGTACAGTATATTCTAATTTTATAATAATTAAAGCATTAAATGAGCGGATATTACACAATAATGTCAGAATATATAACATCAAGGTTATCTTCATTGTCAGTATATGATATTTTAGTGCAGTTAGGTGTTGAGATAATGACAGTATATCGCATGAATTTTTTTATGTGCCATTTAATGTCAGGGTGCGATATTTAAATGTCAGCATATGTTTTTGCAAGACAGGATATAGCTACATTTTTTTTAAAACACGAAATGTCAGGATTTGACAATATAAAGATGTCCTGGATAGCCTATTTGGCAGGACTCGGCTCTGAGGGATAGTCTATCTACGATATGGCATATTGCCCATGTCCAGTATATGACAATAATGTCGGTATATGTCATTTTAATCACATTAATCGTATATGAAATATTGTCGGTATATGTCATTTTAATCACATTATTCACATTCCTCAAAATGTTAGGATTTGGGAGCTTATTTTCAAAATATGGAACTATAATCCCAAAACACGACATTATGATATTTAGATATGACAGCGCAATGTAAAAATCTAAAATTACAAGTATGTATTAAGATATCCATACATCGCACCATAATGACAGTATATTATGCATATGGCGATATAATTTCAGGATATGTCATTATTTGTCACATTTTGTATTGTTGGGATATATCATAATAGCAGCACAATATGCCAAGATGTTGTCCTACAATCAGTGTTGGACTATGTCGTGATTTGTTATGTACATTTTGTTAATCCGAAATAGGCTAACCTATATGCTTGAAAAATACATTACGCACACCCTTTAAATACTACGTATCTCCGTGTTGCGATTCAGCGACTATGGTTATTAACGGGAAAGTCAATTCGTGGGTAGGCCTTATCATTATATCCCGCTGATGAGCTATTTCACATCCTAGATTACCCTTTTCACTCCAATATAGTTCATATGTTTTACACAAATTACGAGCTTTCTTTCTTTTTTTTCGCATCAGGAGCGGTATTTGTGAACATGAGTGTTTTTCTAGGAAAACAAACGATCAACATATTTTTGCGCCGTTTCTGATGCATTAGGATAGGCCTACATATGTGTGCACGGTTAAATTATTAACCATATTGCTTTGTTTATCTTGTTTATATTGACTAATTTTATTCCTGAAAACTGAATTATTGCTAGTCTATCCACATGTACATGTCCGCTTGTTCTTCTATTTTCTCCAGGCCCGTGCACGATTTTTCGAGTTACCAGGGAATATTGAACCTCCTTTCAAACTAGCGACGAAGCGCATGAAGGGGGTATAATTTTTTAACCCTCACCCTTAGTTCCGGGAAGCCCCATGAGGATTAACAATTTGGGTTGTACACAACCGACAACTACTAGTACACCCACAGCTACTATCAAGCCTTTGCCTCGATGCAATTGAAGCCCTTTTTATTACCCCACCATTCAAACTTATTTTAATGTTTTTCTTGAGCAAAGTGGGCACCAGCAGTCCAAATGGCATAACACACACCGATTTATGTGCACATGGTTTGAGTAATGATCGTTCAAGTCATTACAAGTGGTTCCAGCTAGACAAAAATTGAAGGTGTTTAACATATTAATAACATACCCCTAGATTTTAATGGGTCTAGAAAATAAAATTAAATCTTTTTTAAAAATGACACCTTTTCTTAGCATTAATAATTATGTTACAATTAAAAAAACTATTTTTGAATTAAATTTAAATATCATCTTTTGATTCAGATACCAGAGTGTCGACGGTATCTATTTGGCTCCAAGTTACTTATTTTAGACAAATTTTCCACAATAATTTAACCTTTTGGTCGTCAATCTATTTATTCGTTTTTAATTTTGATCAGCACACATAACTGTACAAAAATTACAAGACACTTAATGGTGTGTTTTGAAGTAGCTAGAAATAACCTAAAGCAGGTCCAAATTTAAATTAGACTTTGTGCTTAAAGGGTTAATTTACATTTATTTATATATATTTATATATAAAAATACTAAATGTACTTTTATCAACACTTAGGAACTCTTATGTGCAGCACAACATATAATATAACACAATACAATCGAAAGTATTTTCAAACACTGTTTATTAACTATACCCTTTCAACATATTCGACTATTGTTATGGTGGGATGACGAGCCACTTTCTAGCAGTGTTATGTACGTATATTAATAGAAAACTTGGTGCGATGTTATTATCGAGATTACTAGCGCCTTCGTAGAAGACTATATTATTTATTGTCATTAATAATAGTCTGACATAAATTTAAAAACAATGACTAATACATCAGCCGTCGCAAATGTGATTATCTGGCACTAGAATTTTGCATTGACCATTTTTACCTAAGTACAGGACAATTGCGATAGAGATTTGGTATTCAAATAACATTCAATCCCTCACTTATCACGGAAGATTGAGGGCAAAGTATCCCCGTTACAATATACCTTGTTCATCCCCTAATATACATGCCCAGACATATATACACTTTTATACGAATAATTATACCAACAATAACCCAATTTGTACAGTTCTAGATTGAAAAAAATGTTTTTTAAAAAAACTCTAAATAAACTAATTTTGATCCAAGTTGAAAAACATACACATAAATGATACATAAATAGGCCTATAGATGTATATAGTTACAACACTTATAACAGTTATCATAGGCTTACATTTAGTCTGATGACTAAATGAAAGCCTATAATAACTGAATCGTTGGATATTATGCATACTGATTTTCAGCACTGATATGTTTTAAAATATATTTTATTTTTTTATTTTTATTACGCTATGAAATGAGCTTTTTTGGGAGCAATTTAAAAATCGAAAGAATTAAAAATCAGAAAAATAGCTGGGTGCTAAAGATAGTGACTGTTGCTGCCAAATGCGACTTTAAGCAATATGTTAATACCATGGACCTCTAATTCTTTGGTTAATATTGAAACTCCATATTGTATCTCTATAAATATATTTTCTTCTTGACCCACTCTATTTTTCAACTTCTAGTTGACAGTTTTTGTCGTCTTCTTCTGCGACATTACATTTGTTCCTCAACTTTATATGTGACCTGTTTCTGTCACTCCGCTTTCTGTTCTCTGTTATTTTTCTTTGTATGTTTTTTTAATTGATTTCATTTGCGGTAATATTTTTACTATAAATCTGCATGTTCTCTTTACCTCGCTATATTTTCCGCAGATGAATTCTCAGTCTCTATCACTATATGATGATACACTTCTATCTCCCTCTGTCTGTCAAGCAATTTGCTTTATTTTCTATTAATTTTCTTTTGTTAGTGTAGTTACAATATATTTCCCGGTACTGTTTTCCTTTGATTTCCCATACTGCGGTTGCAATCATTACTCTTTCTACCACATCTCATTTTTGTCTTCTACTATGTACCCCTTTCTCTTTGTTACCTTTACTTTATTTTCTTCTTATTCTCTGATGAGTCCCAATTTGTTTGTTTTTGTATTCTACTTCCTTCTATGGTTAAAGTCATCTATCTTTATATAGTTACGTCTGTGACACAATTTTTTCTTATGGGATACCGCTAATGATCTGTATTTGAGCACCGATTCTAATATAAATTTGGTCTTTTAAAAATGTTATAACAAAATTCTAATTGAATAAATTTGATAAGAATGATAGTAATATATTTTTTAATATAATATAACACAGCACCAAAAATGGGCGAAGATGATGTTAATTTGATGGACAAAGAAGACTGGCGATAAGACATGGATAAGCGTGACATTTTGTAGCCAACAGCTCATCCCTATTGAATCGCACTGGTCCGTTCCAGGTCGCATCAGTTCGCACTAGCCCGAGTTGCATTCTACTTGAGTCATATTGGTTCGTATCAGTTCGCAGGCTTTTTCGCATTAGATCGTATTGATTCGTACAACCTTTCGTATCAGTTCGTGTCAACCCGTTATGATTTGTATCACGCCAGAGCTCGGGGTTCGGTTCCCGGTCTCGGCGGTTTGAAAAAAACAAAAAATGTTTTTTCCCCATCCACGTGTGAAAGTCAGTATTGTGGGGAGGCTCCGTGACCGAGAGGTAGCGTGCTCGGCCTCAGACCGCCACGGCTCGAATCTTGAATCCTGTGTCTGGAGGGCAGTGCCATCTCATTCATCTCACCATCCTCAGGAGGTTCTCCTGGCCCAGTTTGGCCTATTAATTGACGCTACTCGGATTGGATCCAGCTTATATTTTCCTCGCGTGCCGAAGACGTTATAATTTAGTTAAAGTTAGGAATTTGTATTGCCCAGTTCAACACATTTGTATTACATTTAGATAATGCCGGCACAACGTCTTCGACGTTGGTCTAACATTGTATAAATGTTATACAACTGTTTTGTGTTGTCACACCTCGCTAACTGCTTGTTATGTCTCAGCCACGCCAACACTGATAAACCCTGCTTACCTATCTAAATAAATAACTTTGCGAGTTAACGTGCAATCATAATATAATTTATATCATTTTTTTGAGTAATGAATATGCTTTCTGGTGATATTTATTACAAGTTTGTACGATGAAGATTTAAAAAGTTAGGGATTTATATTGGGATGTTTATGACACCTAGCTGACGTACTGACACCACTGCCTTTCCCTGCTAATCAGTGGTGTAATTGCACCTTGTGAAGCCAAGGGTGCACTAGGTGTTAACTGCTCCGCATATAGATAAATATATGCTTTGAAAACCACATTCAAACATGGTTTTAAATTAATAACAGAAAAAAGTATTATTACACAGTAAAAATAGTTGTATCCCCGGAAACCATTTTTCAGCCACTATGATCTGATATGCGTCCTGGCGCTGTGCCTAGAATATTGACGCTTTTTTTACATAATTATTTTCACAGCCGACCATAACACATTTACATGTCTTTTTTCTCTAGGCTGTTTCTGAATAGCCGTTTTATATCCCTCTATTTTTTTTCTATGATGAGAGCAATGTCTTGTTGAAATAATTTCTTTTTGATTGATGGTGTATGTCTTCTGTATGTCACCGATGAACTGAGGAATGTGAGTTTGTTTTATCATTATAAATACTAAAAAACATCTATCTAACACAGCAGGGCACGCCTCAGAGGCCACCCTTCTAACAGTCTGTTAGCGAGTGTCTGGGTAAGACAAACATGACACTTTGATTCAATGCTGGTTTATTGTTGGACCACCGTATGCAATTATTGCAAAAATTATGGCAACAGACGGGAACATTACACATAAATAGTACATAATATGTAGTCATTCAAAACAAACCATTGCAATAAAAAATATAATATTACTGGTTAAAAACATGAATACATTCAAAACACAAAATACTCATTAACGCTGAATAATATATTGTAAGTAAACATTGAAAATTACCTTGGTTGGATTGTTTCATCTCTCAATATATCTGCTAGATAAACTCTAGTGCCACAAGTTGAAAAATAACTATTTATTATAGCTAGCGCTACTCAACCTTTTAGCAAACGTTGGAAACTTAAGTTTATTTGTATGCTTTAAATCACTATGAAATGGTTTAATTGATAAAACATCTTCCAAACATATATAATGATATGTGGGATGGAAAAATATGGCTCGTAATTGTAATTTACACACTTTAATGTGTGAGGATATAATATGTGGGTAAATGTACTAGGGTAGTAGTAGTAGAAATTTTATTGACATAAAAAAGTCGAATAGACTCATTTGTCAGACAATACAGGGTGGCAATATTAAATGACTGTAAATTCATAAAAATAAGTGGTAATGATAAAATATAAATAGGTTTCGTGAATTTTAAAACCCTCTATATCCTTACATATAAATTACCATGTAAAGTGAAAAACAAATACAAAGCATGTATATATATATATAAAGTATAAGATGTGTTATAAAGCAGCAATATGACGTTATTCGTTCTTGACTTAGATCACACATGGGATAAATAAAATAACAACTTTCGTGCACTAAAAATAAGCTGTTTAGGTAGTGGGAAAGTATGTAAGTTATGGCATATATAATTATACTATGTACATTACGATTGTATAGGCATACGTATAAAATGTATAAATAATGTCATCTAAAAATAATATCTAATTAACTTGAAACGAAAAGCAAGTGAAATAAACTGAAAACAATGATATAAGCGTAATAATAAGCATACGTGTTAAGTAAAAGATGTATGTCATAAAATATAGTAAATAAGTACAAGTGCAGATACAAATATCACACGAGTTGTTAACAACAAAATATAAATATCAATTAACAATAGTATAAGAGACTAGAGTGCAGTACATTAATGACTGAAATTCAAAGTGTTGATAAACAGTTATGTATAAAATTTCCAACTTCTATTGTAATATCACGTTCAGTATTTGAAAGTAGAGCAATAAACTTTTGTATTGAAGACAATTTATAATTCAAAATTTATAATTCTCCCCTTAACCTTTTTAAACAATTCACTTCTTCTATCATCGAATATATTACAGATCATAAAAAAGTGTATTTTGTCATCAACATCCTGATGGCACCTATTACATATTCTTTGGTCTTTTGGAGTTACAGGCCTAGTATGACGTCCTTTCTCAGTCTCTAATTTATGTGAGCTCATTCTAAATTTGGCTACGGATTTTATACTGTTGTTGTTATACATCACGGTTAAATACATTTCTTTATGAGAATCAAATTTAAATATTTTATAGGTTCGTAATTTAGGATTTAGTGTCGAATCTTGAATTTGCAACTTCCACCATGATCTATATAGTTCCTGTAACCTCACTCTAACAGACAATAACAATGGTTTGTTCTTTGTGATACACTGTTGGTCCCACACTTGCTCGTTACCTGTTTCATTTAATATGGCCTTAATATGGCTAACCCAATTTACGCGGCCTTCTAAATGAGAATTGAGTAAACACTGGTATGCTACTTTCAGGTGGTGGTGTTCCGGTAAGCTGACAGTGCGGACCCAATATCCAATAGCTCTAATTTTCTGTCTCAATAACAAAGGAAAGCGACCTGTATCCCCCAAAACCGCTAGGGTTGGAGTTTGTTTGCTTAAACCAAGCATAGCCTTAAGGAAATTTAAATGTATTTTTTCATATTCATCGATTTTTTTGCCAGTATATAAAATTTCACCACCATATTCTAAAATCGGTAAGATTGAGCTATCAAATGCCTTGAGAGCCGGATTTGGAGATAATTTACCGATACGAGATTTGATTTTTCTAAGGGAGAACATGGCTTTTTTCGCTTGTTCGGCAATATAGTTATAGCTATCTTTAAATATGTCGTTCTCTTTATTGGAACACATTACACCAATATATTTATAATTGCTACATATTTCTATTTCACGATCGCCCAATTTAAATTGTTAAATTTTTTGTTAAAAATCATTACTTTTGTTTTTTCAATACTGGCAATTAGGTGCCATTTCTGATTATAAGAGTGGAGAAGATCTAATTGTTTCTGCAATCCTTCTCGGCTATCAGAAATAATAATCAGGTCATCGGCTAAAAAGAGGTGGCTAATTATTTGATTTCCAAGTGTTACCCCCAGAGATTTATTTAGGTGGTTCCCCAAATCTTTCACGTATTCGGTAAATAGTTGAGGACTTATCATTCCTCCTTGGAGAACTACATATTCACTTTCCATGAGTTTACTAATATTGTTGTTCCACTTAATTCTACACTTAGACGTATTGAACATGGATATAATGGTTTGTATAAAATTTCCACCGACATTTGCGTTTTTTAACTTGAAATACAATGCGTTTCTATGGATGTTCTCAAAGGCTTTAGTTAGATCTACAAATGCAACATATAATGGTTTTCTCCGTTTCATTTGTTCTTTTACAAGGGTATGCAACATGAATAAATTATCCGATGTGCGCGAATTTTTTTTAAAGCCAGCTTGAAATTTGTCATCATCTAGTAGGACTTCATTTTTAAAGATTAATCTATTTTTTAAAATAGAATAAATTTTTTTACCTATAGATGGCATTACGGTCACTTTTCTATAGTTAGATGTGTCTGTTGTGCTTCCTTTTTCATGTATAGGACTTATTATTCCTTCAGACCATCCTGATGGATATTCTCCTTTGCTTAATACATAGTTGAGCAAGGAACAAAGTGGTGTGACTAAAATATGTGAGGCATGCCTCTAAAACTCTATCGGTATACCATCGATTCCAGTAGCTTTACCCGCCTTAAGATGTTTTAAAGCCAAAATTACTTCATTTTTAGAAATTTCATTATTCAATATATCACTCTCTATTGAATTAAATAGATAAATCGTACGAACATTTGCTTAATTTTTCATTTATGTCAATAATATCATTATGGTCAAAATACTCTATATCAGGTGGATAAATCTGTTTATGAAATTGATCAAAGAAATCATCCATTTTTATACATTTACTATTATTTTGTGATTTTTTAACCTGTAGTGATTTCTAGAGTTTCCAGTATTCTGATGGACTTTTACGGGACTTGCATTCTAATTCGTTTAACTTTTTGTTTTGTACCTGTCGCTTTTTCCTCTGCAACATACTTCTATATTGCTTTTGTATATTTCTATATGTAGATCTATTTATTTCTGTGGCCAAATTATTTTTTCGGGAAAAAGTATTAGCCAGAGATTTAAAATTTTTACACTCTTGATCAAACCATTCATTAGTAGGAAAACTTTTTTCAGTTTGTTTTTTGTTTACTTTTACCTTTCTAAATAAACCTCCAGCCGCTGAGCGGATGTATGAATTAAAAGAGTCACACACATTTCTGATTGAAGTGGGCTCGACAAATTAACAAGCAAAGTCGCCTAACCTGATGTTACATTCGTCACTATATGTCCCATATGAACTTATAGAAACTATCCTTGCATACTGCACTTTGAGGTGATGTGTTGTTACATGCGGCATTTTTCATGAGTCGTACATTAATATCAAAGAGCAAGTTCACATGATTGGATTCTACACATTTTGTACCTAAGTTAAAATCGCTTAAAAGTTTGGAACTTTCATAGGTTGCAATCAAGTAGTCAACTGTACTACATCCGTTGTTTTCAAAACATGTTAACCCTCCAATATTTTTATCAGTAAAAAACCTGCCATTCATGATAAATATTTCTGATTTTTTGCACAGTGACAGTAACTCTAAACCAAATGAATTAACTGTTTTGTCACAATTAAATCTTTGAAACGGAATATCAGCATTTGAATACGGTACAGTATTGTTTCCATTATGATCCGGTCTAACAGCTGTTCGAGAATTAAAATCGCCACACAAATATATATAATGTGAATCAACATATTTTGCTATTTCACCTTCGATAAAATCAAATGGTTGGTTAATGTCACTTACATAGCTTGTACCATTTGATGGTAGATATACACATGCAATCTTTATGTCTTTAGTGGCCCCTGTAAAATATTTACTTTTCAGTGTAACCCAAACCATGATTTCACCTGGACTATCAACAGTAATAGCTTTTGAAATACTGTCACGTATCATGATACCAATACCCCCAGATGCCCGTTTTGCTTTTTTATGTTTCTTTTTTCTGCCATAATGATAGCTTGTAAAACCTGGTACATCAATCTCAAAGTTACAATCTTTCATGGTCTCTACTAAAATGATTATGTCATTTTTTTGAGTAATGAATATGCTTTCTGGTGATATTTATTACAAGTTTGTACGAAAAAGATTTAAAAAGTTAAGGATTTATATTGGGATGTTTATGACACCTAGCTGACGCTCTGACACCACTGACTTTCCCTGCTAATCAGTGCTGTAATTGCAACTTCCACCAGCATTTGAATACGGTAAAGTATTGTTTCCATTATGATCCGGTCTAACAGCTGTTCGAGAATTAAAATCGCCTCACAAATATATATAATGTGAATCAACATACTTTGCTATTTCACCTTCGATAAAATCAAATGGTTGGTTAATGTCACTTACATAGCTTGTACCATTTGGTGGTAGATATACACCTGCAATCTTTATGTCTTTAATGGCCCCTGTAAAATATTTACTTTTCAGTCTAACCCAAACCATGATTTCACCTGGACTATCAACAGTAATAGCTTTTGAAATACTGTCACGTATCATGATACCAATACCCCCAGATGCCCGTTTTGCTTTTTTATGTTTCTTTTTTCTCCCATAATGATAGCTTGTAAAACCTGGTACATCAATCTCAAAGTTACAATCTTTCATGGTCTCTACTAAAATGATTATGTCATGATCAAACAATTTTTTTTGTATTTCTGAATCATTTAACTTATTTGAAATTCCTCTAATATTCCACATACATACAGATACATTACTATGTTCACCTATGGCAGGATGGGAGTCTGCCATTGGACAATTGACCTCATCTAAATTGTCTGATACACTCTCATCATGAACATTTATAACATGATTATTAGCCACGGAGTTATTGAGATGTGAGTTTATTGTTGGATTTGGACATGGTAATTCTGCTACAATTTGACAGAAAGATGCAATATGTCCACTACTTTCACTTGTACTATGTTTTTTAGAGTCGTTGTCATTTTGCACGTAGAGTCATACAGCTGGTGATACAGCTGCAGCAACAACACTACCCATGACGTTAGCTAGTTCTTGCTTTCCTTGCCAGTTTAAGTGAATGTCATTGTCCCGTAAATGAAGAAGGGGATCCAGATTTGATTGTATAAACCTGACGTTTGTAGATTTTTTGCACATGTCCTTGATGGCGACGTTTAATTGCTGAATTTTCACATTTGTTTTGACGTTATGCTGTGGTGGTACCTCTGTCAAATGGAATACACGATCTTGAGCATGTTTATTTACTGTAAGGACTAATCTCTTAAATCTGTCTATTGTAGTCTGGAGAAGCTCGGTTTCAATATTGTTTGTCCCCACATGGAGTATTACATCTGGTACACCAGGTAACTTATCACCAAGAAAGTTAGGCAGTCTTCTAAGCAAGTCCTCCACTCTCATACCGGGATTTGTAAAGACACAAGCCGTAGCATTGACATCTCGATTATGAATTAGGTTTGTGTTTATTATCCTACCCATATGTCTCAGATTTGAATCACCAATTATTGGAATGGTCTTGTTACTGACCTGGTTTGTTTGCTGATGTGTAGGTAGGCCAACCACTGTTGGAATATTTGCTCTAGTGTCAGTTGGTTTCCTCGCATTTTTGACGTTAGTGACAGATTTGTTTCCCATTCTTCTGCGCTGCTTCCTTCTGATCGTTGGTTCGATAAACTCAGGAGCTGGAGTCGCATCGTCGTCGATTAACGGTTCGCCTAGTGAAGGTTTTCATCGCCTGCCAGAGATCTTCTGATCGTTTGTAAAGTCAATATGAAGCTTTTCGGGTGATTTCCTCAGAAGTTGTTGTTTTTCCCTTTTCTGTCGTTTTATTTCAGCCTGGGTAGCAATGGGTGGTGAGCTGTGTGTGACTTGATCACCTTCACCATATACACCCATTGTGTAGACGTAAATTAGTAATCCCCTGACATATACAACGAGAGTCAATCCGTGTTCGTACTCACAGAAAAATAATAATTGAATGCACAAAATCTATATCATCTATCATCTGAATCTCTTTGTCGACAATACACTTGATGCTACATATGTTCATTTGCATCTGTGAATAATATATTGATAATTTGCAGTTTCAAAGTAATGAAAAAAGTCAATATATCGTGAGCGATTGTATACACGTCTGTCCAGTTTGAAGTCCGTTTGAATCCGTTTGAATGGCCCAGCTTGAATCCAACATTAGGCCTATATCAATCTCTTTTGTTACCCTGAGTGTGCTTGGGGTTCAGTGCCGGGTTCAGTGCAGTTTGTTCGTCCTAAATTTAGACTATCCTTAAAGTGAATAATTTAGTTGGTCTTTTATTTCCCTGGTTTGTTTCAAGCCATCGATCTGTGGCGTCCACACTAAACAGTGTTCGATGCTCACGCCGTGCCAGGTCAGGCGTGTCCGTTTCGTAACACACTGTATTTGCTGCCACAAATCGAGTGTCCCCCCACTGTCTGTACTGTAGACACAATGGTTTTCTATTTCTTTGTGTGCTATTAAAACAAATAGTAGCACATATTAACTCTTAAAGCCCTAAGTTATATACCGTCAGACTCTGACGTGCAAAGACTGAAAGAATCAAAGAGTTATAATGGCCGTAGACCCATAACATAGTAGCACATAGAATTCAAAGAAGCGGCTTTTTTTATTGGGGTGGTGAGACCTTAAAGGACATTCGACATTGTGACCTGGACACACATACCCCACTCAAAGACCATGTATTAAACAGATAAAATAAGATGAGTTTAAAACATATAGGTTTGAAATCTCATCATGTACCCACGTTTTTTTGTCAGAATTTGAAGTAAGCTGTAGTTAGTTTGCAGAATTGTTAGAGCATTGTGCTGTTCAGCTATAATAAGGTACGTTATAATAACCTGTCTATAACGTTACTATACGTGAATTACTAACTCTATCAAAACACTCCATCCTGCCAGAGGCAGACGTAGTTGCTCAATAAGTGAGAACCTATACTTCTGAAGTGCTTTCTCCATGGCAGCTTCATATCTCTGGATTAATCTTCCATCAAAAAATAGAATATCGGACAAAATAAAGACTACATTTATTTGCCTCGAGTTGCAAGAGCATTGTGCTAACCAGCGATCGACATAACCTCTCCTATACATTAATTACTACCACTGTCAAAACACGGCAGCTTCTCGTACTTTCTCCATGGCAGCTGCATGGATTAATTTTCCATCAAAAATGAGAATATCTGACATCCCTACAAAATTTCGGACTAGATGAAGGCTACATTTATTTGCCTCATGTTTTCCTAGCCAGTAAATCAGATGTCATGCTGCTTCCATAATGACAACTTTTGGCCGGCAATTGACATGATATTGATTATCATATGTAATGGCTTTGAGGCGCCCACTAGCTTGTATAACAAACGATTTAGGTGCCTACAGACGTATGCAAAATTATATCCCATCCTATCCTACATAAGGTACATAAGCAACATAGCCGTGCTACAGGGGATCTGAAGACTTAAATTCTTACTTAACCCTTTAGGCCCCCACGATGCATTAAAACATCATTTTACATTCCTGAAAACATACTTGATTTTCCTAAAACCAAGGCTTTTAGAACGAAAATTTCCATGAAACTTGTTTACCAATACATGGCAATTTTCTTTTATTTTTAAATCACTTCAAATCATCTTCATCCACTACAAGTCGAGAATTGCGACAGCAATTTGCGGCTTGTAGTGGATGAAGATGACAATGGTAAATTCAGGCTTGAAAGGGTTAACCCTCACAACGCTGAAATATTTGTGTATAAGCCATGCAGACCAAAGGGTTATTTTAATTTGAAATCATCACACATGTCTTACTTAGTTTTTTCGCTTCATTTGAATACCTATGTTATGGGTCTACGGCAATTATAAATATGTTTACTCTTACAATGCGGGGATCGACTTTAGATCTGAAGTCTATGCAGATAGTCCAGGCAAACTATGAAATGACCCAACACAAATTGCAACAGAAATTATTTCTTCACCAACAGTCTCAGAAAGTGTCATAGAAAAACATATTAAAAGTCACAAAAAATAGCAGTAGTGGAAGAGTGCCTAACTTGCATATATCTAAAATGGCCGCCAAAATAATTGACTAAGTCTTATTTTGGCGATATCTCGGCTAATAATCAATGTAGAATCATGATTTTGGTGTCTAACAATATGTTTTTGGGGTCAAGGAATCGGATGAGCACATCGTTAAGCATCTCGGACCGTTTCTGACCGTGTCTGACAAGTCTTATTTTGGCGATATCTCGGCTAATAATCAATGTAGAATCATGATTTTGGTGTCTAACCATATGTTTTTGGGGTCAAGGAATCGGATGAGCACATCGTTAAGCATCTCGGACCGTTTCTGACCGTGTCTGACAACATAAATGGGATTGTCGTAAATGACGAATGCCGAATTGCGTAAAATTTCACATATTTTGATCACCTATCACTATGATGGCCACCATGTTATCAGAAGAAATGATAGGTTCTGAGCTGACTTGTCGACTGAGAGGAAGTGGCATGAATGAATCGGCGCGTCTCGTATGGTTGCTCTGAACTCCGGCTTGTAGGGGAGACCCAGGCGGATTTGGACATTGTCAGCTTTTTGTCTTTTTTCATACTATGTTCATGTGATAAAGCTAATCTTTTGCCCAAAGTAAGAGACTCACTATGCCTATGGATAGCCATATGTGTGCTTAACATTCTATGCAGAAGAATAACATTGCTAGAGATATTGAATTTCATGTTGTTGGAAGGATTTGGACAAGTGATTTGGGGAGGATATGGACATTGTCAAAACATCCTCCAAGTGTCCGATTCCTCCCTAAAAAGTGTCCAATTCCTTCTTGAATTTTTTGTCAAAATGCACCCAACAGATAAGTGATTGAAAATCTATAAACAGCTCAATTATCGAACAAGATACATTTGAAAGAATTACACAAAATGAGCCATACAGCCATTTAATTATTTAAGGTGAAATCCAAGACTAGTCATTAATAAATAAAAAAACATTGAACTTACCTCTGACAAGTTACTTCGACAGTTAAAAATCTCACAAATGTGACCAAACATTTGAAATTAAAAAATGGCGTCCACTGACTTGGTCTTGGTTAAAGGGTTCCCTAAAGGCATTCCCTGAGAGCGGTGATCTTGTAGTGACGTCAACTATTTATGGTCTAGACCTACTGTCCAAATGCACCTTGTGTCCAAATCCTCCTGGGTCTCCCCATCTCATGTTAATTCTGCCATGTCTAGCTGATGCACTGTGACATCACATGCTTGATAACACCCCACTACCCAAAATTAACATTCAATATATATTAGATCATAGAGGTACCTTACTTCATAGAGTCTCTCTATGTAAAGGAATCGCATTTGAAGGAACATGCAAGCATTATGTGAAGTATGTCAACAACCATTATGGAACACCAATTATTGTGTTGATGTAGTTCATCAGAGACTCTCTAGTATCATGTAGGTGCAACTGTACAAGTTTCGGACTCAGTGGTCTTTAAGGAGAAACGCGAAGATCATTTCTAACATGTCTAACAAAGAGATCTGGTAATAGTGCAAACTGCCATAGCGGCTTCAAGAAAACACCAAGCCCAACAGTCGTGGTTGGCGATAACACAAACCCACTTATTGGTATGCTTCCATGCCAAATCCACAAATTATATCTTAGACCAGAGCCAAAGCAGTGAGAAAATCATCCACCAAAATGCTGGAGTATTGCTTTATTGTAAATAACAGTCCAGAAGTGTACATTATTGGATGGTATACCACATCTGGCGTCGGGATTGGCAAAAAAGCAGCATTGACACTCCTATCCACCAGTGCAGTATTTCGGGAACAGTGGGCTAGTTTTTAATGATCTAAATAGCTCAAAGGATGACGTGATATCTGCAGGTGAAGACGCTCTAGTCGCTGTATACAAAGGTAAACCTTGACCATCTGAGCCTGCAAAAGTTTCATCATAAAGTCATAGTCAAGCCCTAGAATCTTAAGTAATACATCATTTTTGACTAATTTGAATGCACTGATTTCATTGGACTGGGGTTGGTGCAACGAAGACGAGCTTGCCAATCGTAACAGATAAAGATCCAGCTCCAACGGATCTCTTCGAGATCAGATACAAATGCACGTCTAGATTCGCTACTTCCATACATGTATGAAAGTATGTGTGCTTAGGATATCAATATTTAGCTATGGCTGGCATTTGCTATATTACTGTTAATGTATTAGCGCAGCCAATAAACAGTTATGTTTATAGGCGAGGTTGATATTTTTCATAGTATCATTATGTGTAAATAATTACATGCTACGTTATAAAAAGGGGACACATATTATTAAGCTTGGTTTAATCGATAATTATACGGCTGATCTTTGCTTATAACTATGCGTCAACGCAGTTCTTCTAGTCTCAGTAACCCAAACATATATAATTCAATATTTGCGAGACATATCAATATCTAAGTCTGATAGTATTATTACTTTATTGTGCAACCATTAAACAGTTTATCACGCTACGGTTACATCTTTTATAAAATTTCTCAATATGTTTCATAAAAACCAGGCGCTGAAAATTCATCAACCAGGGAGAGTAATTTTCGCAAATACCTCAGTGAATTCTAAAGCAATTGTTATGAAGTTTTACACATTCATGTCGCGACTACGCTGAAAATTTCGCGAAGTTTTGATAAGTATTTCAGAAGTTAGACCATTTTACATGTGGTGAAATTCTGAGACGAAGCTAATGGGTTTATAGACATTTTGATTTATTTACTACACGTTAAATAGACCAACTTTTAAACTATGTAATACTTTTCAATGACATTTTCAGGGTAGTCGCACCATGACTAGAAAATATTGCCTGTACATGTACCATGACAAGTGGTTAGGAATTAACTAAGAAATCGACGAAAATCATTCACCACATTTAATGTGAATCCGACTATAATCGCACTGTTTTAATGTGGCATTATTCGCCTGACATGATCATAGGTACCCCCTGTTCACACTTAGCCCTCGACATACTATATTTTGTAGAGGGAGGGAGGGTGTGGAAAATGGGTGCATATAATGTGATTAACAAATACAACTTATCTTATATATTTTAGGCCTACTGAATGTGTCAACAGGGCCACCATTCAATCTACAGGGGGTGGGGGTTGTAGTTTTTTTTAATATATAATTTCGGGTAATAAATATTTTTATTTATAATTTCGGGTAATAAATATTTTATGTCAAGAACTCAGTGTTCTATATAAATATATAATAAAATTTGAAATTTTCAGCGCGCCACCTAGCTTGGTTGAAATAAATAACTTGTCCGCGACTAAAAAACTCCACCCCCTCCCCCCCTGGTGATTGGATGGTGGACCCCTAATGACTTTTGAATTTTTAACCACTGATACAATAACATGTTTATTATAAAAGAGCCATAATGTTCAGGTCATTAATAATCAAGTCCGGCATAATAATACAAATGCATAATGTTACAAAATCAAAATTCGTGAGATTTGAGGTGATTTCACATCCGTCATACAAAATATTTTGATTTTTTGTGTTAACGGGATGTCCAGGATGTTCAATTAAGTGCTCATTAGATTCCTTGACCCTAAAAACATAAGTTTAGACACAAAAATCATGATTCTTCATTGATTATTAGCCGAGTTATCGCCAAAATAAGACTCAATTTTCATGGCGGCTATTTTGGATTTATGCAAATTAGGCACTCTTCCACTAGTCTGATTCTATGTGACTTTTAATATGTTGCTCTATTATAATTTATGAGACTTTTGGTAAAAAAATAATTTCTGTTGTAATTTGTGGTGGGTTGACCCTATTTTTGACATAGCTGTCCTGGAATAAGACGTCAGATTCTGACGTCTAAAGTCGATCCCCGCGCTGTAAGGGTAAATTACTGCATGCTTAAATTATTTGCAGTTGGGGCCCAATATGTGACGTCATTTCGGTGCTGAACTGGGATATTTATGACGTGTAAGTTCATGGGTCAATCTCCACGCACGTTTTTGTTCATGCATAAATGAGCTCAGACCTTGACACAGTGACACACATTAAATAAATGATGCTGGTCATGCATGCTCCACGAACAAGCACTCGGAGCGCGACCCAAAGCTGCTTTGACCAGCGTCGTAGACGGCGGACCTTCATCAAAGCTGTATTTGGTTCATGTATCGTCTTTTCTTGTCCGGCACTGCGAAAACACAGCACAATTAAGTCATACGTGGCGCACGCTAAGGCCACCTCCTGTTTTCTCTATATAAGATGAGCGCGCGCATTATATTGGGGCCGCGCATTACCAAAAAACGTGTTTTTTCTGCTCAGCTTGCGCATTGGATTGTAGCCGATTAACGAAAAAATCCAGTTAATTTCAGGAGATAAAAAAACATTCCGAAAAAAAGCAAGTTTATTTCAGGTGATAAAAATTATCCAGCTATGTTTTTTGCGTGTGTTTTTCGTCGCCCTCATAAACTTTTTTAAAATAGGTGAAAGTTTCTCATTTCGTCGCCCTTTTCCAGAAATTTTTCCAATGTTTTTTGGTGCTATTCATCAACTTTTCCAAAAATATGTTCAATATTTTTTCTTTAATGTTTTTTTCCGACCTCCCTCATTAGATTCTTTTTCTGATCTAAAGCAGAGAAATAAAACTTGCGTGACATAAAGAAGGCTCACTTCAGTTTAATCCTTAACCCTTTAAGCCCTCACGATGCATTAAAGCAGCATTTTACATCCCTGAAAACACACTTAATTTTCCTAGAGCAAGGGATCTTAGAATGAAAATTTCCATGAAACTGGCTTACTAATACACGGTAATTTGCTTTACTTTTTCACCCACTTCAAATCATCTTCATCCACTACAAGTCGAGAATTGCGACAGCAATTCGCGGCTTGTATTGGATGAAGATGATAATGATCAATTCAGGCTTAAAGGGGTTAAAGCACTGAAATACTTAAGTATAAACCATGGAGACCAGAGAGTTTTTGAAATTTGAAATCATCATTAATGTCCTAGTTAGCTTTTTCTGATTCATTTAAATACCTATGTTATGCGTTACAGTGCGGTGATAAACTTTAGACGCCATAAGCTGACGTATATGTCTAATGTCGATACCCGCACTGTAAGGGTTAATAAAATGAATGTCACAGTTAAATATTTATTATTTACTCTTTTTATTTCGAGACAACGGCTCACAAATGCACACTTATCAGACAATCAAACAATATGTAGGCAGATACATGTATTACAGAACTTGTCTAATAATAACAACACAAAGTAGTAGTCCCAGAGCTAGGGGGGTTTTATTTGTGTTGAAAGGTCCATACGATCTAAGAGTTCCTCCTATAGTGAAATTTCCCCAGGAATCCGAATCTGCGCGTCTTACAAAAATCATCCTGTCCAAAAGTACCGTAAAAACCCTTTAAACACTAGTACCGTCAAAATCGCAAACCGCAATTTGAAATATTGCGTATGAAGTGATTGTTTGCTAAAGTTGTGGCAATTTTCTATTTAAATAATTTTTTAATTATTTATTATCCTCACATATGACACAGGCTTTCACATGGATGTAAAATATTTTGTGTCTGATCAATGACAAATACACAATATAGCTTTAAGTTGGTATTTTAACACGTAATTTTACTCATTTTACATACTTTTTCACTAAATAGACAAAATACTTTTCTCTCAGCCGATTTTTGTATAGTACAAATGTTTAGTTTTGATTCAAATATGTTCTAGAACTATTGTTGACTTAAAATTAACCCATTTGGAATAAAAATATTGAGTTATGTGAACATATTACTCGCTTTTTTCGTTAGACGTAAAATTAGTTCGCTTTTCTTCAGGCTCGGGAAAATTGACCATATCTCACATTTTTGCCCTTTGAGTAGTCAAATTTTAAGCTATATCAATATATTTGATATCAATAGAAAGCTACTGGCACAGGCCGTCACATGGATGTATCTGATGGATTTTGTATCTGATCATTGACAAATGCACAAGAAAGCTTTAAGTTGGTATTTTAACCCTTAATTTGACCTTTTTTCATACTTTTTCAGTAAATAGTCAAAATACTTTTTTCTCAACTAATTTTTGTGTATAATAAATATTTAGTTTTGATTCAAACATGTTCTAGAACTATTGTTGACTTAAAATAAACCCATTTGGAATAAAAATAGTAAGCTATGTAAACATATTACATGCTTTTTTGTTTACACGTAAAATTTGCGTGCTTTTCTATGGGCTCAGGACAAATGTATGTATCTCACAGTTTTGCCCAATGAGTAGTCAAATTTTGAGCTATATCAATATATTTGATATCAATAGAAAGCTACTGGCACAGGCCACGTATGTAAAATATGTTGTGTCTAATCTTTGACAAATGCACAAGAGAGCTTGAAGTTGGTAATTTAGCACTTAATTTTACCTATTTTTCATACTTTTTCGGTACATAGTCAAAATATTTTTCTCTCGACTGGTTTTTGTGTATAATAAATATTTAGTTTTGATACAAACATGTTCTAGAATTATTGTTGACTTAAAATAAACCCATTTGGAATAAAAAATGATGAGCTATTTGAACATATTACACACTTTTTTGGGTTGGATGTAAAATTTGGGCACTTTTCTCCCCCCCTCCCCCCCCCCCCGGGGAAATTGACAGTGTTTCACATTTTTGCCCAATGAGTACTGGTTACCCAAATTTAAAAAAATGTACGAACATCTTTAATATCAGGTAAAAGTAACTATCAAGGGCTTTAACGTGGATACATAATATTTTATTTATGTTAAATACGAAATGCACAGCAATTAAGCGCTAACTTTGTATTTTATCCCTCCGTTTGAACAATTTCCAACGTTTTCTTGGTCAATACCATCAAGACTTCTCGCTCATGTTAACTTTATATGGTATAAATGTTTGTTATTACTTTTACATTTTCTGGAGCCATTTTTCAAAAGTTATCTTGACGACTGAAGAAGTGATCACAGCCATTTTCAAAGTTATCTCAGCCACTACAAAAGTTATTTTAGCCACTGAAGAAGTGATCATAGCAATTTTAAACGTTATCTCAGCCACTACAAAAGTGATCTTGGCCACTGCAGAAGTGATAACAACCATCTTAAAAGATACCTCAACCACTACAAAAGCTATCTTGGCCACTGAAGAAGTAAATACAGCGACTTTAACAGTTTTTTCATCCACTACAAATGTGAACTTGGCCACTGATGAAGTGATCACAGCGACTTAAAAAATTACCTCGCCAATGCAAAAGTTATCTTGGCGAGTGAAGATGTGATCACAGCCACGTTAGAAGTTATCTCAGCCACTACAAAGGTGATCTTGGCCACTTACAAACTGGTGTCAGCCAATTTAAAGGTTATCTAAGCCACTACAAAGTGATCTGGGCCACTGAAGAAGTGATAACAGCCACTTTTAAAAATATCTAAACGACTACAAAAGTGATCTTGGCCACTGAAGAAGTAGCAACAATAACTTTGAAAGTTATCTCTGCCACTATAAAATTGATTTTGGCGACTGACGAAGTGCTCATAACGACTTTAAAAGTGATCTCAGCCACTACAAAAGTGATCTTGACCACTAACAATCTTATGTCAGCCCGTAAAAGTGATCTTGGCCACAAAAAAATGATCTTAGTCACTGAAGAAGTAATCATAGCCACTTTAAACGTTATCTCAGCCACTACAAAAGTGATCTTGGCTACCGAAGAAGTGATCACAGCCACTTTAAAGGTTATCTCAGCCATTGCAAAGGTGATCTTGGTCAGTAACAAACTGTTGTCAGCCACTGACAAAATTGTCTAAGCCACTACAAAGTGATGTTGGCCACTGAAGAAATGATCACAGCCACTTAAAAAGGTATCTTAACCACTACAAAGTTGCTGTGATCACTTCTTTAGTGGACCAGATCAGTTTGTTTGTGACCAAGATAAGCTTTATGGCGAATAGGATGATTTTGAAAATGGCTGTGATGGCTTCTTAAGTGGTCAAGATCACTTTTGTAGTGACCTAGATCATTTTTTTAGGGACTGACATAAGATTATTAGTGGCCAATATCACTTTTGTATCGGCTGAGATGACTTTTAAAGTGAATGTGATCACTTCTACGGTGGACAAGATCAGTTTTTTGTGGCCAAGATCCCTTTTACGGGCTGACATAAGATTGTTAGTGGTAAAGATCACTTTTGTAGTGGCTGAGATAACTTTTAAAGTGACTGAGATCACTTCTTCAGTGGCCAAGATCACTCTTGTAGTGGCTGAGATCACTTTTAAAGTCGCTGTGAGCACTTCGTCAGTGGCCAAGATCATTTGCATAGTGGCAGAGATAACTTTCAAAGTTATTGTAACCACTTCTTCACAGGTCAAGATCACTTTTGTAGTCGCTTAGATATTTTTAAAAGTGGCTGTGATCACTTCTTCAGTGGCCCAGATGACTTTGTAGTGGCTTAGATAACCTGTAAATTGGCTGACACCAGTTTGTTAGTGGCCAAGATCATCTTTGTAGTGGCTGAGATAACTTCTAAAGGGGCTGTGATCACTTCTTCACTCGCCAAGATAACTGTTGCATAGGCGAGATGACTTTTTAAGTTACTGTGATCATTTCATCAGTGACCAAGATCACTTTGGTAGGGGCTGAGATAACTTTTAAAGTCGCTGTGTTCACTTCTTCAGTGGCCAAGATAATTTTTGTAGTGGTTGAGGTAACTTTTAAAGTGGTTGTAATCACTTCTTCAGTGGCCAAGATCACTTTCGTAGTGACTGAGATAACTTTTAAAGTCGCTGTGATAACTTCTTCAGTGGCCAAGATCACATTTGTAGTGGCTGAGATGACGTTTAAATTTGTGATGATCACTTCTTCAGTGGCTAAGATAACTTTTGTAGTGGTTGAGATAATTTTAAAAATGGCTGTGATCACTTCTTCAGTCGTCAAGATAACTTTTGAAAAATGGCTCCAGAGAATGTAAAAGTAATAACAAACATTTATACCATATAAAGTTAACATGAGTGAGAAGGCTTGCTGGTATTCACTAAGAAAACGCTGGAAATTGTTCAAATGGAGGGATAAAATACAAAGTTAGCGCTTAATTGTTGTACATTTCGTATTTAACAGAAATAAAATATTAAGTATCCACGTTAAAGCCCTTGGTAGTTACTTTTAACTGATATCAAAGATGTTGGTACATTTTTTTATTTTGGGTACCGGGTACTCATTGGACAAAAATGTGAAACATTGTCAATTTCCCCGGGCTGGAAGAAAAGTGTCCAAATTTTACATCCAACCCAAAAAGTGTGTAATATGTTCGAATAGTTTATTATTTTTTATATTCCAAATGGGTTTATTTTAAGCCAACAATAATTCTAGAGCATGTTTGAAACTAAATATTTATTATACACAAAAATAAGTTGAGAGAAAAGTATATTGACTATGTACTGAAAAAGTATGAAAACTAGGTAAAATTAATGGGTTAAAGTACCAACTTCAAGCTCTCTTGTGCATTTGTCAAATATTAGACACAAAATATTATACATATGTGGCCTGTGCCAGTAGCTTTCTATTGATATCAAATATATTGATATAGCTCAAAATTTGACTACTCATTGGGCAAAACTGTGAGATACATACAATTTTCCTGAGCCCAAAGAAAAGCGCGCAAATTTTACGTCTAACCAAAAAAGTATATAATATGTTCACATAACTCACTATTTTTATTCCAAATGAGTTTATTCCAAGTCAACAATAGTTCTAGAACATGTTTGAATCAAAACTAAATATTTATTATACACAAAAGCTGAGAAAAAAGTATTTTGACTATTTACTGAAAAAGTATGAAAAAAGGTCAAATTAAGGGTTGAAATACCAACTTAAAGCTTTCTTGTGCATTTGTCAATAATCAGACACAACATATTTTACATCCATGTGAAGGCATGTGCCAGTAGCTTTCTATTGATAGCAAACATATTGATATAGCTCAAAATTTGACTACTCAGTGGGCAAAAATGTGAGATACATACAATTTTCCTGAGCCCATAGAAAAGCGCGCAAATTTTACGTCCAACCAAAAAAGTATATAATATGTTCACATAACTCACTATTTTTATTCCAAATGGGTTTATTCCAAGTCAACAATAGTTCTAGAACATGTTTGAATCAAAACTAAATATTTATTATACACAAAAGCTGAGAAAAAAGTATTTTGACTATTTACTGAAAAAGTATGAAAAAAGGTAAAATTAAGGGCTGAAATACCAACCTAAAGCTTTCTTGTGCATTTGTCAATAATCAGACACAACATATTTTACATCCATGTGAAGGCATGTGCCAGTAGCTTTCTATTGATACAAACATATTGATATAGCTCAAAATTTGACTACTTAGTGGGCAAAAATGTGAGATATGGTCAATTTTCCCGAGCCTGAAGAAAAGCGAGCTAATTGTACGTCTAACGAAAAAAGCGAGTAATATGTTCACATAACTCATTATTTTTATTCCAAATGGGTTAATTTTAAGTCAACAATAGTTCTAGAACATTTTTGAATCAAAACTAAACATTTATACTATACAAAAATCGGCTGAGAGAAAAGTATTGTGTCTATTTAGTGAAAAAGTATGAAAAATGAGTAAAATTACATGTTAAAATACCAACTTAAAGCTATATTGTGTATTTGTCATTGATCAGACACAAAATATTTTACATCCATGTGAAAGCCTGTGTCATATGTGAGGATAATAAATAATTTAAAAAATATTTAAATAGAAAATTACCACAATTTTAGCAAACAATCACTTAATACGCAATATTTCAAATTGCGGTTTGCGATTTTGACGGTACTAGTGTTTAAAGGGTTTTTACGGTACTTTTGGACAGGATGATTTTTGTAAGACGCGCAGATTCGGATTCCTGGGAAAATTTCACTATAGGTGGAACTCTTAGATCGTATGGACCTTTCAACACAAATAAAACCCCCCTAGCTCTGGGACTATAGGTTCAATACCGATTTGTTTGAAATCAATATTGTATCTTCGTGCATTAATTTTGTTTTAATATATTATTCAAATACTGCATAATCTTAATTAGTGATGATATAAACAATTTCACAGTTTTCGTTGAAATATCAACAAATTTTGGAAATAAATAGAGGAGAATGATGTAGAACTAGAATATAATGACTTTAGCATTGTATGTTTAATCTCAATGTTTTTTTAATTATGTTATTACAAGCATTACAATTGGAATTAGAAATATTTCACGTGAAAAAATTGACTGTGAACATCAAAATGACTACCATTACTTGATTTTTGTATTTTGAGACATAAGTTTACAGGTGAGTGCATGTGTTTTAATGATTCTATTTAAGTAGTAAACATGTGAATATTTATTTGATTGATTGGGCTTTCGTTGCTCGTATCTTTGCTCCATACTCCATATTCATATACATATAGTCTTTATAATTTACAATTGATAATGATAGTAGCATGAATTTAAACTTGAGTTTCGTTAACTTTATTCAGAAATTGTCTTGATAATGAGATAGTTTGAGTCGGGGGGCTGTTACTTCGCTGCCTATTGGTTGGATAAGTCTCTGTTCTACAACAACCTAGTTTATTGACGACAAAGCATGCCATGTTGTTGACTGTGGACCTGAATGTGACATTGACAGCACAGTAGAGGACAAAGTGAAAGGCGAAATTGACTGCCTGAAAGAGGTTACCAAGGGTGAGAAACAGCTCCATTGTGAAAACAGATTCAGGGACAACTTCACTATAAAAGTGAAGAATCTCAGACGGTGAAACTGTAATCATAAACATTATCACTAAGGCAACCAGAGTCACTGTGATTCGTGTGCTGTTGTCACGTGATCCTGCACGATTCCGCACCATTGATTGGTGGAGACGATGTGATGCGCGAAGTGCCCGGATGAGGCAGATATTAAATATGCTCAAAAGAAATATTGGCAGAAAAAATCCTAATATCGCCCACAAGTAAGTCATGATGAGCTTAAGCTTGACGTTGGTATTGAAGACGCCTAAATCTGCGACATATCCTATGGTGACGTTATTGTCAGACATTTCCTGGACATCGTACGAGGCGAGTAGAGGTGATAGAAGTCCTATCCACAGCAGGAATGTAAGAGCTATAGCGAGTTTAGTAGCCATGGATCCCAGCATTATACGAGCCTTCAGGGGGTGACAAATCCCAACATATCTGGCGCCAGCTATGATCACAGTCAGCCATGTGCTGATCTTAATGAACACATTGTGGAAGTAATTACCATAAAGTCTGTAGTACATCTCTAGACTGTGATCAGAGAAAAACGTCTTGCTCTCAGAGAACACTGCAGAAGGTATCATAACTAGACAGAGACATAAGTCAGATATGGCCAGAGAAATCAGACCAATCAACGCGCGCCTTTCTAATTTGTCGATGTCTTTCTTGCCACATCTCCATGACAGCACAGCCAGGTTTAGGGTGTTTCCTAACACCCCAAATACCCCTATGGCGGGTATGACAGCGGTGTTTATATAATGAATGACGTCATCACTCAGATGGTATATATGTGACGTCATATTTACCATGGTATCACTTGTTGTCATAGCAGCCATTTCGTAACATTGGTTAGTCACATATTAACACAAGTAATTTGGAAGCAACACAAGGTCTTTGATCTCTCTGTCCCTTTGATATAATATTTCATTTCTCTTCTAAACGCGTCACTTGAACCACCATGCAGAAAAACATGTCCTCTTAGTCATTTCATTCTGAATATGAAAAAGAAAATAATTATTAATCATGTTAAATACTATGCAATAAACGTTAAAATCATAGACATGGAAACTATTATACGGTTGAAATAAATACTAACAATACTGCAGCCTGCCTGTGTGTGTGTGTGTGTGGGGGGGGGGGGGGGGGGGGTGCTGATATCTGCCATCTGAACAGGCTCTGAGAACCAGTATCACGCCAAATTTAATGAACGCCAGATAATGAATGCAATATGGCGGACAGAGGGAAGGGGGGGGGGTGTGGCACCAAGGGTACATGTGAAAGGGGATGTAGAGGAAATGACCCGTGTCGCAAACTGTAAAAATACATATATCACTTTTTACATAGGCATACTTTTCTTCGCGATTCAATCAAATGAAAACGTCATAAAACAAGAAAGGTCTATAGACGTTTTGCAACCTAGAAGAAAATATTGATCCCTATAATCTATATATCTGAATAATAAACATTTTTCATTAATGCATGACTTTAGCTTCATTTGTTTTGATAAATTAGTGAAAATACTTCTAGATCAACCTGAAAATAATATTTTTATTTTGGCAGATGGCTTTTGTTGATGATGACCGCCAAAATGAGATGGATCAGCCGCACCAGACCTAGGTTTGCGCTCTGCTAATTTACTACACTTTCCTAACTTTGTTTAACCCTTTAAGCCCTCACGATGCATTAAAGCATCTCTTTACATCCCTGAAAACAGACTTAATTTTTCTACAACTAAGGGTTTTTGAATGAAAATTTCGATGAAACTGGTTTGACAATACATGGTAATTTTCTTTTATTTTTCAGTCACTTTAAATCATCTTCGTCCACTACAAGTCCCGAATTGCGACAGCAATTCGCGGCTTGTAGTGGACGAAGATGACAATGGTAAATTCAGGCTTGAAAGGGTTAGCCCGTACAACGCTGAAATATTTTTGTTTAAGCCACGTAGACCAAAGATTTTTTTAGTTTAAAATCATTATAAATGTCTTAGTTAGAGCTCTTTCCGATTCATTTGAATAACTATGTTATGGGTCGACGCCCATTTCATATATTTTATTTCTTTCAGCGCGGGGACCGTCTTTAGACGTCAGAATCTGACGTCCACGGAAGTCGAATGCTGACGTCTAAAGACGGTCCCCGTGCTGAAAGGGTTAAACGTAGTAAACATGCGGTGATTACTGTAGATCTGGTAATATTCGCGGGTTTTTTTTCGCGAATTTCGCGAATTTAGGATTTTTACGAATTTATTATTATAATAGCGCTACCTATCATCTAGATTGATAATTCGCGAATTCTAGACTTCGTGTAAAGGCTCAAAATCACAAATTCGCGAAAAATCTAAACACGCGAAACTACTAGAGCTGCAGTATACTATTATCGAGTTAGTTTATGGTGAACTATCTCGATAATAATATAATTAACCCTGCGTAAATTAGACTTGTATTGTGCCATTCTGACTAAGGACTAATCTACATGACTGTAGGCTATATATAAAGTCATGTAATTTATGTGCTCATTATAATCATAATGGTTAAAAATGTGCTCTGCAAACGAGCTACACTGTACCAGCTGTAGGCTACATCAATATTGATAAATATGTGGCCAATTTATCCCGCATTGAATGGTCAAGACAATAATTAAGAGCTAAGAGTCGCGATTGGTGCCTCAAAGGTTCAAATGCCCTTGTAACGGAGAAAGGGCTTTATAAATCGTCGTATTCAAGCTGTTTCCCGAGCAACAATGGCGCAGTGTTTAAAGCTGTCTGCTTGGAAAGTCGGTAATCGCGGGTTCGAACCCCACTCTGGCATTCAAGTTTAAAAGAAACAAAATGTTTCTTCCCTGCTCACTCGTAAAAACTCAATATTGAGCCTCCATCACCGAGAAGTAGCAAGCTCGGCCTAAGACCGCCAGGGTTCGAGTTTCGCATCCTATGTCTGGAGGACACCGCCATCTCATTCATCTCACCATCCTCAGGAGGCTCTCCTGGAAAGGCGAGATGGGCTGAGATCAAATAACAAGGTGCTCTAACTCCAATCGCCAAGTCATTATTGATAAATTAGCACACTGTATTGATAAATTAGCACATTGTTGTTCGGGAAACGAGGAATACGAGGATTTATATAAGCCCTTTGTGTTTTGATAACCATGTAGAACTTTGTTTGTTAAGACTTTTTTGAGTTGACAGACGTCGTTATCCAGATATGTATAAAAAAATATGAGACGGTTCTTTGCTAGAGTTAATTCTTTCGATACAGCTCATTTGCACGTTCTTGTATCATAGAATTAGAAAATGAACAGACAAGAGCCGATTTGTTATTTGCAACACATATGATATAGATTGGCCAAAGCATACTTCAGAATTTTCACATGGCAAATATCTAATTTGATTTATCTCGTTCTTCTGAGAGGCCATCAAGCGAAATGGCATGTCGTCCCTAAGCATACATATTCAATCGGTATTGTGTTTGATATTGTACAACAGTGTTTTGTATATCTGTTTGTATATCCAATTGCTTTCCAAAGGCAATTTAATTGTCGTGAATATACAAAACAATTGTGAGGGGCATGCCCACCGAGCATTGTGCGCCCATTTCTTCTTCTACGTTGGATTAGATGATATTACAAAAAATCAATCTAAAATTGAAATTGAAGAGTGAAATGTTTGTGCATATCACTAGCACTGCCGTGCAAATTAGCAATTAGCCAAAAAGGCTCAAAACAGAGGTCATAGTTTAGCAATGTATCATTGTTTACCCTTTTGGCGACCTTCCTTGCTAGTTTATCAGTTTGTGAACACTCTGTACAATCTTGATGACATGCAGAATATCCGCTTAAGTCAGGGACAATATAAATAAAATGTGAAATTTAACAGACATGTGTAAGTAGGAAAACATCTTGATTTCTGGTCAATCAACATTGAATAATAGTTTTTTTTGCAAATTTTTCAAGTATTTCGTCATGTTTATATTAATGGTGAAATATTTTCCCAGGAAATATAATTTATGCATCAAAGTTTGAATCTCGAAGGTTGTCATTATGAATGGGATGTTATCTTGATTTCCGGGGCTCATGATAATCGACGTAAGTAATGGAACATTTTTCAGACAATTATATAAAATAATTGTCCTTTAACAAGCCGTATCAATACAGTTGTTTTTGGTGTATTTACATGAGTAGTCAATGATACGATAAAACCGTTGTTCGGATGGAGGAAGGATAAATCATTTATCATATACAGTATTGATCATATTTGGCATTATTATACTTTCTTTCCCTTGACGTAGGGTCGACTATTACCTACAATAAAGATTGAATCATTTCGGATCTTGTGTTTGGCCTTTAGGAATAGGAGTGTGCCACATAAACTCTCAGTGCGGGGATCGACATTAGACGTCAGAATCTGACATAAATAGACGTCAGATTCTGACGTCTAAAGTCTCTAAGGATAAGTTGTATAGCCTAAACTTTTGGCCATTATCGCCAGCTTGGATTACAGCAAATATCAATTTAAAAACACCTTCAAATTTTCTAGTTTAACACTTTCAGTGCGGGGTCCGTCTTTAGACGTCAGAATCTGATTATAATGGCTGTAGACCCATTACATGGGTATTCAAATGAAGCGGAAAGAGGTAACTAAGACATGTATGATGATTTCAAATTGAAAATACCTTTTGGTTTTTATGTTCTATATAAAAATAGTCCAACCATTTAATGGTTTATATACATGCTGTACATGCATACTGATAATCACGTTATATATATATTGTATATCAACTGTTAATCATCATTGAGTCAAAATTGTCACAGAGGTAGGGCCTATATTACATATAAAAGCTGTGTTGTAAAAATGGTCACATTAATAAATTTCATGCAAAAGTTACACAGAGTAATACAAATTTTGTTTACTTTAAATTGGAAATTCTACCAGCCCGTGACGTTTGATAATACATGTACATGTATCGTTAAAACATAATTTTGTCCCGGGCTTGTACATGTTTGTTTTGAATCTATAGAATTACCAAATGCCTGGTCCCACATATCATAACATCACAACACATTCTGATTATCATACCCTGACATTTTAATAACTTATCCTGACACCATATGCCGGATCCTGACGTTGTAATATCATATAACAGTTGCGCATGCATAGCCTTACAGAGTGTCATGAATATGCTTTAACTCATTCATTCATTCATTCATTCATTCATTCATTCATTCATTCATTCATTCATTCATTCATTCATTCATTCATTCATTCATTCATTCATTCATTCATTTATTCATTCATTTATTCATTCATTCCTTGAATCATAAAAAAACTTTTAGTTCTTTTCTCGTCATTGATTTAGTGGAGAATGACTTATTACATCAGAAGGTAAGATTTGTATTTCAAAAGGTAAGAATTACCACGATTTAAAATGACTACCATATTGGATTCGATTACCTTTGAACATAAAAATAACCATTGTAATAAGTTATAGATGTTGTCGATTTTGTGATGTGGTAGCCTATTACATACAAATATGGGAGTTATAAAAATAAAGAATAACACCGATTCAAAATCGTATCATTTTGGATTTGACCTTGCAACGTAGAAATAATCGTTTTAATGATTTTTGCGTCGTAAAAATGATTCAGTCAAAAATGATGTATTTTATATTAACATTTGATATTTATTCCAAAAGTTAGAAAATACCCGGATTCAAAATGGCCACTGGTGCCCATCCTGACTTTTAACGTTAAATTACAGATTTACATTCACTAACCTGCACCTTTTAAAAGTAGATATTTTATTTTTCACAAAAATCGCTGATATTATATTGGAAACGTTATTTTTTACCATCCTCATGTCACACATTTGTCAGATAAATGAACATAAAGTGTAATTTGGATTAATGAAATATGACATATTGCTTTTGATGTCACACTTTAATAGATCAACCTGGTTAGACAAGTTTCCCAGATTGGCACAAATCCCGGTTAACACTCATGTTAAATATTCAGATAAAATTACTTGCTGCTGATAATTTTTTAGAACTTCTGTTTTTTTCGTGTAAGTGGGGTGTTTTCATCGATAATTTAGCGACAAGACATGCATATAAAAAACTTTAGAAAAAAACAATGATCTCAAGTATTACGCTTCCAAACAGAAGTAATCGGATCGGGTTTATCAGTTTATCAGTTTATCAGTAGAGCCACATCCCCGCGTCCAATCAACACCTTAATTGCAGTCGAGTGTGGCCGACGTCCTGCATTATTGTCTAATGTCTTGTCCTGTTGAAATCAAACCCTGGTTGACCATGGTCACCATGGTATTTTATTGTCAACCATGGTATACCATGGTCAACCATATATACTGCATAACTGAACCTTGGTCGAGAAACCATGGTTAACCATGGTCATCATGGTATCTCATTGTCTACCATGGTCAACCATGCTGCATAACTGTAACCATGGTCAGTCACCTGATTAAAACCATGGTCACCATGATTACCCATGGTCACCATAGTTTTAATCAGGTGAGTCTGTGGTTCTGACTATAATCATATACGGAATACGGCGTATATGCGGAATATGGCGTTGTCTCATCGGTGTCGGCTCGATCCCTGAAGTTAAGCAGCGTCGCGCCCGGTTCATAATTGAATGGGTGACCGCCTGGGACTGCCAGGTGCTGTATACACTCGTGGGGCTCAGAGAACCACGTAAATCAGATGGCTCGTCTGACTGACTTTGAGTTGGACGTAAAAGAACCTCAATGGACGTAGGCGCAGTTTCCATCCGGCGAGAACCCAGAAAATGTGGAGTAGGGCCTACTTGCCATGCACATAAAGCTATGAATTATATCATGAATGATAACATGCCTTGCTAAGCTACTCCCGTGGCGCGATAGCACAGTAGTGCGTACTGCCACGTAATATATAGATACAAAATCATTCATGGTCAACTGACTGGTGACCATGGTCAACCATGGTTTCGCCACCATCATCTGTCATGTACGTCACTAAGAGAACTCCGGGATAGTGACCGTGGTTGACCATGGCCACCACGGTTTCTCCCCCCTTCGTATCACTTTTTAACGTTACTTTGACTACTGAACCCAGTGCCAGTGGCAGCATCGGGCCCAGAGCCTGAGAATGTGGATTCATATATGGGCATGTCCTTGAAATTGCGACAATAGTTTTATAATTCCTGCAAAACCACGGTTCACCATGGTCCAACATCGACGGCCATGGAAAACCATGGTTAACCATGTTAGCCCGTGGTCTTCCATGGCATTAAACAGTGGTAGACCATGGGCTCTTTTCGTCATTCAGTACCACGGTTTATGCAAGGTAAACCATGGTTCAACATGGACTACAACTATGAAAAAATATAGTCAACTATGGTCTTCAACCATGGTATATGCAAGGTGAACCATGGACTACAACCATGAAAAAACCATGGTCTACAATCATGAAAAACCATGGTCAACCATGGTCTTCAACCATGGTAGACTATGGTTGTAAAATGCCACATTTTTTTCGGGATGGTGACCATGGTCTGACATGGTTGACCATGGTGCCATTTCCCAGCAATGGTACACCATGGTTCTACCATGGCTCTACCATGGTTCTACCATGTTTCTACCATGGTTCTACCATGGTAGAACCATGGTGCAAAAAATCATGGTCTAACATGGTTGGCCAAGTTTAACCATGGTCGACTATTGCCAATTTCAACAGGGTAGAAAAACTGTTATATTGATTATTGATTATTTGAAGATGATGCCATCAAGCACGAGATGCTGATCCAATGCTTGACTAATGTTGGCCCACCGTCTGCGACGCTGGTCCAGCATTAGTCAAGCAGCATTTTTGCTGGGTACATCTGATGCGATTAAATTGCTTCTGATCTCGTCTGTTGTTTCTGCTGGGATGACCTTGCATATAATTGTGAGTGTCGAATCTTATTGTATTGTTAATGCTCTGCGACCAGCTGGCTATTATCTGTAATTAATATTATTGCTAATTTTCTCTGTTATTGTTCATCATCCTCTCCACAGCAAAGCAAGACTAGTCTAGGATATTGTGCTGTACTACAGTTTTTGTACCGTTTAGCTTGTCTTCTCGCATGAGCTTCCAGACATTAGACTAATACCATGATGCAATAATGAAGTGAAATGAATGGGGTTTTAGGCCACCTTATAGGCACATATAGGCTTAACTGGGCCAGGAGAACCTCCTGAGAATGGTGCGATAAACGAGATGACATCCAGACTGACGATTTGAAATTCGAGCCTGGCGGCCTGAGGCCGAGTACGATACCTCTCGGTCACGGAGGTTCCCCACAATATTGAATCTTTACGAGTGAGCGGGAAAGAAACATTTGTTTTAACTTGAAGGCAAGAGTGGGGTTCGAACCATCGGTCTCTGATTTTTCAAGCAGGCAGCTTTATCCCCTGCACCAGGCCCCCGCCCTTCTCTTTCGGTCTGGGAATCGACTTTAGACGTCAGAATTTGACGTCTATGGAGGTCAGATTCTCTCGATCACCTCGCTGTAAGGGTTAAATAAATAAAATATTTCCATTTCTGAAAAAAATAAATCCCTCATATATAATGTTTTGATTGATTATATGAGTGTCTAGTATTTATCACGTAATGTTTTATCAATTTGCGTGTTTTTTGCAGTTTATCAGGTCATCGTATAATAAAGATTAACAGTGGACAAAATGTTAAACAAGGCACCGGAAAGGAAGAAAATACCTAAGTGTAAGTTATCTTGCTTCTGTCACTTCAGTAATGTACCATGGCTATTAATTAATCAGAATTTGGCGACGTCTGTTTGACTAAGTCATTTGACTAAATCTGTGTCAGCATAGAGGAAGACCCACTGGCATAGTAATATTGATAGATGTGCAAACGCAAACCATGGTAACTGCTTACTTGAAAAGTAAGCAGTGCTGTATAGTTCACAATTGGTGCATACTGTGACAGTCACTAAGAAATCAGTGTAGCTCATCATTTAGGCTACTGGTGTGTTTGCTTGTGTCTTTACCAGTCATTTATATATCTTCAAATTGATGTATTTGGTGACAATATACATTCAAATACATGCAAGAAGCAAGTTAAGTCCATCGTCATCAGTAGTTGACGATCCGGCTTTTATTTTAAATAACGACAACTATTACATAAACATTTAAAATACCATGAGCAACACTCTTTGCTCGCGAACTGGCTATCTACCTTTTCTAGTTATTTTGTTAAATTCAAATAGAAAAGTATTATTGTGGGACACGGCTTTAAGGGGTTGAACAACTACAAAATGTGGTACTTTAAGAGCCATTATCTGAGGCCCAAAATACCTTACATTAATAGTGCGGTTTAGAATCCCGTTGGGTGCAGGATTTTCACAGAAATATCATGTTTCTCCCCTCTCAATCTTCGAACATTATTTCGAAGTTGTGCACTTCATCCTAAAATGCTTCACGTGACTCAGGTGAAAATGAGTACCTGGTGGGACAGAGATCACTGGGGGACAGAAGCGTGGATACATACACATTTGCTAGGGTACATAGCAATGCTCGGACTGTACATCCTCTCTAGAAAATCTCCCTAGAGAGGATGTACAGTCCGAGCATTGCTATGTACCCTAGCAAATGTGTCTGTATCCACGCTTCTGTCCCCCAGTGCTTCAGACATGATATCAGAATGTAAACCTGCACCTTTGCCTTAAATGATAGCTGTAATTGTTCAGATACGATCTCTTTTACAACATAGTTATTTATCATGTTTAAAACTGTGCATATTAATTGAAATATTGTGATGCAGTTTATGTTTAATTTTCTTTGGTAGCTCTCCCTCGTAATGATGCAATATTGTAAGGAACCTCCGTGATCGAGAGACCAGACCACCAGGGCTCCAATTTCGAATCTCAAATTTCGAATCCCTTTCATTTCATTTCATTTCTAACGTCATGATAATGAGAATAATATACAAACAGAACAACTCTCACCTTCTGGTCAGCTGATTACCATCTTAAGTAAGCTCATATATTCTGTATGGGCTCGTTGTCCTGATCCTACTGATTTGTGTCAAGGCGGGGCGACATTTCCCAGGAGAGGCACGTTTAACTGAATCCACATCCGCCCTGTGTGTGACAGTAACCAGGCTTCCTCCTCTGTGTCTGCTGTTGACCAATCTGCTGATATTTCTCTTCTGTGAGCTGTTATTGAATGATGGTACATGCTGCTGGCAGAATAGTTATTTCTGTTCTGTTGCCTGTTGAAAAATTATCTGTATTTGCTGTTGGCCTACCTGTTGCTGGGTATGTTATGTGTAGTATTTGCTGTTGGCGTACCTGTTGTTGGCTCTGTTATGTGTAGTCTTTTCTGTTGGCCTACCTGTTGCTAGCTCTGTTATGTGTAGTATTTGCTGTTGGCCCACCTACTGCTGGCTCTGTTATGTGTAGTATTTGCTGTTGGCCCATCTGTTTCTGGTTCTGTTATGTGCAGTATTTGCTGCTGGCCTATAGCCTGTTGCTGGCTCTGTTCTGTGGATTATGTTCTCTGCTGTGTGCAGACATTTCGCAGTAAACACCATACGTCTAACCAATGTCGGTTTAATGTTGGGCCACCGTCTGTGACGCTGGCCCAACATTAAACCAGCTTTCGTTTAACATAATGGTATTTTCTGGCTTCGTTCTTGTTTGCTGCTGGTTGCTGAAAACGTGGCTTTTATCGGAGCCAACGTGTTGCTATTCCTCCTGCAGTTTTTCCGTTTCTCCGTTGTACCGTGTGTTGCTGTTGCAGAAGCTCTTGTGCTGTCTTTATTTTAACGCTTAAAGCGCTGAGAAAATTCCATATAAACCATGGAAACCAAAGGGTTTTTTTCCAGCCCACGAAGTAGGTCAGAGGATATTGTCCGGTCGTGCGTCCGTGTTTGTTTCCGGAAGATATCGAATTTAATAATAAGGACGATATCGGAAACCGTTAGTATAGCCGGATTGTTTTCATACTGAATACACACATCCCTTATGGTGTATAGATGTGCCTTTTGGGGATTATTACTTTTGACCTAATTGTCTACCTTTGATTTTGAGGCCATCATTGACATTAATTGATGGCGGATGATAAGTTCGGTTTTCGCACGATATCTCGAAAAGCGTTTGCTGGATTGTTCTCATATTGCACACACACTTCTCTCAGGGGGGTGTACATGTGCCTTTTAGGTGTTATGACCTGTGATCAATTTTTTCACTTTTGATTTTGAGCCATGAGATAATATTTGTGAATAATAATTGTATTAATATTCATGACGAACTGGGCGTCCACAACAAGCTAGTTTTGTCAATTTAAGTTGTATTTATTTAGTTTAAAACTTGTTGAACATAATAGCATGACAAATGTTGTTATGCCACGGTGTTATCTTGTTTTTGTGAACGAACGGCTAATTTGTCAACAAATACGTTAATGACATAACAAGTGACTAATGAACGCATCATCAACACCTGGCTAATGACTTCATTGTGCTCTAGTCATCTAAAAACATTGATGACGTACGATGATTTGTGCACGTTTGACAGGCCAGAACGATACATTGACTCGACGTTGGTTTGATGTTGGGCCAGCGTCGAAGACGGTGGACCAACATGGAACCAACATTGGGTTAGTGTATCGTGTTTGTTGAGCCCAATACACAACACAGGACGCTGAGTTAGCCAGCGTAGTTTTAATGCTGAGCCAGCGTTGCAGACTATGGGCCAGCATTGGAACAACACTGGACCAATGTAATGTGCCTGGTGGGATAGTCCTTTACTCTAACAACAACTAACCACAGACGTCATTTAGTTACGTTACCGTATCACGAAATGACGAAGGTGTGCGTGGTGTGAAGTAGCGTATTAGGACTCGTTTACCCAGCAAGCTCGAGACACTGAGCGTGTGTTGGTTTAATGCTGGGCCAACATCGCAGTCCGTGCTTCTAATAACATCAACTCTTAAAGCGCCGAATTGAAAAAAAAAATTCAAGCACCTGAATTTGTGTCTCGCTACCGCGACACACAACTTCAAGTGGTTGAAAATTACACATAATTATTTGTTTATTTTGAGAGTCAGTCCAAACATTTACAGTTCTTGATGTTGAAACCTAATTTCCATTCCTAATATTTACAAACAGTGATTTAATCGGCTAATAAAACACAAGAACAACAACCATAGTAGAAGTGGGAAGGTTAACTGTTGCAGGGGACACACTTCAGGCTAGTTTGATGACGCATGCAAACACAAGTATTTCTCAGACAGTTTTATTTTTATGGCCTCACTCAGAATGTGTTTAATAAATATACCAAACGGGCCAAACAGGTTGTTATTTTTATAGGTCACATTAAATCACAAACATAATATCATAAAAAGTTTTACCAGTCAAAATCCCATGCAAATGAGGTATTACATAGTTTCTTAACTGTATTGTTGACCTTTTGAAATTAAAGATGACCTTGAATCATTAAAATAATATAAGAAATAGATTTTCCAATCAAAATTAGACGAAAAAGAAGTATTACACTTGTTCCTACCTTTATTTGTCGAAAAATCATATTTTACCATGGCCATCTGATCTTTGCTTTTGCAACCCCCCCCCCCCCCCCTGCCTAAATGTTATTGTTTACAATGAGTTCCCCAACTTTTAAAACATGAAATAAAAACAAGAATTATTGTTTAATTGTGAAATTTTAGGCAATTTAGGGTGGTTTTACAGATTTTCACGGCCGATGGCGGCCATCTTGTAATTTTCATCCATTTTTAAGGGTCAGATTTTGATTGACTGTCATTCACTATATTTCTAGTGGGACAGAAAACCGTTATAAACCTTTCGTCAAATATTTTGGGGGGGGGGGGTGAGGTGGTATATCGACCCGTCTATATAGTTGTGTTTATATTTTGGCGGCCATCTTGGACGCCATCTTGAATATTGGAAAAGGCTCCAGCGGGAATTACGGGGAGTTTTAGTATGTTATTTCTAATGGTATTTGGAAGGTTTCCTGAAAAATTCAGCTTGGGCATATTTTTTTCCCCTTCAAAACCTGATACTATTCGCCTATTAGTGTAACAGGTTTTTTAGTGTAACGTCTCGTGTAGATCTAAACCTTTAATCTTGTTGTTGTCAAAAATGATTATTTTGTTACCTGTCTATTTTTGTATATAAGCCAAATATGCTCTACATTTTTTTCTGAATAATGGGTGTTTCAGAAAAATTATATTTCTCCCAAAACGCCTATCCCATTTGATCCCAAAACGCACAGTGGATGGGCCTCTTAGGCATCTAAACTTAAACTGGCCAGCTATACCCTGTGTCCAAAACGCCCTCCCACCACTTTCTTTGAGGCAAACAGTGACAGGGTGAGCCTTAGTAATCCAGGCAAGTTCTCCTAGGCGACGCTTTTAAGCGTTCTCAACTTGTAAACATAATGATTATATTGTATTTTATTTGCCCCATTAATGAAACATAGGAGTGGACCTATTTTAACCCTTGCACCGCTAAGCGCGGTTTTAGTCGTTCTTAATATATTTTTATGCTTTCATAGCCGTTTAAATGGCGGTTATTGGAAACGAAATGTGTGTTTAAACATTAAGATTTGTAAATGATTGGTCCCAATTTAAACAAATATGAGTAATTTTCAGCCAATCGAGGTTGTGGGTCGCAAGACCCAACTTGAAGGTGGTGAAAATTTAAATTATTTAATTCAGCACTTTAATGGGTGATTTATCGGTGCAAAATGGGAAATGAATATAAGAATAAAACACACATAATGTCCTGACGTTGTAATGACTGTGCTGCAAATGAGCTGAGCATGCGATATCGTAGCTGGAATGCTATTGCTTCTAAAAACCTTTTTATTCATTCATTTATTTATTTTATTTGTTTGTTTGTTTGTTTGTTTGTTTATTTGTTTGTTTATTTTGTGTTTGTTTTCTGTTCGTTTGTTCGTTTGTTTGTTTGTTTTTGTTTTGTTTTGTTTTGTTTTGTTTCATTTAGTTTGTTTGTTTGTTTGTTTGTTTTGTTTTGTTTGTTTGTTTGTTTGTTTGTTTGTTTGTTTGTTTGTTTGTTTGTTTGTTTGTTTGTTTGTTTGTTTGTTTGTTTGTTTGTTTGTTTGTTTGTTTGTTTGTTTGTTTGTTTGTTTGTTTGTTTGTTTGTTTTCAAATAACTAACTCACCATTAATAATTATTTCATTCATTCATTCATTCATTCATTCATTCATTCATTCATTCATTCATTCATTCATTCATTCATTCATTCATTCATTTATTCATTCATTTATTCATCCATTCATTCATTCATTCATTCATTTATTCATTCATTCATTCATTCATTCATTCATTTATTTATTCATTTATTCATTCATTCATTCATTCATTCATTCATTCATTCATTCATTCATTCATTCATTCATTCATTCAATATCCCATTCTACATTGTTCTACTCAATGTCTATGATTCTGACAATAATAAATATATGTCTTAATAATAAATTTCATGGGAGTATATATGTATTTGGACGACATCGTGTGGGTGTCAGATGTTTATGTGCCTACTATCAAAACAATTATATACGTTTTTAAGGTTTTTTTCTAAATATTTGACTTAATATCATAAAATTACTCTAAAAACAGTAATCATAGAGTCACCATTCTCCATCAAAAGCATATTTTAAGATCATTTGCAAACAGTCTGATTAAACAGCCGATGTATCTATCAGTATCATATTAGCTGTGTCCCATAATTACTTTACGGATTATATTTACTAAAGGACTACGCTCGCTGCAACATTCCTGTTGATTAGCATCTCATGGGTTGAAAAAAACACATTTTTGCTTGTTGAATTTAACGAAATATTATTGTAAAAAAATGTTGTGAATTTCCTCAACCGATATATAACAAACGGGCTAGTTATTTTAGCGTGAGGTATTGGTTGGTCTACACTTGTAAACTTGATTTTGTCTAAAATAATTATTTTGTTCCCCTACGTCCTCCAGGATTATCAGGTGTGTGAATGAATGAATGAATCGGGCTTTAGGCCACTTTTGTGCACATATAGGCTAAACTGGAAAACCTCCTGAAGATGGTGAGATGATTGAGATGACACTGTCCTCCAGACACAGAATTCGAAATTCGAGCCCTGGGGGTCTGAGGCCGAGCACGCTACCTCTCGGTCACGGAAGCTCCCCACAATACTGACTTTCACACGTGGTTGGGGAAGAAACACTTTTAGTTCTTTCAAACCGCCGAGACCGGGAACCGAACCCCGAACTCTGGCGTGAAAGGCGGCGGTGCTAACCACTACCCTAGGGCCCCCGCCCATCAGGTGTGTGACGTGATCTGGTGTCACCAAGGACTGGGTGTGACAGTTAACCCTTTAAGTGCGGGGACTGACTTTAGACGTCAGATTCTGACATCTAAAATAGATCCCCGCACAGAAAAAATTATAATGACCGTTGTAAGGGTTAACCCATGTAGTACTAAAGGCGACAGTAGTGTTCTTATTTGCACTAGTACAGCCAGGTTTTAGAATTGAAAATAATTTTTTAAATCTCTAAAATTAACTAACGGTGTGACCTATTTTTTACAAATCCAAAGTTTTACAAATCCAAATTCTAGTCACCTGAAGTTGTGGATCGCGGTAGCGAAACAAAACTTTAGGTGACAGAAAAAACAGAGTGTCAATGACACAGAAGTTCATCCTTAATTAGGGCAAGTTGATTACGAATTAAAATTTCTTTTGAATTGCGGACAAAGTGTTCTAATCAGGTCCTAATTAGGTCATAAGTTAATTAAAATTTCCGAAATCCGCGAGGTAGTTCTATGCACAGGTACGAGCTCTTTCAAACACACCAAAGAAAATGGAAATCGCATAAGAATTGAGGGAGGAGAAGCATTTCTTGTGAATTGTAGACAGAGTGCCCTAATTAGGCCTTAATTAGCTAGGTCATAAGTTAATTATTAATTAAAATTTTTGAAATCCGTGAGGATTATCTATGAACAGGCCCGAGCTCTTTAAATCAAACCAAACAAAATTGAAATCGGATAAGAATTGAGGGAGGAGAAGCATTTGTTGTGAATTGTGGACAGAGTGCCCTAATTAGGCCTTAATTAGGTCATAAGTTAATTAATAATTAAAATTTCTGAAATCCGTGAGGACATTCTATGCACAGGTCCGAGCTCTTTCAAACAAACCAAATAGAACTGAAATCGGATAAGAATTGAGGGAGGAGAATCATTTCTTGTGAATTGTGGACAGACGACAGACGACGGACAACAGATGACAGACGATAGACACGACACGATGGCAGAAGTTCATCTTAGGCCTAAAGGCCGTATGAGCTGAAAATTAAATGGCTCAGAAGAGTTATTGGGGATAAAGCTGCGGCTATAGCGGATGTGACGTAATTAATTACGTGTATCACTAAGATCTAAGTTGATAGCTGATGTTACCATGGTTACGACATACGTGGTAATCAATTGTGGCTGATCCAGGTGCGTGTATGCGTGCGTAATACTGCACTTGAAAGCCTACAAAAGTGATGACGAGAAACAGTGAACGAGAAACATATTTGCTGCGATTAAAATATTTGTTGAAAACCTCTGTCAAAGCATTCACTGTTTAGCGTCATAGTTGGGCAGTAGGCCCCTATAGCTAAAGGCCCTGTCTCATTACAACGTTCTGGATAAAGTTCGTCAAACGTTTGTGAAAAAAGGGCAGGACGCAGACGAGCGTTGGAGGACGTTGAAAGTTCGTTCGTTCGTTCGTTCGTTCGTTCGTTCGTTCGTTCGTTCGTTCGTTCGTTCGTTCGTTCGTTCGTTCGTTCGTTCGTTCGTTCGCTCGTTCGCTCGTTCGTTCGTTCGTTCGTTCGTTCGTTCGTTCGCTCGTTCATTTGTTCGTTCGTTCGTTCGTTGGCTGGTTCGTTCGTTCGTTTGTTCGTTCGTTCGTTCGTTCGTATTGTTGGTTTGTTGGTTTGTTCGTTCTTTCGTTCGTTCGTTCGTTCGTTCGTTCGTTCGTTCGTTCGTTCGTTCGTTTGTTCGTTCGTTCGTTCGTTCGCTCGCTCGCTCGTTCGCTCGCTCGTTCGTTCGTGTATTTGTTCGTTCGTTCGTTCGCTCGTTCGTTCGTTCGTTCGTTCGTTCGTTCGTTCGTTCGTTCGTTCGTTCGTTCGTTCGGTCGTTCGTTCGTTCGTTTGTTCGTTCGTTCGTTCGTTCGTTCGTTCGTTCGTTCGTTCGTTCGTTCGTTCGTTCGTTCGTTCGTTCGTTCGTTCGTTCGTTCGTTCGTTTGTTCCTTCGTTCGTTCGTTAGTTGGCTGGTTGGTTTGTTCGTTCATTCGTTCGTTTTGTTGGTTTGTTGGTTGATTGGTTGGTTGATTGGTTGGTTGGTTGGTTCGTTCGTTAGTTCGTTCGTTCGTTCGTTCGTTCGTTCGTTCGTTCATTCGTTCGTTCGTTCGCTTGTTCGTTCGTTCGTCGCTCGTTCGTTCGCTCGTTCGTTCGCTCGTTCGTTCGTTTGTTTGATTGTTGGTTCATTCGTTCGTTCGTTCATTCGTTCGTTCGTTCGCTCGTTCGTTCGTTCGCTCGTTCATTCGTTCGTTCGTGTGTTTGTTTGTTTGTTTGTTTGTTTGTTTGTTTGTTTGTTTGTTGTTGTTCCACTTAATGTCTATGATTCTGACAATAATAAATACATGCCTTATTAACAAACTACATGGAAATATATATTTGTATTTGGACGACATCGTGTGGGTGTCAGATTTTTATTTGCCTACTATCAAAACAATATTATACGTCTCCTAAGGTTTATATTATACATTTTTGAGTTAATATCATAAAAATACCAGGATAATTCTAGTATAATAGTAATTTTAAAGTCACCACTCTCAATCAAAATCATATTTTAAGATCATTTGTAAACAGTCTGACTAAACAGCCGATATATCTATCAGTATGATATTAGCTGTGTTCCATAATAACATTATGGATTATATTTACTAAAGGACTACGTTTGCTGCAACATTCATGTTGATAAGCATCTCATGGGTTGGAAAAAACACATTTTTGATTGTAGAATTAATGGAATATTATTGTGAAAAATTGTTGTGATTTTTCTCAACCCATATATAACAAACGGGCTAGTTATTTTAGCGTATGGTCTCGATTGGTCTAAACTTGTAATCTTGTTTTCAAAATAGCTATTTGTTCCCCTGCGTCATCCGGGATTGTCAGGTGTGTGACGTGATCTGGTGTCACCAAGGACTGGGTGTGACGGTTAGCCCTTTAAGTGCGGGGACTGAGTTTAGACGTCACATCCTGACATCTAAAATTGATCCCCGCACTAAAAAAAATATTATATAAAATATAAAAATTATATAAAAATATATATTGGCCGTAGATCTACAAAACATTCAAATGAAGCGGAAAGAACTAACTAAGACATTTATAATGATTTCAAATTTGAAAAAAGCTTTGGTCTCTATGGTTTATACAAAAATATATCAGCGTTGTAAGGGTTAACCCATGTAATACTAAAGGCGATAAAACAGCAGTGTTTTTATTTGCACTTGTGTAGCCAGGTTTTTTGAATTGAAAATGTCTGTGAAACTAACTCACGGTGTGACCTATTTTAAAAAAAATCGAAGTATTTCCTAGTCACCCGAAGTTGTGGATCGCGGTAGCGGAACAAAACTTTCGGTGACAGAAAAATATAATCGAATGGCTCAGCTTTATCGGGAATAAAACTGCGGCTACACAGGATGTGACATCATCAATTACATGTATCACTAGGATCCAAGCAGGATCTAAGTTGACAGCTGATAGCTAATGTTACTATGGTTACGACATTCGTGGAAATGAATTGTGACTGATCCTCCCACTATAGGTGTTATAAGATTTCTAATTATCTCCACTTCCAATCCGGTCATCATCACTGGGCTTTTAACCCTTTCAGCGCGGGGATCGACTTTAGACTTCAGACTCAGATTCATTTATTTGATCAAAGAATAACAATTACATATTTTGATTAATATTACAGCAATGACCAGGGGACTAAAACCGTAGGTGGCTATCGTGGAAGCCACCTTAGAAAGAAAATAATAATTGAGTATGTATAATAACACTTCTCCACACCTCATGTGTCTGCTGTTCCCAATCCGCTGATATTTCTCTTCTGTGAGCTGTTAATGAATGATGGCACATGCTGCTGACAGAATGGTTATTTCTGTTCTGTTGCCTGTTGAAAATTATCTGTATTTGCTGTTGGCCTACCTGTTGCTGGCTCTGTTATGTGTAGTATTTGCTTCTGGCCTACCTGCTGCTGGCTCTGTTATGTGTAGTATTTGCTGTTGGCCTACCTGTTGCTGGCTCTGTTATGTGTAGTATTTGCTGTTGGCCTACCTGTTGCTGGCTCTGTTATGTGTAGTATTCGCTGTTGGCCTACCTGTTGCTAGCTCTGTTATGTGTAGTACTTGCTGTTGGCCCACCTGCTGCTGGTTCTGTTATGTGTAGTATTTGCTTTTGGCCCACCTGTACCTGTTGCTAGCTCTGTTATGTGTATTATTTGCTGTTGGCCCACCTGCTGCTGGTTCTGTTATGTGTAGTATTTGCTGTTTGCTGAGAAAATTTCATATAAACCATGGAAACCAAAGGGTTTTTTTCCAGCCCACGAAGTAGGTCAGAGGATATTGTCCGGTCGTGCGTCCGTGTTTGTTTTCGGAAGATATCGAATTTAATAATAAGGAGGATATCGGAAACCGTTAGTATAGCCGGATTGTTTTCATACTGAATACACACATCCCTTATGGTGTATAGATGTGCCTTTTGGGGATTATTACTTTTGACCTAATTGTCTACCTTTGATTTTGAGGCCATCATTGACATTAATTGATGGCGGATGATAAGTTCGGTTTTCGCACGATATCTCGAAAAGCGTTTGCTGGATTGTTCTCATATTGCACACACACTTCCCTCAGGGGGGTGTACATTTGCCTTTTAGGTGTTATGACCTGTGATCAATTTTTTCACTTTTGATTTTGAGCCATGAGATAATATTTGTGAATAATAATTATATTATTATTCATGACGAACTGGGCGTCTACAGCAAACTAGTTTTGTCAATTTAAGTTGTATTTATTTATTTTAAAACTTGTTGAACATAATAGCATGACAAATGTTGTTATGCCACGGTGTTATCTTGTTTTTGTGAACGAACAGCTAATTTGTCAACAAATACGTTAATGACATAACAAGTGACTAATGAACGCATCATCAACACCTGGCTAATGACTTCATTGTGTTCTAGTCATCTAAAAACATTGATGACGTACGATGATTTGTGCACGTTTGACAGGCCAGAACGATACATTGACCCGACGTTGGTTCGATGTTGGGCCAGCGTCGAAGACGGTAGACCAACATGGAACCAGCATTGGGTTAGTGTATCGTGTTTGTTGAGCCCAATATGGCTATGGGCCAGCATTGAAACAACACTGGACCAATGTAATGTGCTTGGTGGGATAGTCCTTTACTCTAACAACAACTAGCCACAGACGTCATTTAGTTACGTTACCGTATCACGAAATGACGAAGGTGTGCGTGGTGTGAAGTAGCGTATTAGGACTCGTTTGCCCAGCAAGCTCGAGACACTGAGCGTGTGTTGGTTTAATGCTGGGCCAACGTCGCAGTCCGTGCTTCTAATAACATCAACCCTTAAAGCGCCGAATTAAAAAAAAAAATTCAACCACCTGAATTTGTGTCTCGCTACCGCGACACACAACTTCAAGTGGTTGAAAATTACACATAATTATTTGTTTATTTTGAGAGTCAGTCCAAACATTTACAGTTCTTGATGTTGAAACCTAATTTCCGTTCCTAATATTTACAAACAGTGATTTAATCGGCTAATAAAACACAAGAGCAACAACCATATTAGAAGTGGGAAGGTTAACTGTTGCAGGGGACACACTTCAGGCTAGTTTGATGACGCATGCAGACACAAGTATTTCTCAGACAGTTTTATTTTTATGGCCTCACTCAGAATGTGTTTAATAAATATACCAAACGGGCCAAACAGGTAGTTATTTTTATAGGTCACATTAAATCACAAACATAATATCATAAAAGGTTTTACCAGTCAAAATCCCATGCAAATGAGGTATTACATAGTTTCTTAACTGTATTGTTGACCTTTTGAAATTAAAGATGACCTTGAATCATTAAAATAATATAAGAAATAGATTTTCCAATCAAAATTAGACGAAAAAGAGGTATTACACTTGTTCCTACCTTTATTTGTCGAAAAATCATATTTTACCATGCTTTTGCCACCCCCCCCCCCACCTAGCCCCACCGCCATTTTAAAACGTTTGACACTGCCTAAATGTTATTGTTTACAATGAGTTCCCCAACTCTAAAAACAAGAATTATTGTTTAATTGTGAAATTTTAGGCAATTTAGGGTGGTTTTACCGATTTTCACGGCCGATGGCGGTCATCTTGTAATTTTCATCCATTTTTAAGGGTCAGATTTTGATTGACTGTCATTCACTATATGTCTAGTAGGACAGAAAACCGTTATAAACCTTTCGTCAAATATTTTTTTTTGGGGGGGGGGGTGAGGTGGTATATCGACCCGTCTATATAGTTGTGTTTATATTTTGGCGGCCATCTTGGACGCCATCTTGAATATTGGAAACGGCTCCAGCGGGAAAAACGGGGAGTTTTAGTATGTTATTTCTAATAGTATTTGAAAGGTTTCCTGAAAAATTCAGCTTGGGCATATTTTTTTCCCCTTCAAAACCTGATACTATTCGCCTATTAGTGTAACATTTTTTTAGTGTAACTCGTGTAACTCGTGTAGACCTAAACCTTTCTAAACCTTTCAGAAAAATTATATTTCTCCCAAAACGCCTATCCCATTTGATCCCAAAACGCACAGGGGGATGGGCCTCTTAGGCATCTAAACTTAAACTGGCCAGCTATACCCTGTGTCCAAAACGCCCTCCCACCACTTTCTTTGAGGCAAACAGTGACAGGGTGAGCCTTAGTAATCCAGGCAAGTTCTCCTAGGCGACGCTTTTAAGCGTTCTCAACTTGTAAACATATGATTATATTGTATTTTATTTGCCCCATTAATGAAACATAGGAGCGGACCTATTTTAACCCTTGCACCGCTAAGCGCGGTTTTAGTCGTTCTTAATATATTTTTATGTTTTCATAGCCGTTTAAATGGCGGTTATTGGAAACGAAATGTGTGTTTAAACATTAAGATTTGTAAATGATTGGTCTCAAGTTAAACAAATATGAGTAATTTTCAGCCAATCGAGGTTGTGGGTCGCAAGACCCAACTTGAAGGTAGTGAAAATTTGAATTATTTAATTCAGCACTTTAATGGGTGATTTATCGGTGCAAAATGGGAAATGAATATAAGAATAAAACACACATATTGTCCTGACGTTGTAATGACTGTGCTGCAAATGAGCTGAACATGCGATATCGTAGCTGGAATGCTATTGATTCTAAAAACCTTTTTATTCATTCATTTATTTATTTTATTTGTTTGTTTGTTTGTTTGTTTGTTTGTTTGTTTGTTTGTTTGTTTGTTTGTTTGTTTGTTTGTTTGTTTGTTTATTTGTTTGTTTTGTGTTTGTTTTCTGTTCGTTTGTTCGTTTGCTTGTTTTTTTTGTTTTGTTTTGTTTTGTTTCATTTAGTTTGTTTGTTTGTTTGTTTGTTTGTTTGTTTGTTTGTTTGTTTGTTTGTTTGTTTGTTTGTTTGTTTGTTTGTTTGTTTGTTTGTTTGTTTGTTTGTTTGTTTGTTTGTTTGTTTTCAAATAATTTACTCACCATTAATAATTATTTCATTCATTCATTCATTCATTCATTCATTCATTCATTTATTCATTCATTCATTCATTCATTCATTCAATCATTCATTCATTCATTCATTCATTTATTCATTCATTCATTCATTCATTCATTTATTCATTCATTCATCCATTCATTCATTTATTCATTCATTCATTCATTCATTTATTCATTCATTCATTCATTCATTCATTCATTCATTCATTCATTCATTCATTCATTCATTCATTCATTCATTCATTTATTCATTCATTCATTCATTCATTCATTCATTCATTCATTCATTCATTCATTCATTCATTCATTCATTCAATATCCCATTCTACATTGTTCTACTCTATGTCTATGATTCTGACAATAATAAATATATGTCTTATTATTAAATTGCATGGGAGTATATATGTATTTGGACGACATGGGTGTCAGATGTTTATGTGCCTACTATCAAAACAATTATATACGTTTTTCAGGTTTTTTGCTAAATATTTGACCTAATATCATAAAATTACTCTAAAAACAATAATTATAGAGTCACCATTCTCCATCAAAAGCATATTTTAAGATCATTTGCAAACAGTCTGATTAAACAGCCGATGTATATATCAGTATCATATTAGCTGTGTCCCATAATTACTTTACGGATTATATTTACTAAAGGACTACGTTCGCTGCAACATTCCTGTTGATTAGCATCTCATGGGTTGAAAAAAACACATTTTTGCTTGTTGAATTTAACGAAATATTATTGTAAAAAAATGTTGTGAATTTTCTCAACCGATATATAACAAACAGGCTAGTTATTTTAGCGTGAGGTATTGATTGGTCTACACTTGTAAACTTGATTTTGTCTAAAATAATTATTTTGTTCCCCTGCGTCATCCAGGATTATCAGGTGTGTGAATGAATGAATGAATCGGGCTTTAGGCCACTTTTGTGCACATATAGGCTAAACTGGGCCAGGGAAACCTCCTGAGGATGGTGAGATGATTGAGATTACACTGTCCTCCAGACACAGGATTCGAAATTCGAGCCCTGGTGATCCGAGGCCGAGCACGCTACCTCTCGGTCACGGAAGCTCCCCACAATACTGACTTTCACACGTGGTTGGGGAAGAAACACTTTTAGTTCTTTCAAACCGCCGAGACCGGGAACCGAACCCCGAATTCTGGCGTGAAAAGCGGCGGTGCTAACCACTACCCTACGGCCCCCGCCCATCAGGTGTGTGACGTGATCTGGTGTCACCAAGGACTGGGTGTGACAGTTAACCCTTTAAGTGCGGGGACTGACTTTAGACGTCAGATTCTGACATCTAAAATTGATCCCCGCAATTATAATGACCGTTGTAAGGGTTAACCCATGTAGTACTAAAGGCGACAGTAGTGTTCTTATTTGCACTAGTACAGCCAGGTTTTAGAATTGAAAATAATTTTTTAAATCTGTAAAATTAACTAACGGTGTGACCTATTTTTTACAAATCCAAAGTTTTACAAATCCAAATTCTAGTCACCTGAAGTTGTGGATCGCGGTAGCGAAACAAAACTTTAGGTGACAGAAAAAACAGAGTGTCAATGACACAGAAGTTTATCCTTAATTAGGACAAGTTGATTACGAATTAAAATTTCTTTTGAATTGCGGACAGAGTGTTCTAATCAGGTCCTAACTAGGTCATAAGTTAATTAAAATTTCCGAAATCCGCGAGGTAGTTCTATGCACAGGTACGAGCTCTTTCAAACACACCAAAGAAAATGGAAATCGCATAAGAATTGAGGGAGGAGAAGCATTTCTTGTGAATTGTAGACAGAGTGCCCTAATTAGGCCTTAATTAGCTAGGTCATAAGTTAATTATTAATTAAAATTTCTGAAATCCGTGAGGATTATCTATGAACAGGCCCGAG
>OZ024909.1:72462796-72595296 GCA_964017125.1 Flabesymbios commensalis | reverse complement strand
GTTATGTGTAGTATTTGCTGTTGGCCTACCTGCTGCTGGATCTGTTATGTGTAGTATTTGCTGTTGGCCTACCTGTTGCTGGCTCTGTTATGTGTAGTATTTGCTGTTGGCCTACCTGTTGCTAGCTCTGTTATGTGTAGTACTTGCTGTTGGCCCACCTGCTGCTGGTTCTGTTATGTGTAGTATTTGCTGCTGGCCCACCTGTACCTGTTGCTAGCTCTGTTATGTGTAGTATTTGCTGTTGGCTCACCTGGTGCTGGTTCTGCTATGTGTAGTATTTGCTGTTTGCTGAGAAAATTTCATATAAGCCATGGAAACCAAAGGGTTTTTTCCCAGCCCACGAAGTAGGTCAGAGGATATTGTCCGGTCGTGCGTCCGTGTTTGTTTCCGGACGATATCGGAATTTAATAATAAGGACGATATCGGAAACCGTTAGTATAGCCGGATTGTTTTCATACTGAATACACACATCCCTTATGGTGTATAGATGTGCCTTTTGGGGATTATTACTTTTGACCTAATTGTTTACCTTTGATTTTGAGGCCATCATTGACATTAATTGATGGCGGATGATAAGCTCGGTTTTCGAACGATATCTCGGAAAGCGTTTGCTGGATTGTTTTTATTCTGACACACATTTCCCTCAGGGGGTGTACATGTGCCTTTTATTAGCTATGACCTGTGATCATTTTTTTTACTTTTGATTTTATGCCATGAGATAAAATTTGTAAATAATAATTTTATTAATATTCATGACTAACTGGGCGTCCACAACAAACTAGTTTTGTCAATTTAAGTTGTATTTATTTAGTTTAAAACTTGTTGAACATAATAGGCGCGCTTAGCATGACAAATGTTGTTATGCCACGGTGTTATCGTATTTTTGTGAACAGCTAATTTGTCAACAAATACGTTAATGACATAACAAGTGACTAATGAGCGCATTATCAACACCTGGCTAATGATTTCATTGTGTTCTAGTCATATAAAACCATTGATGACGTACGATGATTTGTGCACGTTTGACAGGCCAGAATGATACATTGACCCGACGTTGGTTCGATGTTGGGCCAGCGTCGAAGACGGTGGACCAACATGGAACCAACTTTGGGTTAGTGTATCCTGTTTGTTGAGCCCGATAAACAACACAGGACGCTGAGCTAGCCAGCGTAGTTTTAATGCTGAGCCAGCGTTGCAGACTATGGGCCAGCATTGAAACAACACTGGACCAATGTAATGTGCTTGGTGGGATAGTCCTTTACTCTAACCACAACTAACCACAGACGTCATTTAGTTACGTTACCGTATCACGAAATGACGAAGGTGTGCGTGGTGTGAAGTAGCGTATTAGGACTCGTTACCCCAGCAGGCTCGAGATACTGAGCGTATGTTGGTTTAATGCTAGGCTGACGTCGCAGTCCGGGCTCCTAACATTAACCCTTGAAGTGCTAAATCAAATAATTTAAATTTTCAACCACTTGAAATTGTGTCTCGCTACCGCGACACACAACTTCAAGTTGTTGAAAATTACACATAAGTATTTGTTTATTTTGAGAGTCAGACCAAACATTCACAGTTCTTGACGTTGAAACCTATTTTTCGTTCCTAATATTTCAAACAGTGATTTAATCGGCTAATAAAACACAAGAACAACAACCATATTAGAAGTGGGAAGGTTAACTGTTGACACTTCAGGCTAGTTTGATGACGCATGCAAACACAAGTATTTCTCAGACAGTTTTATTTTTACGGCCTCACTCAGAATGTGTTTAATAAATATACCAAACGGGCCAAACAGGTTGTTATTTTTATAGGTCACATTAAATCACAAACATAATATCATAAAAGGTTTTACCATGCAAATGAGGTATTACACAGTTTCTTAACTGTATTTGGTAAAAATCATATTTTCGATTATTAGACCTTAAGATTGACCTTTTGACATTGAAGATGACCTTGAACCATTAAAATCATATGAGAAATAGATTTTCCAATCAAAATTTGACGAAAAAGTGGTATTACACTTGTTCCTACTTTTATTTGTCGAAAAATCATATTTTACCATGGCCATATGATCTTTGCTTTTGCCATACCCCCGACCCCCCCCCCCACCTAGCCCCACCGCCATTTTGAAACGTTTGACACTGCCTAAATGTTATTGTTTGTTTACAATGAGTTCCCCAACTCTTAAAACATGAAATAAAAACAAGAATTATTGTTTAATTGTGAAATTTTAGGCAATTTAGGGTGGTTTTACCGATTTTCACCGCCGATGGCGGTCATCTTGTAATTTTCATCCATTTTTAAGGGCCAGATTTTGATTGACTGTCATTCACTATATGTCTAGTAGGACAGAAAACCGTTATAAACCTTTCGTCAAATATTTTTTTTTTGGGGGGGGGGGAGGTGGTATATCGACCCGTCTATATAGTTGTGTTTATATTTTGGCGGCCATCTTGGACGCCATCTTGAATATTGGAAAAGGCTCCAGCGGGAATAACGGGGAGTTTTAGTATGTTATTTCTAATGGGATTTGGAAGGTTTTCTGAAAAATTCAGCTTGGGCATATTATTTTCCCCTTCAAAACCTTATACTATTCGCCTATTAGTGTAACAGGTTTTTTAGTGTAACGTCTCGTGTAGATCTAAACCTTTAATCTTGTTGTTGTCAAAAATGATTATTTTGTTACCTGTCTATTTTTGCATATAAGCCAAATTTGCTCTACATTTTTTTCTGAATAATGGGTGTTTCAGAAAAATTATATTTCTCCCAAAACGCCTATCCCATTTGATCCCAAACGCACAGGGGATGGGCCTCTTAGACATCTAAACTTAAACTGGCCAGCTATACCCTGTGTTCAAAACGCCCTCCCACCACTTTCTTTGAGGCAAACAGTGACTGGGTGAGCCTTAGTAATCCAGGCAAGTTCTCCTAGGCGACGCTTTTAAGCGTTCTCAACTTGTAAACATAATGATTATATTGTATTTTATTTGCCCCATTAATGAAACATAAGAGTGGACATATTTTAACCCCGGCACCGCTAAGCGCGGTTCTAGTCTTTCTTAATATATTTTTATGTTTTCATAGCCGTTTAAATGGCGGTTATTGGAAACGAAATGTGTGTTTAAACATTAAAATTTGTAAATGATTGGTCCCAAGTTAAACAAATATGAGTAATTTTCAGCCAATCGAGGTTGTGGGTCGCAAGACACAACTTGAAGGTGGTGAAAATTTGAATTATTTAATTCAGCGCTTTAATGGGTGATTTATCGGTGCAAAATGGGAAATGAATATAAGAATAAAACACACATAATGTCCTGACGTTGTAATGACTGTGCTGCAAATGAGCTGAGCATGCGATATCGTAGCTGGAATGCTATTGATTCTAAAAACCCTTTTATTCATTCATTTATTTATTTCGTTTGTTTGTTTGTTTGTTTTTGTTTTGTTTTGTTTTGTTTTGTTTTGTTTTGTTTTGTTTTGTTTTGTTTTAGTTAGTTAGTTAGTTAGTTAGTTAGTTAGTTAGTTAGTTAGTTAGTTAGTTAGTTAGTTAGTTAGTTAGTTAGTTAGTTAGTTAGTTAGTTAGTTAGTTAGTTTGTTTGTTTGTTTGTTTGTTTGTTTGTTTGTTTGTTTGTTTGTTTGTTTGTTTGTTTGTTTGTTTGTTTGTTTGTTTGTTTGTTTGTTTGTTTGTTTGTTTGTTTGTTTGTTTGTTTGTTTGTTTGTTTGTTTGTTTGTTTGTTTGTTTGTTTGTTTGTTTGTTTGTTTGTTTGTTTGTTTGTTTGTTTGTTTGTTTGTTTGTTTGTTTGTTTGTTTGTTTGTTTGTTTGTTTGTTTGTTTGTTTGTTTGTTTGTTTGTTTGTTTGTTTGTTTGTTTGTTTGTTTGTTTGTTTGTTTGTTTTCTTTTATTTTTAATTTTTAAATAACTAACTCACCATTAATAATTATTTCATTCATTCATTCATTCATTCATTCATTCATTCATTCATTCATTCATTCATTCATTCATTCATTCATTCATTCATTCATTCATTCATTCATTCAATATCCCATTCTACATTGTTCTACTCAATGTCTATGATTCTGACAATAATAAATATATGTCTTATTATTAACTTGCATGGGAGTATATATGTATTTGGACGACATCGTGTGGGTGTCAGATGTTTATGTGCCTACTATCAAAACAATTATATACGTTTTTAAGTTTTTTTTCTAAATATTTGACTTAATATCATAAAATTACTCTAAAAACAGTAAATATAGAGTCATCATTCTCCATCAAAAGCATATTTTAGGATCATTTGCAAACAGTCTGACTAAACAGCCGATATATATATCAGTATCATATTAGCTGTGTCCCATAATTACTTTACGGATTATATTTACTAAAGGACTACGTTCGCTGCAACATTCCTGTTGATTAGCATCTCATGGGTTGAAAAAAACACATTTTTGCTTGTTGAATTTAGCGAAATATTATTGTAAAAAAATGTTGTGAATTTTCTCAACCGATATATAACAAACGGGCTAGTTATTTTAGCGTGAACTTGATTTTGTCTAAAATAATTATTTTGTTCCCCTGCGTCATCCAGGATTATCAGGTGTGTGAATGAATGAATGAATCAGCTTTAGGCCACTTTTGTGCACATATAGGCTAAACTGGAAAACCTCCTGAAAATGGTGAGATGAATGAGAAGACACTGTCCTCCAGACACAGGATTCGAAATTCGAGCCCTGGCGGTCTGAGGCCGAGCACGCTACCTCTCGGTCACGGAAGCTCCCCACAATACTGACTTTCACAAGTGGATGGGGAAGAAACATTTTCAGTTCTTCAAACCGCCGAGACCGGGAACCGAACCCCGAACTCTGGCGTGAAAGGCGGCGGTGCTAACCACTACCCTAGGGCCCCCGCCTATCAGGTGTGTGACGTGATCCGGTGTCACCAAGTACTGGGTGTGACAGTTAACCCTTCAAGTGCGGGGACTGACTTTAGACTTCAGATTCCGACTTCTAAAATTGATCCCCGCACTGAAAAAAATTATAATGGCTGTAGATCCACAAAACATTCAAATGTAGCGGAAAGAGCTAACGAAGACATTTATGATGATTTCAAATTGAACAAAACTCTTTGGTTTCCATAGTTTATACAAAAATACTTCAGCGTTGTAAGGGTTGACCCATGTAGTACTGATGGCGACAGTGGTGTTCTTATTTGCACTTGTACAGCCAGGTTTTACAGTTGAAAATGATTTTTTAAATTTGTAAAACTAACTAGCGGTGTGACCTATTTTTTACAAATCCTAACTTAAAAAAAAAATTCCAGTCACCTGAAGTTGTGGATCGCGGTAGCGAAACAAAATTTTAGGTGACAAAAAAAACCAGAGTGTCAATGACACAGAAGCTCATCCTTTAACATTGGGGCAAGTTGATTACGAATTAAAATGTCTGAAATCCATGAGACAGTTATATGCACATGCACAAGCTCTTTCAAATAAACCAAACAAAATTCGAATCGGATAAGAATTGAGGGAGGAGAAGCATTTCTTGTGAATTTGCGGACAGAGTGTTCTAATTAGGTCCTAATTAGGTCATAAGTTGATTAATAATTAAAATTTCCGAAATCCGCGATGTAGTCTTTCAAACAAACCAAACAAAATTCAAATCGGATAAGAATTGAGCGAGGAGAAGCATCTCTTGTGAATTGCGGACAGAGTGTCCTAATTAGGTCTTAATTAGATCATAAGTTAATTAAAATTTCCGAAATCCGCGAGGTAGTTCTATGCACAGGTACGAGCTCTTTCAAACACACCAAAGAAAATGGAAATCGCATAAGAATTGAGGGAGGAGAAGCATTTCTTGTGAATTGTAGACAGAGTGCCCTAATTAGGCATTAATTAGCTAGGCCATAAGTATATTAATAATTAAAATTTCTGAAATCCAACTTTTTTGCACAGGCCCGAGCTCTTTAAATCAAACCAAACAAAATTGAAATCGGATAAGATTTGAGGGAGGAGAAGCATTTGTTGTGAATTGTGGACAGAGTGCTCTAATTAGGCCTTAATTAGGTCATAGGTTAATTAATAATTAACATTTCTGAAATCCGTGAGGAAATTCTATGCACAGGCCCGAGCTCTTTCAAACAAACCAAATTGAAATTGAAAATTCAAAGAATTGAAATCGGATACGAATTGAGGGAGGAGAATCATTTCTTGTGAATTGTGGACAGACGACAGACGACAGACAACAAACGATAGACACGACACGGTGGCATAAGCTCATCTTAGGCCTAAAGGCCGTATGAGCTGAAAATTGAATGGCTCAGAGTTATTGGGGATAAAGCTGCGGCTATACCGGATGTGACGTAATTAATTACATGTATCATTAGGATCTAAATTGATAGCTGATGTTACCATGGTTACGACATACGTGGTAATCAATTGTGGCTGATCCCGGTGCGTGTATGCGTGCGTAATACTGCACTTGAAAGCCTACAAATGTGATGACGAGAAACAGTGAACGAGAAACACATTTGCGATTAAAATATTTGTTGAAAACCTCTGTCAAAGCATTCACTGTTTAGCGTCATAGTTGGGCAGTAGGCCCCTATAGCTAAAGGCCCTGTCTCATTACAACGTTCTGGATAAAGTTCGTCAAACGTTCATGAAAAAAGGGCAGGAAGCAGACGAGCGTTGGAGGACGTTGGAGCGTTGGAGGTTTGTTTGCTTAGTCGTTCGTTCGTTCGTTCGTTCGTTCGTTCGTTCGTTCGTTCGTTCGTTCGTTCGTTCGTTCGTTCGTTCGTTCGTTCGTTCGTTCGTTCGTTCGTTCGTTCGTTCGTTCGTTCGTTCGTTCGTTTGTTCGTTCGTTCGTTCGTTCGTTCGTTCGTTCGTTTGTTCGTTTGTTCGTTCGTTCGTCCGTTCGTTCGTTCCTTTGTCCGTTCGTTCGTTCGTTCGTTCGTTCGTTCGTTCGTTCGTTCGTTCGTTCGTTCGTTCGTTCGTTCGTTCGTTCGTTCGTTCGTTCGTTCATTAGTTGGTTGGCTGGCTCGTTCGTTCGTTCATTCGTTCGTTCGTTTTGTTGGTTTGTTGGTTTGTTGGTTTGTTCGTTCGTTCGTTCGTTCGTTCGTTCGTTCGTTCGTTCGTTTCTTCGTTTCTTCGTTCGCTCGTTCGTTCGTTCGTTCGTTCGTTCGTTTGCTCGCTCCCTCGTTCGTTCGTTCGTTCGTTCGTTCGCTCGTTCGTTCGTTCGCTCGTTCGTTTGTTTGTTCGTTTGTTTGTTTCTTCGTTCGTTCGTTCGTTCGTTTGTTCGTTCGTTCGTTCGTTCGTGTGTTAGTTAGTTTGTTTGTTTGTTTGTTGTTGTTCTACTTAATGTCTATGATTCTGACAATAATAAATACATGCCTTATTAATAAACTACATGGAAATATATATTTGTATTTGGACGACATCGTGTGGGTGTCAGATGTTTATTTGCCTACTATCAAAACAATAATATACGTCTCTTAAGGTTTATATTATGCATTTTAGTATTAATATCATAGAAATACTAGGATAATTCTAGTATAATAGTAATTATAAAGTCACCACTCTCAATCAAAATCATATTTTAAGATCATTTGCAAACAGTCTGACTAAACAGCCGATATATCTATCAGTATGATATTAGCTGTGGTCCATAATAACATTATGGATTATATTTACTAAAGGACTACGCTCGCTACAACATTCATGTTGATTAGCATCTCATGGGTTGGGAAAAACACATTTTCGATTGTAGAATTTAATGAAATATTATTGTGAAAAATTGTTGTGATTTTTCTAAACCCATATATAACAAACGGGCTAGTTATTTTAGCGTAAGGTCTCGATTGGTCTAAACTTGTGAACTTGATTTTGTCTAAGATGATTATTTTGTTACCCCGCGTCATCCGGGATTGTCAGGTGTGTGACGTGATCTGGTGTCACCAAGGACTGGGTGTGACGGTTAACCCTTTAAGCCCGGGGACTGACTTTAGACGTCAGACTCTGACATCTAAAATTGATCCCCGCACTGAAAAAAATATAAGGACCGTAGATCCACAAAACATTCAAATGAAGCGGAAATAGCTAACTAAGACATTTATGATGATTTCAAATTGAACAAAAAACTTTGGTCTCTATGGTTTATACAAAAATATATCAGCGTTGTAAGGGTTAACCCATGTAGTACCAGAGGCGATATAACAGTAGTGTTTTTACTTGAACTTGTGTAGCCAGGTTTTAGAATTGAAAATGACTGTGAAACTAACTCACGGTGTGGCCTTTTTAATAAAAATCAAAGTAATTTCTAGTCACCTGAAGTTGTGGATCGCCGTAGCGAAACAGAACTTTAGGTGACAGAAATTTTTTTTGAATGGCTCAGCTTTATTGGGAATAAAACTGCGGCTACTTAGGATGTGACGTCATCAATTACATGTATCACTAGAATCCAAGCAGGATCTAAGTTGACAGCTGATAGCTAATGTTACCATGGTTACGACATTCGTGGAAATGAATTGTGGCTGATCCACCCACTATAGGTGTTATAAGATTTCCAATTATCTCCACTTCCAATTCGGTCATCATCACTGGGCTATTAACCCTTTCAGCGCGGGGATCGACATTAGACTTCAGACTCAGACTCAGATTCATTTATTTGATCAAAGAATAACAGGGCGGGGACCCCAGGGTAGTGGTTAGCACCGCTGCCTTTCACGCCAGAGTTCGGGGTTCGGTTTCCGGTCTCGGCGGTTTGAAAGAAACAAAAAATGTTTCTTCCCCACCCACGTGTAAAAGTCAGTATTGTGGGGAGCCTCCGTGACCGAGAGGTAGCGTGCTCGGCCTCGGACCGCCAGGGCTCGAATTTCGAATCCTGTGTATGGAGGACAGTGTCATCTCAATCATCTCACCATCCTCGGGAGGCTCTCCTGGCCCAGTTTAGCCTATATGTGCACAAAGGTGGCCTAAAGCCCGATTCATTTTATTTCATTTCAAAGAATAACAATTACATATTTTGATTAATATTACAGCAATGACCAGGAGACTAAAACCGTAGGTGGCTATCGTGGAAGCCACCTTAGAAAGAAAATAATAATTGAGTATGTATACTAATAATAATAAAAGCAATATATAATTATACATGCAAGTAATAATTAGTGGAGACTCTTCTTGTCCATGCAGGTTGAGTTCAAGAAAAACACTTTTCATTTTAATTATTTATTTTGTATGCGTTTTTTTGATGCGGCGGTAATCCGTTTTACTTCTCATTTGTCATTATTCCATAAATTGTAATAGTTTGGGTCACTGCATATGTGTGCACCAAGGTAATGAAACCACAGCATATGTGTGCACCAAGGAAAAGAAACCACAGCAGGACTCGAACCCATTACCCCGGGCTCTGAGTCATCCATACTACCAATGAGCTATCCGGACACCGCATGGCATAATATACTTATTATAATGTCAATCACTTGTTGCTGTGGATGTTAGGATGTACATCTTTAGATATATGAGTGATTCGATTTATTTACTGTCGATATAATTATTTACATCGTGTTCTTAACTGAGGTGTCTGTCTGTATATAAAGATAATAAAATAATCATCGTCATTGAAAAGTGAAGACAATGTAGAGTTTACAAACTGAAAAATTTACTCCAAATAATTATTCAAATAATATCTACATTATATAATATACATTATATAATATCTACATTTCAACAAATGTGTTTTTCGAAGTTAGGTCGGGTGAATTATTCCTGCCATATATTCAGTTATGATTAGATTAACATGATAGTGTCATAGTGCAGTTTCTAGCTTCTTGTGCAGCCTTGTGATGCGTTTTTTTTTATTGAGGCCCTATAATTCTTGAATGATACAAATACGCTTGGCATAGCTTGCATGCCATGTAGCTATAATGGTATTCTAAAGCTTCTTTACAATATTTAAAAATATTTGCGAATTCGCAATTATCTCCATCAGTTGGCGTGATAACGTGGCGATTCATCTGTCTCACTTCAGCCTAGCTGTGTATAAGGGTACACAGGGCCAATTAAATCATACTGCACTGAGAAATTTTCAAAAAAAGCCAGAAATGTTGTTCATTTTTTGAGAATTGCCATTCTCTATGCTATTTATGCCATTGAGACTGCCTCCATCGTATTCCTTGACCACGAAAATGTTGGATTACATAAATTACGATACGATGAGTATTATAGCTCCCCTACGAGATATTGTTTAAAACGTATTTCTCTTGATGGCGGCATTTTGAACGTCGCAAGAAATGACGTTTAGTTAGGCAGTAAGAAGAGGGTATCGTGCACCCCCTGGAAATCAATTTCTAATTGATGACTGGAAAAATATCATAGAAAACGATTTGCTATGTTACAAAGTTAGTAAAATGTCCCACATACCATTTTTATGTAAATTAGTGCCGCCATTACGGGAAAATGTATGTTTGTATGTATCTCCGCACAGACTGCAGATAGCTCAACATTTAAGGTGTCTAACCCAATGTTTTGAGGGTCCAAGTGCATTATAAAACTATTCTTGAAGTGATCACATGTGTCTAACACACGATATTGTGGAAAATAGTGACGCCATTAACGAAAAGTGCATTTTTTGCCATAGCTCAGCCAAAATTAAAGATACCTACACATAACAAGTTTTTAGACCTATGTATTGAGGGTCAAAGAACATAATAAAACTATTTTCAGAGTGATCTGATATGTCATTTGCATGTCTGTAAGCAATATAACAGCACATAATTTAAGTTGCATCTATGTTTTTATTTCAGCTTTGCATTCCATTCCACTTTTATGTCGGTGGTGTTATAAGTGGTAGCAATACATGTAGTAGCATAGGTTACATCTACCACCTCTACTACCACTACTGGTTATGGTAGATATTCCACAGTTGCATGTAGTGGTGGTGGCAGCATAGATATTAGGCCAACATGTCTAAAAGAAAACGTGTCAAGAGCTTAGATCCTAGTGCCCCCGAACATGATCAGTGTGCATGCAGCATCCACATGTCATTATGGACGATTCACGTCATTCAGTAATTGCAAAAGAAACTGCTGCTAAAAAAAACTTCCAACACATTCCCCTCGTAGAATGTCTTCCACTGGACCTTCCCACCACGCCAGAGTGTTTCTTCTGTGAAAAACTGAATATCAAAGATGCTGACCGCAAATCTGAACGACCCGAACTGTTCTCGTAACGAAAAAAACGAAGACAATACATGGCAGTAAACTGCTAAGAAAAAGCAATAAATAAAAAGTAAAAAGTAAAAAGCTAAGATAATGTGTCTAGATCGACGCCATCGACTGGTGAAAAACAACGACATCTTTGCTGCTAAGTCCAAACAGGATCCATCGCGTTTGGGATCTTTCCACGCAGCATTCCCTAACCATAATAAGCTGAAGGGCCAAGTAATACGGATCATGTCTGCATGACAACTACGCATGAGAAGGCACTTGTCTTCGCACCGGAGAACATGTTATCCAACAGAATGAGGTCCTCTTGCTATCTCCATTGCGCTTGCTCTGTGTCGAAGAACTGAATGACTATGATGAATCAGAACTATCAAGTTGAGAAACTTCTGAAACGACTACAGATACAATAAAAAATCATGCTAAATTCCCAAACAGAACAAATTCTGCATTTCATTCTGGCTTCTGCACAGTTCGGTTATCATTGTTGCTGATGCTCGTGTACAAGCTTACATCCTTTGAAGCACAGATAAGTACCAGGGCGTTGCTCGCCCTTATTGTCGTAAAATTATGTGGGCTTTCCCAAGACCAATCGTGGCCATTAGTGGCCACGATTCGACAATATGGGACTGAACTCCCAAAAGCTGACAATAAACAAGATCAACATCACTTCCGCACAGGGAAGGGTAATCAGTTAAAATCCCATTCATAACTAATTTCATTGTTTTAAAAATGGTAAGCTGTGTCAAATTTTTTTACTATGTAAATCTATCATCTTAGGTTGCACAGTACCAGGAGTAAAGCAACCTGGCATTCCCGCTCCTCGTAAAGTCTAAATGAACCAATGGACTTGGAAGTGCTCATAAAGTACTTATGGCTTATGGCTGTACATCCTTGACTGGAAGATGCCACCCCTGAAAATCTGCTATACTCCAAGGAGTGAATGCGCTGTTCATACAGATGACATGGCACCGCTACATACCGTTACCAACCTTCCACCGACCTATGGTGAGATTTACCTACAGTTATTATCCTGGATCAATCGAAGCTGCCAGGCAGCCATATGATTCCAAGTGCTTCCTTGCAATAAACGATATCAAGAAACAGTTATGCCAGCTCCTGCTGTATGTAGTGGTAAATAGGCCACGTCCAGTCTGTACAGAACAAATAATCGAGTATGTATAATAATAATAATAAAAGCAATATAGAATTATACATGCAAGTAATAATTAGTGGAGACTCTTCTTGTCCATGCAGGTTGAGTTCAAGAAAAACACGTTTCATTTTAATTATTTATTTTGTATGCGTTTTTTTGATGCGGCGGTAATCCGTTTTACTTCTCATTTGTCATTATTCCATAAATTTTAATAGTTTGGGTCACTGCATATGTGTGCACCAAGGTAATGAAACCACAGCATATGTGTGTACCAAGGAAAGGAAACCACAGCAGGACTCGATTCCGTTACCCCGGGCTCTGAGTCATCCATACTACCAATGAGCTATCCGGACACCGCATGGCATAATATACTTATTATAATGTCAATCATTTGTCGCTGTCGATGTTAAGATATACATCTTTAGATATATGAGTGATTCGATTTATTTACTGTCGATATAATTATTTACATCGTGTTCTTAACTGAGGTGTCTGTCTGTATATAAAGATAATAAATTAATCATCGTCATTGAAAGGTGAAGACAATGTAGAGTTTACAAACTGAAAAATTTACTCCAAATAAATATTCAAATAATATCTACATTATATAATATACATTATATAATATCTACATTTTAACAAATGTGTTTTTCGAAGTTAGGTCGGGAGAATTATTCCTGCCATATATTCAGTTATGATTAGATTAACATGAGAGTGTCATAGTGCAGTTTCTAGCTTCTTGTGCAGCCTTGTGATGCGTTTTTTTTATTGAGGCCCTATAATTCTTGAAAGATACAGGTACGCTTGGCATAGCTTGCATGCCATGTAGCTATAATGGTATTCTAAAGCTCCTTTACAATACTTTTAAAATATTTGCGAATTCTCAATTATCTCCATCAGTTGGCGTGATAACGTGACGACTCATCTGTCTCACTTCAGTCTAGCTGTGTATAAGGGTACACAGGGCCAATTAAATCAAACTGCACTGAGAAATTTTCAAAAAAAGCCAGAAATGTTGCTCATTTTTTGAGAATTGTCATTCTCTATGCTATTTATGTCATTGAGACTGCCTCCATCGTATTCCTTGACCACGAAAATGTGGGATTACATATATTACTCAGTACGATCGATGAGTATTATAGCCCCCCTACGAGATATTGTCTAAAAACGTATTTCTCTTGATGGCGGCATTTTCGAACGTCGCAAGAAATGATGTTTAGTTGGGCAGGAAGAAGGGGGTATCGTGCACCCTCTGGAAATCAATTTCTAATTGATGTTTCTAGACTGGAAAAATATCATAGAAAACGATTTGCTATGTTACAAAGTTAGTAAAATGTCCCACATACCATTTTTATGTAAATTAGTGTCGCCATTACGGAAAATGTATGTTTCGTCATATTTCCGCACAGACTGCAGATAGCTCAACATTTAAGGTGTCTAACCAAATGTTTTGAGGGTCCAAGTGCATTATAAAACTATTCTTGAAGTGATCACATGTGTCTAACACACGATAATGTGGAAAATAGTGACGCCATTAACGAAAAGTCCATTTTTTGCCATAGCTCAGCCAATATTAAAGATACCTACACATAACAAGTTTCTAGACCTATGTATTGAGGGTCAAAGAACATAATAAAACTATTTTCAGAGTGATCAGATATGTCATTTGCATGTCTGTAAGCAATATAACAGCACATAATTTAAGTTGCATCTATGTTTTTATTTCAGCTTTGCATTCCATTCCACTTTTATGACGGTGGTGTTATAAGTGGTAGCAATACATGTAGTAGCATAGGTTACATCTACCACCTCTACTACCACTACTGGTTATGGTAGATATTCCACAGTTGCATGTAGTGGTGGTGGCAGCATAGATATTAGGCCAACATGTCTAAAAGAAAACGTGTCAAGAGCTTAGATCCTAGTGCCCCCGAACATGATCAGTGTGCATGCAGCATCCACATGTCATTATGGTCGATTCACGTCATCCAGTAATTGCAAAAGAAACTGCTGCTAAAAAAAACTTCCAACACATTCCCCTCGTAGAATGTCTTCCACTGGACCTTCCCACCACGCCAGAGTGTTTCTTCTGTGAAAAACTGGATATCAAAGATGCTGACCGCAAATCTGAACGACCCAAACTGTTCTCGTAACGAAAAAAAAACAAAGACAATACATGGCACTAAACTGCTAAGAAAAAGCAATAAATAAAAAGTAAAAAGTAAAAAGCTAAGATAATGTGTCTAGATCGACGCCATCGACTGGTGAAAAACAACGACATCTTTGCTGCTAAGTCCAAACAGGATCCATCGCGTTTGAGATCTTTCCACGCAGCTTTCCCTAACCATAATTTTATAAGCTGAATGGCCAAGTAATACGGATCATGTCTGCATGCCAACTGCGCATGAGAAGGCACTTGTCTTCGCACCGGAGAACATGTTATCCAACAGAATGAGGTCCTCTTGCTATCTCCATTGCGCTTGCTCTGTGTCGAAGAACTGAATGACTATGATGAATCAGAACTATCAAGTTGAGAAGCTTTGAAACGACTACAGATACAATAAAAAATCATGGTAAATTCCCAAACAGATCAAATGTTGCATTTCATTCTGGCTTCTGCACAGTTCGGATATCATTGTTGCTGATGCTCGTGTACAAGCTTACATCCTTTGAAGTACAGATAAGTACCAGGGCGTTGCTCGCCTTTATTGTCGTAAAATTATGTGGGCTTTCCCAAGACCAATCGTGGCCATTAGTGGCCACGATTCGACAATATGGGACTGAACTCCCAAAAGCTGACAATAAACAAGATCAACATCACTTCCGCACAGGGAAGGGTAATCAGTTAAAATCCCATTCATAACTAATTTCATTGTTTTTCAAATGGTAAGCTGTGTCAAAATGTGTTACTATGTAAATCTATCATCTTAGGTTGCCCAGTACCAGGAGTAAAGCAACCTGGCATTCCCGCTCCTCGTAAAGTCTAAATGAACCAATGGACTTGGAAGTGCTCATAAAGTACTTATGGCTTATGGCTGTACATCCTTGACTGGAAGATGCCACCCCTGAAAATCTGCTATACCCCAAGGAGTGAATGCGCTGTTCATACAGATGACATGGCACCGCTACATACCGTTTCCAACCTTCCACCGACCTATGGTGAGATTTACCTACAGTTATCATCCTGGATCAATCAAAGCTGCCAGGCAGCCATATGATTCCAAGAGCTTCCTTGCAATAAACGAACGATATCAAGAAACAGTTATGCCAGCTCCTGCTCTATGTAGTGGTAAATAGGTCACGTCTAGTCTGCACAGAACAAATATGTCAGTCCTCATTGAGGATGGCAGAACTCATCAATTTGTTACAACAGATTGTGAGGTGAAAGTGTGTGATGTTACTAGTCTTGCTACTGGGTTGTCTATTCCCATAATATGCTGTTTTCGTCATGCCAAGTGTCCCCAAGGAGGTGCAGTACCTAACCACTATCTACAACCAGGAATAGCCTGATAGTGGGTGGTACTGTACCTTCATCATGCCGCTGCCCTAGTATTTAAATACGCTGTGGTCAGAGCCCCCAGACGTGATTATACTGCATCATGCCCATTCAATCAAGTTGACTGTGTACCTGGACACAGGATCGGGGAAGCACAGACAGATTGTCAACATACAATTATCTGACCTGACTGAGTCTCTCGGAGAAGACTACTGTGTCACTCTCCTGGGCTACTGTATCTTCACTGGAGAGGTTTGCACCAGCTTCTTCAAAGGAAAGGGGAAGTAATGCCACCTACAAATCTGGAAAAGAAGCCAAGGTTCCACAAAGTATTCAGACAAATGGTTGACGGCTGGAACGTCAAGGCTCATGTGATGAAACAGCTTGAGCAGTTTACATATTTGGGGTACGGACACATTAATTACTCTTATGTGAACGCCGTCCATGTCAAGCTGCCCCACAATATGGTGGGAAAGGACAAAAGCTCATTGTCAAGAGCTTAGATCCTAGTGCCCCCGAACATGATCAGTGTGCATGCAGCATCCACATGTCATTATGGTCGATTCACGTCATCCAGTAATTGCAAAAGAAACTGCTGCTAAAAAAAACTTCCAACACATTCCCCTCGTAGAATGTCTTCCACTGGACCTTCACACCACGCCAGAGTGTTTCTTCTGTGAAAAACTGGATATCAAAGATGCTGACCGCAAATCTGAACGACCCGAACTGTTTTCGTAACGAGAAAAAACAAAGACAATACATGGCAGTAAATACCCGGTATGACTGGGCCGCCTAACTCATTTACTGCGCGAGGCTCAGTCACACTGACCGCCATTTTGTTTCCACAGCCAGCTGTGTAAAAACGACACCCGCGCTGCCTACCAAAAAACTCGCATGCCATGAAATTGAGACGAATATTTCAAGTGCCTACGAAAACTAGGCCATTTTCAGCAGGCGTAAACTTTTGATCGTATTAGAACTATTACATTTCAAAATGGAGGTCACTGTGTCAGAGCCTTGCGATGTCATCAGGGTAGGCAGTAAACTGCTAAGAAAAAACAATAAATAAAAAGGAAAAAGTAAAAAGCTAAGATAATGTGTCTAGATCGACGCCATCGACTGGTGAAAAACAACGACATCTTTGCTGCTAAGTCCAAACAGGATCCATCGCGTTTGAGATCTTTCCACGCAGCATTCCCTAACCATAATTTTATAATCTGAAGGGCCAAGTAATACGGATCATGCCTGCATGACAACTGCGCATGAGAAGGCACTTGTCTTCGCACCGGAGAACATGTAATCCAACATAATGAGGTCCTCTTGCTATCTCCATTGCGCTTGCTCTGTGTCGAAGAACTGAATGACTATGATGAATCAGAACTATCAAGTTGAGAAACTTCTGAAACGACTACAGATACAATAAAAAATCATGGTAAATTCCCAAACAGAACAAATGTTGCATTTCATGCTGGCTTCTGCACAGTTCGGTTATCATTGTTGCTGATGCTCGTGTACAAGCTTACATCCTTTGAAGTACAGATAAGTACCAGGGCGTTGCTCGCCTTTATTGTCGTAAAATTATGTGGGCTTTCCCAAGACCAATCGTGGCCATTAGTGGCCACGATTAGACAATATGGGACTGAACTCCCAAAAGCTGACAATAAACAAGATCAACATCACTTCCGCACAGGGAAGGGTAATCAGTTAAAATCCCATTCATAACTAATTTCATTGCTTTTCAAATGGTAAGCTGTGTCAAAATGTGTTACTATGTAAATCTATCATCTTAGGTTGCCCAGTACCAGGAGTAAAGCAACCTGGCATTCCCGCTCCTCGTAAAGTCTAAATGAACCAATGGACTTGGAAGTGCTCATAAAGTACTTATGGCTTATGACTGTACATCCTTGACTGGAAGATGCCACCCCTGAAAATCTGCTATACCCCAAGGAGTGAATGCGCTGTTCATACAGATGACATGGCACCGCTACATACCGTTACCAACCTTCCACCGACCTATGGTGAGATTTACCTACAGTTATCATCCTGGATCAATCAAAGCTGCCAGGCAGCCATATGATTCCAAGAGCTTCCTTGCAATAAACGATATCAAGAAACAGTTATGCCAGCTCCTGCTGTATGTAGTGGTAAATAGGTCATGTCTAGTCTGTACAGAACAAATATGTCAGTCCTCATTGAGGATGGCAGAACTCATCAATTTGTTACAACAGATGGTGAGGTGAGAGCGTGTGATGTTACTAGTCTTGCTACTGGGTTGTCTATTCCCATAATATGCTGTTTTCGTCATGCCAAGTGTCCCCAAGGAGGTGCAGTACCTAACCACTATCTACAACCAGGAATAGCCTGGTAGTGGGTGGTACTGTACCTTCATCATGCCGCTGCCCTAGTATTTAAATACGCTGTGGTCAGAGCCCCCAAACGTGATTATACTGCATCATGCCCATTTAATCAAGTTGACTGTGTACCTGGACACAAGATCGGGGAAGCACAGACAGATTGTCAACATACAATTATCTGACCTGACTGAGTCTCTCGGAGAAGACTACTGTGTCACTCTCCTCGGCTACTGTATCTTCACTGTAGAGGATTGCACCAGCTCCTTCAAAGGAAAGGGGAAGTAATGCCACCTACAAATCTGGAAAAGAATCCAAGGTTCCACACAGTATTGAGACAAATGGTTGACGGCTGGAATGTCAAGGCTCATGTGATGAAACAGCTTGAGCAGTTTACATATTTGGTGTACGGACACATTAGTTACTCTTATGTGAACGCCGTCCATGTCAAGCTGCCCCACAATATGTTTAGAAAGGACAACAGCTCATTTTCAAGTCCGGAGTCGAACTGTTTCGCCTTCCCCATACCAGTCTGCTTTGGAACCACACATCCAGCATGTGACCCATCGGGCTGCTTTGTACAAGTGAGATGATCAACCTGTACAAGGACGAGGTGCAACAGGGTGGATAAGACTGACCTGGAAGTCCTGGAACCACTGTGATCATGTGGTCATGTCTTGCCAACCTCTCTTGTTGATCTCCTGGATGCTGGCGATCGGGAAGCAGATGACCAGGTTGATCATGAAGAACACAATGAAAATTATGCGTTTGACAGATTTGATGAAAGTGATGAGTGATGAGTAAATGGTTGAACTGGACCCTTCAGAATCGTGTTACTAGTCCTAACTGTTCTGTTGCAAACACAACATGCTCTAGCATGCATTGTACATATCATGTACTACGACACATCATACTGTTATTATCTGCTAGGACATGCTAATAAATTATATATGAAATAAAATAAAAAGGAAAACTTCTCTAGCGCCTAACTCCTCGCAGGGCCGAGTTCAGAGGCGTAATCCATCCTTATCAAATTCCAAAGAAGAGTAAATGAGGACGGGACGCAGAGGAGCTAGGGCGGAAAAAGCCGGATGCGTTTTAAGAAATGCAAAGAAATGCATTTTAAGCAGAGAAAATGTTTTAGCTACATGTAGGGGTGCAGGCAGTAAATTCCAGAGAGTAAAACCGGAAACAGAAAAGGAACGAACGAGCACCGAACTTAGTTCTGATGCGTGGTACTTTAAGCTTATTTGGTTGTTTTATCGTTGATGTTTTACGGAGTCTGCAGAAAATAAGAAGCTAGATGAATAAGATGGCTGACCATCATTGAGACATGTATCGATAAACAAAACTACATATTTTGAATTTTATTCTAAACTTGATTGGAAGCCAATGTAATGATTTTAATAGAGAAATAGAGCGACTAAAACGCAGTACCTTTGTCACAATCCTTGCCAAGCAGTTCTGAACACGCTGCAATTTCTGTAGATCTTTAGCTGGAATTTCGTGTAATAAGGAGTTACAGTATAGACAAGTTTGCTTGTCACCAGGGCCACTGCAATTTGTTTTGGTAAAGCTAGAGGTAGATGTTTTCTGATGCGTGAGAAATATCTAATGTGGTAAAAACAGGAGCTGGACACTGGATATTATATAAATGACTGATATGAATGAATGTATGCAGTTATCATTGATATCCGCGGAGATATAGCAAAACTTAGATTTTTCGCTAATGACGGCAATACTTGACACGCTAGGATCTTTTAGACACGTCTGATCACTTCAAGAATAGTTTTATAATGATCTAAGACCCTCAAAACATGGGGTTGGACACCTTAATTGTTGAGCTATGTGCATTATGTGGCAAAATATACATTTTCCAGTAATGGCGTCACTTATTTGCATAAAAGTAATATGTGGGACATTTTACCAACTTTTTAACATAGCAAATCGTTTTCTATGATATTTTTCCAATCTAGAAACATCAATTGGAAATTGATTTCCGGGGGGTGCACGATACCCCCTTCTTCCTACTAGACTAGTTATATGACGTTGTATTTCACTACACTGCTAATAATATTTATGACGTAATTAATGTCGGCATATTATCCGCGGCAAATCATGAAATGTAACTTATTACAGGAGAATAAGTCATAAAGAAAACATAGCGTTTTTTTAATTTTTCATTTAAATTCATAAATAACACATATATGAAGGTAAAAAAATATGCTTGTAACCATGGTAACAGAAAGAATTTGAATGAAATTTTGCATGAAGTAACAAAAGAAACACTTATGGAGCAAAATGACAGGTGTGACCTGCGAAAGCTGACACTAGTGACATGTGTGACAGGTGACAACTGACGCTAGTGACACATGTGACACGTGGAGCCTGACACTAGTGACATGTGGGAAACGTGAAACATGACACTAGTGACATGTGGAACCTGACGCTAGTGACATGTGTGACACGTGGAACCTGACACTAGTGACATGTGTGACACGTGGAACATGACACTAGTGACAGGTGTGACAAGTGGAACATGACACTAGTCACATGTGTTACACGTGAAACATGACACTAGTGACAGGTGTGACAAGTGGAACATGACACTAGTGACACATGTGACACGTGGAGCCTGACACTAGTGACATGTGGGACACGTGAAACATGACGCTAGTGACATGTGTGACACGTGAAACATGACACTAGTGACAGGTGTGACACGTGAAACATGACACTAGTGACAGGTTTGACAAGTGGAACATGACACTAGTCACATGTGTGACACGTGAAACATGACACTAGTGGCATGTGTGACACGTGAAACATAACACTAGTGACACATGTGACACGTGAAGCCTGACACTAGTGACATGTGGGACACGTGAAACATGACGCTAGTGACAGGTGTGACACGTGAAACATGACACTAGTCACATGTGACACGTGAAGCCTGACACTAGTGACACGTGTGACACGTGAAACATGACGCTAGTGACAGGTGTGACACGTGAAACATGACACTAGTCACATGTGTGACACGTGAAACATGACACTAGTGGCATGTGTGACACGTGAAACATGACACTAGTGACATGTGTGACACGTGAAACATGACACTAGTGACATGTGTGGCACGTGAAACCTGAAATTAGTGACATATGTGACACGCTAAACATGACATTAGTGACATGTGTGACACGTGAAAACTGACACTTATGACATGTGTGACACGTGAAACCTGACACTAGTGACAAGTCTGACACGTGAAACCTGGCACTAGTGACATGTGTGGCATGTGAAACCTGACGCTGGTGATAAGTCTGACACGTGAAGCCTAACGCTAGTGTCAAGTGCGACACGTGACATCTGACACCTTATAAATTAGCCTATAAATCCTGGCAGTAAAATATCACCACGTCAAGGCATTATTTAAATGAGATGTAAATCTTTCATTAGGCCTACCAATTATTATATAAAACAGTAGGGCCTAATCCAACAAATACTCCTTAATTGATTGCGCTGTCGATCGGTTACGCACGGAAAATTGGGAGCACAACTTTTAGAATGGCACATATAGTCTGTCATTACGGACTTGTGAGTACAGACTATGTATGGTGTATGCATACAGTCTGTTATTACAGACTAGTCCTGAAGAATTGGTTGTTTAAACTTTTTCAATTGCAGCTAGAATTTATAACGCAATTTCCAGCTGGAGATGATGAAAGATAAAGTTTATATTTATGAAGCATATGAAGTATATAAGATCCTAGCAGGCAATAATTTACAATTAAAAAAAGATAATGAAAAAGATTACTCGTCAACATAATTATACACACACACACACTAAAACTTATCTATATGTAAGGTCCTAACAAGCAATATTTTTAAAGATAAAAAAGAATGATTAAAATGAGGGAGATTCTCATATGTACCAGTTAACATATGCACAGACATGTTTTACTTCCTTCCACCATGGGAAGCCCTCTGGCTCAGCCTCCGTCACACTTCTTTACTGACATGACGCACACATAATGACTATCTATAGTAGTGCAGGTGGCAAGTGGCGGTTGTTTTATGAGGGAATTTCGTTTTTTTCTGTCGGATTGTCAAATAACGAGAGACAAAAACTGCGCAGAGTAGGATATATTAACCATAATAACAGGACCATAGCCGATATGTCATAATGCAATAAGGAGCATTTCTTATGACAACTGTTTTGAGTTACGATGTCTACCACGGCAATATGGAAGATACTTCATTACTGAAGAAAGTGAACGAGGAAACAAAGTGAGTGAGTGAGTGAGTGAGTGAGGTGAGGTGAGGTGAGGTGAGGTGAGGTGATGTGATGTGAGGTGAGTGAGTGAGTGAGTGAGTGAGTGAGTGAGTGAGTGAGGTGAGGTGAGGTGAGGTGAGGTGAGGTGAGGTGAGGTGAGGTGAGGTGAGGTGAGGTGAGGTGAGGTGAGGTGAGTGAGTGAGTGAGTGAGTGAGTGATTGAGTGAGTGAGTGAGTGAGTGAGTGAGTGAGTGAGTGAGTGAGTGAGTGAGTGAGTGAGTGAGTGAGTGAGTGAGTGAGTGAGTGAGTGAGTGAGTGAGTGAGTGAGTGAGTGAGTGAGTGAGTGAGTGAGTGAGTGAGTGAGTGAGATGAGGGTATCTTCGATTATCAGCTATTGCAAATCCCACGCTTTCAAATAGTTTTGAGTATTGTATGCGAGATTTAGGCCAATATTTGACATATCACCCCTTATATAGTATGAATAAATTTGTGACAAATAAATCAAAGTTGCAACTAGATGGGGCACAATTGTTTCCTTATCTGGAGTGATTGGCTATCATGTGAACCTCACATGAGTCACATGATAGCCCTCACATGGGTCACATGATAGCCAATCACACCATATAAGGAAAAAATTGTGCTCCATCTTGTGGCAACTTTGATTTATTTGTCACAAATGTATTCCCATCATATAAGGGGTGATATGTCACTTTTAAACAAGAAGCAACAAGTGCATTTTCGGCATTATTGTTATAATCACCAGAGCCGGAAAAATTATTTACAATCCATATTGCCAATGATTACCTCACCATTACAGTGCATATTGCATAGAGTATGCAATAAATCTAAATTATTACAATCTGTTATGAGTTTAGTTGAAATTCCATTTTTTTCAGTGTGAAGTTGTTTTACTTCCGCATTTCACTATGGCAATAGCTTTCATTTACTGCGATATCACATCGTCATTATCTAATTTTAAACCATGCAGATGGCAGCATAGGGGCATGTTGTTTCTGTTGCAGCTGTTATATTTTCATATTTTCATAAATTAATTATGAATTAAATATAATTTGTAATATATTATTATAAAATGAGGTCGTTATCGCTTTTAATTTATTATTATTTGTGTCAGTTTATTTAGAGAGCAAGAGTCATCGATCTCACTCCATCTCACACATAAAGTGTGCCCCATTTAACTCTTCAAGCGCTAAAATACTTATAGATACATGTAAACCAGGGTTTATTTCAATTTTAAATTATCTTCATAAAAGACTTAGTTAGCTCTTTCTGACTCATTTGAATACCTATGTTATAGGTATACAACCATTATTAATATTTTTACTCTTACAGTGCAGGGATCGACTTTAGTCGTCAGAATCTGACGTCTACAGATGTCAGATTCTGACGTCGAAAGTGGATTCCCGCGCTATAAGGGTTAACAACGCTTAATGCCCAGTGACACACAATCACGTGTATGAATGTACATATGTGTTAGCGATATATAGTCATGTTATATATGTTAGCGATATATAGTTCATTTAATTTTCTTAACCTGGTGCTATCTATACTAGGTTAAAAAGATTATGTGAACTATATATGTATATTTACTATATTTTTCACAAAATGCTATTATTCCTTGAAAAAATCCGACAATATTATCCTTATAATGGTACTATTATTGAGATTCGGCATTGATTTACTCGTAAATTTTAACAATTACATAATTATATTTCACAATAGCTAATATAACTTAGAACAACGAATATTAGTATAGTAGATAAGGTAACCTATTGTGCATTTTATGATTAAAGCATGAAATTTCTACCACCTGTAGAACATATCCTAAGGGTCATTTTCAGATGTGGAGGTAAACTGGATTTGACCTCTGATGACCTCTAGAGGTCATTGACCTCGAAAGGTCAAAATATTCACTGGAAAAGCAAATAAGTAGTGAAACTTGTATATTACAATATCTATGATTTGTTTCTATGGCCCAAAAGTGTGTCAAATACTCGAAGATACTGTTTTGAATCATAAAAATAGCACCAAGGTCATGTCAAGGTCACACCAAGGTCATTTAAAGGTCAAAGTGGCAGAAAATAGGTAAAATTTTCACTTTTTATCAATTTCTACCCTGTTGTTGTGCAGTCATTTATTGCAAAGGACTGGTTTTGACATATTCTTCGTCCTATGTATTTTCCACACAGATTTGAGGATATTAAGGGCAGTATCAACCTTGGGAGGGGGGGGGGTCTCTCCTAGGTATTCCACTTTTTACGCTCCTTCCTCAATATTAAGTTTAACGGGCCAAATTACAATTATGCCTCACTGTAAAATATTGATAACAAATTGGGATATGAATTTTGACATCGTGTGGGGTTGTGTTTTACTGGAGTACCATCCGAAATCAATTTGAAGGTCATGTCAAGGTCATTTCAAGGTCAAACTGGCAAAAACTGTTACCAAGATCACATGTCTTCTTCAGAGCTGTTCCAATTTCTGGTGGCATGCATACAATTTGTCTTGAATCACATCTATCTACATCAACTTATCTTTATGCAGGTGAGCCATATATGATAATTTAAAGATTGGTTTAAGGCCCATTGGTTATACATTTGATGTCTCCTCCAATAAGTTTGGTCAACAAAGCAGTGTCTTCTAATTTGGGACCACATTATTATCTATAGGCCGACTGTAGACAGATGCATATTGTAAGCCATGTGAGCCATTGGCATAGCGTTGATGCCATCACCTTTATCTAGTCTCTCCAGTCTAATGTTCCAGGTAGCTGGAAGCTGTTAGAAGACCACATACATTCAGAAAAAATGACGGCTGTTTATACTGATTATAACTGCTCGATTCGAACGTTGAATTGTATATATATTCTTAGCGTGACCATATGGCCTAATATCCTAATAGAAGTGGCGAGCATGTTTACATCCCACGACTGTGGGGGAAGGGGGATTTTAGTCGCGGTGGGATATATCAAGCGTGAGGCATCAGGCGGTACTTAATTTTCGTGGGTGCAATAACTAAAAAACTAGTGGTCATTTTTTTAAATTTTAAATCACATTCTCAACAACGTGGGGATGTGCAAGTGAGTTATTAAACATGCTACCAAAATGCAAAATATATCTTCATAATTTTTTGTGGGGGCAAAAACGAAAAACCTTCATCAGAAATTATCGAAATCTTACACTCACATTCCCAATGATATGGAGATGTATAGGCAATTTGTTCAAGATTTCACTGAAATTTAAAATGGCCGCCACAAATCAACTTCATAATTTATTGCGCCGCGAAAATCTCAAACTTTGTAAGAAATTAGTCAAATTTCACAATCCAATTCTCCACGATATGGAGATGTGCAGGTGATTTTTTAAACATACCAGATACTAGAATTAATTACTAGGCTACATTAATTTTTCAAAAAGCATGGCGAAATATCGATGTTATGACTTCTCGTTTTCTCGTTAAATTAAGACCCTGACACCATGTTATATATCGAACCGATTATTCTATCGTTCGGTATTCAATCCAATTCATACTGGATAAACTGCATTATTTTCTATTAGGACAAGGCGCTTTTCCATGACTTGTCGGCAACAGTTGCATTTTTACTAGACTAACCCTATCACAGGCATGAAATAGGATATATAATATTAACTACTTTGCATATACTATTCCGTTATAACGGTCTAGTATTTTGTTTTAGCGGTATGGTATTTCGTTATAACGGTTTACTAATCCGTTAAAACGAGCTACTGTTCCGTTATAACGTAGGTTTTCTATTTCGTTATAACGGTCTCGTATTTCGTTATAACGACATACTAATCCATTATAACAGCCTACTATTCCGTCATAACGGTCTATTATTTCGTGATAATATTACATTATTTCGTTATAACGGTCTACTTATCCGTTAAAACGGTCTATTATCCCGCTATAACGGTGCATTATTACAATACAACGGTCTATTATTGCGTTAAAACTGGCTAGTATTTCGTTACAACGGAATACTATTTCGCAACAATGGTCTAGTATTTATATAGCGGTCTAGTATTTCGCTATAGCGGTCTAGAGTTTTGTTATAGCGGTCTACTAATCCGTCATAGCGGCCTACTAATCCGTTATAACGGTCTACCAACCCGTTATAGCCGCCTCCTAATCCGTTATAACGGCCTACCAATCCGTTATAACGGCCTACTAATCCGTTATGACGGCCTACTAATCCGTTATAACGGTCGACCAATCCGTTATAACGGCATACTAATCCGTTATACCGGCCTACCAAGCCGTTATAACGGCCTACTAATCCGTCATAACGGCCTACTAATCCGTTATAACGGCCTACCAATCCGTTATAGCGGCCTACTAATCCGTCATGACGGCCTACTAATCCGTTATAACGGCCTACTAATCAGTTATAACGGCCTACTAAACCGTTATGACAGCCTACTAATCCGTTATAACGGTAAACCAATCCGTTATAACGGTCTACTAATCCGTTATAACGGCCTACCAATCCGTTATAACGGCCTACCAATCCGGTATAACGGCCTACTTATCCGTTATAACGGCCTACTAATCTGTTATGACGGCCTACTAATCCGTTATAACGGCCTACTAATCCGTTATAACGGTCTACCAATCCGTCATAGCGGTCTACTAATCAGTTATAACGGCCTATTAATCCGTTATAACGGCCTACCAATCCGTTATAACGGCCCACCAATCCGTTATAGCGGCCTACTAATCCGTTATAATGGTCTACCAACCTGTTATAACGGCCTACCAATCCGTTATAACGGCCTACTAATCCGTTATAACGGCCCACTAATCCGTTATGATGGTTTACCAGTCCGTAATAACGGTCTACCAATCCGTTTTAACGGCCTACCAATCCGTTTTAACGGCCTACCAATCCGTTATAACGGCCTACTAATCCGTTATGATGGTCTACCAGTCCGTAATAACGGTCTACCAATCCGTTATAACGGCCTACTAATCTGTTATGATGGTCTTCCAGCCCGTAATAACGGTCTACCAATCCGTTATAACGGCCTACCAATCCGTTATAACGGCCTACTAATCCGTTATGATGGTCTACCAGTCCGTAATAACGGTCTACCAATCCGTTATAACGGCCTACCAATCCGTTATAACGGCCTACTAATCCGTTATAACGGCCCACTAATCCGTTATGATGGTCTACCAGTCCGTAATAACGGTCTACCAGCCCGTTATAACGGCCTACTAATCCGTTATAGCGGCCTACTAATCCGTTATAACGGCCTACTAATCCGTTATGATGGTCTACTAATCCGTTATAACGGTCTATAATTCCGTTATAGCGGCCTACTAATCCGTTATAGCGGCCTACTAATCCGTTATAGCGGCCTACTAATCCGTTATAACGGCCTACCAATCCGTTATAACGGCCTACTAATCCGTTATGACGGTCTACTAATCCGTCATAACGGTCTACTAATCCGTTATAATAGTCTGCTAATCAGTTATAGCGGCCCACTAATCATTCATAACGGCCCACCAATCCGTAATAACGGCCTACTAATTTGTTATAACGGCCTACTAATCCGTTAAAAACGGCCTGCTAATCCGTTATAACGGTCTACTTATCCGTTATAGCGGCCTACTAATCCGTTATAACAGTCTAATTATCCGCTATAACGGCCCACTAATCAGTTATAACGTCCTACTAATCGATTATAACGGCATGCTAATCCGTTATAACAGCCTACTAATCCGTTATAGCGGCCTACTAATCCGTTATAACAGTCTAATTATCCGCTATAACGGCCCACTAATCAGTTATAACGTCCTACTGATCGATTATAACGGCATGCTAATCCGTTATAACAGCCTACTAATCCGTTATAGTGATCTACTAGTCCGTTATAGAGGTCTGCTTATCCGTTATAGCGGCTTGCTAATCCGTTATAACGGTCTACTAATCCGTTGTAACGGTCTACTATCATTTTTATGACGGTCTAGTATTTCGTTATAACGGTGTACTATTTTGTTATAAACCGTCACAACGAAATAAGTGAATCGTTATAACGAAATACTAGACCGTTATCGAGGTTGAGTACTGAAATAAATATATTGTTCGAGTGTGAAAAAAATTAACTTCTGCAGAAAATATTCACCCCCCCCCCCCTAGTAATTGAATGGTGCCTTCATAAGCGAAATAGATACATATTGGTTTAAATGTGTGGTATAGCCCTAGTCACGATACCACGAAAACATACTAGTATTTAATTGGATTATAACACTGTGAATAACATCATATCGCTGTATATTTGTAAAATACTGATTAACGTTGCCTCTCACTCTAGTATAAACTAATCGATGTACAAGATGGCTACAGTTGACATACAAAGAGGGCGCCCTTCGGCTTCCTGAAATTGGGCTTCCAAGGTCAAGTTAAGATCATTTCAATGGTGTGTGTTTTCATATAATATATTGGGACTATAATGACTGTGTTGTCACTATCACCAAGATTTTATTATATATCTGATACATATTCTGTAAATAAATGCTGAATTTCAAGAGGTCAACGGGTTTGTAAGTAAGTAAAGGTATATATTTTAAGGATTTTTGCCAGTTTGACCTCCAAGTGACCTTGGTATGACATGTACGTTGTTTTCAGACGGTACCCCGGTAAAACACAATTCCAAACCATGCTATCCTTCATATCCAATTATCTATCGATATTTTGTCATGCGAGCCCAAGCTGATGTTTCACACTGCTGCACGCTGCAATTTTGCTTGTTCAAATAAACATTGAGAAATGAGTGTAATAAGGGGAATAAAGCTGTGATATACCCCTCCCAGGGTTGACACTGCCCTCAATTTCTTGAAAATGTGTTGTGTTGACAATATGTCTGACCAATAATGTCTTAAAATCAGTCTTTGTAATAGTTTATTGCACCACTAACCGTGTTGAATTTGATAAAAAGTGGATATTTTCACATTTTGTGTTGTTTTGACCTTGAAATGACCTTGATGTAACTTTGCTATGACTTTGGTGTTATTATTATCATTAATAGTAGTCTCCTTGAGCAATTGACATATTTCTGGAATACAAAAATAGTTTATAAATATGGTAATACACAATGTTCACCACTTTTTGCTGAGTATTTCGACCTTTTGATGTCGATGACATCTAGAGGTCACCAGTGGTCAAATCTTGCTTACCTCCACAATTTAAAATAAAGATTAGGATATTTGCTAATAATGGTAGAAGTTTCATGCCTCAATCATAAAATGCACAATTGTTTCATTATAGGAGCTTAATATAAACACTACACTATGACTCGAGTATTTTGCCGAACTTTCTGAAAAATTGATGCAGCCTAGAAATTAATTATGGTATCCGGTATGAAAGTAAAAATAAATATTTTTTATGATTTTTGAAGGTTTGGCCTAGAAATGACCTTGATATGACCTTAACGTTGTTTTTCGACGGTACCTCAGTAAAACATAATCCCAGCCCATGTCAGACTTCACAGCCCAATTATGCATCAATAGTTTGCTATGGGAGCACAAACTGATGTTTAAAACCTGCTGCACACTGTAATTTTGCTCGTTCAATTAAACAATGAGGAAGGGGTGTAGTACGGGGAATACTTAGGGTGTATTTCCCCTCCCAAGTTAAATACTGCCCTCAATCTCCTAAAATGCACATGGAAAAGATATCTGACCAAGACTGTGTCAAAACCAATCCTTTGTAATAGATGACTACACCACTAGTATTGGTAAAATTGATTAAAAGTGGATATTTTCACTATTTGTTGCCATTTTGACCTTCAAATGACCCTAAAGTGACCTTGACGTGACCTTGGAGTTATGTTTATGATTAACAGCAGTCTCTTAGAGTATTTGGCACACTTCTGGAATGCAAAAACATTTTATATATATTGTAATACACAATTTTCACCACTACTTGGCTTCGTTATTGGATATTTTGACCTTTAGAGGTCAATGTCCTCTAGAGGTCACCAGGGGTCAAATCTAACTTACCTCCACATCTTAAAATAAACCCCAGGATATGTACTAATAATGGTGGAACTTTCATGCTTTAATCATAAAATGCACAATGGTTTCGTTATGGGAGCTTAACCACTACACTATATAGTGTTATCTGGTTCACCATTTAGTGGTGTATCTGCTATTCTTTACTGGTGTATTTTACTGGTGTATTTTGACCAACGTGTTTTCTCCGCGATCAACGAAAGAGTGGCTCAGTCTGTCACATGACGAGATATGTCTGACCGCCTGGTATATGGTGTTTTGAATGTTTATAGTTATTGATTATCATCCAATGAAACCTGTTGTTATGCACACATACAATGACGTTTAATAAATCACTAGATAAATTGAATGTTGTGCTGTGATAGTGACATCTGGACCATCACAATAACCATACAGAATCATTCTCTCTATATACATTATTCATTCAAAATACCATATTTGAAAGGTAAACAATAATTATTGTTGGTTTCATGATGGACAATTTTTTTTCATTTGATTGAGGTTGTGGACAGCGGTACACGGCTTCAAGGGGTTAAAAAACGTTTGCTAGCGGCCAAAGTTTTGTATGTGTCACGTAAATGACAATTTTAAATTGTGACTAAAGATGTTGAATATACATCTGGTGTTATCTTATGCGATGTAGTCAAGGTCAGCAGGTATGGTCGGCTGTCAAACGCTGCCTCTTGTGTTTATCTTGTGTATTTAATACATTAATAACCGTCATCACCGTCATCATTCATAGAGAGAGTATAAAAATAAAATAATAATAAAACAACTCACCTTCTGGTCAGCTGATTACCATCTCAAGCAAGATCATTTATTCTGTATTATCTCTAGCACTCGGCAAATTTTTCCTGGTTCTATTACTCTTCTAGGAGAGGCACGTTTCAATGTGTCCACGTGTGACGTTTGATGGCTTATCCACACCGCCTCTGTCACGTGTCTGCTGTTGGCCAATTTGTTGCTCTTTCTCTGGTGTGGACTCTTGAATAACATAACGACTGCTGGCCCATAACATGCGTTCAGCAGAATGGTTATTTCTGTTTTGCTACCTGTTGTGCATTTCCTTTATTTGCTGGCTATGTTCTGTGGATTTTTTCTCTGCTGTGAGTATATCTTTCCTGGTGAAAACGATACGTTCAACCAATGCTGGTTTAATGTTTGGGCCATCGTCTGTGACGCTGGTCCAACATTAATCCATCACTGGCTAAACGTATTGTTTTACTGTCTGCTGAAAACGTGGCTCGTATGAAGGCCCACGTGTTGCCAAAGCGCTCAGTCAACTGAATCGTTTGTTGTTGTTGTTAGAATGAATGAATCATTGATTGTGGTCTTAGGCCACCTTTGTGCACATAGAAGCCAAACTGGACCAAAAAGCCTCTCGATGATGGTGAAATAAATAAAATGACACTGCCCTCCAGACACAGGATTTTAAATTCAGACCCTGGCGGACTGAGGCCGAGCACGCTACCTCTCGGTCACGGAGGTTCCCCACAATATTGAATCTTTACGAGTGAGATGATGGTGAAATAAATAAAATTACACTACCCTCCAGACACAGGATTTGAAATTCGGACCCTGGCGGACTGAGGCCGAGCACGCTACCTCTCGGTCACGGAGGTTCCCCACAATATTGAACCTTTACGAGTGAGATGATGGTGAAATAAATAAAATGACACTGCCCTCCAGACACAGGATTTGAAATTCAGACCCTGGCGGACTGAGGCCGAGCACGCTACCTCTCGGTCACGGAGGTTCCCCATAATATTGAATCTTTACGAGTGAGTATTACACACATAATCAAGAATGCCATGCTGAATGCGTAAGAGATGAATGCGTATGAATACATGAGAAAGACAAATAATGTTTCTAAATATCCCTGACTAACTGAGCATTCACAACAAACTAGTTTTGTTGTCGCTGATTTTTTTTTATTAAACTAAGAGAACAGATCGGGGTTTTTTTCAAATGGAAATCGTCATACATATCTATTTCCGCTTAAATTGAATACCTATATGTCATGTGTCCACGACCATTATAAACATTGTATTCTTTCAGTACGGGGATGGATTACATACGTCAGATTCTAGCGTCTATTTACGTCCGATTCTGACGTCTAAGTCGATCCCTGTTAATGACATAACAAGTGGGTAATGAGCGTATTAGTGAAAAATACTTTAGTGGAGATGACGAACAGCCTAGGACGCATATTTAAGATTTTCGTGTGCACATAGTAATTATTTATTCCGCTATTATGTGAACTATGCCCGTTTTTTAAGTATATATATACATTTAGTATAAGCGATATTGTAAACAATCGGTATGTAATAGACGTCATCGCATTTTTTTATTATTAGCAGAGTCAGACGTAAATTATTTCGCCGAATGTCTTTAAACAAAATTATTGTAAGCGATTTAGGTAAACAAATAGAAGAAGCTATATATATAACACTCATTTATCTTAAAATTTACCTTCATCGCTGAGCTGAAAAGTTTTCTAATAATAATGAATCACCCCCATGTTATTACGGAAGAATACTAACGTCATATTATTTATTTATAACGCTAGAATGCCGTCATATAATAACGTTATTACGTAACGTTTTGTGCTTGGCTAATGATGGTTCCTTGTATGGCGTCATTACATTCTCGTGACGTAACATTGGTCGTGTGGGAAGTGCATTTATTGGTTTGAAATTTGCTGAACATATATTTAGCGGGACAAATATCATAATAGACCTCTACTACCATGGTATCGCATTAGTGGCAACGTCTAATGTGTCAACAGATCTATACGTTGATGACATAACAAATGACTAATGAACGCATTAGTGAAGGAGCCCCTGTCTGATAAAGGTGGATTCCTTGTATGGCTTAATTACATACTCGTGACGTTAGATCAACCCTTATATCACTGAGCTATTCAATTTAAATTTTCGGTCACATGAAGTTGTGTCTCGCTACCGCGATACACAACTTCAAGTGACTGAAAATGATTCTGTTATTTGTAAAAATTTAAGTCCCCATATGTACAGTGTTTCAAGATTGCATATTTTACTGTGAACAGCTTGTTATCAGGGGTTATACAGGTGCTAATAAAACACAGAATGTCTACTGCAGTCGACATCAGTGCTCTAATGGTTAATAGCCTGAGATGAAGCATCCTGCAGTCATTGTGGGTGGTCGATGACGCCTACACACTTCACGCCAGCTCTCCCACGTGTCCGGGGCGGGGGCCCTAAGGTAGTGGTTAGCACCGCTGCCTTTCACGCCAGAGTTCGGTTCCCGGTCTCGGCGGTTTAGAAGAAACAAAAAATGTTTCTTCCCCATCCACGTGTGAAAGTCAGTATTGCGGGGAGCCTCCGTGACCGAGAGGTAGCGTGCTCGGCCTCAGACCGCCAGGGCTCGTATTTCGAATCTTGTGTCTGGAGGTCAGTGTCATCTCAATCATCTCACCATCCTCAGGAGGTTCTCCTGGCCCAGTTTAGCCTATATGTGCACAAAGGTGGCCTAAAGCCCGATTCATTTCATTTCTCTCACGTGTCCGGCTCAGTTATCCCAGCGAACACGGGACGCTGGCCCAATGTAGTTTGAATGTCGGGCCAGAATAGCGGACGGTGGTTCAACATAGTGAGGGACATGGCGCAATGGTTAGAGCGCGGTGCTTTGCCAATGTCACTGCCTGCCGTGCGGTTTCGAATCCCGCTTGGTGCAGGATTTTCAGAGAAATATAAAGTTTCTCGCCTCGCAATATTGGGACATTATTTCAATGATGTGTCCTTGGGCAAGGCATTTTACCCTCACATGCTTCACTTGGCTCAGGTGTAAATGAGTACCTGATAGGACAGAGATAGCAATGTGGGCGATTAGTAACTAGCACCGAAATGGCTGCAAGTGTTGCATGCTACAAAAAGGGAGTTGAAATGGTACATCAATGAGCAGGTCCAGTGACCAGGGGTAATATGTGTGAAGCGCACAGAGCATTGTATGTGCGCTATATAAGAGCTCACCATTATTATTATTATTATTTTATTGGAAAAAAACAGTCTGTTATTATCACTTGTTTGTTGGGCTAATCTTCAATAAACACGGGCAGATCGTCTGCCATCTGTATTTTGCTTTTGCTATTTGTTTGTTTCTATTTTTAATTTATTTAAAGCTGGAATTGCTGAAGCAAATGTATGCCTATGGAGACGACATGCATTAAAACAATTCACAGCAAATATATTTATTTTGTACGGATTTTGTAGATGGACAAAAATAAAAAAGTGAATGAGGTTTTAGGCCACCTTTGTGCACATATATACCCGGTAGGCTAAACTTGGCCAAGATAACCTCCTGAGGATGGTGAGATGAATGAGATGACACTGCGCTCCAGACACGGGATTCGAAATTCGAGCCCTGGCGATCTGAGGCAAGATAGAAGATACGAATCTGCTACCTTGTACGTACAAGATAACCATGTTTTCTGTGAACAATGTTATTGTATGTCGTATTCAGATCTTAGAAAAAAATGTCAGCTTCAAATGACGAAAAATAACCTCATGTCACCCAGAAATAGTCTGCTCGGCCTCAGACCGCCAGGGTTCGAATTTCGAATCCTGTGTCCGGAGGGCATGTCATCTTATTCATCTCACCATCCTCAGGAGGTTCTCCAGCCCAGTTTAACCTATATGTGCACAAAGGTGGTCTAAAGCCCGATTCATTTCATTTTATCCCCATGTGAACGGGGCAAACACTTATCCAGACCAAACCGCCTTCCTCCAAGGCAGGTTACCATAGTTCTTGAACACATTGAAATATCTACAGGCAAGTCTTCGCACCACAATCGTAACCAGAACCCTAACGAAAATACTAGTCATGCACTTTATCCATCACCAAACTATACGAACAAGGAATAGTGTATATAGCAACCATGTAACCCTGTATCATCTTGGGAATGTCGAATCCTGTAACCGGAGGGCAGTGTCATCTTATTCAGCTCACCATCCTCAGGAGGGTCTCCCGGCCCAGTTTAACCTATATGTGTACAAAGGTGACTTAAAATCCCATTTATTGCTTCGGTCGCGATATTGCCATTATTGTGCAGAAAACGACCTAAAGCAATATTCACTCACTCACTCACTCACTCACTCACTCACTCACTCACTCACTCACTCACTCACTCACTCACTCACTCACTCACTCACTCACTCACTCACTCACTCACTCACTCACTCACTCACTCACTCACTCACTCACTCACTCACTCACTCACTCACTCACTCACTCACTCACTCACTCACTCACTCACTCACTCACTCACTCACTCACTCACTCACTCACTCACTCACTCACTCACTCACTCACTCACTCACTCACTCACTCACTCACTCACTCACTCACTCACTCACTCACTCACTCACTCACTCACTCACTCACTCACTCACTCACTCACTCACTCACTCACTCACTCACTCACTCACTCACTCACTCACTCACCTGTATTGTGCTAAGGCGTAATGCTAAAAGTAGTTGATTTCATCTTTTATAAAAGGTAACATGACCTTTTAATTTGATTGATGATCAATTTTGTATTCCACTAATTATATTACATTCATTAATTCAGTCAGTCATTCTTTCTTTCATTTTACTGACGCTGTTCAGTGAGGTATACGTCACATCGTTTTAAGCATACACACGCACATTACTTATTGCATGATTGCACAATATATACTTTTTGTTTGTTATCAATAGCCCGTAGCTGCCTGGATTGTGCTGAGATGTAATGTTAAAAGTAGTTGATTTCATCTCTTATGGAAGGTAACATGACCATGAACGTCTGGATGAGTAGAATAGGTGCTTCTAGGACAGAGCTGTGAAATCCAAATATTCCCTGCATCTTGAAGTTGAAATACACGGCATACAACATGGCCGTCATCATGTGACGTGTGGTAGAAGTGGAGCTGGTGCTTGTTCTAAAACACATGTTATCGTATCTACATCATCTACATATGGTTAAATTTAAATTAACATATGTTATCGTATCTACACCATCTACATATGGTTAACACAAATTAACACATTTTATCATGTCTACACCATCTACACAGGGTTAGCTTTAAATTAACACATTTTATCATATCTACACCATCTACATATGGTTAGCTTTAAATTACCACATTTTATTGTATCTACAGCATCTACACAAAAGGGTAACTTTAAATTAACACATTTTATCGTATCTACATTATCTACATGCAATAAACTTTAAATTAACACATTTTATCGTATCTACACCATCTACATACGTTAATACGTTAATTTAAATTAACATATGTTATCGTATCTACCCCATCTACATACGGTTAACTACAAATTAACACATTTTATCATGTCTACACCATCTACACAGGGTTAGCTTTAAATTTACACATTTTATCGTATCTACATTATCTACATACGATTAACTTTATATTAACACATTTTATCGTATCTACACCATCTACATATGGATAAATTTAAATTAACAGATTTTATTGTATCTACATCATGTAAATACGGTCACCGGCAAATTAACACATTTTATCGTATTTACATCATGTACATACGGTTAGCTTCAAATTACCACATTTTATCATATCTACACCATCTACATATGGAAAACTTGAAATTAAGACATTTTATCCTATCTACACCATTTACATAGGATTAGCTTCAAATCACACATTTTATCATATCTACATCATTTACATACTGTCCTGCTAAGAATGTGCGTTTCTATCAGCATACATGACTTTTTATTTTGCAAGCGCTGTGCTCGGCTATGCAGCTGGATACAAGCGTCTAAAGAAATACAACAGAATTACTAGAACAGGACTTCCAAAACTCTAAGGCCCGGCTTTAATCTGTTTGAGTGCTATAGACAAAAAAAATGGCTTAATATTATTGTAAACATAGGACTGAATGTGTTGGTCCTCCTCATGGTCCAAAATCCTAATTGTCCAAGATATAATAGAGAAGAACCAAGGAGACAAGCTAAAATATATAGATGTTGTATTTGACTGGTTCATGAGGACTGTTTCCCACACACGGCACCCCTCTTTCTGCAAATTATTACACAAAAAATATTGCAATAAAATTAATAGGCTTCTGGGCTCTGGCCTGGCTTAATAATATCGTATTCATTTAAAACTATTTTACCAATTTCTATGGTATATTACTTAATGAGTGAATGAGTGAATATTGCTTTGTCACTTTCAGCACAATAATGGCAATATCGCGACAGAGGGAAGCCGAAGTCGGGACTATGCCCTATTCTATTGTGTGACTTCAAGGGCTCACAGAACCATGGACAGTACTACACACTCCAGGACTATGTACAGTTTGGAAAAGTATGCACAACCTCGATTACAAACATCCGACCCGGCTGAGATTCAAACCCAGTACCTCTGATTTTCGAACCACAATCGAACTGAATGCGCCATCGGGGCTGACCAGTTTACATAATTTGAAACCTGAAACTTCATAAGTCCATATATCATGTATATGCGTAGTTGAAATACGTAGTAGGTTTATGAAAGATATACTGTACGTAATAATCAAAGTACACCAGAAGATAATAGAGCTGACAAGTAAGCCCTAACATAGGCTACCTATATTATTTCTGATGCTGCTGTACCCCCCCCCCCCCCCCCCCAAGGATATGCCTCTCAACAGCCACAATACATTTTTTGACGTGTTTTTATTGATCAGATTAGGATTTGGGAACTTACGATGTAAACATGTCGCTAAAAGCTTCTGTTCTTTTCACGTCCGTTGCGTAATATGTTAACATCCCATTATTCAGTTTGGTTATGTATGCTGCGTGTGTGCATAAGATAATACAGTTTAAATTAAAGATAAGATAATACAGTTTGAATTTAGGAAAACAAAATTGAGGAAGTACTGCACGTAGTGGGAATGCATAAAATGGTTGCACACTTCGCAGCAAACACGAGACATTGACGCAATGTTGCATCAAGGTTGGGACAGAGTCGTACACAGTGAACCAACATTGAACGAGCATTTGGTTCAATGTCTTGTGCTTGCTGGGTTAGTCAACTTACAAAGCTAGGTCATACACATATCGCATAATGAAAAAATCTCTTCTCCCAAATTATGTTTTATTATTATTTTAATTTCGCACTCGTCATACACTTATTTGTCACATTTTGATTACTATGCAATATGATATGCTATAACAAAACAGACATATTCCTTGATTTCTCAATGCCCTAAAAACTAATGATAAAATTGGTGTGGCCTTGGTAGAATTTTTAGATGCTATTTGATTCTGTTACGTACGATTGGGATTAGCGGTGAGGTGATGCATGATGTAGGTGAAGGTGTTGATTCCCACAGAATATCATCTTCGCTCGCCCAGGAAAACCAGTATGCCTCTTTGTACAGCCTGCAAAAACAGATATATATTACCCTCGCACATAAAGTGTAACGCACTCCGACCGATGCGCACCACACCATGACGTATTAGGTGACGTTTTACTCATATTTGTTAAATTTGAGACCAAGCATTTGCAAATTTTGATGTTTGAACAGTCATTTCATTCCCACTATCAGTGATTTGGTCAGAAAATAAAATAGATTACTGCTCATGATCATCAAGTTAGCTGCCACCACTGCTACCTCTACAAAGCAATCCACAAGGCAGTATATATCACAGTCTATTAGTATCAGTTATTTATACCTGTTTATCAGTTAGATCCGTGTCTTTCAGCATACTGTGTATAAGCTCCACATCTCTAGTACAGACTCCCATTCCTGATGCTACGACAGGGTGTCTTGTATTAAGGGCATCCCCGATCAGAAGGGCTCCTGGGATCAGCTCCACTCGGGCAGGTCCGTATTTCATTGGCATTCTGATGTAACGTCCTGCTTCAACGGCTTCGATGTACGCCTCCCGCAACTCTCCTGCGAATAAGAATGACGAATAGATGTAGCCTTGTGCACACAGAAAAAATGAATGAACGGAGATTAGGCTTCTTTTTGTGTGATTATAAAAAAAAGATAAATGCACGGTGCTTTAGGACACCTTTGTGCAAATACAATCAATGAAATAACGAAAGGCATTTTAGGACATGTTTGTGCACATACAAACATTAATAAACGAATGAATTTCTGACTGTAATGTTTTGTGAATATACAGTAGCATAAGCAAATAAATAAATAAATAAATAAATAAATAAATAAATAAATAAATAAATAAATAAATAAATAAATAAATAAATAAATAAATAAATAAATAAATAAATAAATAAATAAATAAATAAATAAATAAATAAATAAATAAATAAATAAATAAATAAATAAATAAATAAATAAATAAATAAATAAATAAATAAATAAATAAATAAATAAATAAATAAATAAATAAATAAATAAATAAATAAATAAATAAATAAATAAATAAATAAATAAATAAATAAATAAATAAATAAATAAATAAATGAATGAATGAATGAATGAATGAATAAATAAATAAATAAATAAATAAATAAATAAATAAATAAATAAATAAATAAATAAATAAATAAATAAATAAATAAATAAATAAATAAATAAATAAATAAATAAATAAATAAATAAATAAATAAATAAATAAATAAATAAATGAATGAATGAATGAATGAATGAATGAATGAATGAATGAATGAATGAATGAATGAATGAATGAATGAATGAATAAAAAAAAAATAATAATAAAAAAAAAAAAATAAAAAAAAATAAACGAATGAACAAACAAACGAACGAACGAACGAACGAACGAACGAACGAACGAACGAACGAACGAACGAACGAACGAACGAACGAACGAACGAACGAATAAGTGAATGAATTATATAATGAATGAATGAATGAATGAATGAACGAATGAATGAATGAATTAATGAATTAATGAATTAATGAATGCACGAATAAAAGAATGAATGAATGAATGAGTAAATGAAAGAAGGAAGGAATGAATGAAGGAAAGAATGAAGGAATGAATGAAGGGACGAAGGGATGAAGGGATGAATGAAGTCTTAGTCTGTTGTTTGTGCACATGAAATAAATAATTGACTGAAAGGAGCTTCAAAGGTACTTTAGTATTAAAGAAATGAGTGAATGGGTCTTTAGGTCACTTTAGTACACATAAATTACATGGAAAGTAAGCAGTTACCGTTGTTTATCTTTGGAGGGCAGTATTATATACCTGGCATTTTCGAGGTGAGACTCTCCAAGAATATTTTAGTTTTGGGCAGATCCTGTTTGTACTGCGAGGGCACATCCACCATAGCTCTCTGCCAGTCTCTAGAGTACTGATAATAAACTATGTATCCAGGAGCACAGTCTATAAAGCGGGGAGAGAAACTATCTTTCGAAGCATCTGTCTTCATTGTTACTCCCACTTGGTGTCCATCTGTCTGTGTAAACATGTTATAGTTAACACATTAACATGGTGTTCATCTGTCTGTACTGTGCATGTAATAGTTAACACATCAATATGGTGTACATCTGACTGTATATACATGTGATAGTTAACCAATTAGTATGGTGTCCATATGGCTGTATTATACATATAATAGTTAAACAATTAATATGGTGTCCATCTGTCTGTATTATACATGTAATAGTTAACACATCAATATGGTGTCCATCTGACTGTATACACATGTAATAGTTAACACATTAATATGGTGTCCATCCGTCTGTATTATACATGTAATAGTTAACACATCAATATGGTGTCCATCTGACTGTATACACATGTAATAGTTAACACATTAATATGGTGTCCATCCGTCTGTATTATACATGTAATAGTTAACACATCAATACGGTGTCCATCTGTCTGTATATACATGTAATAGTTAACACATTAATATGGTGTCCACCTGACTGTATATACATGTAATAGTTAACACATCAATACGGTGTGTATACATCTGACTGTATATACATGTATAGTTAACCAATTAACATGGTGTCCATCTGTCTGTATTATACATGTAATAGTTAACAAATTAATATGATGTCCATTTGTCTGTATATACATGGGACAGTTAACACATCAATATGGTGTCCATCTGACTGTATATACATGTAATAGTTAACACATCAATATGGTGTACATCTGACTGTATATACATGTAATAGTTAACCAATTAATATGGTGTCAATCTGTCTGTATATACATGGGATAGTTAACACATCAATATGGTGTCCATCTGACTGTATATACATGTGATAGTTAACACATCAATATGGTGTACATCTGACTGTATATACATGTAATGGTTAACAAATTAACACGGTGTCCATCTGTCTGTATACACATGAAATAGTTAACACATTAGCACAGTGTCCATCTGTCTGTATACACATGAAATAGTTAACACATTAACATGGTGCTCATTTCTCTGTACACACATAATTATAAAGGTTAACAAGTTAACATGGTGCCCATTTTTCTGTATAATCATTATTAGGCTTCCATGTATTTAATTATTTAACAATTATGTAATATTTAACAAATCATTATTGTAGTCATATGTCTGCATACACATACTATTAACAAATTAACATGCTACCGTCTGAATAGACATTGTAATAGCTAACAAAATAGAAAGATTCCATCTGTCTTCACACACATGTAATAGTTACCAGTTTAACACGTGTTTTGTATACAAGTCTCAGTCAAACATTACATAATTATCATGTGCCTCTATACGTGTAATATCTAACAAATTAACATACTGGTCATATGATTTACACACGTGTAATATTAAAAAAAGTAACATGATGCTCGCATGGATTGATAAACATGTAATATTTAACGAATTGATGGGGTGCTCATTATGGCCCTAGGCCTACGGTATATATATAGAAATAACAAAATGCTCACATGGCATTATAGAGTCGTAATATATAACAAATTGACAGGATGGTCATATGGTTCTACCCCAGTGAGGTGAAGCAACTTAAAACATTGAACCAATGTTGATTTAATGTTGGGCAAGGGTCGTAGCTTTGATAAAAATGTACACGATTTGTATCATATGTTATATATATCATTTGCACCACACCCACATCAACCATATATCATGTATTCTTACCTTAGTGTTGACTTGGCTAAATGTTGACCGTAATTTGGAAGTCTTGCCTTCAGCACATATTGTTAATGGTGCTAAAATCTCCTGGAAATACATACAGTTTTGAAGCAAATATTTCCGAGACATATACAAGATAGCTAAAGTTGGTGGTAGTTGATAGCTAACAGTACCTACTAAATTCATAGAATACCAAGTAGCAGATAAACAAAAAATAAATTGAAATGAATGAGGTCTTAGGCCACCTTTGTGCACATGTACGCTCAACTGGGCCGAGAGAACCTCCTGAGGATGATGAGATGAATGAGATGGCACTGCCCTTCAGACACAAAATTCGAAATTTGAGTCATGGAGGTCTGAATCCGAGCACGCTACCTCTCGGGCACAGATGCTCCCCATAATATGGATATAAACGAGTGAAAATCTGACGTCTACAGACGTCAGATTCTGACGCATAAAGACGGTCCCCTCGCTGAAAGTGCATCTTGCCACATCCGGTCTGACAGTCAGACAACTGGTCTGACCTTGACAACAGGTGTGTGTGAAAGCTGTATGAAAAGGAGGGGTGCGAGCAACATGAATAATCATTTTGACGTCACCGGTTCACTGTCTGCAGTGTGAAAGGTCACACTCAGGTCAATTTGTCTGTGTCTGAGTTGACCAGTGAGGAGGGGGGGGGGGGGGGGGTCGTATAAGCATAGCACATATGCGTGATATCCAGGAGTCTGCCGGTAGCAGACAACTGAATAGATGAGGATGTGAAAGGGTTACACTAAAGCAATCGCAACAACTTATCTGTTATGTCATGTCTTGAAATGAAAATGAAATAATTTGGTTGACAGACAACACACAACATCAATTATATTGCCCTTCGCTATGGGGAAATGGCCTCTTTTCAAAATAAATTTACTTGCTTCTATGAGAGCAAAACGTTCATATTTTTATGAACACATACTGGGTCCAGCATTGCGTCAAAGTCAATGGATATTATGACAATAACTTACTTGTTCTTGTTCAGTCCCTTTCACTTTATAACGTAATCCTCTGACGACTCCATCTTTCTGAACCAAACCAGTCACAAAACCCTCGATAAAATGAACTCTGTGTAAAGCAATGGTACATTTATAAACCTACCCCTGCCGCAGTATGCATCTCCACAAATCTGATCTCCAGCACTTACATCAAATCAGATATAGAAACTCTTCGCAGTAATGCCTGCACTGTAAATGAGTATGGGTATGGGTAAAAATAAATGAATGTGAATGAAAGGGTTTCAGGTTCAGAGGATTAACCCTTTCAAGCCTGAATTTACCATTGTCTTCATCCACTACAAACCGCGAATTGCTGCCGCAATTCTCGACTTGCGGTAGATGAAGATAATTTGATGTGGGTGGAAAAGTAAAGAAAATTACCAAGTATTGGTAAACCACTTTCTTGGAAATTTTCATTCAAAAACCCTGATTGGTTGTAGGAAAATTAAGTGTGTTTTCAAGGATGTAAAATGATGTTTTAATGCATCATGAGGGCTTAAAGGGTTATTAGATAAAAATGTATAAAATAGATGAATCAGAGGACAGAGCTGTCACAACTCTCAAGACACAGGGTGCGGAATTGTAACCCGCGCGGCATGATGCCAAAAACGCTACCTGTCGATCACCTGTTCTCCGCTAGACCGAATATTGGGAGGACAAATTGGGAGGACAAAACTGTATTTCTTTGATACCTAAATACAGAAATAAAATGAAGTGGGTTTTTACGCCACTTTTGAGCACATATAGGCTGAACTGGGCCAGGGGATCCTACCGTGGATGGTGAGATGAATGAGATGAGACTGCCCTAAAGACGAAATCGAAAAGCCCTGGCGCTCTGAGGTCAAGTACGCTACCTCTCGTTCACAGAGGCTCCCCACAATATGGAATCATTACGAGTGAGCGGGGAAGAAACACTTTTTTTCTTTGATACTTGAAGGCCAGAGTGGGATTCGAACCCGCGATCACCAACTTTCCAAGCAGGCAGCTTTAACCACTGCAACAGTACAGCGGCCGCAGGATGATCCACAAGTTCTGACTTGACTGATGGCGTTGAAATATGAAAATTGTTCTAGTGAACAATTCTACAAATCCTCATCATGATCACGCAGTATTTATTTTTAAGACCACTTGTCTTAGTCTGAACATAAAAGTGACAAGGGCAGGAGAGGCACATGAACGATTTTCCAGGCAATTATAACTCTTAAAGCGCTTAAATATGTGTGTATAAACCATGGAGACCAAAGGGTTTTTTCAATTTAAAGTCATCATAAATGTATGAGATTCGCTTTATTTAAATCGCTATGTTATGTGTCTACGGCCATTGTGAATATGTTTACTTTTTTAGTTCTGAGATCGAATTTAGACGTCAGATTCTTCCGTATATGGTCGATTTCCGCGCAGTAAGGTTTATCTGTCAACCCGCAGGTACAGGGAAAAAAAAAAGATTTTTTCTGGCATTCGGTAATATGACTTACACCATAGCAACTCATGTATCTTTATATTGTTCTGCACAACAACAAATATGCCCGATTGGAATATATTGATTGTCCTATTCGTACAATTTGCTTCGTTTACAAACCGTATTATGTTATATTATAGTTGATCATGCTATTTTTTATGGTTCGGAATCTGTCTCAATAAAATGATCTTCCTTTTATCTTTCTATGATTATGTGACATCGGTTGCCATATAGCACCCACTAAATTGGAACAGGCGGTAAGACCATCTGTCCTTACGCCAGCCTTCAAGCATCCTTTCTAGTCATCATTTGATAAAGGAAATAATTGATATCAGCTGATATTACCTATTTTATGTGATGTGTGAGGCGCTCTATGACATTGTATTCCATAGCAACGATTAAATTTCTGAATGTGAGTCGATCTCTTATTTGGCCAGCCTTCGGCATGAAACATGACAAATTTAACATTCGCAAAAATTCAATCAATATTTCGTAATTTTCAAATATTTATTATTATTTTGTGCTCTTCGCACTGTCCTGAAAGAGATTCAAAATTGTTAGAAACGCTCCCCGGACGTTTTTACCATGAAAATAATGGCGACAGCTTCATAATTTTACAAAAATAGGACTACTCCAATAAGTTACGCAACTAAACCTATTGAAAATTATGGGAACGTACTTTTTCTCCACTCTGGCAATTTCTCTCAGTCTCTGAACAAATCGTCCATGGTGTATAGTGTGGAGTGTGGGGTACTTAGTTAGATCCATCGTCAAAGCCACCTGACCTTCACTGGTTACTATGTGAAACTCCTTATGTGTCTGGGCTTCTATACTACGGCCATTAGAAATATTTGTACTCTTACAGTGTGGAGATCGACTTTAGACGTCAGTGCAGACGTCAGATTCTGATGACTAAAGTCGACCCCCGCGCTGTAAGGGTTAAATACTTTTGTATAAACATTGGTGATCAAAGGTTGTTTCAAGTTGAAAACATAATAAATGTCTTAGTTAGCTTATTCTCCTTCATTTGAATACCTATTTATGGGTCTACGGCCATTATAACTGTATAATTCGTTCAGTGCGTTAATCTGTATACATTCTGATGTCCAAGGACGGTCCACGCACTGAAAGAGTTTTTGTTGGCTCAGGGACGACAACGTTGGCCCAAAATTAAATCGGCATTTGGTTAGTGTATCTTGTTCTGACTTGACTGATGGCGTTGAAGTATGAAAATTGTTCTAGTGAACAATTCTACAAATCCTCATCATGATCACGCAGTGATATTATTACCCTAATCAGTGATATTATTAACCTAATCAGTGATATTATTAACCTCATAAGTGATATTATTAACCTCATAGGTGATTATAAAAAATTACCTAATCAGTGTTATTATTTACCTAATCACTGGTATTATCACCCAAATCAGTGATATTATTAACTTAATCAATGGTATTATTAGCCAAATCAGTGATATTATTTACCTAATCAGTGGTATTATTAGCCAAATCAGTGATATCATTTATCTAATCAGTGGTAGGATTAACTAAGCAGTAGTAATAGTAACCTAATCAGCGGTATTATTAACCTCATACGTGATATTATTAACCTAATCAGTGATATTATTAGCCTAATCAGTGATATTATTAACTTAATCAATGATATTATTAACTCAATAAGTGATATTATTAACCTAATCAGTGATATAATTAGCATAATCACTGATATTATTAACTTAATCAGCGATATCATTAGCCTGATCAGTGTAGTATTAGCCTAATCAGTGGTGTTATTATCAGCACATATGTATATCTACCTTCAAGCTGCATCCTCTGCAGAGCTTTATACGTTCCAGGCTGTAATATCTCTCCCGCCATGGTTTCTTGTTCTCCCATGTCTTTTTCAATGACCACAACATGCTTCCCATCTCTGGAAAATAGAGTGGCTAATGCAGCACCGACTAGTCCCCCTCCTGCCATAACTATGTCCGGGAAGTTTGGCAATTCGTGTATGTCCTTCACTGTAGCCATCTTAAATTAGTAAACAAAGAGTCAAGAGATAATGGAATGTAGCTAAAACTATACATTTGTTTGCGTAAAATTAGGTCTGTGTGTTGTGAAGTAATAGGATGACTAATCACTTTTCAAAAGTAAGGGATTGATAAACTTTTTTGTGTTCAGATAATCAAATATTTATAGGTGTTTATTTTCCAGAAGCATCCTTTTTTTAATTATTGGCGAGGCGAAGCAAGGCTCATTTTATTATATTCAGTGAGAGGGCTGTACATGTGCAGTCTGCTTATGTGTGTTGACAAAGCAGGTCCATATTGGTCGTGGGACTACTTCACTTCCTGTCAACTGGTCCGGATGTAATCAGCCTGACCTCTATCCGACTGACCACCGGACCTATATCCCAGAGTTACCTGGGCCCGCCCATAACAAGCACCAGCGGGCCCTTGTTTAGCTAATCATCTCCAAACGTGCCATAGCTCCGAGACGCAAACCTCATTTCATTTAGAACGCATTGCTATACACTTCTAGAATTCATTTTGTTTAATTTATTAGTAGGTCATATATATAAACTGTTAATTATTAAATACAGAGAACAGCTCGTGAAACCGTTGAGCAGCTGAAAACACGCTACCAGGATAGATATTCAACTAGTATAAACTGGCTGCTCGTCTGTCAACACTCACTCACTCGTTGTCCTCGCTAGAGAAGGGGACGTGGCGCAATGAGTAAAGCGCCTGACTGCCTCGCCAGTTATGTATGCGTCCTGTGTTCGAACCCTGACAAAAATGTAATAGTTTTGAATTTTACTGGGTACCCTGAAAGGTGGAGCGTTGTAATGTCAATGGGAGTTATCTAAATACAGGATAGCTCATTCGTAGCGTGGACTACTCAGAGCCCGGGGGTATCGGTTCGAATCCCGCTGTGGACGATATTCTTTACCTGGGGGGTCACACATACATAGTCGAGTTGCCACTAAATGCAAAATCTGCTATTGTATAGTTTTTAGGTGTGATTTGTTCCAATCATTATCAATTTAGTTGTCCTCTAGACAGCTCGGTTTTTTTATCTTTGAGGTCAAAAGTCAAGAGCTGGGGTCAAAGCAGCAAAAGAATAGAGAACTGGTTAAAACATTTATGTTTCATCATAATGGAAAGGCCTCTTGGTATGTCATACTTAGCTGAATTTTACTTGAAAAATCGCAAAGTATCAATGTTAGAAAAAGGTCAATTTCAAAGTCAAAGGGTCAATTAGAGGTTGGAAAATTTTAAATTTAACTGTTTAAGGCTGTCGTTGCACGGCATAAAACTAACCACACTGGATGGTGATGCTATAATTTAATGCACCATTGTTGCCCCCCATATAAAAAAAGGTAAGCATTTTATCCCTTGGTCGAGGAAATGAGGGCGTAACAGCTCCTCCTTCTGTCCGTCCGTCCGTCTGTCCACATTCTAGAGCACACCACTATTAACCCCTGAGGCATTTCTTTCATGTTCCAGGTGCGTTTCAACTTTGACTTTCTGACCTATAGCTCTGAGCCACAATGGCAGAGATGTGGTCTTATTTCCGGAGCATATTGCCCCAGTCACACGTATCTCTCTTTGGACCGCCACATCGAACCGTCTCAGTGTGACTGGGCCTTATCTAGAGCCCTTGAGGCACATTGGCAACAATCATTATTCTTTTTTTCAAAACGGACGCCACTTTTCTGGAGGACAGACATCCACCTCTTAGTGATCGTGCACATAGACGCCTTGACCTATCTACTCTAAATATATATTTTACACACATTCTCATTTATAGAGCACATTTCATAGTATATAGTATTAATGTGTTGTTATCACGAGGGCTGGGAGGGGATGGTGGCGGTCATTGGCCTCTTCTGCAAAAAAATTAGTTTTGTGTTCCCGTTACAAGTACAGTCCATCATGTTAGTTGGGGACGGGATTTCCATCAAATGTGGTCCCCTAAAGTGAGTTAGTTGTGAATTTGGGGTCTTGTTATTTTAACATAAAATCTAGAGGTTACATTTTTCACACCATTTTGAGGTCATTTCAAAAATTGTCGCATATGCAAATGCATATGAGTATATTCTGGCTCATTTGTGGTTATAAATCGCCATGGCCTTGCCCTGCGCAACATGACATGAAATTTTATAAAAATTCATTATTCACTTCACTACCACTTTACAACTGTTTCAGGCATCATTTTACATTTTAATTAAACAAGTAAACACAAATATACACTCATCAGGTGTTCTATGAAGCATATCCGCCGGATATCAAGAGAATATCCTTGAGCGTTTTGAAAAAAATTACAAAATCCAAGGTCAAAGTTCAAATTTCAAGGTCAAATATATATTTTTTTTAAATAGAGCTACAAACAAGTGTAATACCTCTATTTCATCTGATTTTGACTGCAAAAATCATTTTTGGTATTATTTTAATGATTCAAGTTCATCTTCAAGGTTAAAAGGTCGATTTCAAGGTCAAATTGTTTAAAATATTATTTATCATTTTTAACAAACATAATTAGGACAAAATATAATAATTCTTTTTGGTTTGATTTTGACTATTATTTCCAATAATGTTTTTCTGATTCAAGGTCATATTCAAGGTCAAAAAGGTCAATTCCAAGGTCAAAACTGTGAAATGTTATTTTCAACAAATCGAAATAACAGCAAGTGTAATACCTCTTTTTGACTGAAGAATTAGGTTGTGGTACTCTTTTGATAATTAAGGGTCATCCTCAAGGTCAAAACGTAAAGTACATGGAAACTAACAACAAAAATAACATAAACCATATAGACCCATATTCCAAGGAATATATTTTCCAAGCAGGCAGACCTATTGATAGCTGTCTCTCTATAGCCATCATCGTGGACATCATGACCCATTTATAGCCAGAGCTGTCTCTCTATAGCCATCAGTCATAGCATCTGAAATGTTCAATGACAACGCCACAATGTTTGAAGAAACTGAAAACTCTATAGCAGACACCACAATCATAGATGTATCTCAGCTCAAATTTTTGTACATGTATTGCCCTCCAATGGCCCTCTAGCAGCCATTTTGTTACCATGATGACTGTTTTTTCGGTATGTAAAAAGTATCGGGAATTATTTCTAAACATGGCACTAGATCAGGCGTATATGAAAACCCTATGCTAGACATACACATCATGAACTTGATTATATTCTATCAAAAATTATATCAGATTAACGTTTGACCTTGAACACATGGCGGTCACATTGGCTTTTTGACCCACAATTCAATGTTTAGCGTACTTCCTGACCACATCATTAAGACAGGAATACCGTAAAACATCATGATGAACACCAAAGTCACTGTTCTGTATCTATTCTGTCAAAAATGATGTCCGTTTATTGATCGACCTTTAACAAATAGCAGCCCTCTGGTTTTTTTTACCCACAATGCAATTTCTAAAATATATTCTGACAACACCACTGTACCGCATACCTGAAAACCCCAAGATAGACACCAAAACACAAATCTGCCTCTATTATGTCGAAAATGATATGAATTTATTGGTTGACCTTGAACAAATGGCGGCCATCTTGAATGTTTTACCCACAATGCACTATCTAAAATATTATCGGACAACACCACTATGTTCGGCATACCTGAAAACCCCATAATAGACACCAAAAACACGAATCTGTCGTTTATTATGTCGAAAATGTTATTAATTTATTGCTTGACCTTGACCAAATGGCGGCCATCTTGGATTTTTTACTCACAATGCAATGTCTAAAATATCTTCTGGCAACACCACTATGCACGGCATACCTGAAAACCCCATGATAGAAACCAAAAACACGAATTTGCCTCTATTACTATGAAAATCATATGAATTTATTGCTTGACCTAGAACAAATGGCGGCCATCTTGGATTTTTTACCCACAATGCAATGTCTAAAATATTTTCCGACAACACCACTGTGTCGGACATACCTTAAAACCTTATGATAGACATCAAAAATATGAATCTGCCTCTATTGTGTTGAAAATGATATCAATTTATTGTTTGACCTTGGACAAATGGCTGCTATCTTGAATTTTACCAACGATGCACCGTCCAAAGGTATTTCTGACCACACCACTAGATCGGGCATGCCTAAAAACCCTATACTGGACACCAAAATCAAGAAGTTGCTCCTATTCTGTCGAAAATAGTGTCAATTTAAAGTTTGACCTTCACCAAATGGCGGCCATTTTGAATTTGTTCAATTTTCTCAGATCGCTCAAGGATATCCTCTTGATATCCGGCAGATATGCAATATAGATCCCATGAGGGTGTGGAATTCATCGAAAAAAACCTTTAACAGCCGGTGTAGGGTATAGCTTGATGGCTGCCTGACTATACCCATAAACAACAATAATAAAATTCACGAAAAAAATGTAACTGCCACGTTTTTAATGTCGGTGATGATAAATAAAAAAAAAACAGATTTATTTTTAATGATGATTCCCCCACTAGCATTAATGTAGGCCTACCTTAATCAACTGTTAAGACGGCTCCTTTGATGACACAAATTTATATAGTCTTTTTTGTGTACAGCAGTGTATCCCGTAGATAATGATTTCATTTTTTGATTTTTTTTAGATTTTTAAAAAACATTTTTTTGTCATATTTATGGCAGACAATCAGGGATGCAGGATGGCATGGTCAACCCCCCCCCCCCCCCCCCTTGTCCTCACTCTAAGACACGAATTAAGAGCGGTGTCTTTTCCGCGGTTGGTGGGAGACGGTGAGTATTTGATGTAAAACGTGTTGTATAGTGATGACAGTATACAACTCTGAGGTAAAATTAATTTACTCTTTTTTATTGCTTTTAATTTCTTATTGAACTTCTTAGTTAAAATCAGTAGACTATATAAATTCACATGGCTTACATTTTCAAAATTGATGTGTCAACATAAGCAGTCACTTTAATATAGTTCTTCAGATGATTATTATTATTATCATAGAAATACCTGAATGTCTTGTCTGAGTTGGCTGATCGTACCAATGACGACCCCACTGTCAATTTACCCCACCAATAAGCTCTGGTGTGACCACTCGATCACTCAACACCATCAGACCCAGACACGATCATTTCATTCATAGTAGGCCTATATAGTTCAGTACAGCCTATATGTGCATAAAGGTGGCCTAAAGCCCGATTCATTTCATTTCATCTAGTTCAGTACATCATGCGTTAGGTATGATTTCTGTAAATATTAATTATTACTCAGCGTATAACGTGTCACGATTTAGGCAAATTGAATGAAGTTTAACTGTCACCTGGTGCAATAATACAAGTATCCTCATTTGCAGTGGTGGGAGTACACTGAGCTATCCGTGAGTGTCACAGTCATCCACTGAGATTTTGTGTGGCATCTACACATATCCAACACCAGGGGTCTTTGTCGTCTGTTACGTCACCGTCTGCCAACCAGGCGCCAGCAATTCATAAATCAGGCACCAGCGGTGAGGTAGATCGTGATTGGCCAGTTGTGTTTAGATGCACACCTGCCCATCCGCTGCCAACACATGGGAATTTGTGCACGCAGTGCTCGTCATACAAACCTGAGGGTATCCATGAGTGTTCCAGTTTCAATTTTATATTTATTGATAATTAATTTAATGGAGTATGGGCTAAGCACAATTTTTACTACATACGGTATATATCAAGTGTATATTCAGCCTAGATATTTTTATCTCATTTTCAGAAGCGTCAATGGTAATAACATGAATCGAGTTATTTTGCATCGTTCTGAAAGAAGAGGGATTTTTCCCACGCACCTAGATGCGGCAGTACAGATAGTGGCTGTGAAATCTCTGTGAAACCCCTGGTGGTTAATATTAGCTGATCGGGGGAAGATGACCAGTGTCTGAAGTAGAGATAGAGACACTGGTGACACGAGTGAATGGGGGGAGGTCAAGGGTAGGTACCTGATCCCCCCTCCCCACCCCTCCCTCACCTTTGAAATGAAATGAAAATGAAAAACGTCTAAGGGGGCTACCATTTAATATCCAGGGGGGGGGGCAGGGATATTGGGATGGACCAAAATATTTTTTTTCAATATGATCCAGCTCATGGTTATTTTTTTCCAGCTGTACGGTTAACAAATTATTTATTTCAACCACTTTTGGAACGACTTTCAAAAATTGCCAATGTATTATTTATTAAGGCTATATAATATGATATTAGCCTAATATTTTGCAATGTGAGAAACTGAATATCTCTAGAATCTTCAAAATTTCATCGGCTAGAAAATAGTTTAGTACGCCAAAACATGTAGGCTTGCCCGATATGCCATAAATTATTTATTTCAAATGGGATCGACATCAAATTATTTATTTCACCTTCTCCCTGCCTTTAATTATTTATTTCGAAAATATCCCTGCCCTCCCCCTGGATATTAAATGGTTGCCCCCTAATGCCTTTCCAAAACTAATTTTCCCCAGCGCCCATCGAAATCGCCGAAAAATCGGTATTGACACTGGAAATTCAATAGGATAGTACTTCAACTTGACGCCCCATATATTGGCTGATTGACATATATTTTAGTACTTTTTCAATCGCACACCCGTCCCCCCCCCCCCTTCAAAGTTCTGAATCAACACTTGGTGTGTATGCTTCTATGCTACTTAAAAAAAATGTTGACTTATTTTTTGCAAAAACATGGATACCAAAGGCTTTTGTCAATTTCAAATCATCATAAATGGCCATTATAAATATGTTCACTCTTACAGTGCGGGGATAGACTTTAGTCGTCATAGTATGACGTCTACTGTAACAGACGTCATACTGTGACGATCTTACAGTGCGGGGAGAGACTTTAGTCGTCATAGTATGACGTCTACGGACGTCATACTATGACGACTAAGGTCGATCCCTGCACTGTAAGCGTTAACCACCCATTATATTTTCATACGCTATGATCCTATTCGGGACATACATTTATATAAAACACATTGGTTAAGGTCAGATTTGTGTTCCACATTGTAATATAAACTGAGGATGGTAATTAGTAAACAGGCGTGACACCCTGATTTAACTGTGTTATTTGAACGACTGCGGTTGTTCATCTAATCTTACCCTTTTAATGGCAAAACCAGGAATTTAAGTTTATTTTTAAATTATATCACTTTCTACTACACCCTAATAAATTTAGAGTGCGAAGTCCCCATATGTGTATGCTCTTATATAAATGGCATGTTGTTGGTGTTTAATCAACCATTATGTTTTCATACGCTATGACCCTATTCGGGTAGGCCTATGTGATCAAGGTTAGTTTAGTGTCCTACATTGTAATACACGCACATACGTCATGTAGCTCACACACCTCGTATAATACAGACGTTTTTTCGTTTTTTTTGTCCCAATCTACCACGAACGATGACAGATGAACCAAATAATGTAGGTACATCAAGCATTAGGGCTTATTTATTTCTATTTAGACATAACACAGCTCAAACCCTGTACAAAAGTACATGATTAATATTAGCACCACACCCATGTGTACAGCTGCCAACTGACGCTATGCCCACAGTGCCATCTTTCACAACTTTCGTACAACCAGCAGATTCGTACGAATCTTCATTTCCCATTTTTTTATTTTTCGTACTGCGTCACATAAGTTCACAAAACCGTTTTACAAAATTGGAAAAGTTAATTTTAATTCGTATGAAAATTGTACTGTCGCCTCACTACCACCTTATACGGGCGGGGGCCCTAGGGTAGTGGTTAGCACCGCTGCCTTTCACGCCAGAGTCCGGGGTTCGGTTCCCGGTCTCGGCGGTTTGAAAGAAACAAAATTGTTTCTTCCCCATCCACGTGTGAAAGTTAGTATTGTGGGGAGCCTCCGTGACCGAGAGGTAGCGTGCTCGGCCTCAGACCGCCAGGGCTCGAATTTCGAACCCTGTGTCTGGAGGACAGTGTCATCTCAATCATCTCACCATCCTCAGGAGGTTCTCCTGGCCCAGTTTAGCCTATATGTGCACAAAGGTGGCCTAAAGCCCGATTCATTTCATTTCATTTTACCACCTTATACTCACACCTGAAGGCGTTGGTACGATCATCGTCCGACTGTCCACATTCATACGGCGTCCATAAGATACAAACGTCAGAAGAGGTCTCCCAGCAAACCCGAGACATCTACCCAATGTTGCACCAATGTTGGGCCACCGTCTACGACTATGGCTCAACATTGGTCAGACATTGGTGGATATATCGTGTTTGCTGTGCCGTAATAACAACTTGATGAGTCATCGCGGTATGCTTACAATCACCGTAGGAATAATGGTGATATGATTGGCCTCTGTAGCTCTATCCTGTAAAAGCCTGGGTGGCGTTTTACTAAGCGATCTTTAGGGCAAAAATAATCTTTAAAACGCCAAATCCTCCTTAAATAAAGATTTATCCTTAATTAAATATTTGACTGTTTCACAAACGATCATTAAGGAGTGTTCTTTAAGTCAGCCGTTTCACTAAAGATTTTTAAGGCGAAATCTTTAATTATAAAGATGAGATTTAAGGAGTGGTCGGGGGCACTCTTTAAATAGTTAAAGACGATCTTTAACATAATGTTTATTCATGAATTTGACTCTGTATTTTATCATTTGTGTAGAAAACGACAGCGCATCAATGATCAAAGTTGTAGGCCTAATCAGATGTTACATTTTTTCTTGAATTAATTATTCCTTTTACTCACAGTTTCGCTGATTATCTTCAACATTGATGTAGGTTACTCTAGGCCCACTGTTTAGGGCCTATACCTTTTCAACTCTAAAATAAATGTCTATAGCGACCAAGAATACTTGATTCCAACCTAACCTTAAAAAGCTTTGGTTATGTGACGGTAGCTGGTAGTAGTGGGGGACCATGATGTAATAAACTTGCACATCTGGCTAAAAATGTCAAAATTGATGTACAGGCCCGCAAGACAATACTCTTTCATATTTTTGATGGATCCAATCTGAAAAATAGCTGGATCAACCATTTTAGCCAAAATTCAAAATGGCCGCCACTCGAAAACCAGAATTATCATATCTTGGCAACATATGGCCCAAATTTCACGATGTTAACATCAATTTTATATATTTAGATGACAAGGACCCTATTTTTAATAGTTTAAAAGTGATTGGGATAAAATTTCACGTTTTAGTTTAATTTAAAACGTCCAAAATAACACATTTTGTAAAATATTATGCTAATAACCGAAATATCAAACGCTGGGCACATTTAAACACAGTTAGTGTCATTTTATTCATATTTGACTGTTAACAATATAATTTATATAGGCCTATACATATTGGTAAACGTCATCTGATATTAAAATAAATCCTCAGTTAGCCACATGTATCGCGGTTAGCAAACATGCTTTGGACATTCACTGTTCATGCACCCACACTCACAGTGACATAGATATGTGCATCCCAGATTAGCATGCGCACATTTGCAAATTCCCTTTACGCTTTTTGACAATTGATTGAGTGTTGCAACAATGCACAACCCTAACATCTGCAAAACATTCAGCTGTTCATCAATAACCCAGCTCCATTCCGATGGATTGTATATTCTGCTGCTTTCGAGAGCCTTTCTCCAAATATATCCCGCCTGATACAGTACTCGTCTAGAAGGCCGAAGTATGGTTTCTAATGCTCATCTGGCACAGTCCATGCATCGTTCCAGCCATGGCAATGGAGTCCAGGGAGAACAGAAGAGGATCTTCGGTAAACGCCACAAATGTATCTGTTATTTCAGAGTAGCAACCGATGTAATAGCCAATGCACTTCTCTGCCAATACTCAGAAAAGAGAAACTGGTAGGGCTATTGTATCCAGTAAAGCTATAGAAGAATGGGAGTGAGATGCACCTTTGAGTACCTAGTTGTTTTTACAATTACATGGATAGAGATTGTCTGAATCCTTTTAACAGAACTGAAACCAACTCATATTTTTTTCAAACATTGTTCTAGTCGATCACATGAAAGAGTGTTGACCCCTGAACCTTGGCTCGACAACCACGTTTCTCTTGGGTTAAACGTGTCAAACTTTGATCAGGATAGGAATCTCAGATCAGGTCAAGTCTGGTTATTGTGGACTCCGATATCATCATTGATCCTGCTCTGGACAAATCTTAAGAAATGACGTTCTACGTATTGTTGAAAATTTGCAACTTTGATGGTTCCGACCACATATGAACAATGGCAGCAGCATCAGCAATTTCCATGGACACATCGCAGGAGGAAGTTTCCAGGCATTCTAAGATATCAGATTTTGTTCCACTCCTCCATTTCCCTTTGTCTAAGTATGATGGGTTTTTTTTATTCTCAAATAACATAAATCATCTATATCTGCATTTGAGCGTGATTAGAGAGAACTGAATAAATGAGAAAGCAACGGAGTACTTTGCTTCAGTACACTAATATTTTTGCCTTCAGTTCTCGATTGTTTGCAATGTTGGGAGAGGTACCTTCTTCATCTATAGACACAGATCCATTTATCATACGCATGATATTTCTTATCAAATAAAAAAGATTGCCCTTGAGTATATAGACAGGAGGGATATAACATCTTAAGACAAACGAGTTTGGAGAATTTGCCCTTATTTGTGAACTTTCCCAGGTAGAGACAAGGTCTTCATCCATATATGATAACAGCAGTATTGTCAAATAGAGAAGACATAATCATTAGACAGAGTAGTTTTCTTGGATGAAAACAAACAACCATCCACACAGCTGATAACGGTTTTTAACTAGCATGACATTTATATTGTTACAAAATCATCATGTTAGTATCCCAGCTGTCAAAATCAGAAAACTCATGCAGTTGGTTTATAGCATAGGCTTATTTCTTCAGAATGACCTAGCCATGAGAAAGAAATTGACATGACAAGTTATCTTGAGATGATTGATGATCTGTGTTAGAATCAGACTTTGCTCGAGCTAGAGTCACTACCCCTGTTTCAATAATGACGGATGGGAAGGTAACAACCAAACCATAAAGCTTCAATTACAAATTAGACATGGAGGACCCTCCGCATTAAAATATATATTCAGCTCCACCCAGAGCGATAAAATAGGCTGACCCATATGCCTATCTTCACAGACACTGCCCAGATTGGTTGCTTCCCGCCAATAATCACCGCCATCTGGGTTGTGGCGTGTCTATTTCAGCTGTCAATCAATCCTCACAGAATCTCACAATTCTAACCATTTGCTGGTTTGTGGTTGGTCAATTCCCATTACAACCGCATGGTGAGTATTATTTGCACACTCAAGCAAAACTGTCAGTGTGTAAGCCTGGGTGGCGTTTCACTAAGCGATCTTTAAGGCAAAAATGATCTTTAAAACGCCAAATCCTCCTTAAATAAAGATTTATCCTTAATTAAAGATTTGACTGTTTCACAAACGATCATTAAGGAGTGTTCTTTAAGTCAGCCGTTTCACTAAAGATTTTTAAGGCGAAATTTTTAATTATAAAGATGAGATTTAAGGAGTGGTCGGGGGCACTCTTTAAATAGTTAAAGACGATCTTTAATATAATGTTTATTCATGAATTTGACTCTGTATTTTATCATTTGTGTAGAAAACGACAGCGCATCAATGATCAAAGTTGTAGGCCTAATCAGATGTTATATTTTTTCTTGAACTAATTATTCCTTTTACTCAATCATTCCTTTTACTCACAGTTTCGCTGATTATCTTCAACATTGATGTAGGTTACTCTAGGCCCACTGTTTAGGGCCTAACCTTTTCAACTCTAAAATAAATGTCTATAGCGACCAATAATACTTGATTCCAACCTAACCTTAAAAAGCTTTGGTTATGTGACGGTAGCTGGTAGATATATAGGCCTAGAATACCTACCCAGATATTGTACAGGTTCCGTATGTGCACAATAATGTGTAGTCTAAGCCTCTCATATGTTGCGGTATGTGCTGGTAGGTGAAATATACTATAGGCTCTATGTCTCATAGAGGCAGGCGACATGCTTGGTTGCCTTTCTCCCAGATGCTATACAATATAAGCCTAGGTAAATTACATTATGGGGGTGGCACGTTGTAAACTTAGGCTAATATAACCTAGGCTTATAATTAAATCTATAATTTTACCAGGTTGGCGTCGATATCTTCATGTTTACCAATAGGCCTATACCCTATGCTCTTGTCCTGCCCACGGTGTGACGCACGGTCTAACGAGTTTGATATAAATTTACTAACATTATTCAACTTGATCTGAATATATTTGGGCATAGAGAGTCGACATTGCTTCATTTATTATTATATTTTATATATCCTTAATATTATTATCTAAAAACTTGACTGACTTAATTACATTTATAAACAAAGAACCTAGGCCTATCGGTAGTGGTTCATTATTCTATAGTAGACTACACGTGCTCCGGTGAATGTTTACAAAACAATGATGTCATCCCGCTGCCGGCAGATTGGTTAAAAACAACGGATGTTGTGGTGTTTTGTGCGATATGATGATCGTGCATAAATTATTTAGCACTTGGCGATAAAAATTAAGACATAAGGTAAAGATCGCGTTAGTGAAACGGTCAGACAGAAAGATCTTTAGAACACTGGATGATCTTTAGTTTAAGGATATTCTTGCCTAAAGATCAGTGAATGTTAGTGAAATGGCCCCCTGGTATCTGTCCAGGATTAAGAAACTCTGTCACACCTTTTCCAATATTCATATGTTTCACCATTGGTATAGATGCTGTCTTGTCAAGGAAGAGCGGCATGACTAAAAATCGCATTTGGTTTGATATTAGGCCTATCATTATTTTTTAATAAACTAAACATAAACCCCGCTCAAGTTAAAGTATCTTGTGTATCCAATTGTACCGAGTTGAGAATGATATAAGAGGCCTGCCAGGGGCCATTTCACTAACATTCACTGATCTTTAGGCAAGAATATCCTTAGACTAAAGATCATCCAGTGTTCTAAAGATCTTTCTGTCTGACCGTTTCACTAACGCGATCTTTACCTTATATTTTATTCCTTATCGCCAAGTGCCAAATAATTTATGCACGATCATCATATCGCACGAAACGCCACAACATCCATTGTTTTTGACCAATCTGCCGACAGCTGGATGACATCATTGTCTTGTAAACATTCACCAGAGCACGTGTAGTCTACCATAGTATAATGAACCACTACCGGTAGGCATAGTTTCTTTGTTTACAAATGTAATTAAGTCGGTCAAGATTTTAGATAATAATATTAAAGATATATACAATATAATAATAAATAACTTAATGTCGACACTTTAGGCCTAATTATATTCAGATCAAGTTGAATAACAGTAAATGTATATCAATCTTGTTAGACCGTGCGTCAGACCGTGACAGGACAAGAGCACAGGGTAGGCCGATTGGTAAACATGAAGATATCGACGCCTACCTGGTGAAATTATAGATTTAATTATAGGCCTAGGTTATATTGGCTTAACTTTACAACGTGCCACCCCTATAATGTAATTTGCCTAGGACTATATTGTATAGCCTCTGAGAGAAAGGAAAACCAAGCATGTCGCCTGCCTCTATACTAGTATATTTCACATACCAGCAGATACTCCACCATGTAGGCTTACACTACACAGTATTGTACACACACGGAACTTGTACAATGTGTAGGCCTATACTAGGCTATCTACCAGCCATCGCCACATAGCCAATGCTCTGTTTAGGTTAGGTTAGAATCAAGTATTCTAGGTCGCTATAGACATTTATTATAATGTTGAAAAGGTATAAACAGTAGGCATAGAATAGCGTACATCAATGTTGAAGATAATCAACGAAACTACGAGTAAAACAAATAATTAATTCAAGAAAAAATATAATATCTGATTAGGCCTACAACTTTGATCATTGATGCGCTGTCGTTTGCTAAGCAAATGATACAATACAGAGTCAAATTAATGAATAAACATATGTTAAAGATCGTCTTTGACTGTTTAAAGAGTGCCCCTGACCACTCTTTAAAACTCGTCTTTATAATTAAAGATTTCACCTTAAAGATATTTAGTGAAACGGGTAACTTAAAGATCACTCCTTAATCATCGTTCGTGAAACAGCCAACTCTTTAATTAGGGATAAATCTTTATTTAAGGAGGATTTGGCGTTTTAAAGATCATTTTTGCCTTAAAGATCGCTTAGTGAAACACCACCCATCAAGCAAAGTTTGTTCTTTAACTTGGCACCATCTATCTTGTCATGATGTGGACGCACAAGAAGCTCAGACTTTGTGAGGGCAACATAATTATCTGCCAGTGGAGAAGTTAGGATGATGTATATGATACATGCTGATGACTTGACCAACCGTATTTGTTTTCTTTGAATCCACTATACATGCAGCCAGTGTTGCAATTTTCAACTTATCATATTATGATATATGGTAATGAAAAGACACTCCTGATGAGAAACTGACACTGTGTCGGCTGACCTGGCATCAGATTTCCGTTGAAGATAACAAGACTAGACTGTGATAAAACACTTCACCAGCATGTTAATCTATAACTTTGTGTAGATACCTTATTTGCCAGCCTTCTTTGACCATGTATTGGAATTATCGTCTGATTTGTCACTAGATGCTTTATGTTTCATCGTCCCCTCCACATACAGGGATGTCACGACTAAAACTGGCACTGAGGTAGGACTGGGGCTATGCTCACCGGCTTCAATTTTACATTTAGTTTTTCCTTCAGCTCGATTATAGAGGATTATAGCTGTGATTATAGAGGATTCGGCAGTTTTTGAGATATTTTGCTCTATTGATGAGACACGTTTTTGTAATACCACAACCATCATCCATACATGCGAGCGATAAACAATCAAATAAAGCACCACTACCATAGTCAAAATCTAACAGGTCTTTCTGTAAATTATTATTATGCTGAATTGAACATTTTTTTATTGACGGAGGACAACAAAAATAAACAATACTTTCAGATCGATACAAATAACACATAGTGCAATCTAGATATAATAGTATTCGTCCTCCATATTTTCATAGGAGAAGGTTGTTTCACACTAATCATTAACCAGACACCATATTAAAGCCATAGGCCCAATTTTTCACTGTTCATTTAAATAATGTTGCATAAGTCTGCAAAGACTTCCCGTCGTCAATCAATATATATCTAGCATACTAAACCCGAAACGACTGCTATCAAATGTGCTTGTGAATAATCAGCAGGAATGTCTAGATTGTCCCTGTTAAAAACAAACGTGACGTGTATATTTTCATAATGGTTACTTAGGCTGGTTGGGGCAGTGAATTATGACCATAAATGACTATACATATATGTATTATTAAATATTTTGTGGTCTATTGTGTTAATTTAACATGCAGTAATGTCATTGTAGGTATACTTGCAATTATGGTCAGACCCGAATGGGCTAGTACATTGATTGAATTTCTATATATTTTGGTCTCAAAAAACGCTAAAAATGGTGTACACATAAAATAAATGACCCTAATCAGGTTTAAACTGAGACCAATGAAACCGCTGACCTCGAAATATGTGAAATTGATGTTAACATCATTAAATGTGATCCATTGGTTACAAAGATATGCTAATTATTGCTTGCGAGTGGCGGCCATTTTGGATTTTGCTTAAAATGGTGGTTCCAGTACTTTCTGAAGTTGGATCCATCAAAAATATAAATCTATAAGGTCTAAAGGACCTATAAACAAATTTTGGCAATTTTAGCCAGATGTGCAAATTTATACACTAATTGGACATTATGGTCCCCCACTATAGATATATAGGCATAGAATACCTACCCAGACATTGTACAAGTTCCGTATGTGCACAATAATGTGTAGTCTAAGCCACTCTTATGTTGCGGTATGTGCTGGTAGGTGAAATATACTATAGGCTCTATGTCTCATAGAGGCAGGCGACATGCTTGGTTGCCTTTCTCCCAGATGCTATACAATATAAGCCTAGGTAAATTACATTATGGGGGTGGCACGTTGTAAACTTAGGCTAATATAACCTAGGCTTATAATTAAATCTATAATTTTACCAGGTAGGCGTCGATATCTTCATGTTTACCAATAGGCCTATACCCTATGCTCTTGTTCTGCCCACGGTGTGACGCACGGTCTAACGAGTTTGATATAAATTTACTAACATTAATCAACTTGATCTGAATATATTTGGGCATAGAGAGTCGACATTGCTTCATTTATTATTATATTTCATATATCCCTAATATTATTATCTAAAACTTGACTGACTTAATTACATTTATAAACAAAGAACCTAGGCCTATCGGTAGTGGTTTATTATTCTATGGTAGACTACACGTGCTTCGGTGAATGTTTACAAAACAATGATGTCATCCCGCTGCCGGCAGATTGGTTAAAAACAACGGATGTTGTGGTGTTTTGTGCGATATGATGATCGTGCATAAATTATTTAGCACTTGGCGATAAAGATTAAGACATAAGGTAAAGATCGCGTTAGTGAAACGGTCAGACAGAAAGATCTTTAGAACACTGGGTGATCTTTAGTTTAAGGATATTCTTGCTTAAAGATCAGTGAATGTTAGTGAAATGGCCCCCTGGTCACAAACGCAGCTCCAACGATTTTAGGAGCATTCATTGTGGCCATCTCAAGGCAGTAGTAAGAAAAAGGTAATTCTTATGCCGTTTTCAAGTTCGTAGCCAGATCTTGGATATATGAGCGCCAAAAACAAACCCCTCAGTGTAGGGTGTCATATTAAGCACAACCGGAAAAAAATAACAAATTAACGCCGCATTAAAAAATAATAAAAAATAAACCAATATGCTGAAATTTAATAGTGTTAAAGCAGACAATAGAACCGTTGACTGAAGGATAAAAAAAACCTTGATTTTTTTTCAACTTACTTCACCGGGATCAATAATAATACAAACACAAAGGTGATATTACAGATGTTTCGCTCATAGTGCACACAGCCTCGCTTTTTGAAGAACAGTGATTTGTATTGTAGTCACAGCCTCTCCAGATTCATCTTGTGAAATACATTGTAGTTCTTCAATCAATCAATCAATCAATCAATCAATCAATCAATCAATCAATCAATCAATCAATCAATCAATCAATCAATCAATCAATCAATCAATCAATCAATCAATCAATCAATCAATCAATCAATCAATCAATCAATCAATCAATCAATCAATCAATCAATCAATCAATCAATCAATCAATCAATCAATCAATCAATCAATCAATCAATCAATCAATCAATCAATCAATCAATCAATCAATCAATCAATCAATCAATCAATCAATCAATCAATCAATCAATCAATCAATCAATCAATCAATCAATCAATCAATCAATCAATCAATCAATCAATCAATCAATCAATCAATCAATCAAACGATTAATCAAACGATTAATCAATCAACCAATCGATCAATCAATCAGTCAGTCAGTCAGTCAGTCAGTCAGTCAGGCAGGCAGTCAGTCAGTCGATCAATCGATCAATCGATCAATTGATAAATCGATAAATCGATAAATCGATCAATCGATCAGTCGATCAAGCGATCAGTCGATCAATCAATCAATCAATCAATCAATCAATCAATCAATCAATCAATCAATCAATCAATCAATCAATCAATCAATCAATCAATCAATCAATCAATCAATCAGTCAGTCAGTCAGTCAGTCAGTCAGTCAGACGCGCACAAATCCTTGGCATGATCATGTGTCATAATTCATAACATTAAATGCATAACATATGTCATTATGCATTACATTAAATGCATAAAATTAATTAAATTTGCGAGGTTGTCATATGTTTTGATTGCAATTGTAAAGATCAAAAAAATTATTACCCACTTGAAGTTGTGTGTCGCTACCGCGACCCACTGCTTTAAGTGGGTGAAAATTAGTCATATTTGTTTAATTTAAGATCAAACGTATGCAAATCCTGATGTTTTAACACACATTTCGTTCCCAATATCTGTGATTTGATCCACTAATAAAACAGATTAAAAACGCCAATAGTCGTCATCAGCAGGATAAAGGCTAACATGTTGACAACATCATTAGGCGGCCACCTGCTCCACCGACATAACCTATCATCGACCAAGGACAAAACACGCTGAAGGTGACTGAGTTAATATTGACTTACGTGGATTTCTGCACAATCATGGCAGTATCGCGACAGAACGAAGCCCAAAGCTAGGACTATGTCCTGCTCTTATCGAATGTGTGAGTGTACTCTACCATCGATAGCATTGCACACTCCAGACCTTTGAACAGTTTTCGGATCACACGAATACGCGTTTTGTTGAGAATGTAAACAGTTTGTGTAAAGTATGGGCGATAACATGGCCTATTATTATTATAGTATATTATCAATTTTGAAATATTAACATGATCGATTGAGAATTTTTTTTAATAAAGTGATGTTGATGTTTTGTTGAGAATGTAAACAGTTCGTGTAAAGAATAGGCGATAACATAGCCTATTATTGCTATATTATATTATCAATTCTGAGATGTTTAATAACAAGATCGATTAAGATTTTTTTTTTAATAAAGTGATGTTGATGTAAAAAAAATGTTTCGGGTTTAAAGTCATCGAGGCCGACCAGCAAACGCGACAAAGTGTCCATTATCTGTTTAATGTTGGCCCACACTCTGCGACGCTGGCCCAACATCAATGAACAATGGGTCAACTCGTGCTTCTACGGTAGGTACGAAACAGTGGCAGTATACACTCCCAGTGACATCAGCTTAATGCAATAAAAACGTTTTCCACCGTTTGTACCGGCTGAGAAATAAATAAATCGAAAAGATTTTAAATCTGTATGTTCGCATGGGGAGAGAGGCACGTACGTGACAAAATGGTCAGATATCAGAAATCAGATATAAACTGTTTTTCTTCACATTTATTAGCTCATTAATAGTCTTGATGGCATCGGATTTCTATTATCAATAAGAGTGTCACAGCTGTTACTCACATTACCTGCCATGCTCATACTTTCTGAACTTATCTTTAGGCTTTACCTTACCTTGACATATGCGCGTACAATGTAATAAATACATGTAGTATTTTTCAAGTTGTATCATTTTTCTAAGCATTATTGTGATTATTTGTAGATACAAGCACTAGAGCATTCCCGTCCGTCCGTCTGTCCGTCCGTCCCTCCGTCAGTCAGTCCGTCCGTCCGTCCGTCCCTCCGTCAGTCCGTCCGTCCGTCCGTCCGTCCGTCCGTCCGTCCGTCCGTCCGTCCGTCCGTCCGTCCGTCTGTCTCTCTGTCTGTCTCTCTGTCTGTCCATCACTCATGTCTGCCAACACGGATGCAACTTTCCTGCTTCTCTATTTTCATTGACCTTGGATGTGACAAGTCTGATCGAACCACCACCGCCTTCATCCATTAGTCCTAATAACCATCCTGTCATTGAAAGCAGGTGTGTGCGGCTACTTCACATCCTACCATTCCATACCTGCCAACAAATACAATACAATACAATTACAAAAACAATGACAATAACAATGTCAATAACAATGTCAACGACAATGGCTATATTTTTCAATCATGTACGAACAGCGGGACACGTCTGTTTCCAGCAAGCACCACGCTGATTACAGAAATAGAGGCAACTGGGGTACAACTAAAACCAGAAACATATATATATATATGTATAGTAACTTTAATGTACAAGGCCCATATTCCGATCTACGAATCTATCGTAATTGAGTTTTGCTTCGTTTAAAATATACAGAATAGGTACATTCATGGATCGAAGACTTGATGATAGACAATCTCTACTTCAACATCAGCACATTTAAACCTTTATACTGAGGAATAACTGTACAATCGTGAGCAAAGTATAGATTTGTTGATTCGAATCTACTGCTTTGACAATATACTGACGTCATGGTGTGTTTTAATTGAAACAGTTGTATAACATTTGTATATATGATACAATGTATACAATTGAGCAGAGTTATCCGTACATTTTTCATGAAATTGCTGATCTCCACGTTCACTGGTGACCAACAGCTTTAGTTTTTCAGCTCAGGTCTGACGCTTAGCCGTGTCGTCTTCTCCGAGGCCGTGGATTGATGTATTTGCTTTACACGAAAAATCCAACATGGCGGTGACTGAGAGCGATCCCGACAACAAGGTCCGAAAAATGTCCATAACTTTTTAATGACTGTGCGACCTTTGAGCTGAGCATGCGGACATGGAACCGAAATGTTACTGATTCTAAAAAAACTATTTTGACCTGATTATTCAGCGATATTTCCCGATATGACAGTCCAAATGAATGTCCCACGATTTTGTACGCGGACAATTTGTGGCTGGAACCTGTTCCAGCCACTGGGGCTAGTCTAACGCTAAGCCATGTTGTTTCGGTCGGAATGTCAGCAATGTCACCTCTGGCCGGCAATCATAGCAAACATGCGGTGTTGCCCCATATTGGTCCAATGTTGGACAACCATTTTTGACGCTGGCTAAGCATTGGGCCAGCGCTAGGCTAACGCTCCTGCTTTCTGGGATGTCATTTCTGCTGCCGTGAGGTAATTGTGGGTTTCCCTATTAGGCCAGTTAGTTGAAGATTCTTAGAGATTGGCCATTTCAGTGGGACCCCCCCCCCCCCACAAACACAAGACGTTCACTCAATGTTGGGTTAATGTCGGGCCAGTGTGTCATATTCTGACGTCTAATTTCGGTATCATCACTAAGAGGGGTAATGTTTAGCCAACTACTCAAACGATCTTCATCCACTACAAGCCGCGAATTGCTGCCGCAATTCTCGACTTGTAGTGGATGAAGATGACTTTAATTGGTTTAAAAATTAAAGAAAATTACCACGTATTGGTACACCAGTTTCATGGAAATTTTCGTTCTAAAACCCTTGGTTGTAGGAAAATTAAGTCTGTTTTCAGGCATGTAAAATGATGCTTTAATGCATCGTGAGGGCTTAAAGGGTTAAACAAACATGACATGTACGTGTGCGCGACCGAAACATGTGAAAAGAATGACGGATTCAAGCCTAATATCGGAATAGGCCAAACAGTCACGTGCAGAGACGCACAAAGCTGATAGGCTCGCCAGAAGGCAACACGTGATGGGACACACCGCTCCGAGCGGCTGACATATACACGAGCCATTAGGAGCCAAAAGAACCACGCTTTAAACCCCCAGTGCTGCACGGCTCTCTCCTAAAAATAGTTAAGTGAGACTTTACTAATCTTTGATACGACATGGTCTCACCACACCAAATGCCAGTCACATTGAAACACATGTAAGTTGCCTTAATTCCGTAGACCGATCTCACTATTTTCTACCCTATGAACTATATAGTGTAGCATAGCAGGACAAAACTTGAAATTTCTTTTATGAAATTGTCTAATCATGTTATTATAGTAATAATTTGGGGGAGAAATGATATGTTTTGATTAAAATTGTACAAATGTACAAGGTAATTTAGCCAAGTTGGAGCTGTGATTCAAGGTAGAGAGGCACCATTTCGGCAGGAAAAACTGAATTTTAAAACTTAGCACTTTGATGACTGAGAGCCAGGTTATTCTACCAGCAACTCACACCTCAAGGTGAATAAAAATGTCGTGACTTCGTAAAATACCCAAGATTAATTAATATCTGAAATAAAACCTCAGAACGTCCGTTTTGTGATTAAAATATTTATACTATCCACTGGATGAATTTCACTGCTATTTATATCATGTGGTGCGCAAATATGACCAGTGAGATGAAAGCGTTAATGATAGGTCTCAATATGACAAACAAACGTGACACGCTGACTCAACGTTGTTTTATTGTTGGGCCAGCGTCGCAGATGGTGGATCAACACTGAAACGACATTGGTTCAATATTTCGTGTTCGCTGGGAACATGTGGTGCATAAATGGGACCAGGGGACTTAAAGGGTTAGCGGTCTATTAATAATGATATCTACATAAATTGGACCAGAGGGGCTAAAAGGGTTCGCGACAGGTTTATCGATAATAATATCCACCTGTTGAACATTGTATGTCGCATGTCATCACTGCAGATAATGACACCCTATAAATAACTAATGCCCCAGAAACATGCCGTAATGTGTAATTTGTTTGTGGCGATAGGATTCAATTAACCATCTGCGTGCTGTGTGGTAGACCTCTTGTTATTTGACATGGTCTCTAGTTATTTGTGTACAAAGTTTTATTTAATATTGGGTTATATGCCACATATTTCAATATAGTTATCATATATAGTGCTCAAAGAACAAAGTGGTATTTTAAGTGGTAAGTGTGCTGGTTTTTCCATATTACACTGCGCTGTATGACATGTGTTGTCATGGTTACAGTTCCCCCAGAAACAAGATGATTAGTATTAATGTAGTAAGAAATAGCCGCTAGTAATTTCATTTGGAAGCTGATGATTACAATCAATCTCACTATCTCGCTTCATAATTGTGTTATTGAGTTAAGTTGAATTTATGCAATGTATAGAGAGAAACTAAGTTATAACGAAGTACTGTATTCCACTATAATTTACATAGATCCACTGGCATATATACAATTTATCCAGTGTAGAATTATTAGAATTACGAGCCTCAAATCAATGTATTTCAACTGATTTAACCTTTTAGGCACCAATCACGACTATATTAACCTGCTAGCTTGCTATTAACACTTCAAATCATACTTTCTGAAAGAGGAATATGGCTCAATTCACTGAGATTGAGAAATAATTTTTCCCCTTTTGACAAATATTAATACTTTTCACTCATTTGAAGCTGTAGATAGCATCTGCGAAATATAACTAGAAGTGGGTGGATATTTCTATAAAATTACTTAATTTACAATACCATACTTAACTCCATGACGATTTACATTACTGTGACACCAAATGCACATTTAGCACTGATGCTTGACGTGTATCTCTGGTTTGTCCAAGATCTCAAAATCTAAAACCAGACTGACTGTCAGTCAGTCAGATACTGCAAAGCTCCTCCGAAATTAATCATTGTAATACGGGTCCTAGATCCGAATCGTAATCCGGATCATCCCCGAAATTGAATGGATAGGTCATTGGCTCGAGATATAGGCACTGTCGATGGGAGGCGTGTTCCCTTTTTGTAGCATCACGACATTTGCACCAAGCCTCCAAAACCTCATTCATTCATAAAATTATCAATTATGACGTCATAGGTTCAACCTATTTCATTCAATAATAAATAGGTGGCAAGTCTAGAAACAGTACACAACAGTTGTGATACCATGACGTCATAAAGTAGTCTTCTATACAAGTACCTCAAATGTACTTTACCACCAAACAATAAGATCTGGATCAAAATCCGGATCCTGTATCCGCAACGTAAGCCGGATCATCCCCAAAATGTACTCGTTTTTTTCCGTGGCCCTAACGACACCTCCGGTTAAAGTTTCATATAAATTCGTTCTGTGCACACTTATTAAGTAATCCGATGGACAGACAGACACTCCGAAAAGACCACAAACATACATATCCAGCCCCCTCTCCTTATCAGTGACACTGTGTTTTAGCTTGTTATAATATTGCTTACTTTGCAAGCCCCACAAATTGACATATAATGTCGTTCGTCACAACCTCCTTTGTTGCAGTAACCTGGATCAAAAAACACAAACATGTCATTGACTGGAGCAGATGAGCGAGACGCATGCTCCACGGATAGTAGTTGACCTGATGCTGGTTCAATGATGGCCCAACGTCAAAGACGGTGGGCCAACATTAGGCCAGCATTAAGCCAACATATAGTATTTTTTCAAAACGAAGTTGGCTTCATTTGCGCTGAAAAGGTTTCATGGACTCTGCATGTATAGTTCTACTAATGATCATGTATAGGTCGACTCTAATGATCATGGCGGGCTGCGATTGCTCATCCCGCTCGGCCGTGCCTAGTTCGCATTCCGACGGGACCGGCTATTTTCAAGTTGAATGGTCATATATACAGTGTTCCATACTGTTCGAAAGTATGGAGTGTGCATGCAGCTCGCGTGTTCACCTGTCATTGATATTAGGCTGGGCGGCATTAATGCCAGCTGAGTGAGTGGCACATGTCTGTAACCGATCAAAAATATATTGTATCATTTTGTATTTAATTTGTAATACAATTCACAGAAACACTGAAACACCACTGGCTAGAGGGATATATTACAAACATGTGGCACACGACCAGATGACATCGCTGCTGCCTCCCATTTCATGGCACTTCCTACTACATGCTATGTCCACCGGGCACACGTCGTTGTTGCGATGTTGTTGATAATAATAAATTGTTGCTATTTCAGCTGTCCAGATTTGCGAAGTAATTATGTTTATGAGGTCTACTTAAAAAAATTGTAATTTTTAAATTAACTAAACTTATAGGGAGATGGTTGCGAGACGTCGAGCTTCCTTCTAACATGATATTGCCACGATTTGAAGACAGCACCATTTGCCCACTCGCTGTAAACAGGATATATGTCAGAACAAAGTTCATCCAATGTTAAACCAGTCTCTTCCAGCTCTGGCTGTTTCTTGGTGATATTTACCCTTAAAGCGCTAAATCACAGAAATTTAATTTTCCAGGACTTGAAGTTGTGCTTCGCTACCGCGACCCACAACTTCTAGCGGGTGAACATTACTTATTCATCCGTACAATATTTATAATGGCCGTAGACCCACAGCATAGTTATTCAAACAAAGCGGAAAAAGCGAAGTAAAACATTATGATGATTTATAATAGAAAAAAAGGTTTCAATGGTTTATACAAAAATATTTCTGGGCTTTAAGGGTTATCACAAAAGCATAATTCCAGTGAGCATTAGATGTTGGGCCAATGTTGGTATAATGTTGAGCCACAGTAACAGACGGTGGGCCAGCATTAATGTTGGAGTGGGGCACCAGGGGTAATGGCTACTTTAATGCGCACCCTGCAGGTAAAAAGGTCACAGTGTCTGATCGCCTAATGGACCACACACTTAGTGACAAAGTGAATGTTACAGTTGAAGCCTTTGTCAGCTATCTAATCAGAACATAATGTATACTATATCGTTTTATTCACAAGGCGAGCATATTGTCGATTTTTTTCATTGAAAATACCAATCATTCTCAGATCAATCAATCTCAAAGAAACAACCGTTTCTTCCCCTTCCACTGGTAAACATGCCGTATATTGTGGGGCACCTCAGAGATCAAGAGGTAGCGTGCTCGACATCAGATCGACAGGGCTCTAATTGCTAACCCTGCGTCTGGAGGGCAGTGTCATCCGATTTTGTAAGCTTAGCGAAAAGCTTTCCCCCCATCAACTCAGACAATAAAGGTTGCGGTGATATCAATGTAGAGCATATGTTTCTCGAACCAAGTATTATGGTAGACCCTACATCACACCCAGAGCAGGAGCAGATAATACCCCATGTACAACGATTGTTTATATCAAAATCAATTAAATGTGACTTATACAAAACACCCAGCTGTCTTTTAAATGAGCTTAACCTATCTGACATGCGAATATGTTGAGGAAACTTGTTCCATAGACGAGCTAATCTGTTAAAGTTCATAATTATATTGCGCTTGTTCAGTTTTTGTCATATTTAATAAAATATTGTTCATTTGTTGGGAGATCGTCTGCTGGTATCTGACTTTACAAATTGTAGGTATGTATTAATGTTAATATAAATTTCACCATGTAGACATTTAAATAGAAAACACTGATCCAGAATCTCTCTGCGGTAACACAGTGGCAGTATACCTAAAGTTAGCCATCTATCTCTGTATGACACATCAGATGAATATTCATTTAAAATAAATTTTGTGACATGACGTTGAACCCTTTCAATGCATAATGTCATTTACCTGGTACGGAGACCACACTGGTGTACAATATAAGCTTCTAACATGAGAAAGATACAAATCCAATTGTTGCCACAGGGGCATTAAATCTTAAAGAACGTTTGCCTAAACCTTACATACATTTAGACATGGAGACCATTTTTAAGATGTGATTTTTAGACGTTATACTGATAGTCAATGTGACTCCTAAGTCAATCATAGAATCAACCCTTGTTAGTAACTGACCATCTACATAATATTCAAATTTCATATAACAATGTGCTTTAGAAATTGACATAACTTTACATTTGTCTACAATAAAACACATTTCCCAACATTTCGCCCAAATATCTAACAATTTTAGATTATTCTGCAATACATCAGACTCAGAAGTGGATTTTATTTGTCTAAGTATTTTAACATCACCTGCAAATGATGATACAGTAGAATAACATCCATCAGATATGTCGTTTACATAGAGTTTAAAGAGAAGTGGTCACAAGATAGAACCTTGTGGTACACCAGATGTGACGGGCAAGTTTTCAGACTGTTTTCCTTCAAGAATAATTACAGAGTTAACACTTTCACCGATAAACCGACTCGTTTTAAATCTGCTTTACAAGGAAGTTAACATACAGCAGTTGAGAATGAAATGATTGTTTAAATATCAATATTTAGAAACGTTTGAGCTCAATTTTTCAAACGTTGGCCAATATATCAACATATTTTGACATTTATTCCGATGTGGTGATGGATTAAAAATCCCAATTTGAAATGAAAAGTTCAAAAGGTTTATTGGCTGAAAACGCATGTGCTGTGCACCAATGATCAATAGATCATCATTGATGAACATCTACAAATATGGCACATTGTCCACCCTCCCCCCAATTAGTGATACTGTTTTTAAGTTTGTGATAATATTGATTATTTTGCAAGCCCCACAAATTGACATATAATGTATCTCGCTCGTCACAACATTCTTTGTTGCAGTAACCTGAATCAAAAACACACACAAGTCGTATTGACTAGAGCAGATGAGCGAGACGCATGCTCCACGTATAGTAGTTGACCTGATGCTGGCTCAATGATGGCCCAACGTCAAAGACGTTGGGCCAACATTAGGGCAGCATTAGGCCAACATATAGTATTTTTTCTTGGGATCTTCCCTGGAAAGGTCAAAACGGCTTCATTTGCGCTGAAAAGGTTTTATGGACTCTGCATGTATAGTTCTACTAATGATCATGTTTGGGTCCACTCTAATGGCGAGCTGTAATTGCTCATCCCGCTCGGCCGTGCCTAGTTCGCATTCCGACGGGACCGGCTATTTTCAAGTTGAATGGTCATATATACAGTGTTCAATACTGTTCGAAAGTATGGAGTGAGCATGCAGCTCGCGTGTTCACCTGTCATTGATATTAGGCTGGGCGGCATTAATGCCAGCTGAGTGAGTGGCACATGTCTGTAACCGATCAAAAATATATTGTATCATTTTGTATTTAATTTGTAATACAATTCACAGAAACACTGAAACACCACTGGCTAGAGGGATATATTACAAACATGTGGCACACGACCAGATGACATCGCTGCTGCCTCCCATTTCATGGCACTTCCTACTACATGCTATGTCCACCGGGCACACGTCGTTGTTGCGATGTTGTTGATAATAATAAATTGTTGCTATTTCAGCTGTCCAGATTTGCGAAGTAATTATGTTTATGAGGTCTACTTAAAAAAATTGTAATTTTTAAATTAACTAAACTTATAGGGAGATGGTTGCGAGACGTCGAGCTTCCTTCTAACATGATATTGCCACGATTTGAAGACAGCACCATTTGCCCACTCGCTGTAAACAGGATATATGTCAGAACAAAGTTCATCCAATGTTAAACCAGTCTCTTCCAGCTCTGGCTGTTTCTTGGTGATATTTACCCTTAAAGCGCTAAATCACAGAAATTTAATTTTCCAGGACTTGAAGTTGTGCTTCGCTACCGCGACCCACAACTTCTAGCGGGTGAACATTACTTATCTATCCATACAATATTTATAATGGCCGTAGACCCACAGCATAGTTATTCAAATAAAGCGGAAATAGCGAAGTAAAACATTATGATGATTTATAATAGAAAAAAAAAGGTTTTCATGGTTTATACAAAAAATATTTCTGGGCTTTAAGGGTTATCACAAAAGCATAATTCCAGTGAGCATTAGATGTTGGGCCTATGTTGGTATGATGTTGAGCCACAGTCACAGACGGTGGTCCAGCATTAATGTTGGAATGGGGCACCAGGGGTGATGGCTACTTTAATGCGCACCCTGCAGGTAAAAAGGTCACAGTGTCTGATCGCCTTATGGACCACACACTTAGTGACAAAGTGAATGTCACAGTTGAAGCCTTTGTCAGTTATCTAATAAGAACATAATGTATACTATATCGTTTTATTCACAAGGCGAGCATATTGTCGGTTTTTTTCATTGAAAATACCAATCAATCTCAGATCAATCAATCTCAAAGAAACAACCGTTTCTTCCCCTTCCACTGGTAAACATGCCGTATATTGTGGGGCACCTCAGAGATCAAGAGGTAGCGTGCTCGACATCAGATCGACAGGGCTCTAATTGCTAACCCTGCGTCTGGAGGGCAGTGTCATCCGATTTTGTAAGCTTAGCGAAAAGCTTTCCCCCCATCAACTCAGACAATAAAGGTTGCGGTGATATCAATGTAGAGCATATGTTTCTCGAACCAAGTATTATGGTAGGCCCTACATCACACCCAGAGCAGGAGCAGATAATACCCCATGTACAACGATTGTTTATATCAAAATCAATTAAATGTGACTTATACAAAACACCCAGCTGTCTTTTAAATGAGCTTAACCTATCTGACATGCGAATATGTTGAGGAAACTTGTTCCATAGACGAGCTAATCTGTTAAAGTTCATAATTATATTGCGCTTGTTCAGTTTTTGTCATATTTAATAAAATATTGTTCATTTGTTGGGAGATCGTCTGCTGGTATCTGACTTTACAAATTGTAGGTATGTATTAATGTTAATATAAATTTCACCATGTAGACATTTAAATAGAAAACACAGATCCAGAATCTCTCTGCGGTAACACAGTGGCAGTATACCTAAAGTTAGCCATCTATCTCTGTATGACACATCAGATGAATATTCATTTAAAATAAATTTGGTGACATGACTTTGAACCCTTTCAATGCATAATGTCATTTACCTGGTACGGAGACCACACTGGTGTACAATATAAGCTTCTAGCATGAGAAAGATACAAATCCAATTGTTGCCACAGGGGCATTAAATCTTAAAGTACGTTTGCCTAAACCTTACATACATTTAGACTTGGAGACCATTTTTAAGATGTGATTTTTAGACGTTATACTGATAGTCAATGTGACTCCTAAGTCAATCATTGAATCAACCCTTGTTAGTAACTGACCATCTACATAATATTCAAATTTCATATAACAATGTGCTTTAGAAATTGACATAACTTTACATTTGTCTACAATAAAACACATTTCCCAACATTTCGCCCAAATATCTAACAATTTTAGATTATTCTGCAATACATCAGACTCAGAAGTGGATTTTATTTGTCTAAGTATTTTAACATCACCTGCAAATGATGATACAGTAGAATAACATCCATCAGATATGTCGTTTACATAGAGTTTAAAGAGAAGTGGTCACAAGATAGAACCTTGTGGTACACCAGATGTGACGGGCAAGTTTTCAGACTGTTTTCCTTCAAGAATAATTACAGAGTTAACACTTTCACCGATAAATCGACTCGTTTTAAATCTGCTTTACCAGGAAGTTAACATACAGCAGTTGAGAATGAAATGATTGTTTAAATATCAATATTTAGAAACGTTTGAGCTCAATTTTTCAAACGTTGGCCAATATATCAACATATTTTGACATTTATTCCGATGTGGTGATGGATTAAAAATCCCAATTTGAAATGAAAAGTTCAAAAGGTTTATTGGCTGAAAACGCATGTGCTGTGCACCCATAATCAATAGATCATCATTGATGAACATCTACAAATATGGCACATTGTCCACCCCCTCCCCCCAATTAGTGATACTGTTTTTAAGTTTGTGATAATATTGATTACTTTGCAAGCCCCACAAATTGACATATAATGACGTCTCGTTTGTCACAACATCCTTTGTTGCAGTAACCTGGATCAAAAACACAAACATGTCATTGACTGGAGCAGATGAGCGAGACGCATGCTCCACGGATAGTAGTTGACCTGATGCTGGTTCAATGATGGCCCAACGTCAAAGACGTTGGGCCAACATTAGGTCAGCATTAGGCCAACATATAGTATTTTTTCTTGGGATCTTCCCTGGAAAGGTCAAAACGGCTTTATTTGCGCTGAAAAGGTTTCATGGACTCTGCATGTATAGTTCTACTAATGATCATGTTTGGGTCCACTCTAATGGCGAGCTGTAATTGCTCATCCCGCTCGGCCGTGCCTAGTTCACATTCCGACGGGACCGGCTATTTTCAAGTTGAATGGTCATATATACAGTGTTCAATACTGTTCGAAAGTATGGAGTGAGCATGCAGCTCGCGTGTTCACCTGGCATTGATATTATGCTGGGCGGCATTAATGCCAGCTGAGTGAGTGGCACATGTCTGTAACCGATCAAAAATATATTGTTCATTTTGTATTTAATTTGTAATACAATTCACAGAAACAATGAGACACCACTGGCTAGAGGGACAGATTACAAACATGTGGCACAAGATCAGATGACATCGCTGCTGCCTCCCATTTCATGGCACTTCCTACTACATGCTATGTCTACCGGGCACACGCCGTTGTTGCGATGTAGAAACAACAACGTCGTCTGCCCGGTGAGTGGTACAATCCTTGAAAATAACTTTTGAAATAATTTGATAATAATAAATTGTTCCTATTTCAGCTGTCCAAATTTGCGAAGTAATTATGTTTATAAGGTCTACTTGAAAAAATTGTAATTTTTAAATTAACTAAACTTATAGGGAGATGATTGCGAGACGTCGGGCTTCCTTCTAACATGATATTGCCACAATTTGAAGACAGCACCATTTGCCCACTCGCTGTAAACAGGATATATATTTCAGACCAAAGTTCATCCAATGTTAATCCAGTCTCTTCCAGCTCTGGCTGTTGCTTGGTGATATTTACCCTTAAAGCGCTATATCACAGAAATGTAATTTTCCACAACTTGAAGTTGTGCTTCGCTACCGCGACCCACAACTTCTAGCGGGTGAACATTACTTATCTATCTGTACAATATTTATAATGGCCGTAGACCCACAGCATAGTTATTCAAACAAAGCGGAAAAAGCGAAGTAAAACATTATGATGATTTATAATAGAAAAAAATGGTTTCCATGGTTTATACAAAAATATTTTTGGGCTTTGAGGGTTATCACAAAAACATAATTCCAGTGAGCATTAGATGTTGGGCCTATGCTGGTATAATGTTGAGCCAAAGTCACAGACGGTGGTCTAGCATTAATGTTGGAGTGGGGCACCAGGGGTAATGGCTACTTTAATTCGCACCCTGCAGGTAAGAAGGTCACAGTGTCTGATCGCCTAATGGACCACACACTTAGTGACAAAGTGAATGTTACAGTTGAAGCCTTTGTCAGTTATCTAATAAGAACATAATGTATACTATTTCGTTTTATTCACAAGGCGAGCATATTGTGGGGTTTTTTCATTGAAAATACCAATCAATCCCAGATCAATCAATCTCAAAGAAACAACCGTTTCTTCCCCTTCCACTGGTAAACATGCCGTATATTGTGGGGCACCTCAGAGATCAAGAGGTAGCGTGCTCGACATCAGATCGACAGGGCTCTAATTGCTAACCCTGCGTCTGGAGCGCAGTGTCATCTAATTCTTCTTACCATCCCCAGGAAGTTTCTCCTAGCTCTGTGTATGCATAAACGTGGCATAACAACCTTTTCACTCATTCGTTAACCAAGCAATCTGGTATAAGTAAAATGTAGATGTTTTTGCCGAGGATGATAGTTGGTCATTGACCACAAAGAAACAGGGACAACGAAGAAATGTAACGCTTACTTGAAAGGGTAATTATTGCATTGTGAGACATCAGCAACGTATAATCAATAGATGTCTGTTTGACAAGATGAAGACATTTGCCAAACGAGTGGTGAATCCAGAGGATCAGGAGTCCTGACTCCCAATTTCATTTTTTTTCTGGTTAACATGCTTTGAACTGCTTAAAATCGGAATTTTTCACTTAATATTATCTCTGGCGGTAGATCTAACCCTAGTTTTTAAGTTGAGAAAAATAAAGAAGCATTATTTTACAACTACATTTATATTTTTTGTGAAAAGCCAGAAAAAAATATATCGACAAATTAAGTGTGATTACTTTTCAGAATTCAACGAATAGCTAAACTGATATCAAAATTACTAGTTTGTAACATCAAATACAAATCATAGACTACAGTTTTTTACAGAGATTATTTAAATCTTCAAATTACAATATAAACTTTCTATTCATTTCTAAGCCAGGGAGGTCGCGGGGAATGCATACTCAATCTCCACAGACTGGAAGTGGCTGGCGAAGTCTAATCCCCTTAACCGCCAAACTCGATTATATTCATTTTATTCGTTCTTTTATTAACAACAGATGTCAGATTATAAACATGTTAAAGGTGGAACGTGAATTCAAGCAGCCGGATTTGAAAAAAAAGTTGACCTCCATTTCGTCAAATCTGAATAATTTTTATTCACTTGAAGTTGAAATCGCGTCAGCGAGACAACTTCAAGTAAGGGAAAAAAATCAATTAAATAATTAGGTGGTTAAAAGATTAATATAATCTGGTTCTCTGAGAACGTTTGTATTTGTTGACGTCTGGCTTGGTCCACTTATTATATTTACTTAATTAGTTATCATATTGTTATATCTTATTTTATTTGTATTAATATTATATATTTTTTATATTTCGGACCCGTTAGATAAAAATACAACAATGGCGGCTGCACTTGTAGGTAAAGAGCTAGTGAAATCCTGGTGATAATTCATAGAAAACATTTAATAAGATTATATAAATATATGCTCTGGAAATGAGAAAGTAAACCCCTGAAGCGTCAAATAGGACTATCATGGTGTTCCCGCAATTTTATTAGCATTATCTGTTTCAACAATATATGGCCATTTTGTTAATGTATCACCTACTTCAAGTCATCTTCATTCAATACAATTCGTGAATTGTGGCAGCAAAGAATGAACTCATCTAGACTGAATAGATTTACACAACAACACCCCGGGCGACTGGACAACACATAATCTGGCAATTTCCTTTCTGTCACTTACCTGATATTGCACTATCTGGAAGTGGTTCTGCATGCACTTTTCTATATAATTTTTAACTTTACATTATGTCTTCCCACTAGCCCGAGGTGAATAAAATCGATTCTCTTACTCTGGGAAATAATTACTGTAAGTAACGCTGGACACTAGCATACCAAACGACATGAAAAATTCGCATGCATGATACAACTATGAGGCCAACTAAGGCCAGCTACATTTATACGAAACAAGTTATTAAAGGTGATCTATCACCCCTTATATAGTATGAATAATTTTGTGACAAAAACATCAAAGTTCCCACAAGATGGGGCACAAGTGTTTCCTTATATGGGGTGATTGGCTATCATGTGACCCTCTGAGAGAGTCACATGATAGCCAATCACCCCATATATGGACATAATTATTCATACCAGACAGACAGACAGACAGATATTTTATTGACAGAAAAGAAAAGTCATTACAGACTTATTTGTCATAGAAATGAAAGAGATATATGTACATGTATATACAAGATTGTTAGTTTGTTAAAATCATATGATAATATACATGGTATGACATACACAGCTAAAATCATGTTAAGTGGCATTGCCAAAATAAAAACTGGGTATTTCGATAATATAAATGACTACTACTAAAAATGAAATAAAAGGCATTGCCAAGATAACATAGAGGTCTATCATTTTGTTTCCCGCACCAAAACCAGAGATAAAATAGCTACTACGTATGACATACTAATTATATATAGTAGCAAAAAAGACACTCTGGAAAGCGTAGAAACCTAAAATATATACAAGTGCATGATTATGCTACAGTAACTGGAGTATGCAATAAGCCAATGGTAAAAATTATATGGTATTTTTAAAAATTAAATATAATATCATGCAAGTACAATAAATATGGCATAAACAGGTAGCTCCGTGTCACGTGACCATGCAAGCACAGTCGCCATGAGCGCGGAGATTCCCTGAGATTGACTAGTGGTGCAAACTTAACGACGTAATAACAGTAGTAATGGCGGTTAAAAAATTATTTGTGCACCTAGTTAGAACCACATACTCGGTGTTACAATCGAAGAAAAACATTCCCGACCTCATGGAGAAAATCAGTTGACTTAGCAACTCTGAAATCCTCCATAAGGCCCCACCTCGTCTGATAACAAAGGCGACGGAAACGTCCCTAACCGGCCCCAAAAAGCCAAATAATAAGATCCGAGAGCAACAACCGTCTTGATATGTGGTAATACCCAAGTCAGATCGTGAGGGCATGATAATATGAATAATATAGCGACAGGTGACAGATTTATTATACTCAGTAGTTTTAGCCCTTAATTTGTTTAAAGCAACCATAAATAAATTGCGCTAGTGACTTCACCACTGTTATGTCTCTAGATGTCATAATTCCTAAAAACATTTCATTTGTCGGTTGTATATTGATAATTGCGGCTACAGAATCATACAAGATTTCGCGTTCATTCTTCATAGCGCAACAGTGGAGAAGAAGATGTATTTCATCGTCAATTTCGTTTAATTGACACCTTGTGCATCTTCGCTGATTTTTTGGAGTGATTGGATTATTGAATCGTCCTCTTTCTATATTTAGATCATGTGAGCTCATTCGATATCTCGCCATTGCTGTTATGAGGTGGTTCCCCCTTATGTGCAAGATATATGGTTCAACACAGAAATATTTTTTTACTAATGCATATGTGCGCAGCTTACTCGAGCTCTCAATATCTTTTCTCCACTGCTGTGTAAATATTCTAACTATTGATTCTTTAAATGAAAGCATGAATTTATTTGTATCCCCAATATTCTGTGATTCCCAAGTTTTATCAAGCCCGGTTCGTTCGAGGACAGAGCGAATACGGGAACACCAGTTCGTGAAGCCAATGGCATCTAGCTCAAGTAGCATATTGTAGGCATTTCTGACTGGATGGCTCAGAGATAATTTTAGAATTCTACACCAATATTTTACAGCTTTTATGTGTTGCCGGATGATCAGTGGAAATCGACCCGTGTCCCCATATATTGCAGGAGTAGGTGTTTGCTTTCTAACGCCAAGTGTGGATTTAATAAATTTTAGATGGATTTTTTCCAGATCGTTAACATCATCGCCTGTATACCATATATCACTTCCATATTCTAGTATGGGCAATATTTGGCAATCAAATACCTTGAACGCAATAGTGGGTGACAATTTACCGACCACAGGACGGGACTGTTTACGTAGAGCAAAGATTGCTTTCCCAGCTTGGGAAGCAAGATGAGAAAAAGTTTCTTTTAGCACGTTATTAGCGGACTTGGTGCTATACACTACACCAAGGTATTTATATTGTTCAGCCTTTTCTATAATGTTATCACCATAGTGGAAGCTTCCGCATACTGTTGTGTAACGTTCATTAAAAATAAGAACTTTTGTTTTAGGAATGCTAACTATGATATGCCATAGGGAAGCATATGAATACAGGGCAGTTAGCTGTTTTTGTAATCCCTCGGCAGATTCTGAAAAAAGGACAAGGTCATCTGCAAATAACAGATATACCATTAGTAAGGTGTCCACAGCAATACCTTGATCTTGGTCAAATGATGCGGATATGTCTTGTAAAAATTCCGTGAATAGTTTGGGACTGAGCATACCGCCTTGTAGAACCCCAAATTCGCTTTTTAATATGTCACTGATACGCGAGTCCCATTTTACACGGCACTCTGCTTTAGAAAACATGCTTTTTATTATGTTTAGCAAATTGCCGTCTATTCCCCTGTTCAATAATTTGTAGTATAATGCTGTTCTATCAATATAGTCAAATGCTTTTGTGAAATCGACAAAGCATGTATACAGGGGTTTAGAAAGACACCTTTGTTTATCTATGATGGCACATAGTATGAATATATTGTCCGTAGTTCGCGAATTGGTTTTAAAACCAGCTTGATAAGGATCATTATCATTACATACTTCGTTTTTAAATGAGAGTCTGTTATTAAGTATAGATTCAAATAGTTTCCCAATACACGGCATGACTGTGATTTTTCTGTAATTATCTGGAACGCCATGGTCCCCCTTTTTGTGGACCGGGTGGATTATACCGGTAGCCCATCTAGATGGATATTCTCCATTGGTAAAAATGGTATTGAACAACAATTCTAATGCTGGCAAGAGCTCATTACATCCATATTTGTAAAATTCGGCAGAAATACCATCTACACCCGCTGCTTTCTTGCATTTTAACTTTTGAATCGCCTTTTTAATTTCTTCCGCAGTTATGGGACTGTTTAGGAACTGTGTCATATTGGATTTATCGTGCTCTACATTATGTTGGAATGACGTAACTTGCTTTATAATATTATTAATGTGTTCATAGTCAAAATAATCCACATGGGGTGGGTAGACTTGTTGTTCAAAATAGTTCACAAAGTCTTCCAAGGTAGGCCCTGTAGTGACATTTCTAGGATTTAAGGATTTCCAGAATTTCCAGTAAGAATTAGGATCTTCTGTTCTCATATTTTCCAGCTCACTAAGTTTGGCTTGCTGGTATTGTCTTTTCTTTCTTTGGATTAATTGCTTATATTGTCGTAACAGTATATTATATTCGTCTTGCTGTGCGTTAAAGTCTCTATGCTTAGCGATATTATTAACAACATACTTCAGGGATTTACATTCTTTATCATACCAAGGGTTAGAGGGGAAATTATTTTGCGTGCACTTCCTTTCTTTCGAAATATGTTTCCTTGCTGGGAATAATGGCGAAATTACAATTTCTAGCATACCATTGAACATGTCACATAGAGTGTCAGTATTACACCCCTCGGTGGCGGCACACAGCATTTCCTCAAATGCATGACATGCCTGCTCATTCCGTAGAGCTATTTGATATTCTTCCCTTTTCTCGTCTTGCCATATAAAAACATTAGACCGAGATGATGTGTCATTTACACAGGTGTCTATTTTTAAGGGGTTGCAATCGAGTTTAGTGTTGGAAATATTGAGTTGTATGGGACAATGATCTGATTCTACCAATTTCGGTAGAACGTCAAATTTGCTGATTATGTTATTTTCATTAAAGATCAGATAGTCTATTGTGCTTGAACCATTTGGAGAGTAGTATGTATAGCGGCCTATACCATTATCATTAAACATGCGCCCATTGGCTATTTTGAAACCTGTGTTTATACAAAAATTTAGTAAAAGTTGACCATATTTGTTACTGACTATATCTTCATTAGAACGTTCACTTGGAACATTTACATTGATATCTGTTACCCCCGATTCATAGTCTGGAGCCTGACCAGTACGACTATTAAAGTCACCACATAATAGGATGTGATGCATTTCAATATATCTAGCCACTTCCTCTTCTAGCATAGTAAAATAATCATTTCTTACAGCGACATATGATGAGTTTTCTGGTGGTATATAGGCACAGCCAATTTTAATGTTTTTCTGACAACAGTCTGTGGCTAATGTCAACCATACCAAATAGTCGTAGGTATGATCTATCCTGGTTAAATTTGCATATTTATTTGAAATAAGTATGCCAATACCACCAGAAGCTCTACAGGCATTTTTATGTTTATGTTTTCTATTCACATGATGGAATTTATAACCAGGTATTGCCAATGTAAAATCGTTCCCTTTCATTGTTTCTATAAAAAATATTATATCGTAGTTTCGGATAAATGCCACAAGATCAGGGTCTGTCATTTTGTTTCCTAAACCATTAATGTTCCATGACAGTACACGTATATTTCTGTCCTGATCATTATTAATTACTCTATTTACATCGGCTATGTCCGTGTGATGATTGTTCTGATGGGAAAACACTGACCATTAGCAGAGTGATTGTTGAGCACTTCAGCCATGGCAGAAGTCAGTTTTTGCTGTCCTTCCTCATTTAAGTGGATCCCACCACGATAAAGATGGATTTTGTTTATGGGAGTGGGCAAATAGTCGGCGTTGGACAATTTTACACATATTTCACGTATGTGGCAATTTATGTCGTGAATGTGGGCATTATATTTCTTCTGGTTCCTAGGGGGGATTTCAGCCACGTAGAAATGTGTATTTTTGAATCCCTCCATTTTTTCAGCTAATTTGTTAATGTCCTCCTTTATCTTGTTTATTGGTCCACTAATATCGTTTGTACCGAGGTGGAGGACAACTGCATCGGTGTCCTCACATATATATCCTTTTAATCGAGGAATCAAGTGTCCTATTCTCATTCCAGATGTTTTATATACACAGACGGCATCTGGGTTATCAAGTTTCGGTTTTAGTTGTTTGGCTAGTCCGCGCATATTAGAGTCACCAATGACACACTTTTTTTTATTAGACTTGACGGGAATCTGTCTGGTCAAGTTTGTATTATTGTTATTGGCGGATAGTCCATTGATCGTGTTAATAGATTGTGTTTTATATATACCATATACGGGGTGATAGATCACCTTTAAGATTAGATCTCACTCTAAGATGACTTATCATCCACCCACCCAGCAAACACGAGACATTGAACCAATGTCGGATCATTGCTGGCCCGCCGTCTACGACGTCAGCCCAACAGTACCCCAACATTAGTTCAATGTTTCGTGTTTGCTGGGCACGTGATTTAACCCTTCAACCGCCAAGTTATTTAATTGGAATTTTCACCCACAACTCCAGGCGAGTGAAAAGTATTCAAATTTGACAAAATGGAGGTAAACTATATTCAAATCTTGCTGATTGATTTCGCGTTTTATTGTTAACATTTTTAAAAGCTGTTGGGCCAATGGGGTTTGATCCCTATGTTGTGCTTCAATAGTTTTCGCTTTTAAAACCCAAACTAAACTATGCTCTTCAGAAATGAAATTAAATGAACAAGGTTTTAGGCCACCTTTGTGCACATATAGGCTAAACCGGGCCAGGAGAACCTCTTGAAGATGGTGAAATGAATGAGGTGACACTGTCAGCCCCGCTCTTCAGAAAACAATTGAAACCATTATATACTCACTCACTCACTCACTCACTCACTCACTCACTCACTCACTCACTCACTCACTCACTCACTCACTCACTCACTCACTCACTCACTCACTCACTCACTCACTCACTCACTCACTCACTCACTCACTCACTCACCCACTCACCCACTCACCCACTCACCCACTCACCCACTCACTCACTCACTCACTCACTCACTCACCCACTCACTCACTCACTCACTCACTCACTCACTCACTCACTCACTCACTCACTCACTCACTCACTCACTCACTCACTCACTCACTTTGATTTATTTAACGTGCGAGAGATTGTGTGGTAATTTATATACTGCGTGTTCGTCACAATGGCTCTATGGCTCACATTTACAGAGAGGCAATACAGGTAATAAGATTCTGGATCATCAGCGACGACTGCAAAGGTAAACGGCAGTTTTCAAGTAATCAGTTACTACTGTTAGCCTCCGCACGGCAGCACATAATCAAATATTCCTTAGATAGATGACAGGGCAGCAACAGCAGCAGTAGATGACAGGATGTCACTCTAAACGAGCATGATCTGGTTTCATACATTCGGATTCCTTGTCAAGACAAGACAAGATAAGACCAATTTATTAAGTTGGTTCAAAAAGAACATGCGTAATTGCCAGAGATGCTCCCGACGATAGTCCTATACTTATACATCATAGAAACAGCGTTTAACACATTTTTTTAAACAATTTAAAACATATCACATATACACTAAGAAATCATATAAATGCAATCTAAGGCTCGCCATAGATGTTTTTATGGCGTATCCCCTGGAAGTATTTGCTTTTAAGCTAACCATCCTTAATTCACCAGGTGTCTCTGGTGTGCTTTGCTCTGAATTTAATGTCATTCGCCAGGGGTCTCTGATTTGACCATTTGGCTCTCTAACGCGTGCGCTCAGGTTCACCATCCGGGGACTTGCGCGCACAACATTAACTTGCTAGCCTCGACAAGAATATTACAACTAGAACTTGAAATTTTGTATTATATCTTACTTTTATCGTTAGTACAACTATATAACGATTATAAGAGTTTATGACGGAACGACTTTCCACTGTTTTGCGTCTCCATGATGAAGATATTGACTGTAGATTGAGCAAACAGGGAGTCGACTTGATCCGTTCCTGATCTGAGCCGAGGCTGAGCGAGGCACAGACACTGCTGCCTGCATTGAGACAGACAGAGGGGCCGCCATTGCTGCATGGTGGCCACTACCGCCACACTCCACAGGCACAGCCTTAACAAGTAGAAACAGCACGCACTGAACACAGTTGCAATCTCACGTCTCAAAGCAAACGTAAGTCAGCAGAAGCTGGTATTAGTATTAGTATTACTGAGTCTGAGTGATACTGATTTCTAATAGTGTCTAGTGATACTCATACTGTGATAGCCTAGGCCATGGCTAGGTCTAGGAGGCTAGGCCTATTGATTATGATAGTGATAGGCCTAAAAAGGCCTCATCATATTATGATGACTTAGGCCTAATCAGGCTAATAATTATTCATTGTGAATTTCATATTTAATTTAATATTGGCTGACACAGCCCTGCTTTTTAGCAATTTAGCCTAGGCCAAGGCTAGTACTGGTGACAGTATAACTGATCAATTAGCCTCACTTGAATGTTAGGCCATGAATAATAGGAGGCAAACACAAAATGGAGACAGCCATGTAATGAATGGCACAGACATTGAGAATGATAGTGTGACTATTGTCATTCTATGACATTAATCTGGCCGTGGCTGTAACTATAACACGATTTAAGCATCCCTTTTTAGACTAAGACTGGGTATATTTTAGTATTCATAGTACAGTTATATGCACTTATACTTCAGTGGGCCTAAATCATATTTTATCTAGCCCACTGTCTTTATTTTATAATCATTTATGACATCATGATAAAAAATTTTACGTTTTGCAATAATTACGTATATCATTTAGACTGTCATCATAATCAGTTTCACGTAAATCGGTTATCAAGATATGGCTTGGGTAGCAAGTGCGACATAGTTTGACCAATGGTTGATCAGATACGAAGGTACTATTTAAAGGATATATTTATTCGACTTTGCCAAGTGGAAATCTCAACACTGCGAATGAGTATCAGATAAACTTCAATTAATTTGTGCTGTTAATAATAATCTAGATCATTCGATAGGTGAAATCAAAACAAATGATTTTGCTTGTATTAAGTTAATTTATGCCTGCACTTTTTTGTATAGGTCTTTCTTATATATCATTATGTCTGAATTATTTTAAATTTGTTCAATTTAGAAAATGATGGCCAACACCTATGCTGTGCTGTTAACAGGGCACTCCTTTCTGAAAAGGCTTGACAAGTCATATAGAACATTGCAATTGAAAGCTGATGATTTTGATTCAACTTTCTCTGCTGTTGGAGGAGACAATTTGGTGTTGTTAAGAGATAGACTTGGAAAAGTAATTCCGACACAGAAATCTCTAAAACCTAACATATTTTTCACGCTGCCTTTCTTTGGCAGCATATATTAAGAAAGTTCAGGAGACCAATGAAATTTTGCAAAAGCTGGCCCTTTCACAGAAAGATTTCATGTTATTTTGGAAACATAAAGGGTTCACTTCACCCCAAGTTAATGTTTTTGGCCAAGATGGAGTGCATCCAAGTATTCCTATAGGAGTGATCAAGTACACTTGCAGTGTAAGACACGCAGTTGTTCATACAAGAAATAAATTTTCAAAATTGTGGCTTCAGGTTGGTACAAGTACCAAAATATGCTTTTGGATAGACAGCATATTAGATTATTAATTGTGACCTATATAATTTTTGTTGAAGTGTGTTGAATCTAGTTGAATTTGTGGTTTCACCAATTTGTTAAATATGATCACAGCAAACAAAGCTATCAGTAATTTGTGGCTATTACTGCGATCTGGTGGCAATGGAATATAATAGTGATGTCAGAAATGGTAAAAATAATGGTCATATAATTACATATTTGAAAAATGTCCTGTATTAGTTGATATTTATATATTATTATTTATAGGGGGAAATTCATGCATCTATTTGTCCTCTAGAATCACTTACACAATCCTTATATTTGGTTTGATAATATTTCTATTTGATTATATGACACAGAAATTAAATATAAGACTTATTTGTTCAACTATGTAAACAATTGAGGTTAAATCTCAACAGATTGAATACAGGCTATTAATTATTGTTTTTTGACCACATTGTACTTGGGGGTTATTTCCCTAGGTGAATTACTAAATGAATAATAATGGATATTATTCAGGTGATATTTTGATGACCATAGTGATATTGGATAATGGTTTCCGATAATGTTTCTGAATATGATGTATTCACATTGTATGATAATGACCATGTGATACCAGGGCAATGGTCCCTGGTTTTTCTTAATATACTGTTATTCAGTTTGGTTCAAAGGTGATCTTTGTAAAATATGTGACGGGATACAAGTTATTCTGTTCTGTTATATTGACCATTGCACATATATGTGATACCAGGGCAATGGTCCCTAGGTTTGCTGAATATACTGTTATTCAGTTTGGTACAAAGGTGATCTTTGTAAAATATGTGACAGGATAAAAGTTATTCTGTTCTGTTATACTGACCATCGCACATACATGTGATACCAGGGCAATGGTCCCTAGGTTTTCTGAATATACTGTTATTCAGTTTGGTACAAAGGTGATCTTTGTAAAATATGTGGCAGGATACAGGTTGTTCTGTTCTATTATACTGACCATTGCATATAAAGATATTATGTATTTGGGTTACCACATGGCTGTTCGTTGAACACATTTCATTTGAGCCAATATAATTGGTGCAAAATTAACAAAAACTTATTACATAGTTTACGAAATGTGTCCAGTTTTAGTTTGCTGTGATCATATGGATTAACCAATTGAAGATATCTAGCTTTGATATTTACTGATATCTTTCGATCAGATAAAAAGCTTTGATATTTACTGATATCTTTCAATTAGATAAAAAATATATCAACATATAAATTATTTGAACTGGAGATTTCTGTCGTTTCCTGTTTATTTTTGTAGGATGCCGAAAGCCAAGCAGAAAAGATCAGGCAAAGCCCGTCAACCTCCGGCACGCTACAGAAAGTCGCCAGAGCCTGACATTGACTCTGCTGATGACATGTGTGACAGTGCAGAATGTCTGCAGAAGTGTTGGCAGAGGAGGCGTGTCGGTCAAGCAATTCAAACGCAATATTAACTGCTTTACGTCTAGCAGACGTCCTAGAAGAAAATCAGGGCATGGCCCAAAAACTAAATGCCTTGATGGATGCAGCACAGACAAATCCACCGTCAGAACAACCGTCAGTGTCTGCATTGACAGTTCCGTCAGTGCTGTAAACAATAACTTCACCAATGCCTTCAACATCATTTGCACCAGCAATTTCACCACATATACAGTCAGAACCTCTGGCTGGTCCCGAACAAATACAAAACACAGCATTAGATTCTGTGTTAAAGCAATCTATGCCAGGTGAGCCTACAAAGCCACAAGATGCCCCAGAACCCAAAATAAGTTTACACACCTTTAACGAAACAATAGGCCCCCATGTGCCAGACACAGTAAGGGAAGATATTTGGGCTCACAAGAATGTAGATTTGACATTACTGTTGCCAATATATCTCAAGCCCCTTAAAAAACCCGAAAGCCCTAAACAAAAAGTTGCGATGACCACAATAGAGCAATGGACTTCAGCTTTTATTGTATATGTCGGAATCTATGCAGAGAAGTTTCCATTAGAGACAACGGGCCTAATGAAACATACAGAAGTTGTCCGTGAATTGGGAAACAGGGGGGGGGGGAGGGGGGGGGGGTCAGGCCTGGCAGCTCTATGATTCAAATTTTAGACAATATCGCGCTCAGAATCCTAGTGCATTGAAGTGGGGATATTTTCTAGGAGAAACATGGAACAGAGCAGTAGTAGAAAATAATTTTTCAAAATAAAAAAATCCTAAATCATTTCAACAACAAAATACTTTTCGTAACAACTCACAGATCACAAAAGGGTGTTGTTTCAATTACAATCAACAAGGATTTTGCACTTTTCAAAGATGCAAATACAACCACATTTGCGCCTTGTGTAAAAAAGGACATCCCATGTCCCATTGCACATTCAAAAAGCGCTTTTCCCCATATTCTAAGCAATTCCAATTTGGAACCGCCCACCACGCCCACAAACCTTCCCCTCGCTATCAAAAGCAGCCCTTCCAAACTTCAGGGTACCAGCGTACAAAGAAATAAATTGTCTAAATATATAAAGGGTTATGTCCATGAAGATTTAGTTATACAAGGTTTCAATAATGGTTTTTCTCTGGGATTCACAGGTAATGTTCAACTAAAATGGGCTGAGAATTCAAAAAATGTTAAAGACAACGAACAGCTGATTCTTAGCAAAATTAACAAAGAAATTTCATAGGGAAAAATAGAAGGCCCTTTTGATGCCCCACCTTTTAAAAATATCTAATGTAGCCCATTATTTCTTTTGCCTAAAAAAATTGGAGGTTATAGACTCATACACAACTTATCTGCACCAAAATCTCATTCTGTTAATGACGGAATTCCTGTAGATAATTCCTCTGTGACATACCAGAACTTGTCACATGCTTTAAAGTCCTAGTCGGCTGCTAGCATCTTGTACGCGAGCTGCCATGGAAGTACAGGAGCTCGCCTTTTCTATTCTGGTAGCACATAGACCTTACCAGGGAGGGGCGAGGGTCGCTGGTTTATTGGGCTACTATACGACCTGACACCTGACTGAAGAAGAGCGACCTGTGATATTTAGCAATACATGTAGGCGTATGCTGTAGCCTAATTGTAGACAAATAATAAATATGTTTTCAGGATTCGGTGGGTAAGTGATAATAATACTAATACCATTATTTTTTTCGTGCAATAGTTTTTTTTGCCCTCCACAGATGGCTCGGGCTGCTGGTATCTGCGTCAGGTCAATAAAAATGCCTATCACAATAAAAATCATGTTATTGTTATATTAACCCTTTCAATCCTGACTTTACATTATCATCTTCATCCACTACAAGCCGTGAATTGCTGTCGCAATTCTCGACTTCTAGTGGATGAAAATGATTTGAAGTGGGTGAAAAATTAAAGAAAAATATCATGTATTGATTAACCAGTTTCATGGAAATTTTCATTCTAAAACCCCTAGTTGTAGGAAAATCAAGTGTGTTTTCAGAGATGTAAGATGATGCTTTAATGCATCGTGGGGACCTAAAGGGTTAAAGGCCCATAACCAGGCTAAAATCATCAAAAAATCGGTGATTTTATTTTGGCTTCTCAATATGACCATGTGATGTAAACATGTCCATAGAATAGAACTACAAAAGTTTTAAAATTTTTGTGCTGCGCATTTACCTAAGCTAGATATAGAGACGTAATTCCCGTATTTCTTATTTTTGACATGGTTGTCAAAAATAAGAAATCAATCTTGATTTGATGCTTGGCCACCATCTGCGACGTCGGCCCAACATGGAGCCAGCATTGGTCCAACGTTTCATGTGCGCTGGGTAGTTAGCAGGGGACCTGTATATTGCGGTTGTACGTCACGTTTCATGTGTGCTGGGTAGTTAGCAGGGGACCTGTGTATTGTGGTTGTACGTCACGTGTCATGTGTGATGGGTAGGTAGCAGGTGACCTGTTTATTGTGGTTGTACATCAGGTTTCATGTGTGCTGGGTAGGTAGCAGGTGACCTGTTTATTGTGGTTGTACATAAGGTTTCATGTGTGCTGGGTAGGTAGCAGGGGACATGTGTGGTTGTACATCACGTTTCATGTGTGATGGGCAGGTAGCCAGAGTCCTGTGTATTGTGGTTGTACATCACGTTTCATGTGTGCTGGGTAGGTAGCAGGGGTCGTGTGTATTGTGGTTGTACATCACGTTTCATGTGTGCTGGGTAGGTAGCAGGGGACCTGTTTATTGTGGTTGTACATCACAGTACACACCATACAATCAGCCAACACGAGATGTTTAACGATGATGGTTTAATGTTGGGCCAGCGTCGCAGACATTAATATATTAGCTCATTCACTCGCACATTTGTTCAATAATAAATAAATGAATAAATGAATGAATGAATTCATGCAAATGAATGAATGATTTAATAAATTAAATTATTCATTCTTTTAATCATCCATTTAATTGCTCATTTATTGAAGTATTCATCCATTCATTCATTCATTCATTCATTCATTCATTCACTTATTCATTCACTTATTCATTCATTCATTCATTCATTCATTCATTCATTCATTCATTCATTTATTCATTTATTCATTAATCTATCCATTCATCAATACATTTATTCATTATTTTATGACAAGCTGTGCATGACATAACTCTTTGTGCGTACACGAGCATCTCAGTTACGCCTAAAATGCGCCATTTATGTCCCTCACTGATTGCCACATTTAAAGGCACACACTTCGAAGTCACATTACCATACACGTTCTCACGTTTGTAAAAATATTTTCTTATAATAATTATTACCGCCAATTATAACGCCAACTTATAGGATTTTGATTTATATATATGCACATACATAGAAAAATATATAGCATATTATATTTATTATTATTTCTGTAATAACAAACTATATATGTATATATTGTTGGGGTAAAACATTTCAAAATGAATTCACCCTATAAAAATGTGGCATAAAAATAGCCTGTATCTATACAGTAAAGAATACAATATTACACTTTATGTTAAAAATATAATATATGTAGTATAATAAAAATTATTGATAATAAAAGATTCGAATGCGCATGTAAAGTTAGTAGATGACTCCAAGTTCAAAATGATTCATTTGTTCCCACTTTGGACCACGTGTAGTATTCTACCCCTGACCAATGAGAGATCAGCCGATCACCGCCGTCATTCAATTGTTATTTAAAGTAGGGGTTAGAATACCATTCTTGGTCAAGACATTTTGAATACTTAGACATTATCAGAAATCATAGTTTTAGATAAAATTCAAATCATTTAAAATATTGCATATGATCCCTCCTTATAATTAAAGTATATATCTGATATATATAGACTAAATATCAATCAATCAATCGATTATTCAATCAATCAATTGATTGATCAATCGATCGATAAAACGTTAGATTGATCAATCGTTGTTATTAGTGGGTCGTAACCGCGTGGATTAAGTTTAGGCTTAAAAGTAGTTGATTTCATCTCTTATAAAAGGTAACATGACCATGAACGCCTGGATGAGTAGAATAGGTGCTTCTAGGACAGAGCGATGAAATCCAAATATTCCCTGCATCTTGAAGTTGAAATAAACGGCATAAAACATGGCGGTCATCATGTGACGTGTGGTGGAAGTGGAGCTGGTGTTTGTTCTAAAACACATTTTATCATAATATACCTAAAACATTACCTTCATATTAACACATGTTATCGTGTCTACACCATCTACAAACAGTTAGCTTTACATTAACACATCGTATCTACATCATCTACAGACATGGTCAACTTCAAATTAACATATGTATCTACACCATCTACATACGGTTAGCCTCAAATTAACACATGTTATCGTATCTACACCATCCACATATGGTTAACTTCAAATTAACACATATTTTCGTATTTACACCATGTACATACAGTTAGTTTTACATTAAAACATGTTATCGTATCTACACCATCTACATACAGTTACCGTCAAATAAACATATTTTATCATATCTACACAATCTACATACGGTTAGTTTTACATTAACACATGTTATCGTATCTACACCATCTACATACGGTTAGCGTCAACTTACACATGTTATCGTATCTACATCATCTACATACGGTTACCGTCAAATTGACACATGTTATCGTATCTACACCATCTACATACGGTTAGCTTCAAATTAACACATGTTATCGCATCTACATCATCTACATATGGTAAACTTCAAATTAACACATGTTATCGTATCTAAATCATCTACATACGGTTAGCGTCAACTTAAACATGTTATCGTATCTACATCATCTACATACGGTTAGCGTCAACTTAAACATGTTATCGTATCTACATCATCTACATACGGTTAGCGTCAACTTACACATGTTATCGCATCTACATCATCTACATACGGTTACCGTCAAATAAACACATGTTATCGTATCTACATCATCTACATACGGTTAACTTCAAATTAACACATGTTATCGTATCTACACCATCTACATAGGGTTACCTTCAAATTAACACATGTTATAGGAATCAAGTTTGGATATTGAAATGTGTTGGATTCTCATGTTATTGGACGTAGCCCTGGGCGTCAGGGGCCACGACGTGGCCCCTCGCCCAGGGCGGAGTCCAATAACATGAGAATCCAACACATTTCAATATCCAAACTTGATTCCTATTATGACAGACCGACATTAATTACCGTATAAATTCTAAATTCATTTAAAGTCAGTAACGTTACGAGTCGGAAAAGGATAAAGCTAAAAGATTGAATTTCAAGGCAATGAATTGCAGCAGGGTTGATAGAAAATGCGGCAGTTTGGCTGTTCCGAGGACTGAACACACCCCTGCTGTTTGACAATATAGGTTCACTGCTGCTTTTCTTTGCACCACATAGTCTACAAGTTTTCACGTGGTACAGTGGTAAGGGGACATACCTGGAGAGCCATAGTTCCATGTTCGAAACCGATCATGGGCTTTTTTTTTTAGGAATGAAGGCCTATTTTTTTGATAAATTATTTCTATATAGGCTTATGTGACTGACAAGAATATTTGTCATAACTCTATTTTAATAGTTAGGCCTAGGCTATAGACTAGATATAGTAGGCTATAGGGTAGCCTATTCCACAAACAGTAACAGTAGCCTAACACTAGACTATTAGACTACAGTGACACGGACACGTCGACGACACAGTAAACACATTTGTACAATGTTAGACCAACGTCGAAGACGTTGGGCCGACGGTGTACAAATGGTGTTATACAAATGTTTTGTGTTTGCTGGGGAGTGGCCTGTAACGGTTAGGCCCACTACTCTGTAGGCTAGACCTACAGTGTAGTCTATTCCACAAGGCCTACTTGCCAAATGTCTTACTTTACTTGGAACCATTCCAGAACAATTAGATCTAGATCTATAGGCCAACCATGAATGATTATAACGATCCTAATAAAAAAAAATAAGTGAACAGTCTGTGCCACTGGCAGTGGTTACCAATGCAGATGCCAGGACATTTGACATGTAAGCCTACCGTAGTCTAAAGGCAGTAATTCTGGACTTCAATTCAAACCAAATAGGCCTAGTTTTAAAAAGGGACGTCGTAAATTACATTAGCACAGATCTTGTCAATTTAAAAATAAAATGGTTCCTATCAAATAGGATTCTTATTGTAAAGCCTAACGTTAGGGCCTAACGTTACAGAAATGACAGAACTACAGAAGTTATGAAATTAAGGAATGTATATCATGCTAATGTCAGGGGGAGACTGGAACAGCCAGATATGACGTCACTGACATGTGTGAGCTAACACATGTTGGGGGCTGACATGTGTTGTAGATTATAACATTGGTGTCTCTTTACGTCTCACCACACATAATACCCGTCCCATAGACTTACATGTATTATGACCCATACGCTCAGGCCTCCCAGCACTCCTAAAATGGGGAAATGTAAATAACCCTATATATCATTTTAACCATCCTGCTGTTCTCTTTCAAAATAAAAAATAAAAAAGGTATGTGAATCTGCTTGCTTTCCTGCTATTTTAGCCTAGAATAAGCTCTTGCCCCACTCTCCCCCGGGCGACCTAGAAAAAAATTGACCTCGTTTTTTAGAAGAGCCTTGTTACAGCCAGCGCAAGGACTTCCTGTTAGATCTATCTTTTATCATTTCGATGCTTTTGCTACAACAAAACATCACAGAATCGATTTAAATTGGTATCAAAATGATATTTCCGTAATAATCGCCACAGGAGCTGCTGCAAAGAGCCACAATTTTTAAAAAGAGACTAACTTTCTTATTCTTAAACTTTATAATGATATGCGCGAATGAATTTGTGTGGTGAGACCTTAAGGGAAATAAACATGTTTATGGAATATTTTTTTTCAAGTGAGCTAGAAAATACATTCTATTCTGAAATCGAAAAAGAAAACCTTGTCCAATTCCGATGAGCAGAAGGCACACAAACGCAAAATGAAATTCCCCTGTTTATTACTAGATTTCGAGAAATGGCCCGTTTTTCAATATTACAACATAATTTTTCATTTTCATGAAGCATCTGTATGGAATTGTCTATTTTTTCAGAGACTCGTCTTGAAATTGGGCAATGAATGATTTTATTTCTTCAGAATAGTGATGTACGGACATTATACACACAAACAAAAGAGGTATAAATACCAAAGAACAAGAAAATCAATGCGGGGAAGCGGAAGAACCAAGTTGAACTTACAACTGTTTCAGTGCTATATGGACGAATGCTTGGTATATGGGCCATAATTGAACATTATCAAATTAGTTTCGTTAAATTCGCTAGAAAACATGTCTATATTATATTTTTTTGCTGAATTGGCTGCCTGGTGATAATAAATGAGCAAAATTAATGGTCTAGTAGCAATAAAACATCCCACAGGCGCGAAAATGTGTTTTCTGGAACTATGGCCTTAACGTCTCACCACACATAATACCCGTCCCATAGACTTACATGTATTATGACCCATACGCTCAGGCCTCCCAGCACTCCTAAAATGGGGAAATGTAAATAACCCTATATATCATTTTAACCATCCTGCTGTTCTCTTTCAAAATAAAAAATAAAAAAGGTATGTGAATCTGCTTGCTTTCCTGCTATTTTAGCCTAGAATAAGCTCTTGCCCCACTCTCCCCCGGGCGACCTAGAAAAAAATTGACCTCGTTTTTTAGAAGAGCCTTGTTACAGCCAGCGCAAGGACTTCCTGTTAGATCTATCTTTTATCATTTCGATGCTTTTGCTACAACAAAACATCACAGAATCGATTTAAATTGGTATCAAAATGATATTTCCGTAATAATCGCCACAGGAGCTGCTGCAAAGAGCCACAATTTTTAAAAAGAGACTAACTTTCTTATTCTTAAACTTTATAATGATATGCGCGAATGAATTTGTGTGGTGAGACCTTAAGGGAAATAAACATGTTTATGGAATATTTTTTTTCAAGTGAGCTAGAAAATACATTCTATTCTGAAATCGAAAAAGAAAACCTTGTCCAATTCCGATGAGCAGAAGGCACACAAACGCAAAATGAAATTCCCCTGTTTATTACTAGATTTCGAGAAATGGCCCGTTTTTCAATATTACAACATAATTTTTCATTTTCATGAAGCATCTGTATGGAATTGTCTATTTTTTCAGAGACTCGTCTTGAAATTGGGCAATGAATGATTTTATTTCTTCAGAATAGTGATGTACGGACATTATACACACAAACAAAAGAGGTATAAATACCAAAGAACAAGAAAATCAATGCGGGGAAGCGGAAGAACCAAGTTGAACTTACAACTGTTTCAGTGCTATATGGACGAATGCTTGGTATATGGGCCATAATTGAACATTATCAAATTAGTTTCGTTAAATTCGCTAGAAAACATGTCTATATTATATTTTTTTGCTGAATTGGCTGCCTGGTGATAATAAATGAGCAAAATTAATGGTCTAGTAGCAATAAAACATCCCACAGGCGCGAAAATGTGTTTTCTGGAACTATGGCCTTAACGTCTCACCACACATAATACCCGTCCCATAGACTTACATGTATTATGACCCATACGCTCAGGCCTCCCAGCACTCCTAAAATGGGGAAATGTAAATAACCCTATATATCATTTTAACCATCCTGCTGTTCTCTTTCAAAATAAAAAATAAAAAAGGTATGTGAATCTGCTTGCTTTCCTGCTATTTTAGCCTAGAATAAGCTCTTGCCCCACTCTCCCCCGGGCGACCTAGAAAAAAATTGACCTCGTTTTTTAGAAGAGCCTTGTTACAGCCAGCGCAAGGACTTCCTGTTAGATCTATCTTTTATCATTTCGATGCTTTTGCTACAACAAAACATCACAGAATCGATTTAAATTGGTATCAAAATGATATTTCCGTAATAATCGCCACAGGAGCTGCTGCAAAGAGCCACAATTTTTAAAAAGAGACTAACTTTCTTATTCTTAAACTTTATAATGATATGCGCGAATGAATTTGTGTGGTGAGACCTTAAGGGAAATAAACATGTTTATGGAATATTTTTTTTCAAGTGAGCTAGAAAATACATTCTATTCTGAAATCGAAAAAGAAAACCTTGTCCAATTCCGATGAGCAGAAGGCACACAAACGCAAAATGAAATTCCCCTGTTTATTACTAGATTTCGAGAAATGGCCCGTTTTTCAATATTACAACATAATTTTTCATTTTCATGAAGCATCTGTATGGAATTGTCTATTTTTTCAGAGACTCGTCTTGAAATTGGGCAATGAATGATTTTATTTCTTCAGAATAGTGATGTACGGACATTATACACACAAACAAAAGAGGTATAAATACCAAAGAACAAGAAAATCAATGCGGGGAAGCGGAAGAACCAAGTTGAACTTACAACTGTTTCAGTGCTATATGGACGAATGCTTGGTATATGGGCCATAATTGAACATTATCAAATTAGTTTCGTTAAATTCGCTAGAAAACATGTCTATATTATATTTTTTTGCTGAATTGGCTGCCTGGTGATAATAAATGAGCAAAATTAATGGTCTAGTAGCAATAAAACATCCCACAGGCGCGAAAATGTGTTTTCTGGAACTATGGCCTTAACGTCTCACCACACATAATACCCGTCCCATAGACTTACATGTATTATGACCCATACGCTCAGGCCTCCCAGCACTCCTAAAATGGGGAAATGTAAATAACCCTATATATCATTTTAACCATCCTGCTGTTCTCTTTCAAAATAAAAAATAAAAAAGGTATGTGAATCTGCTTGCTTTCCTGCTATTTTAGCCTAGAATAAGCTCTTGCCCCACTCTCCCCCGGGCGACCTAGAAAAAAATTGACCTCGTTTTTTAGAAGAGCCTTGTTACAGCCAGCGCAAGGACTTCCTGTTAGATCTATCTTTTATCATTTCGATGCTTTTGCTACAACAAAACATCACAGAATCGATTTAAATTGGTATCAAAATGATATTTCCGTAATAATCGCCACAGGAGCTGCTGCAAAGAGCCACAATTTTTAAAAAGAGACTAACTTTCTTATTCTTAAACTTTATAATGATATGCGCGAATGAATTTGTGTGGTGAGACCTTAAGGGAAATAAACATGTTTATGGAATATTTTTTTTCAAGTGAGCTAGAAAATACATTCTATTCTGAAATCGAAAAAGAAAACCTTGTCCAATTCCGATGAGCAGAAGGCACACAAACGCAAAATGAAATTCCCCTGTTTATTACTAGATTTCGAGAAATGGCCCGTTTTTCAATATTACAACATAATTTTTCATTTTCATGAAGCATCTGTATGGAATTGTCTATTTTTTCAGAGACTCGTCTTGAAATTGGGCAATGAATGATTTTATTTCTTCAGAATAGTGATGTACGGACATTATACACACAAACAAAAGAGGTATAAATACCAAAGAACAAGAAAATCAATGCGGGGAAGCGGAAGAACCAAGTTGAACTTACAACTGTTTCAGTGCTATATGGACGAATGCTTGGTATATGGGCCATAATTGAACATTATCAAATTAGTTTCGTTAAATTCGCTAGAAAACATGTCTATATTATATTTTTTTGCTGAATTGGCTGCCTGGTGATAATAAATGAGCAAAATTAATGGTCTAGTAGCAATAAAACATCCCACAGGCGCGAAAATGTGTTTTCTGGAACTATGGCCTTAACGTCTCACCACACATAATACCCGTCCCATAGACTTACATGTATTATGACCCATACGCTCAGGCCTCCCAGCACTCCTAAAATGGGGAAATGTAAATAACCCTATATATCATTTTAACCATCCTGCTGTTCTCTTTCAAAATAAAAAATAAAAAAGGTATGTGAATCTGCTTGCTTTCCTGCTATTTTAGCCTAGAATAAGCTCTTGCCCCACTCTCCCCCGGGCGACCTAGAAAAAAATTGACCTCGTTTTTTAGAAGAGCCTTGTTACAGCCAGCGCAAGGACTTCCTGTTAGATCTATCTTTTATCATTTCGATGCTTTTGCTACAACAAAACATCACAGAATCGATTTAAATTGGTATCAAAATGATATTTCCGTAATAATCGCCACAGGAGCTGCTGCAAAGAGCCACAATTTTTAAAAAGAGACTAACTTTCTTATTCTTAAACTTTATAATGATATGCGCGAATGAATTTGTGTGGTGAGACCTTAAGGGAAATAAACATGTTTATGGAATATTTTTTTTCAAGTGAGCTAGAAAATACATTCTATTCTGAAATCGAAAAAGAAAACCTTGTCCAATTCCGATGAGCAGAAGGCACACAAACGCAAAATGAAATTCCCCTGTTTATTACTAGATTTCGAGAAATGGCCCGTTTTTCAATATTACAACATAATTTTTCATTTTCATGAAGCATCTGTATGGAATTGTCTATTTTTTCAGAGACTCGTCTTGAAATTGGGCAATGAATGATTTTATTTCTTCAGAATAGTGATGTACGGACATTATACACACAAACAAAAGAGGTATAAATACCAAAGAACAAGAAAATCAATGCGGGGAAGCGGAAGAACCAAGTTGAACTTACAACTGTTTCAGTGCTATATGGACGAATGCTTGGTATATGGGCCATAATTGAACATTATCAAATTAGTTTCGTTAAATTCGCTAGAAAACATGTCTATATTATATTTTTTTGCTGAATTGGCTGCCTGGTGATAATAAATGAGCAAAATTAATGGTCTAGTAGCAATAAAACATCCCACAGGCGCGAAAATGTGTTTTCTGGAACTATGGCCTTAACGTCTCACCACACATAATACCCGTCCCATAGACTTACATGTATTATGACCCATACGCTCAGGCCTCCCAGCACTCCTAAAATGGGGAAATGTAAATAACCCTATATATCATTTTAACCATCCTGCTGTTCTCTTTCAAAATAAAAAATAAAAAAGGTATGTGAATCTGCTTGCTTTCCTGCTATTTTAGCCTAGAATAAGCTCTTGCCCCACTCTCCCCCGGGCGACCTAGAAAAAAATTGACCTCGTTTTTTAGAAGAGCCTTGTTACAGCCAGCGCAAGGACTTCCTGTTAGATCTATCTTTTATCATTTCGATGCTTTTGCTACAACAAAACATCACAGAATCGATTTAAATTGGTATCAAAATGATATTTCCGTAATAATCGCCACAGGAGCTGCTGCAAAGAGCCACAATTTTTAAAAAGAGACTAACTTTCTTATTCTTAAACTTTATAATGATATGCGCGAATGAATTTGTGTGGTGAGACCTTAAGGGAAATAAACATGTTTATGGAATATTTTTTTTCAAGTGAGCTAGAAAATACATTCTATTCTGAAATCGAAAAAGAAAACCTTGTCCAATTCCGATGAGCAGAAGGCACACAAACGCAAAATGAAATTCCCCTGTTTATTACTAGATTTCGAGAAATGGCCCGTTTTTCAATATTACAACATAATTTTTCATTTTCATGAAGCATCTGTATGGAATTGTCTATTTTTTCAGAGACTCGTCTTGAAATTGGGCAATGAATGATTTTATTTCTTCAGAATAGTGATGTACGGACATTATACACACAAACAAAAGAGGTATAAATACCAAAGAACAAGAAAATCAATGCGGGGAAGCGGAAGAACCAAGTTGAACTTACAACTGTTTCAGTGCTATATGGACGAATGCTTGGTATATGGGCCATAATTGAACATTATCAAATTAGTTTCGTTAAATTCGCTAGAAAACATGTCTATATTATATTTTTTTGCTGAATTGGCTGCCTGGTGATAATAAATGAGCAAAATTAATGGTCTAGTAGCAATAAAACATCCCACAGGCGCGAAAATGTGTTTTCTGGAACTATGGCCTTAACGTCTCACCACACATAATACCCGTCCCATAGACTTACATGTATTATGACCCATACGCTCAGGCCTCCCAGCACTCCTAAAATGGGGAAATGTAAATAACCCTATATATCATTTTAACCATCCTGCTGTTCTCTTTCAAAATAAAAAATAAAAAAGGTATGTGAATCTGCTTGCTTTCCTGCTATTTTAGCCTAGAATAAGCTCTTGCCCCACTCTCCCCCGGGCGACCTAGAAAAAAATTGACCTCGTTTTTTAGAAGAGCCTTGTTACAGCCAGCGCAAGGACTTCCTGTTAGATCTATCTTTTATCATTTCGATGCTTTTGCTACAACAAAACATCACAGAATCGATTTAAATTGGTATCAAAATGATATTTCCGTAATAATCGCCACAGGAGCTGCTGCAAAGAGCCACAATTTTTAAAAAGAGACTAACTTTCTTATTCTTAAACTTTATAATGATATGCGCGAATGAATTTGTGTGGTGAGACCTTAAGAAGTCATACTATATTCTACAACACATGTCGGCCCGGGACATGTGTTAGCTCACACATGTCAGTGACGTCATATCTGGCTGTTCCAGTCTCCCCCTCACATTAGCATATATTCCTTAATTTCATAACTTCTGTAGTTCTGTCCTGTCTGTAACGTTAGGCCTTAGGCTTTACAATTAGAATCCTATTTGATAGGGACCATTTTATTTTTAAATTGACAAGATCTGTGCCAATGTAACTTACGACGTCCCTATTTCAATTGAAGTCCAGAATTGCTGCCTTTAGACTAAGCCTAGACTACATGTCAAATGGTCTGGCATCTGCATTGGTAACCACTGCCACAGACTGTTCACTTATTTTTTTTATATTAGGATCGTTGTATAATCATTTATGGTAGGCCTATAGATCTAATTGTTCTGGAATGGTTCCAAGTAAAGTAAGACATTTGGCAAGTAGGCCTGTAATAGATCTACACTGTAGGCCTAGCCTACAGAGTAGTGGGCCTACAGGCCACTCCCCAGCAAACCCAAAACATTTGTAGGCTACAACACCATTTGTACAACGTCGGCCCAACGTCTTCGCCGTTGGTCCAACATTGTACAAATGTGTTTACTGGGTCGTCAACGTGTCCTTGTCAGTGTAGTCTAATACTAATAGTGTTAGGCTACTGAGTAGGCTACTGTTACTGTTCGAGTTAGGCTAGTCTACCCTGTACTGTAGCCTACTGTATCTATGGGCCTAACTATTGAAATGGAGTTATGACAAATATTCTTGTCAGTCACATATGGAAATAATTTATCAGATTTATGTCATAAGTAAAAAAAGGCTTTTATTTAAAAAAAAAAAATCCATGACCGGTTTTGAACATGGAACTCTGGCTCTGGAGGCATGTCTCGTTACCACTGTACCACGTGAATACCTGTAGACTATGTGGTGCAAAGAAAAGCAGCAGTGAACCTATTATTGTCAAACAGCAGGGGTGTGTTCAGTCCTCGGAACAGCCAAACTGCGGCATTTTCTATCAACCATGTTGCAATTCATGGCCTTGGAATTCAATCTTTTAGCTTTATCCTTTCCGACTCGTAGTGACTTCAAATGAATTTAGAATTTATAAGGTGATTAAGGTCGGTATGTCATAATATAACTTCGTGGCCCCTGACGCCCAGGGCTACGTCCAATAACATGAGAATCCAACACATTTCAATATCCAAACTTGATTCCTATAATATAGTATGACTTCTAAAGAGACACCCATGTTATGATATCATATATACATCATCTACATACGGTTAGCTTCAAATTAACACATGTTATCGTATCTACACCATCTACATACGGTTAGCTTCAAATTAACACATGTTATCGTATCTAAATCATCTACATACGGTTACCGTCAAATTAACACATATTATAGTATCAACATCATCTACATACACATGATACAGCTACCGTCAAATAAACACATGTTATCGTATCTACATCATCTACATACGGTTACCGTCAAATAAACACATGTTATCGTATCTACACCATCTACATACGGTTAGCGTCAACTTACACATGTTATCGTATCTACACCATCTACATACGGTTACCGTCAAATAAACACATGTTATCGTATCTACATCATCTACATACGGTTACCGTCAAATAAACACATGTTATCGTATCTACATCATCTACATACGGTTACCGTCAAATTAACACATATTATCGTATCTACTCCATCTACATACAGTTACCGTCAAATTAACACATATTATAGTATCAACATCATTTACATACACATGATACAGTTACCGTCAAATAAACACATGTTATCGTATCTACATCATCTACATACGGTTACCGTCAAATTAACACATATTATCGTATCTACATCATCTACATACAGTTACCGTCAAATTAACACATGTTATTGTATCTACACCATCTACATACAATTACAGTCAAATAAACACATGTTATCGTATCTATATCATCTACATATACGGTTATCGTCAAATTAACACATGTTATCATATTTACATCATCTACAAGCGATTACCTCCAAATTAACACATGTCATCGTATCTACATCATCTACATACGGTTACCGTCAAATTAACCCTTGTCTTGCTTAAATGTTTATTCATATTGATAATTGATTGAAATTTTCAAGCTGAAATTGCTATCGCTCTGTTCCAGCTTCAAATGACCAACTCTCTATATTTGTTAATAACACACACTTCCCAAATTGAATTATTTGTTCTGCACATAATCTACCACAAAATATTTGACTCTGATATTTTACTTTGTTTGACACTTATTTAAAACATATGTGCGGCCGTACCAGTGCAGTGGTAAAATATAAAATGTGTAGTAGGCTTACGAGCCATATAAAACATACATACCATAACTACATCCCATCCCTGACCGTGTGTCACAAGGACAGTATGTACAGTTCCGGCAATTCCAAATAAAGTGATACAAAAAAATCATAAAATATTCTGTTGTAAAGCCTCAGGGCAATCAGATAACTAATTTGACGGATTATTTTTTTATCAATTAAAATAGTTTACTTTGTTTGAAACTAGAAATTGCAGAACAACGGTTAGACAATTAAATATTTATGTAGTAGGCCCCTAGCTTGTTTTCTTGATACTTTCCTTGCTATTAAAGGGTCAACTTAAAAAAAATCCAAAAATTGGAGAAAAATCGGAAGTGGGTGGGTGGGTCCAGCTCCGTTTTTTTCAACTTGACAAGACCCCGTTATTAATTATTCCGTTAAAACAGCGTTCCGCTATAGAAATGAGAATAACCATAAATGACGTTTCGCTGCATGCTTTCAAGGAGTCATACACAGAAAACCCTATACATTGAACCAATGTTGGGTTGATGTTGGCCCATTGTCTACGACGTTGGCCCAACATCAAACCATCACTGGGTCAACGCCTCGTGTTTGCTGGGTGGAATACAGGCATTACACAGTGGAGTCTAAAGAAATAAACTAGGTAGGCTATTCAGATATTTCAGTCATTTAAACCGACACAATCAGACTAAAATCATTAAGAAATCAGTAATTTTATTTTGGCTTCTAAATTTGACCTTATGATGTAAACATGTCCATAGACTAAAATTGCAAATTTTAAAACAAATTCGTGTTGCGCATTTACCAGTTAAGCGAGATATAGAGACGAAATTTCTGATTTCGGAAATTAATCAGATGACAATTAAGTGGGGGATACACCTCTAAACAAAATCCACTTTTTCATACTGATAAGTGCTTTAAATTTACAGACTATGATTCGGTCACTTACGATGTAAACATGTCGGTAAAAGCTTCCGTTCTTCTCATGTCAGTCGCGTAATATGTTAACATCCCATTCTTCAGTTTGGTGATGTAAGCTGCGTGTGTACATAAGATAATACAATTAAATAGGTGTATCTCACGAGTATGACGGTACACGTAGATAAATGTCTGCATATTATCGTCAATATTTCAGTTAACAGTTAATATGAGTTAATAAGCAATTACTTAATTCTCGCATCTTGACAATTCAAAAATACTGTAAATACTGTATATATTTTCAAAATTTATTTTTTACTCCGTGGCACCCTCATCTATCAAATCGTATTATTACATCTATGATATGATAATGCTATAACAGTCATGGAAGTTCCCTTGATTTATCAGCTAAAGATCCTATAACCAAAATTTATTTTCAAAACATGTTTAAAACCGCTAACATGTTTCCCATTTCAGTACCCAAAGAACTAATGATTACATTGAGGCGGTCTTAGAAGTAATATTTATACATGTATGTTATTTTATATTTTACGTACGATTGGGATTAGCGGTGAGGTGATGCATGATGTAGGTAAAAGAGTTGATTCCCACAGAATATCGTCTTCGCTCGCCCAGGAAAACCTGTATTCCTCTCTGTACAGCCTGCAAAACCAGAGATATATAAAACACTGTACGTTTATCAAAAAGGAGACCTGTTTTAATTAGTGAGTTTTAATATGATATTACAGGTTAGAAAAAGCGTTTTTCGCTATAGATATAAGGATAACCATAATTTGGTTAATATCCTTATTTCTATAGTCGTCTCACTCACTCACTCACTCACTCACTCACTCACTCACTCACTCACTCACTCACTCACTCACTCACTCACTCACTCACTCACTCACTCACTCACTCACTCACTCACTCACTCACTCACTCACTCACTCACTCACTCACTCACTCACTCACTCACTCACTCACTCACTCACTCACTCACTCACTCACTCACTCACTCACTCACTCACTCACTCACTCACTCACTCACTCACTCACTCACTCACTCACTCACTCACTCACTCACTCACTCACTCACTCACTCACTCACTCACTCACTCACTCACTCACTCACTCACTCACTCACTCACTCACTCACTCACTCACTCACTCACTCACTCACTCACTCACTCACTCACTCACTCACTCACTCACTCATCCTTGTTTCTACCTGTTTATCAGTCAGATCCGTGTCTTTCAGGATTCTGTGTATAAGTTCCACGTCTCTAGTACAGACTCCCATTCCTGATGCTACGACAGGGTGTCTTGTATTAAGGGCATCCCCGATCAGAAGGGCTCCTGGGATCAGCTCCACTCGGGCAGGTCCGTATTTCATCGGCATTGTGGTGTACCGTCCTGCATCAACGGCTTCCATGTACGCCTCCCGCAACTCTCCTGCGAATAATACGAATGTGGATGGGCTGTAATGACAGGGCTGTACACATACAAAGATTACTCATATGAATGAGGTTTTAGGACACTTCGGTGTACATACACACCATGTGTATATATGCTAAGTGTGTATTTACACACCTTAAATATTTAAATGTGGCTTTTAACACATATTTGTGTACATACAAGAAATGAAAGGAACAAATAAGTAAATAAATGGGGCTTTAGGTCATTTTCTACATATACCAAAAAGGAGAGATGGGGACTTTAATTGCACCGTGCAGTGTTTCATCTAGGATTGGAAAGGAGCATGGCGCCACCTATCATTATGGGCTCTTTATAATGCATGCTGGGCACCCAGGTAGGCGTTCTCAACACCTCAAGAGTATTAGGTTTCGTACCTGAACAAATTCATAACAAGCTGAAAATTTCAGGAAATGTTCAGAAAACGATCCCCTACAACATACTAAAAGTCCTCAGGAATCCACCCTGGGCTTTTTGACAAATTCAACATGGCGTCCAAGATGACGCCGATTTTACATTTTATCATATCTTGGTTTTTAAATCATCATAAAATGTCATTAATGAGTCTAAATATATGTTTTTTTGGGGCGGGGCGAATAATTTTATTTTAACAATATTTCAACTTTTATGTAATATTTTTAGTGATTTTTTACATATACATATGAACTTATATTTTTGGTAACATATGTACTTGCAAGGTCTCAATTAGCAAAATCGTAAATGTAGGAACAAGTTTAATACCTCTTTTTCATGCAATTTTGACTGAAATATTCATTTCTTCTATCACTTTCATGATTTAAGGTCATCTTCAATGTCAAAAGGTCAATTTCAAAAGTTGAGCATTTAATGGGTTTCTCTTTATGTCAGTGGATATTAGACATAATATTGTGACATGTATGATCTAAAACATATTTTTTTTAAAAGGGCAAACTGTTCTATTACAAAATAACAGTTTTACCCACATCACTATACAAACACATGTAGCTGGTAGTATCGTTATAATTTGGATATCAGGACATTGTACCAGTGAATTTCACCACATTTGATACTTTTGAGTAGACACAAAACAAGTTATACACGTTAGTATTTTTTTGGGTTACAAGTGGTTGTTTGCATAAATCGACAGATGTTGTTATTGATTTTGTTTAATGTAAACAATAAATAACTCTTTATCTTTTTAATATAATGTCAATATGAAATTCCTAGCCCCAACAAACATATGTTTGGACTCTTTATTTACATTTATATGATGATATAAGCCAGAGATACGACAAATAGTGAGATTGGCGGTCATCCTGGACGCCAACTTAAATTACTCGGAGGGCTCAGGGTGGATTCCTGGGGACTTTTAGTCTGCTATAGGGAATAATTTTCTGAACATTTTCTGTAATTTTTATCGTGTTAGGAATTTGTTCCAGCTTTAACTCATATATACGCTAATACTCTTGGCCTTCAGGCCGTTATCAGGGATCGCGTTTTAGGTATGAATGCGCGATATCAGTGACTTGGCGTTTTTTAGTCTCAATGACCTGGGTAGGCTGAATATGACGTAAAAACAGGTCAGAGAGGCATCTCACTGTCTCAATATTAGAAGGGAAGCATGGCGCACATGAAGGGCAACATGGCACCCAAGAAGGGCAGCATGGCGCTCATGAAGAGCAACATGGCGCTCACAGAAGGCAACATGGCGCTGCGCCATGTTAGAAAGAACTAGATAAAACACTTCCATGTACAATAAAAGAATGAATGAAGCGTGTTTTTCAAACCACTTTTGAGGCTTTACAATAAGCCTCTTTTGTGCTCATACAAAAATGACCTTTGCATGAATAAATGAATGAATAAATAAAAAAATAAATAAATGAATACATGAATGAAAGAATGAATGAAAGGATGAATGGAAAAATGTATAGTAGATAATGCCAAGGGCTCTAAAATGGTCAACTACTGCACTTTTTAAGGCAAGCATGCCATTTGGTATGCATGATCCTCAGGTCCAAACAAAACTTTTTATCAAGTTGTATCCATATCTAATTAGCCCCACTTAGCATAGATTATGCTAATTGCTGAAAAAATGCGATATCATACTATTATACTAACTCACTCAGAAACATGAGTGAAGTATGGATTTGGGATAATTTGTCACTGGGGAATCGATTTGTGGTATTAGTGAAACATTCCGCGGGTACTACGTCAACAATTTGCTCCCATAAAGTGATGACTGACCGACGCCGACACAAGTGGTCATAAAAGATGTTTAGCCCACGCTCAGCCAGCATGCTCACCAATGACTCATTGCCTGTTCTCATAATAACTTTCATCAGTTATGGATAATTCCACTGGTAGCGGAGTTTGTCTCTCTTGTGTGTGTCTTGCCACATCATCTTCTTTCTTTCCTTATGCAGAAAGATTCAAGCAATGAAAAAAACACTAATGTGAATGATATTTTCGGCGGGTGCTCGGCAAATGCCCGTACCATCTAGCATCAAGTGAAGGTAGGGTTTTAGTATCTATCATATGATGACTAGCTAGTAGCTACTGTATGTATCTGATTCTCAATCACTGCTAAATGAGCCTGAACACATGTGTCTCTTATAAAACGTTTCCTGTCGCTGTATCTCAGAGCACATGTGTCTCTTATAAAAAGTTTCATGTCGCTGTATCTCAGAACACATGTGTATCTTATAAAAGTTCCCTGTCGCTGTATCTCAGAACACATGTGTCTCTTATAAAAAGTTTCCTGTCGCTGTATCTCAGAACACACGTGTCTCTTATAAAACGTTTCCTGTCGCTGTATCTCAGAACACATGTGTCTCTTATAAAAATTTTCCTGTCGCTGTATCTCAGAACACATGTGTCTCTTATAAAACGTTTCCTGTCGCTGTATCTCAGAACACATGTGTATCTTATAAAAAGTTTCCTGTCGCTGTATCTCAGAACACATGTGTCTCATATAAAAAGTTTCCTGTCGCTGTATCTCAGAACACATGTGTCTCATATAAAAAGTTTCCTGTCACTGTATCTCAGAACACATGTGTCTCTTATAAAAAGTTTCCTGTTGCTGTATCTCAGAACACATGTGTTTCTTATAAAAAGTTTCCTGTCGCTGTATCTCAGAACACATGTGTCTCTTATAAAAAGTTTCCTGTCGCTGTATCTCAGAACACATGTGCATCTTATAAAACGTTTCCTGTCGCTGTATCTCAGAAAACGTGTGTATATTATAAAACGTTTCCTGTCGCTGTATCTCAGAACACATGTGTATCTTATAAAAAGTTTCCTGTCGCTGTATCTCAGAACACATGTGTATCTTATAAAACGTTTCCTGTCGCTGTATCTCAGAACACATGTGTCTCTTATAAAAAGTTTCCTGTCGCTGTATCTCAGAACACATGTGTCTCTTATAAAAAGTTTCCTGTCGCTGTATCTCAGAACACATGTGTATCTTATAAAACGTTTCCTGTCGCTGTATCTCAGAAAACGTGTGTATCTTATAAAACGTTTCCTGTCGCTGTATCTCAGAACACATGTGTCTCATATAAAAAGTTTCCTGTCGCTGTATCTCAGAACACATGTGTATTTTATAAAACGCTTCCTGTCGCTGTATCTCAGAAAACGTGTGTATCTTATAAAACGTTTCCTGTCGCTGTATCTCAGAACACATTTGTATCTTATAAAAAGTTTCCTGTCGCTGTATCTCAGAACACATGTGTCTCTTATAAAAAGTTTCCTGTCGCTGTATCTCAGAACACATGTGTCTCTTATAAAACGTTTCCTGTCGCTGTATCTCAGAACACATGTGTCTCTTATAAAAAGTTTCCTTTCGCTGTATCTCAGAACACATGTGTCTCTTATAAAATGTTTCCTGTCGCTGTATCTCAGAACACATGTATCTCTTATAAAAAGTTTCCTGTCGCTGTATCTCAGAACACATGTGTCTCTTATAAAAAGTTTCCTGTCGCTGTATCTCAGAGCACATGTGTATCTTATAAAACGTTTCCTGTCGCTGTATCTCAGAAAACGTGTGTATCTTATAAAACGTTTCCTGTCGCTGTATCTCAGAACACATGTGTATCTTATAAAACGTTTCCTGTCGCTGTATCTCAGAACACATGTGTCTCTTATAAAAAGTTTCCTGTCGCTGTATCTCAGAACACATGTGTCTCTTATAAAAAAATTCCTGTCGCTGTATCTCAGAACACATGTGTATCTTATAAAACGTTTCCTGTCGCTGTATCTCAGAACACATGTGTATCTTATAAAACGTTTCCTGTCGCTGTATCTCAGAACACATGTGTCTCTTATAAAAAGCTTCCTGTCGCTGTATCTCAGAACACATGTGTATCTTATAAAACGTTTCCTGTCGCTGTATCTCAGAAAACATGTGTCTCTTATAAAAAGTTTCCTGTCGCTGTATCTCAGAGCACATGTGTATCTTATAAAACGTTTCCTGTCGCTGTATCTCAGAACACATGTGTCTCTTATAAAAAGTTTCCTGTCGCTGTGTCTCAGAACACATGTGTCTCTTATAAAAAGTTTCCTGTCGCTGTATCTCAGAACACATGTGTATCTTATAAAACGTTTCCTGTCGCTGTATCTCAGAAAACGTGTGTATCTTATAAAATGTTTCCTGTCGCTGTATCTCAGAACACATGTGTCTCTTATAAAACGTTTCCTGTCGCTGTATCTCAGAACACATGTGTCTCTTATAAAAAGTTTCCTGTCGCTGTATCTCAGAAAACGTGTGTATCTTATAAAACGTTTCCTGTCGCTGTATCTCAGAAAACGTGTGTATCTTATAAACCGTTTCCTGTCGCTGTATCTCAGAACACATGTGTATCTTATAAAACGTTTCCTGTCGCTGTATCTCAGAACACATGTGTCTCTTATAAAAAGTTTCCTGTCGCTGTATCTCAGAACACATGTGTCTCTTATAAAAAGTTTCCTGTCGCTGTATCTCAGAACACATGTGTATCTTATAAAACGTTTCCTGTCGCTGTATCTCAGAACACATGTGTATCTTATAAAACGTTTCCTGTCGCTGTATCTCAGAACACATGTGTCTCTTATAAAAAGTTTCCTGTCGCTGTATCTCAGAACACATGTGTATCTTATAAAACGTTTCCTGTCGCTGTATCTCAGAAAACATGTGTCTCTTATAAAAAGTTTCCTGTCGCTGTATCTCAGAGCACATGTGTATCTTATAAAACGTTTCCTGTCGCTGTATCTCAGAAAACATGTGTCTCTTATAAAAAGTTTCCTGTCGCTGTATCTCAGAACACATGTGTATCTTATAAAACGTTTCCTGTCGCTGTATCTCAGAACACATGTGTCTCTTATAAAACGTTTCCTGTCGCTCTATCTCAGAACACATGTGTATCTTATAAAACGTTTCCTGTCGCTGTATCTCAGAACACATGTGTCTCATATAAAAAGTTTCCTGTCGCTGTATCTCAGAAAACGTGTGTATCTTATAAAACGTTTCCTGTCGCTGTATCTCAGAACACATGTGTCTCATATAAAAAGTTTCCTGTCGCTGTATCTCAGAACACATGTGTATTTTATAAAACGCTTCCTGTCGCTGTATCTCAGAAAACGTGTGTATCTTATAAAACGTTTCCTGTCGCTGTATCTCAGAACACATTTGTATCTTATAAAAACTTTCCTGTCGCTGTATCTCAGAACACATGTGTCTCTTATAAAAAGTTTCCTGTCGCTGTATCTCAGAACACATGTGTCTCTTATAAAACGTTTCCTCTCGCTGTATCTCAGAACACATGTGTCTCTTATAAAAAGTTTCCTTTCGCTGTATCTCAGAACACATGTGTCTCTTATAAAATGTTTCCTGTCGCTGTATCTCAGAACACATGTATCTCTTATTAAAAGTTTCCTGTCGCTGTATCTCAGAACACATGTGTCTCTTATAAAAAGTTTCCTGTCGCTGTATCTCAGAACACATGTGTCTCTTATAAAAAATTTCCTGTCGCTGTATCTCAGAACACATGTGTATCTTATAAAACGTTTCCTGTCGCTGTATCTCAGAACACATGTGTATCTTATAAAACGTTTCCTGTCGCTGTATCTCAGAACACATGTGTCTCTTATAAAAAGTTTCCTGTCGCTGTATCTCAGAACACATGTGTATCTTATAAAACGTTTCCTGTCGCTGTATCTCAGAAAACATGTGTCTCTTATAAAAAGTTTCCTGTCGCTGTATCTCAGAGCACATGTGTATCTTATAAAACGTTTCCTGTCGCTGTATCTCAGAAAACATGTGTCTCTTATAAGAAGTTTCCTGTCGCTGTATCTCAGAACACCTGTGTCTCTTATAAAAAGTTTCCTGTCGCTGTATCTCAGAACACATGTGTATCTTATAAAACGTTTCCTGTCGCTGTATCTCAGAAAACGTGTGTATCTTATAAAATGTTTCCTGTCGCTGTATCTCAGAACACATGTGTCTCTTATAAAACGTTTCCTGTCGCTGTATCTCAGAACACATGTGTCTCTTATAAAAAGTTTCCTGTCGCTGTATCTCAGAAAACGTGTGTATCTTATAAAACGTTTCCTGTCGCTGTATCTCAGAAAACGTGTGTATCTTATAAAACGTTTCCTGTCGCTGTATCTCAGAACACATGTGTATCTTATAAAACGTTTCCTGTCGCTGTATCTCAGAACACATGTGTCTCTTATAAAAAGTTTCCTGTCGCTGTATCTCAGAACACATGTGTCTCTTATAAAAAGTTTCCTGTCGCTGTATCTCAGAACACATGTGTATCTTATAAAACGTTTCCTGCCGCTGTATCTCAGAAAACATGTGTCTCTTATAAAAAGTTTCCTGTCGCTGTATCTCAGAACACATGTGTATCTTATAAAACGTTTCCTGTCGCTGTATCTCAGAACACATGTGTCTCTTATAAAAAGTTTCCTGTCGCTGTATCTCAGAACACATGTGTCTCTTATAAAACGTTTCCTGTCGCTGTATCTCAGAACACATGTGTCTCTTATAAAAAGTTTCCTGTCGCTGTATCTCAGAACACATGTGTCTCCTCTAAAAAGTTTCCTGTCGCTCTATCTTAGGAGCTTGTGCTTAGATCTTCACATCTGCTTTTTGATTCTTTTACATTTTCTTGAGATCTTCAATTGCCTCTCTTTCTGGTACAACAGCTGCCAACGTCGTGTTGAAATATGTAACCCTAACTGTAATATCAGAGATTAGGTGGATAACTCCTTTTCCTAGTCATGTGGTGCGCGTTCCTGTCATTTATTGCACCTAAATGTCAGATCAGCAATGTTCAGAGCAGCACCAGACCCCATGTGACCCTCCACATAGTCTATCACCTCATTGAAGGCATGTTTTTTGATTAAATACCTTGATGGCATGTCCCTCAGAGAGGGATGCAATTTTGTCAGCAGCATATGTCACGTTTCCACTTAGATGTAATGTACAGGCTTTCCGTCAGTTTTTTCTTATCAACAGATGGTGTCTTTCAGAAATAGCAAATTACTGTTTCCGTGTCAATAAATTAACTCTACTTCCTCGTGATGCTCCTGTACACATCCGGCGGATCTTCACAGGATGGGTATGGATCTGTATTTCGCTGTAGCCCTTTCAACCTGTTGTTTTTTATCCCCCTTCTACAGTTGGTGTGCCATTTTACATTGTGCTCAATCATTAGACCATCTACAGATTCGGAGCTTGGTAATTCACCTAAGTAATTTAGCTATGCAATATTGCGCAGCATCTCTTGAAATGATGTGTGGATCAACACGCAATTTAATAGATTTTGATGATTTAAAAGTTGCTCATTTTTGTCATATTGACATATATAGCATAAGGCTCAATTAATTCAATGTGCCCATAACAATCTGATTCTGTCACCTTGAATCAATGCATCTAAAATAGTAGGCAAATGATAACATTTAGTTTAACATTCTAATAGAATAGGCATACCAAGAAGGTATGAAGTAGTCATATTGCATTACGGAAAGTCACAAAAGAAACAGTAGAAATCATTAAAGACTTGTCAATTTTAAAAAGACTACATCGCATTTGTCACCGGGTTACTGCTGGTATGAATTAAATAGTAACTGCAAATGGTGACCTAAATTTATTATATAATGCACAGTTGTATCTTTAAAAGTTAGCAGATAGGACAAAATATAGCAAACCAACCTAATATTATGTCAAGAAATAGGTTTCCCACATGAGGGAAGTAGTTCAACCAATGTATCAAAGTGTTTAGCATAGTATGTTTAAAACATAAAATATGGGTACCTAATATTAGATTAGACAGTCCAGATGTTCCCTAAATATTAAAATGACATACAAAAAATATATTTCCCACTGTCAAATTATCCCAAATCTATACGTCCCACATGTTTCTGGATGAATGTGTGTAAACTTTGTTTAGCTAATTAGCGTAAATTATTTTAATTAGGGCTAATTAGACATAGAGAAAACTTGTCTCCTTGGATAAAAAGTTTTACTTTTATCTAAGGAACAACCATGCCAAGTGTCATGCTTGCCCTAAAAAAGTGCAGTGCGCATGCTCTTAGCATGTCCACTAGAATGAATGAATGAATGAATGAATGAATGAATGAATGAATGAATGAATAAATGAATGAATGAATGAATGAATGAATGAATGAATGAATGAATGAATGAATGAATGAATGGATTGATGGATAAATGAATGAATGAATGAATGAATGAATGAATGAATGAATGAATGAATGAATGAATGAATAAATTATTAAATGAATGAATGAATGAATTAATGAATTAATGAAGCCTTAGAGCACATACTCAAACTGGATGAGTAAATTTATTTTATTTATGATTAGTGTTAAGAACTGTAAGTATGAGAATCATGGGACCAGAAACTGACGACAGTTTTTCAAATAAACAATACCACATGTAAAGAAAACCAAATAGGAGTAATTGTTAGCTGTTGACTTGGAAAGTAATCAGTTACTGTTGCTTGACTTTGCAGGAAGTATTATATACCTGGCAATTTCGAGGTGAGACTCTCCAGGAATATTTTAGTTTTGGGCAGATCCTGTTTGTACTGTGAAGGCACATCCACCAGAGCTCTCTGCCAGTCTCTCGAATATGGATAATACACTATGTATCCAGGAGCACAGTCTATAAAGCGTGGAGAGAGGCTGTCATTCTCAGCATCTGTCTTCATCGTTACTGCCACTTGGTGTCCATCTGGCTGTATACAAATTAGCATTGTGTCCATCTCTTTTAAAAATAATTGTACTCTCACTTGAGCTCGTGGTACTTTTATTAATTAACAAAATGATCATGTTTTAAACCTTAATTAGGTTGCTGTGTCGTGGTAAGAAGTAACCTCAGACAAATAAAATTCTCAATCAAGATACTGTATGTATTTTAAAGGTCAAAAGTTAATTAATTTTTATTAACAACTCGCGAACATTCATGAACATCAACATTAATTTATTTCATGAGCTCAGTTAGTTTTTCTGGCTCATCTGATTCATGAACCATCTGAGTGCCTAGTCGTTCATAAACAATTTGATGAACAAGGCTCGGGGACTTCAGGTTGACAGTTCATGAATTTGATGGACGTCTCATTCGTTGTTCAAGAATGTTCATGGATAGTATTGGGATTTTGATAAACCTCGAGTGGAGAAGTAAGTTGGAGGAAAGGAAGATAATATAATAATAAAAAAGTACTCACATTTTGATGTCTTTGAAATCTGCAGTTGCCAAAATTTCCTTCGGCGAAGTTAATATAACTTGTTAACAAAGAGAAAGTTAGGGGTTTAATAGGTCAAGGTAATGTGTTATAGGTAAAATTCTGAAAATTGGTAAGAGGAGTGCTGATAGTGGAAGCAAACGGGGAAATGACAGATTTAGTGGCAAAAAGTGTATGGCTTGGCTGTGTACGTGCACAAGGCTGCGGGTTGTGGAAGTTATACACAACCACAGGGTGCAATCAAACGAATCACAATTCCAAATATACATAAACAATAAAATGACTGTGGTAATCAACTCAGAAATACATTACACATAATAATAATTACATGTTATTGGCTTTTGGCCTTTTGTGCCATCAAACGCGCAGAGCGCTTAATTGTTTCTACCGGCAAATGGCCTACAGGTGGTGTTTCATCGACATTGTTGCATGGTAAAATAGATTCATTTGTGAGCTGTTGAAGTTCTAAAGGGTACAAATGGTTGATTGAATAATTTTGAATTGAACCATTCCTTTTTACATTGGCAGATCTGATTTTATTATCATCACCCTTGAAGACTTCAACAACTCTACCCAGCAACCAAAATGGTCTGGACTTTTGGGGGTGACGTATGAGAACGATGTCATCAACATCAATCTTATTTTCAAATCTATGCTCATAACTATTTTTAGTACTTTCTCTAAGGGACAACAAGTAAGCATTGTTCCACAATTCATGGAAGTGTTTGAGTAGATGATTTCTGTTTGATAGGGACTGTAATAATAGTGATTGGGAAGGAGGTTCTGAAAGTGTGGGGTTTTCTCCCTCAATTGTCAGAAACAAATTGAAATTAGAGTTGGGATAGATAAAACTATTGGGGGTAATCACTTCTAGATCCGATTCAGAAGTTCGATATGTCACTGGTCTAGTGGTAACTGCATTTTCAACATCACATAAGAGAGTGAGCATGTCAAAATATTCTATTTTAACTCGACCTACAGTTTTTCGAATACAGTTTTTGACTACTCGAATCAACCTTTCCCAAGTACTGCCTACCCACGGATAGTAAACAGGTATTGTAACATGTTTTATATTGTAGGTCTGGAAATGTTCCAGAAATTAGCTGCAAGAGAAAACTTCAGATATTACATCACATCCTTTTAGAAAGGATCTGGCATTATCGCTATATATGTGAGATGGAATACCAAACTTGTTGCTGAATCTCAATAAAGCTGAGACAAAGGAATGAGTGCTCATATCAGGTATAAGATCCAAATGAACAGCTCTAGTGTTCAAACAAGTAAAAATAAGTATGTACATTTTGCGCCTTTGTGCATAGTTTTCAACCCATAAATGGCCAGTAAAGTCAACTCCAGTATGACGGTAAGGTACAATCAAATTGACTCGGTGTTTGGGTAAGTTAGTCACTTTTGGATATTTGAATGGCAATCCATTCATTTTACGACATATCATACAGTGGGAAATCATTTTTTTTGATTACCTGTCTGCCTTTAGGCACCCAAAACCCTCCCAAGCGCAATGTATTGAGGGTAGTACCTACACCAAGGTATTTTACTCTATGATGAAAATGAATAATTAACAGGTATGTCAAGTGGTGACTTTTACCTAACAGAATAGGATTTTGTACTCGCTCCTTGTGTGTTACAATTTTGTTAATTCTTCCCTTTGATCTAATAACCCCTCCTCATCTATGTATAAATTGAGGTCTTTGACCAAATCGGGAATGTTTCTATTACCAGGAGAGTGGAAAACAATCTGCTTGCATAGTCTTAGCTAGATACGTTATGGCACTTGGAACCGTATCAATATTGACCTTGCATTTTATTTTAAAGTAACTTTCCATAATTTGAGAATGATTTTGTTGGTATACACTCCATCTTTGAGCCCCGAAATTGGTCAATGTCTATTGCTACATTAGTTTGAATTGTCTTCTTATTAGCATCACTCAGACAGTTTAAGTCGTTCACAGGCCAATCACTGTCAGCTGTTTTCAGCCATTCTGGACCGTATGTCCAAAATTGAAGTAAGTCTTTAAACTTGTTTAAGGACAATCCCCTAGTTAAAAGATCCGCAGGGTTTTGATCTGTTGGCACAAACTTGAAAACAATATCCAAGATATACTTGACTTTCAATTCTTGTGTCATCATATTAATGTCTTTCAGCCTGTTTTTAGCAAATTGTTTTTTGGTTTTTATTTGCTGGGACATCAGCCAAGACGAAACTACTTCGGCATCTACTGCAATCACAAGTCTCTTGAATGTGACATTAGGGTAGAAATCCAGTATTAAATGCAGGCATTTTACACCCAAAAACACGGACAACAGTTCAAGAGTTGGTAAGCTTCGGGGTTTTATAGGAGTGACTTTGGTTCCAGCAAACATCAAGTTGGACTTGTTATCTTGAACATTGTACAATGCAAACCCATACGATTGTTTTGAGGAATCACTGAAAAGATACAGTGTCAAATGCCTCATTCACAACATATCTTGGAAATGTAACATTCAGAGAAGCATAACTGGGACTACAAGTTCATATGTTTTTCCATGCCATTTTCATCCCATGAAAGATTTTGTGACCAGAGCTCTCTCATGAGAATTTTACTTCTCACTGTAACAGGCAAATAAAGACCGAGAGGATCAAACAATTTGGAAGTTTGACATAATATACCTCTTTTTGTCTTCGCGTCTTTATCAAATACGGCTCCAGACAACTTGAATCTGTTTTAGTTGAATATTTGTAACCTAGTAACTTTTCATAGGGACTTTCATGCTCAATATATTTCTTATCGGAGATCATTCTCTCTTAGCATAGGGTTATTAGAAGTCCAAGACCTCAAATCAAATCCACCCCTTTTCATTCTCTGGTCAATATCTAAGTATAAAGAGAGAAGTTTATCTTGATCATTTGCTGTAAGCATCAAATTGTCAACATAAAAATTGTTCAGTAATACCTCAGAGCAGTAGTCTGAAGGAAACTGCTTAGCATGGTGCTTGATGATAAAATTAAGAATGAAAGGACTGCATTGTAACTGAGGATTACGGTTTTGTATTTGAAACAGCTGAATTTGTTTCCTTCTTTTAAGCAAAAACAAAACCTGTTTTTGTCTTCGTGGCCTAGTTTAATCATCAGAAAGGCTTTTCTGATGTCTGAAATCATAGTGAACTTATTAGATCTGAAATATAAAAGAAGTTTTGTCATATCAGTCATCAAATTGACTCCAGGATATGCAGCTTCATTTAGAGATGGGGAATTATGGGTTTTAAGTGAGCAATTGAAAACTGGTCTGATTTTTGTAGTTACTTGCTGCTCAGTTTTAATTATGGGACGATGTGGAATCCACGTGTAATCAGCATATTTTTGAAGATCAACTTCTATTCTTTCAATAATTCCTTCCTCCTCTTGTTGTTTAAAAACTTTTACACAATCACCCATAATATTATCTTTCTCTAACTTTTTGGAAACTCTGTCCATCACAGTTAAAGCTACATTATGGTTAGATGGAACCTTTTCCAGAACATCTTCGTGCCATGGAAGTTTGACATTGTAATGACCATCTTCAAACTTGATGGAATCAAGTCTTTTATTTTTACAGAGTCGTAATCAGTAATGGCATTTTCTTTACTATCAATGCCTAAGCCCTCGGTTTAAAACATCATATCGAGATTCCTTTCCTTTCTCTGGACATTTAGCAGATCTAGAAATAATGTGGTTATAGTTGTTGAATGTATCAGGTCTAGAGCTGGAAAAACTAGGTAAGACAGAGATTTGTCTTGGGAATAGAAAGTTGTTTGCGTCTCCATAAGGCACAAGACCATTAGGAAATTCCCATGCAATACCCTTCATACATTCAACTGTTCTGGTCATAGACAAATTTTGTAGAACATCCGCACCCATTCGTCCGTCTATTTCTACAATTTCAGGAGGCAAACCGCCTTCATGTTGAACAGCCAAGGGGACACCTTTACATGCAAGATTGCTAATAACTTCAACATATTGAGGCATATTTAGTTGTATATTAAACTCCTTGTGTATTAACACCTTTTGATTAAAGGGTTTTAAATTAGGAATTTCAACAGCAACAGAAATTTCTTTCAACTCTTTCTTTTGAGAGCCCAAAAATGTTTTGATATCATGGTGTATAATTGAAACATTTTCATCTTTAAATGCTAAGACAGCAAAAACGTTTTCTGATAAGTAAGATCTTTGACTGCCGGAGTCTAATAAACATCTAGCTCTGCAAACTTTTGAACCAGTCTTCACTTTAATGTCCATGATGGGCATTATTATAGAATGTTCTGCCGATACTATTTCACTTGCATTTAAACACACATTCGAATTAGTCTGGCTAGGGGCATTTTTATGTTTGTCAATATCTTTGCATAATGTACTTATATGAGAGTTGACTTTGAAATGTAAACATTGATATTTTAGCCCATTATTTTTGCCAGGACATTGTGGCTTTTTGTGAAATGGACTAGTACAAAGAACACATAGACCCATTTCAAGACAACGCTGCCTTCTGGTCTCATGGGAATTATATTTGTCACATCGGTACATCACATGACTACTTGCATTACACAATTTACAAGGTTTTCTGGGGTGAGAATTGCGTGGTAAAATTTTGTAATGCAGAAGCCCCTTCGGGATTTGAATCCTGTTGATACAAGGTAGGCTCACCAAAATGACTACTAGGTTTTGAGAGAAACTTTTTATGATCATCGTGACCTTGTGATACGGTTTTGCTTTTTTGATCAAAATTTTTCTTTTTCAAACTTGTTCGAATGATCGTTTATATCAAATCATGATAATTATCAAACAATTCTTTGAGGGAAGGATAGTTTGATCCGATTTTATGAACCAATTTATGCTTGAGGATAGCGGGTAGTTTATTAAAAACGGCTAATAAGTTTTAGCCCAGAGAAATCGGGTAGTAAAAGATCAACACCATAGTTTTTCAAATCATGTATGCATGCTCTAGTTTTATTCAAATATTTTTTGACATCCTCAAATTGGGGATCATATTTGGGCGAGTTGCTGACAATTTTAGTGAAATATTCTTCAATGATAAATTCTTTATCTAAGAATTCGGCATTTAGCAAGTCTAATGCGGCTTTGTAATTTTCATTACTGATTGACAAGTGGCTTATGACTGAAAAGGCATAATCTGTTAAGTAGCCGCGAAGGTACGTTAGTTTGGCCGGATCATCCAGCTTACCACCAGCAGTCATTACATTATTAAACTGCATGAGAAAGTTTTGAAACAGCAACCTGTCTTTTTCTAGACCACTGAAACTTGGACATTTTAATTTAGGTGGCCGTATTGGGGTAACTGTGGGAGTGTGCGATGACGTTTCAGTTTTTACAGGAGTGATCTTAGTTTGGACATCAGAAATTTTCTCCTGAACACCGATTTCATATTTTATTTTATCTTTGAAATCAGTAACACGATCTGTGTCATCCACTTTGATTTCCTTTTTTTCACATATTTCATGAATATCATCATTATTGTTGTCAATTTTATGCAGGAAGGTATTTACGGTGGCTTCCTGCTTCAACAAAAAATTACTTTGTAACGTTTCCGTTCTGATTTTTTATTTAAATCATTCACAATCATTGTAATTTTGCCCTTATAGGCGGATCTGCTCCTTCTAAGAGCACCTGTAATGTCCTTGAAAGACATTTTGATTGCTAGATATGGGATATGTGAATATTCAACAATATATACTTATATCTGAATAGGATATAGGCGTATATAAATCTGTATAGAATTTCTTTAGGTCATCGATCGCAAAATTACGATGTCATTATAAACACGATAATTTCAAATAGTGCTGAATGAGTGGAAAAAATGAACAAGTAAATTTGCAAACGTTATAAACAGTAAAACTGTGAACTATGAACAACGTTGCGTGATGGCAGGATGAGAACTGTGGTTAGGGTGAAAAAGAGTTAATATTCTGGTGAGGTATTGTGCAGTGTTCAATCCGATTGTACAGCAAGAACAAGGTAAATCATTAAAAAAACGCGGAATTCAAGCAATAAGTATACTTTCTAAATTGGCGTGGTAATTAAATGAACGCTTGTAAAAACAAGCAAGTGATTAAAAACAGTGACTTGATATAGTCCAGTAGCAACGTTTGTGTGTGCGCCAATGGAACGCGTCCACTGCAGTTTAACACAGATTTCGGAAAAAACAATAGAAGGTAAACTATGCGATTTACAGTAAAGAGAGACAAGATACCAGTATGGTCAACGCGACGGCAAGATTGACAGCTGCAGACATTTTAGCGACTAGAGTGAGTAATACATTTCTAAAGAACTAGCAGTAGAACAGAACTACGATATAAATTAATAGTTTTCAGGCAATATAGAAACACTAGCCGAATCAATTTTGAAATAATAACGGAATTTCGGCAAAATATTGGGTTTTTGGTAAATCCCGGGTGGAGAAGTAAGTTGGAGGAAAGGAAGATAATATAATAATAAAAAAAGTACTCACATTTAGATGTCTTTGAAATCTACAGTTGCCAAAATTTCCTTCGGCGAAGTTAATATAACTTGTTAACAAAGGGAAAGTTAGGGGTTTAATAGGTGAAGGTAATGTGCTATAGGTAAAATTCTGAGAATTGGTAAGAGGAGTGCTGATAGTGGAAGCAAACGGGGAAGTGGCAGATTTAGTGGCAAATAGTGTATGGCTTGGCTGTCTACGTGCAAAAGGCTGCGGGTTGTGGAAGTTGTACACAACCACAGGGTGCAATCAAACGAAACACAATTCCAATAATAGTTCATGCACACATATAATGAACGTTCATTGACTATCTGGTTCACGAGTTATCAAAGTTCATGGTCGTTCATGAACAACCCAAGCTCATGAACAAGTTGACAGTTTAATGGAAACAAGTTCATGAACTGATTAATTTCATGAACGTCCCATTTGTTGTTCAAAAATGTTCATGAATAGTCCAAGACCACTTTAATGAACGCTCATAAATCTTCATTGATTATCCGTTTCATCAATTATCCGAGCTCATGGCTGTACATAAACAATCCAAGTGCATGAAGAAAATAAGTTCATGAACTCATGAATTTCATGAAGGGTCCTATCTGTGGTTCAGAAATATTCATGAACAGTTCATGACCAATTTGACGAACGTTCATGAACGCTCATGGGTTTTTGAATAGTTCATGATTTTTAAAATACTTCACGAAAATATTCGAAATTACCGTCAGAGGTCAACTTCATAATTTTATGTGGGCGCAAAAACTCTAAAAATAGTGGTCAATATTTTTCAAGAATGGTAATTCATTTTCCTAGCGAGATAGAGTTGTTCAAGAAGCTCCTCGTATTCGTAAGTTTGTAAAAAAAGGTTTTGGAAATGTCTAAGAACTGTACGAGCGCCTCAAGGAAACCCCGCGTCGTAGGGTTGTTCTTAAACATGTTCAAGACCTGGCTACGAGGTGTAGAGCGGAATAATCACTGTTTTTTACGGTCCTTTTGAGGTAGCCTAAGGCGATCGTACAATGTTCGTATCTTTCTGTTTTCACTTCTGACAATCCTTTTACAAAGTTGGTAAGGTTCCCGTTAATTCGCAACAGAAGCTATCATGTTTTTTTCGTATGGATGACGTACGAATGTTTACGAGCGGCAAAAAAAAATTGCAGCCTAAAATTTGTGCGGCGTTCGTGCAAACGCTGAAATAGCTCCGTAAGAACAAAATAACATCGTACACATAGCTCTTAAGGTGTCCTTTAGGCGAGATGTTTTCTTGGTGCTTTCGTATAGCTCTTAGAAATGTCCAAGACCTAGCTACGAGGTTAAGAGCGAAATAAGAATTACTGTTTTTTTTACGACAGTCTTGGAAAAGCCCCCAGAAATGTTCAAAAAATCGTTGGCATGACATTTGCACGGGACATTGTGATCAGCCTTTTACGAGATAGAACTACCGAACTCAATAATATATCTCTTTTATAGGCTGATCGTAAGCATGTCGTAATGATTAATCAAGTTGTTAGTATGGTATTCATACGGCGCTCGTACCAACGCCTCAAGGAGGTCGTGAGTTGATAGTGAGGCGTTCATATGAATAAATGGTAACTTAGCCAATTTAGTAAGAAGGTTTTGGCGAAACTATGTGACGCACTATGAAATAAAGATTCGTACGAATTGGTCGTATGAGTCATTAGACAAACAAGCACACGGTTTATTTGCACCACACCCAAACTCTAGGTCATATATTCTTACTTTATATCTATTAGCGTTGACTTGGCTGAATGTGGACCGTAATTTGGAAGTCTTGCCTTCAGCACACACTGTTAATGGTGCTAAAATCTCCTGAAAATACAAAAAGTTTTGAAGCAACAATTTCCGCGATCTGTTGAGTCTGATAAATAAAAATACCTGGTTATAGAAATAACCGTCTCAAGTCGAACCCTGCCCTGGGGCGCGTTTTTGGTACGTTATTTTCCAGATTTCTCGTGACCTAATTCCTGCCGCTTACGAAAATGAAAAAAACTTTCCTCGTTTGACTCCCTCTTTAACATGTATAGGGAGGATACGAGCACTCTGACCCACTCGTTCAATCTTAACAATCCTCATATGCAAATGAGCTATATCTGAGCGAGACATCTGAGAATGCGTACCTGTAACGGGAGTAGTAGGGCCCTCCCTACGGGGCCGCACCCCCATACATTAATGTAATAGATGATCGCAGGGGTCACAGGGGTCAAGCCCCCTCCCCATCAATCATCTCCTCGTGGACCCTTTGGACTCCTAGGGCCCATCCACTTGTATTTCCCCCTCTTGGATCTTTCCCATGCAGTGGGAATATGTATTCCAGAAGGGTGGGAGTATGAATATTGATTTCAGAGGGTTAATAGATTTTCATTATGTATATATAATTCAATTAGCAGTCAGTAGGCCTATAAGATGATCTGCAGTTATTTTAGTGTGTTAACACAGACTGTGAAATAAAAGTATGCTGATTTTAATACCTTTGTTTTATCTATATCTATGGTTTCAATACAAGCCTCACAACACGTCTTTCTAGATCAGATAAACATGATGTCAACTGTTTTTGGTATGAAACAAGTAAACATATGTGATCTCTAATACATATAGTGTCAAAATATAAATTTGCAAAGTGTTATTTTATGTCAATGGTGTACAGGCAGACGTTATTGTTACGCACAACAGTATTATTTATTAATAAATATCAATACATTTTAAAATATAATTTTGATCAATGTTTAACAAAAATAAAGTAGTTAGTGATTAGTGTCAAAAACTCTGACATCTAGTTGGCATAACCATTGGTTAACACAACACGGGGATGATAAAATTAGCATAGAGGTCACTACAGTTAAAAGAGGCCCTAAACGTGTGGGCTAAACTGTTAATTATTGTAGGCCTATAGCTTGTAACCAACTTAGACCACATCCACACGTATGGAGCCCATCCATTACAGCTGCAATTAAATAATACAATATTAAGACTATTTCACGACATATTGTTAAAATGGAATGGATATGTTTAGACCGTTGGGAGTCGAGATCGCTCTCAGTCACATCCATGTTGAAAAACGCTCATATTTCCTTCTAAAACGATTACCGTAATACAACTACCCCAAGTATTGTGAGTATAGCCATGTACATCCTACTAGATTGGCATCTTATTATCAGTAATAAAATCCTATGTTTCTCCCATCAAACCAACAAAGTCACGCTATGTTGCGACGTAATTATCAAAAAAATTATACAACTTTTTACAATCTTCACAAACTAAAATTTCTATGAGATGTAACAAATATGACATAAGTTTTTCTATGTCGTATTCAGCTGTTATATCACTCGTGTTGATAGCTTTTCTGTCCACATTAGTTCATAAAATATTACCACATGTTACGAACTAGCAGAAACAGTTAAATAACCATTTACACATCTTACAGTGCAAAAAAGTCAAACATTAGCTACACCGTGTGTGTAAGTTGTCCAATCGAGATGTAACAGCGGACACCAAATCATAAAATGTTTGATTAAGGAACAAAATATAACGTCTAATTATTTAAAATTAAGTAGAAAACGTCTTTGGTTCATCAACATAGAAAATATAGGCTTATATACTTTAAAAGCTTAAATTCAAGCAGAGGACCAAGTACATAAATAATATGTCCTGTTACTTCTGCATTTCATTATTGAGGATCAGTCTAACTCCGCTTCTTAAATTAAATGGTATTTGATGATATTAATTTCTATACATTAGCTTTGCTCAACAGTAGAATTTAAAATATGTGAGACTAATTGAAACAAGGGAATTTAGATATTTAAATCGAGTTTTGTGTCCTGTTACATCTTGTATTCTACTTGTAAATTACGATTGTTTCGTTTCCACAAATTAGGAACTATCTTTTAAGTTGCATATATGAATCGGGCAACATTTGAGGATCGATATTTGTCAAGGATTGCATATTTGCCACCAAGTAAAACGTTTATTCGGTTTTAAATTTCGAAAAAAAGTATATACAAGACGTAACACCTATTTTATGACGGTGAAGACTTGGTCAAATACCAGTCAATCAACCCCTTACTATCATAGACGATTAATTAATTCCGTTTTTTTTTATTGTAAAACCACATTATATCTATAGATATACACTTTCATATATACAAACAATAAACACACCGTTCATACAGTTATATACAACCATTGGGCGTCATATAAACCACACACTTCCATTCTTTATCATAACACAGCCAGCCGACACGAAGCATTGGGCAAGTGTTGCTCCGGCGTTGGGGGTAGCGGCGCAAATGTTAGTCCAATGTCGGGACGGAAGTGTGTTCAGTGCTGTAAATTTGTTCAGCGCTGTGTTTTGTTAGTCAGACACCGCAGTTATCGATGCATGTACCACTTATGATGCGTGTACTATATTCATTATACACCACAAGCATTTATTCTCCACTTATTTTACGATTTAAACTATTTTTAAGCACACTTTCTCATAATTGCGTGTGCTTTAGCATATATTCATCTACTTTACACCACGTATACGTATCTAACATTGTACTCACTCATTATTTTTGCAAAATATAGTATATTAAACACACTTTCTCACATGTAATACGTACAATGCGTTGTATATTTACATCCTTAAATGCAGTTATACAACACTTTTTAGCATACAAAATGCAGTTATACAACACTTTTCAGCATACAATAAACTATTATACATCATATGCACGTATCTAACAATGTATTCACTACTTTTTTTACGAATACCACTAACTTAAACATACTTACTCACAAATTACAACACAAAGTGGCAAAGTGATACATGCAATGCGATCTATTCTAACAACTTTATGAACTTTATGTAGTTATACAACACTTTTTCATACATCCAACTGTTATACAACACATGCACGCATCTAACAATGTATTCTCTACTTATTTTTTATGATTGCTTTTGCTTCATTTGAGCATAGTTTGTCATTGAAAACCAGTGATGTGTCTGTGTTTGACAGCCAGTTTATATTAAACATTACACATCTTTCTGTTCCTTTGTTGAGATCACTGGACCAGGTGCCAGGTCATGTCGACTGTAGAGCAATACATCTAACCCTCGTAATGTACCTCTTGTATGCAAATTTGACAGTAGAAACATCAATCATAGCTCGACTTAGTACTTTGTTACGCTGACAACTAGCCGACATTACTGATTTCCTTTCATTTAGTACTCTGTTTTACAACAATTTGGCTTAGAATCTGCCGCCTTGACTCACAATTTCGATGTTATACAGCACTATATTGAATTAGTACTTTATTATAAAAGCTATTCCATGTTATATGACCTGCCACATTGACTCTCAACTTGGATGTTACACAATACTATATTGAGTTAGTACTTTGTTATGCAAGCTATTCCATATTATATGGCCTGCGTCTTGACTTTCAACTCATATTCTAACATTTCAAACATACTTACCCCACGTATCACAACACAAAGTGACAATGTGATACGTGCAATGCGATGTATTCTAGCAATTTAATGTAGTTATACAATACTTTTTCATACATCCAGCTGTTATACAACAAATGTACGCATCTAACAATGTATTATCTTCTTATTTTTTTACGATTACAGCTAAACTAAGCAAATATAATAACACATAAAACAACCAATGTGCAGATATCGTACGTGTACGGCATAATCTTACAACTCCTGCAAATCTCTCCCGAACAAACACAAACAAAACAAAGACAGAACAAAACATTCACAACAGAAACACGCAGTGTCCTGGAGTAACAATCAGCTAAGTCCATGCATTTCCTCTGTGTTGTTTCCGCAAGTCTCAGAATAAGCCTGGAGTAACAATGAGCTAAGTCCAGACATTTCCCCTGTGGTGTCTCCGCAAGTCTCAGAATAAGAATGTGCTAAGTGCACAAGCACCGTTTTTGCCCCAGAAACAGAGACCATAAAAATGTAATACCAGAACAACAATATGTCAAGTTGACTTGGTCTTGTGCTGGACAGATATTATGCTGATACTCTGATGGCATCAAACCTAATATTACTCTGATGACATCAGATGGTACTTCACAAAATAAGTTTGAACACTTCAGTGTAAACACAAGGTCTATAAGGAGTTTGCAAAAAAAACTTACAAGGTATAATTTGCAAAATAAAAATTAAAAAAATGCAAAAATAAAAACTTACAAAGTAAAAATTAAAAAATTAAAAACGCATGTAAAAATAAAAACTTACAAACTAAAGTAAAAAACAATGATTGTAAAATTAAAAACAAAAAACTTACAAAATAGATCTGACAATTTTTTTTTTCAAACTAGCAAAAATAAAAATTATAAAAATGAAACTTATAAAAATATAAAACCATACCAAAATAAAACCTGGCAAAAATAAAATCATGTAAGAAGAAAACGTACAAACAATATTAGAAAATAAAAAAAATAATAAAAAAATATATAAAAAAACATCTGACCCGTAACGGTCAAGAAACAACTTATCAAGAATATAAAGCAGTTTTCATTAAACGTAGCGCCACATAAATGCTATTTGCAGTCAAACTCACAGGCCAATAACAGATCTATATTATGGGTTTGTCAAATTGAACATTTAGATTAATTGTTTTGTCATGGTTTTAATACTATTTTTTGTCATAGGCCCCTACTCTAATAACATATCAATTTGTATATATTCTGTAAGTTTCCACGATTTTCCAGATAGTATGTTTTCTATGTAAAAGACTAACTATGTAGTTATTGTATCTCGGGTTACAGAGCGGGAAACATATATCTATATAATTGCCATTTAACTTTAGGTAGTTGTCGTGTATATTTTCAAACCAAGTCTGAATTAAATTATTTGTTGTATATTATGACAATAACTTACTTCTTCTTCTTCTTCAGCGCCTCTAAAACGTAATCCTCCGACGACTCCATCTTTCTGAACCAAACCAGTCACAAAACCCTCGATAAAATGAACACTGTGAAAAGAATGACAGATTTACAAACCTACCCCTGCTGTAGTATGATCAACACAAATGTGAATCACCTAGGCTCATATCATTGGGTTACACTTAGATCGAACCAGATAATATGGGAACTGGTCTCACTGCACAAAAGTTCAGGCAATTGTTGCCATAAGAACCTTCTGAAGACATTAACCTCAAGACACATATTGCGAAATTCTAGCCCTGGATGCATGACGAAAGTTGAAAAAACACGTAGTTATTGTTTTACATAGAGGCTAATAAATAAATTTATATGGTTAGATGCATTCAATATCTAGGATTACCGATATGTAGTGAGATCTTTTAGTTATTCTGATTAGGGTATAATATATTTTTGAATCGTAAAGATATATACTAAATTATGGTCCAGACTCCCAAGTATCATTCAGTATCGTTCCCGACTTAAAATTATCAAGTGAACCCAACGATAAGATATGCAAACGGTGTATGTTTGAGAAAATAGATTCATCGTTCAATAAATAATGTGTAAGCTTTTATTTGACTCTTAC
>OZ024909.1:72382757-72462596 GCA_964017125.1 Flabesymbios commensalis | reverse complement strand
AGAAAAACGTTAAATGATTAAAAAATATATTTTGTTTTCATTGCAAAACAGGCCAAGAATAAAGCTAACATCATAGCGAGCACTTACAAGGTGTAGAACTCAACAAGCTAATACATATTTCTATCCACAAAATGAAATACACGTTTTTAAAACGTATGAAAATTATTTTAACTTACCAATGCAAAGGCTAATTTACTGCTAATATACTTTGTTATACATCAGATCAAAAATATATCTAACGTGTATTCTTATGTGTATTACAAATATTGGAAATAATAATTTAAACATATCTAGCATCTAAAAGAGTTCACCACTGTGTGTATTCGTAGGGTTACCAATTTCACAAATAGCTTCTATGTTTTATAACACAATACGTGTTTAATTGGCATTGCGAGACCTTTATCTAAAAACACGATATTTTTCAAAAACAATATATACAAGCAAGCCTAAACAAGTGGTATTTTAAAACGTGTGTGATACAATAGCGCCATAATCACTGTCTGACTTCACCAGTTGGAAATACATAAAATTATTTGACAAATTAGATATTTTGTTCAATGGTCTATGTGAAGAAGAACACACATGTGTTTAAATAATATAATGAGCCGTCAAAATTGCAGTATTGTGATGATTTTTCAAAGCCCACCTAGATAGAGTAACCCTACAAATGACAGCGTAACCCTACAAACAAAGCTGTTATAAGCATTTTGAATCGACGTGGAGCAACCAGTTTTACCCTTTTTTCATGCATTGTAGCTCTATCTGTCAAATACCTTTCACAAGTGAATGATATATGTATATATGTATGTATATTTTTTAGGTTGACTATTAATTCAGTGACAAACAATAAATAAATTATTCACGTGATTCTCGCGCACCTTTTTGCTAAAAACTCTTTATTCCATCCTGCTCTGATTGTTTATTAATGTGGCTGTCAAAGTAATGTCATTTATCGATACAAATCGTTTATAACACAACAATTATGTTAATTAATAGCTTTATTTTTCAATAAAATATCAGTTTGTAACCCTACGAATACATTTTTAAAACCTATGAGAAAAACGTTTAGATGAACAAATGATATGAAATCATGATTTTAAACAAGATGTTCCATTTACATTTTAATATTCAACTGCTATTTCCACTCTAAGCCTTGAATTGAAAGAAATGTTATGTTTGACATGTCTTTTTTATATATTTTCTGAATATTGATTATTTGTAGCAGAGTAGAAGTTGGCTACAAATCATTATGTGCAGTATCAAATTTTCGCAACTGTTATTAAACTGTTCTAAACATTACCACCTAATTGTTACCCCTTGAACTGCTGTACTCTTTGCGACCAAAGTTTTAGTTACATTATGACATTTACATATTACATAATATGCATTCGTAGGGTTACTCTGGTGTTCAATAATGAGCATGAACTCCATTCATGTTGCAACTATCATATAATAAGAGCTCGCATATATTTTTTGTGAAAGTTCCATATGTCTGCGATATAAACTGAAGAATTCAGGACTGTGCAACAAAGTCGTTTTTTTGCCGATATGCATCACTTTCGTGGGAATCGACCATATATATATATATATATATATATATATATATATATATATAGATATATAGATATATATAGATATATAGATATATAGATAGATATATATATATAGATATATATATATAGATATATAGAGAGTTGATATAGTTGAGTAAATTATGTGATTCTCACACGTTGTGCAGTGGTATTCAATGACGTATATCGTATATATATATATATATACGATATACGTCATTGAATACCACTGCACAACGTGTGAGAATCACATAATTTACTCAACTAAACCCAGTGAAAATAATGTAAACGTACTTTTTCTCCACTCTGGCAACTTCTCTCAGTCTTTGAACAAATCGTCCATGGTGTATATAGTGGAGTGTGGGATTATATTTCGATAGATCCATCGTCAAAGCCACCTGACCTTCACTGGTTACTATGTGAAACTCCTTACATGTCTGGGCTTCTATACCATTAAACTGACTCTAAAATAACAGGAAACAAACGAGTAAACTAATATAAATGAAATGAATCGGGCTTTAGGCCACCTTTGTGCACATATAGGCTAAACTGGGCCAGGAGAACCTCCTGAGGATGGTGAGATGATTGAGATGACACTGTTCTCCAGACACAGGACTCGAAATTCGAGCCCTGGCGGTCTGAGGCCGAGCACGCTACCTCTCGGTCACGGAGGCTCCCCACAATACTGACTTTCACACGTGGATGGGGAAGAAACATTTTTGTTTCTTTCAAACCGCCGAGACCGGGAACCGAACCCCGAACTCTGGCGTGAAAGGCAGCGGTGCTAACCACTACCCTAGGGCCCCCGCCCAGTAAACTAATATAAGTATTGAAATTTCCCGCAATGAAACAAATAAGAAATGTTAACTTGCATGATGAAAAATATGTTGTTATTTTATATCATTTGTACAACCGATTGCGCTCACATGGGCCTCTATTATCTCTAGGACGTCTGATATGCGGATATGCGGACGTATGGGTGGCTAACTGGCTCACTTGTCGTTCTATAGTAGAGGAGATAAACTGGGAAACAGTTTAGTTCGCTTAAGAGCAAAAGGCAGTAACTGCTTATTTTCAAGTTGGCACTAACTGCTTTTCAGATTAATGATGAACCATGTGAAATAGAACACAAATTAATAATTATTATTTTAGTCATAATCTACTGTCCAAACAAGGAATATATTAAACTTGGTCCACTGTCTACTATGCTGGCTCTGCAATAAAAAATCATTGTCTGAATGACCCTTCTTAATCTTTGCTGGGCTAACACATATTGTGTATCATGCTTAGATATTTTAAATGGACATTCTTTAGATTAACAATAATATTTCAGCTAGCCATCAGTCCTCTGTCTTCTGATTGAGCCGAAGTTTTTGGACTTTTTGAATCCGTATCCGTAAAATATTGTCAAATTATGTTACAGGCTGCTGTCAAATTGTATTTAATTCAATGGCTGAGGGGGGGGGGGGGGGGAATGCTGTGAGCATTTTTAGGTCCCCTGAGTTTTTGTTAAAATTCGTTTAGGGGACCACCCCAGGAGTGGGTAGACATGCTGGATCATGGTAGCAACTCAGGAAAATGATTTTCAAAATGGCCGCCAGAAGTCATTCTGAAAAACCTATATGTCAATATGTTTTGCACCAGTTGGCCAATTTTGATGATCAAAATGTCCAGTAGGGGGTATTCAGGGAGCTGAATCGATTGGAAAGGGTTTTAATATGACCTGAAGTATTAAGAATCATGCGAAATTCAAAATGGCCGCCATTTTTACTTGAGCAAATTATATTTTTATTCATGTTGATTTATAATTGACACAGGTAGTCCATGGGCCAGAATTGGTCACCATGCACCCCCCACCACTCTCCATTTTGATCAGGAGCTTCCTGGGAATGTTGTTAGTGATGTTACGAGGAATAACGTTGAGGCGTGATATGGGTTTAGGCCACTTTTTTAAATGGCCGCCATGAGAATCTAATTTGGGCAATATTTCAACTTCTAAATGACATAGAATCATAATTTTGGTGTCTACACCTATGTCTTCAGGGTTTAAAAATCGAATAAAACCACTCAGAAAAATATTGGGTCATTCCTATATGGCGAATTCGGAAAATTTCAAGATGGCAACTGGAGAAAATCATTTCATGACAAAATCTGAATGGTTATATTGAAAACAAAATTTGTTGACATGTTAAAATGTAACAGTAAATAAGACAGGTATGGTTATAATGGATATCTTTGTGTCTCTCGTGATCTTGTAGGCCTATTTTATGCAGTTATCGTCCAGAAATATGTAATATTGATATCCTAAGTTGCCATTTAACCAATATATCAAGCTCTAATTGACATAGAATCACAATTCAGTGTCTACCCCTATGTCTTATCGGGTCAACGAATCACGTGAAATTACTTAAAACATACTGGAGCAATACCATAAGGCAAATTTGAAATATTGGGGCATTTCTGTATGACAAACTCGAAAATAGCCCACATAACTATATTTTTTTTACAAAATCACAATGTCTCTACATTGTATATTGAAAACAAAATTATTTTGCTGAAATTGTATAAACAATTATTATAGGACTGACTACATGCATGGTTATTAAATATTGCTTTTTGTTTCTGAACTTGTACATTGCGTGCAGCTACCAGCCTAAAATCCAGAAATGAGTATTGATATCCTGGGCGTCGAGTTGCAATTGGAATAGAATCACAATTCTGGTGTCTACACCTATGTTTTCTGGGTTAATGATTCGAATGGAAAAAAACATACTGGAACATTGGCGGATTTGAATAAAATTCAAGATGGCCACCGACGAAATGTTCTTTGTTATTGTATTGAAGACATCCACATGGTTAGAAAACACTCCTTCCTGTATTTGAACATGTATATGTTACTCCCTTACCAACCTGTCATGAAATTTGAATCGTGATACCCAATGTTCACAATCTAATGAGGGCATTACCCTGGGTTTTAATTGACATATAGAATCATATTTGAGCTGACCACGTTACACCTTAGTATCCGGGTCACCGGGAAAATGAAAACACTAATTTTCATAATGGGATTATAATTTTAGGCTCAGCTACAACAAATGTGGAGCAAACTCTTTGATGAACTAGATGGTGTAGATGACCATACGCAAATTGCGAGCCGTGCTGGAGAAGGAACGCGAAAAACAACACGAATCAATATGAAATAATGTATTTATTCTAATGAACGCTGGGGAGGGGGGGAATCAATTAGAATAGCTCCTGAGATTACATAGGGATGGAACCTTTATTAGAGTAGTGTTTTAAATAGTCATATATTGCACACGTCGCAGGTTTTATTAAAAAAACAGGGATATATGCACACCTCCGCATAACCATCTGATATTTAGTACATTACATGTGTAGCAGGGCGCATGCGCATAGTGCAACAGTGATCCGCATCTGTGTATGATGCACTTCTCTTTAATGATTCTGATGGCCCAACATCTTATTTTCCGCAAGTATTTGATTCTCAGCTTTCACAAATTATTAAACGTATGCCTGTCCGTGTTGTTGCAGTGTGTAAACACTTGCGATTGTGAGTATTGTGCTTTGAATTCCTTCACCAGCTCACTCATACTGTTAAATTTACGTTCTGTTGTCTGTTCTTGTGTGCTGAATATTATTTTTGTTTTCATATGGTGTACATTCACTAGACAAAGGAATTATTTATAAGTAACTATTATGAATAATCATATATCCATACTCTTTTTCTTGGGTAAATTTACAATTAATAACCTGTGTTACTGAGGTTTTTTTGTTACAGAGTAAGTAGCTGCAAAATATTTTGCTTGGTGTGTAGTAACTCATAAAATATATCTTGTGAACAAATATTATATATAGCCGAAAGACGCTGATCAGCTTCATATCTTTTGTAGTTGATGGTAGTCATATTGAACGAAAAACAGGATTGCCAGGGGGAAGGGGGATTTAGTATGAGTGCACTGGACAAAGACTTCACAGCACAATACTCTACAGCACTCGCATATTTCCATATGTTCACATACTGTGACACCACCAGTGCATTGAAATGTCAAAACTGCTTCAGTGCATTTATCGTGCTATTTATGAGATGGAAGAGTGCATATTTCTGTAATCATGCATGTATGTATTCATTCTTGCTGTAGTTAAATTAGACGCACCTTCACCAAAAGACTCCTTGGTTCACAGAGAGCTATGTTTGCCCCACCCCACATGTTGTAACATAGGATAACTGGAGACATGGATCATTTTTATTTTGAACATGTCTCTATATTTGTAACACCAATAATTAATTTGTACATTTTTTTTGTTTTCACACAAATGGAATGACAATAGGGACATATTATACGATTTCCAATGTTAGCTATACATGAAAGTTTAAATACACGAAGTGATGTTTTTCTAACTATGCATGACTTCAGTACCACGAGATAATGGCCCAGCTAAATTTCCATCATAGGATATTAATACGTATTTTTGGAGGATAACTGCATAAAATAGAAGCTCAGAGACACAAAGATATCTTTTATAACCATACCTGTCCTCATTACTATGCCATTGTATTATTTTTATAGAATGTTGGCAAATATAATTTGGTTTGCAATATAGACATCGTGATTTTGTCATAAAAATATTTTTGCTGGCATGTAAATTAGAACTGGATATATTGTCCAAATTAGATTTCGTTGCGCCATGCAATTTTGAAAAATGGCCGAAACCCATATCACGCCCCAATTTTTTTCTGGTAACATCGTTAATATCATTCACAGGAGTCCCCTGATCAAAATGGTACCACTCGTGGAGAGTGGTGGGGGTGCACGAGGACCAATTCTGGCACATGGACTACTACCTGTGGCAATTATAAATCAAGATAAAAATAAAAATAAACTTTGATGAAGCAGAATGGTGGCCATTTTGAATTTTGGATGATCCTTATTTCAGGTCATTCCAAAACCCCTTCCAATCGACTCAGCACAATAAAAAACCTCATACTGGACATTTTGATCATCCAAATTGGCCAACTGGTGCAAAAGATATAGACATATAGGTTTTTCAGAATGGCTTTTGGCGGCCATTTTGAAAATCGTTTTCCCGAGTTGCTACCATGATCCAGCATGTCTACCCAAGTTTTTTTTACTCCTGGGGTGGTCCCCTAAACGAATTTTAATAGAAACTTAGGGGACCTAAAAATGCACACAGGACCCCCCTCAGCACGAGGACTAATTGGTTATTAGGTCTATTAGGCCTAAAACTACTGCTAACCAGACCTCAAGTCATGGATCTGCATCATCCCTTGGGCCTGTGACCCACATGTGGCCCCAGAACAACACAAGTGTATGACCCTCTGTGGAAAAAAACTAGGTTGGGCTGATATGCAGGACAGTACAATCATAACCATGATAATAATCTATAAATACCCACCTTCAAGCTGCATCCTTTGCAGAGCTCTATATGCTCCAGGTTGTAATCCTTCTCCAACCATGGTTTCTTGTTCTCCCATATCTTTATCAATGACCACGACCTGTTTCCCATCTCTGGCAAATAGAGTGGCTAGTGCAGTACCAGCCAGACCCCCTCCTGCCACAACTATGTCCGGGCAGTCAGGCAATTCGTGTAAGTCTTTCACTGTAGCCATCTGCAATAAGTGGACAAAGAGTCAATGATATGGAGATGTAACTAAAGCTATAGGGTGCAAACAAGCAGATATTGAATGGATATTGAATAAGGTGTTTACAATTTATCGTCTTCAAATATCTCGCCCCGGAGGAGGGGGTGGGGGTGGAGACGGTTTTCATATTAGATTTTCATGTAAACTTAGCAAGCAATATGTGGAATTGGAGATTTAAAGGGTTATTACATGTACAAATGAACTCCATATTCTTTTTATATTATTTATTTTCGTTTCACATAGCACCTTCTTGTAACATAACTAGTGTTTAATTCTTGGAATAAATAGCTGTGGTTGAAAAAATATATACAATATGCCTTTAATAAATTAAATTTACTGCTTAAAATTTAATGGGGTACATATGTTTGATGACCCAATATTTTTTCCTGTCGCTATATGCTGAGTGCAAACAAACAGATATTGAATGGATTTTGAATGAGGTGTCTAAAAATTATCGTCTTCATATATATATCGCCCGGAGAAGGGGGTGGAGAGGGTTTTCATATTAGATTTTCATGTAAACGTAGAAAGCAATATGTAAAATTTTGGATTTAAAGGGTTTTTACATATATTAATGGAGCCCATATTCTGTAACATATATATTGTAACATAACTAGTGTTTAATCTTTGGAATAAATACCTGGAGTTGAAAAAAATATACAAAAAAATAGACAAATACATTAAATATACCGCTTAAAAATCAGCGGGGTGCATATGTTTGGTGACGGAGTAGTTTTTATGCCACAATATTTTGTGTGAAAACAAGTAGCTATTGAAAACAAGCAAATTGAAACCCTTTCCATTCGAGAAAAGAAGATGCGTTTGCAAAACTACAGAGAAATTAGACACTATAATTAAATGTTGTTCTTGTGAAAACGTATTTTAAAAACTTATGTTAATCTCAGTAGGAGGACAGTCACTTTGCCCCCAGCTTTTTTATATCAAAACCGTCCGAGGAGATACTGTGTTTTAAAAGGCCACATTACCATAATCTGCCCCCACCCCCTCCCCTTGGCTGTGATTGGTGGAACCCCCCTCCTCCTTTGCCCCCCTTTTAAATGACTCATCACAGACTCCCAACTCCTCTTTGGGTGACTCATCAGGGCCCCCTACCCCTTCTTGGAAAGGGTGACTCATCACGGTCCCCCCCCTCCCCTTGGCTCCCCCTCCCCTTGGTGCTTGTTACAGACCGGTACGCCCCCTCTCCTTGGGTCCGCAGGGGGTCCCCCTCCCCCTGAAAAGGATGACTCATCCTCGGATGATGAATTGACGTCATGACGTCAATTACTTTATTTTGATTGGATGGTTCAAAATAATAATGAGCGTCTCTTCATAATGACAACATATTTTATATTTAGGGTCATTGGGTGGATGACTCATCATCAAATGATGAATGGGCGTCATGACGCCAAGTGCTTTATTTTGATTGGGTGGTTCAAAATATTAATGAGCATCTCTGCATAATGGCAACATATTTTATATTTAGTGTCATTGGGTTGATGAATGAGCGTCATTGTCATATTATATGAAATGAACTTTATTTTCAATATTAAACAAACATTAATCAATATATCAATACCAATATATCAATATCAATATCACTATATAATATATCGATATATCAATATAGCAATATATCGATAGTTCAATATATCAATGATTTGACGGTTTTATAATGTGAGTAACTTTTTAAACTAACTTATACAAGGGGAAATGTATGTATGTATATATTATATTAGTGGGATAGGGACACGGGACCCAAGCTGTTTTATTTGCACTGTTTTTATCAAATTTATTTGTCAGCGAGTGGTAGTAGTGAGGAAAGCTGCCATTTATTTATCTGGTTAGCATAGCAACGTATGGGATGCATAGTTTCTGGCAGCAGATGCGTACTGGGAAGGGATTCAATTAGTCATGGAAATTATGGGATGTTGAAAGTCGGCGCTGTATTTGTTGGATAAAACACGTTTATTTGTTTATTTCTAACGGAGCTACATCAACCTAAATAGTAAGTTTAACTTCAGTTTTCATTGTATGATGTGATGCACTGAAATTCATGGCATGCCTATCGGGGATATCTGTGAATTTCAGTGTATTATTCACCAAAATTACAAGGATCAGACCATGCTGTCAATGGCGACTAGCCTCTGTCCAGCATGACCCTGCACTGATAACACCCCGATATACACCCTAGATATCAGTTTATCAGGTTTAAATATATTCAATATTGTGTTATGTGTGATGTGTTTATATATGAGGGGACAGTTCTATTTTATTTTGTATGTTTGAGGTAAATAAGTCTGATGGCGACATCAGTTTTTTTTATTGCCCCCCCCCCCCAGGCTCTATATAAGACGCCAGGATTAGTATATCGGGGGGGGGAAGGGAATCACAAGTGAAGGAAATGCAGATCTTTCAAAACAAGTGCCTGAGACTAGCACTTGGTGTAACCTACCTGGACAGAATGAGAACAATAGATCTGCATGACCTCACTAACGTCCCTATGATCAAAACTAGGATGACAGCACTGGCGGTTAAAACATTTAGATCACTTGAAAACACACAGTGTTTCAAGGATCTGGTGTTGAATCATGAGATCGTACAAAAACGATCAGGCTCTAATACAATTCTGGATCAATTGCTGGCTGAAATCCAGGCTGACGCTTAAACACGGTTGACGGTTGACGGTTGACGATTGACGGATAACGGTTGAGCTCCTGTTCCCACATAGAACAGGGGCTCTGGGGGCGCCGTTCTGTGTGACATACCAAAAGCAGGGAGTTCCCTATCACTCCACTGCATGAGACAAGAACACGGTTGACGGTTGACGGTTGACGGATATCGGTTGAACTCCTGAACTCCTGTTCCCACAGAGAGCAGGGGCTCTGAAAGGAGCCGTTTTGTGAGACACATAAGGCAGTGGGCTTTCAATCATAGCACTGAAGGAGACGGATTTTGGTCTTAAGCAATGAGCTCTCTATCATTACATTGCTAGCTTGGGTGATGGCACGGCGGACACGGATGGTTGGCTGACGATGACGGTTCATGATGGTGGTTTCAAACACACTGCTCAGAAAGCAGAGCACATTTCAAAGGGTCAGTCCTTGCCCTTACTCTGGTGGCTGGTCGCCTCTTCCCTGGTTCCTTGTCTCCTGGACTTCTTCTTGCCATTGCTTGTACAATCACCTACCTCACCAGGTGAAAAGAGAGAGGCACTATAAGGTTTATACCAGAACTAGTGCATAATCTCGCGTCAGCCCTCGCGCTGCGCGCTCCTCTAGTCTAGTATATCGGGGGGGACGGGGTGAGGAGAGCCCCGCGAGAGTGAGGAGTCTATAAGACCCCCTGCTACCCCTCACAGCCTCTCCGGCCTGCAGGGCATACAGTCGTGTGGCTGATACTAGCCCCCTCTTCCAGGCGCGTCTGTAAACCAGGTGTGCCAACAGACCACCTCTGTTACCCCCTGAGGTCAAGCTGGTGGCGTGTACACTTCACTGTATAGTGTCTGATAAGCTGATTGCCGGCTGACTGTTTCAGTTTGGCATATATGTACGCTTGTGGAACACTGTGGTTTTAGTTTAGTATATAATATGTAATGTTTTGGGATACAGTTTGTAAGTGTTAAGTAATTGTAAGTGTTAGAAAGAGAGTATTTTGGCTGGAGAAAAGGGCTCGCCAGTATTTCAGGTAGAAATACAGGGATTTATGTAGTGGGGACCTATTGATTTAAAGGGTGAACCCCGTATATGTTTATGTTTATAAGTTGTGAGTATTTATAAGTGTACACAAAGGAGTAGTTTAAGCTGTAACTCAGGTAGAATTACAGGGTTGTTTTAAAGCTAGTTACCGTGTTGAACTGAATGATATATATGGCCAAGTGAGATGTAAGCTACCAATTATGGAATCCAATCCTTTGCTAAGCAGCACTAAGTGATGCTTGACAGCAGGACTTGTCCAAGTTGCAAGTGAGGTATAGGGTATCGGGGATATCTTTGCCAGGGTGGATCGGGTACCTTATATTGGCCATATGCATATTAGACTATATGTGACAGTTCCGTAGTTTAGATTAAAGTACTATTAAGGTTTTAAGTTAGGGATTCAGTTTTGAGTGTTATTTGTCCATGGTGTGTGTGATCCTGATGATCACTGGATAGACGTGACTATCCACCCCAACCCTGCCCGTTCCCTTGCCACTGATGAGCCCCCCTGTAGTATTGGGTTGAAGCAGACCCCGGGCTTTAGTATGTTATTTTGTTTGTAAACTTTGTAAGCTTTGCTGAGTATATACAGTATATACATAAGCTGACAATGTAATGTTGTTTTGAGATGTGTGTCTTTGGAGATGTGATATTAATAAGGCTTGTTAAGTGGTATTTCATTTTCATACTCTTCATTCATTACCGCTACAGTTTAATATTTTTTTGTGTTACCTAAGTAAAGTAGGAGTTTGAAAGTATCAGGTTCTGCCCTGAATACTTAGGTGGATTATTAGCCATAATTAAAAGTGGTCGGAAGGCCATATTAGTAAGATAGACCATACTAAATTTCGCTTTTACATTTGAGTATTTTTGGTCTACTGATTTACGATCTGTACCGATCTTTACCAATCGGTACCGATCTTTTCCGATCTTTCCCGAGTTTTACCGATCTCTTTGAATATGTTAAATTAACTAATGTCGGTAGTTTTGGTTTCTGTCTGACTCTGTGGACGCAGTTATACCGCTTGGCTGCCCCACCGTCCTGACAAACGCTATAGAGTCGATATTTGTAGACAGAGAACCGAATACCCGCCACAATATTATATTATGAAATTAACAAGGGCACTCGATTTGTGGCAGCAATTACCGTGTGTTACGAAACGGACACGCTTGACCTGGCACGGCGTGGGAGTTGAACACCGTTTAGTGTGGACGCCACAGATCGATGGCTTTATCACACCTTGTTAAGATAAGCAGGTGACCATTGTCCTGCTATAACAATAAGCACGCCCGCCAGCCTTCCCGTCTGCACCCTTGTAGTACCATCACCCATATATTATATCCTCACACATTAAACAATTTTTTCATCCTACATATCATTATATATGTTTGGAAGATGTTTTATCAATTAAACCATTTCATAGTGATTTAAAGAATACAAATAAACTTAAGTTTCCAAAGTTTGCTGAAAGGTTGAGTAGCGATAGCTATAATAAATAGTTATAATTCTCACGTGTGGCACTAAAGTTTATCTAGCAGATATATTGAGAGATGAAACAATCCAACTAAGGTAATCTTCAACGTTTACTTACAATATATTATTCAGCGTTAATGAGTATTTTGTGTTTTAAATGTATTCATGTTTTTAACCAGTGATATTATATTTTTTCTTGCAATGGTTTGTTTTGAATGACTACATTTCATGTACTATTTATGTGTAATGTTCCCGTCTGTTGCCATAATTTTAGCCATAATTGCATACGGTGGTCCAACATTAAACCAGCATTGAATCAAAGTGTCATGTTTGTCTTACCCAGACACTCGCTAACAGACTGTTAGACGGATGGACTCTGAGGCGTGCCCTGCTGAGTTAGATAAATGGTTTTTTAGTATTTATTATGATACAACAAACTCACATTCCTCAGTTCATCGGTGACATACATAGGACATACACCATCAATCAAAATGAAATTATTTCAACAAGACATTGCTTTTTTCATAGAAAAAAACCCATAGAGGGCTATGAAACGGCTACCATTCAGAAACAGCCTAGAGAAAAAAACATGTAAATGTGTTATGGTCGGCTGTGAAAGATTTTGAAAATAATTTTGCTCCTAAAAAATAACTTATATACAAATGTTTTATAATTATGTAAAAAAAACGTCAATATTATAGGCACAGCGCCAGGACGCATATCAGATTATAGTGGCTGAAAAATGTTTCTGGGGATTTACCTATTTTTACTGTGTAATAATACTTTTTCTGTTATTAATTTAAAACCATGTTTGAATGTGGTTTTCAATGCATATATTTATTTATATGCGGAGCAGTTAACACCTAGTGCACCCTTGGCTTCACAAGGCTTCACAATTTCTTTTATTCAAACTTTACTCACGTCCATAATACGGATAACCTTCCTCCCATCAATAGTTTTATTAATCCTAATCTATCAATTGTACAGTTATCAGTTGCTGAAGTCCGCATTATATTACAGAATATAGACACTAGCAAAGCGACAGGGCCGGATGGCATTCCAGGTGTATTTCTAAAGAATTGTGCTAAGGAACTGGCACCTTCTTTTACCAAACTGTTAAACATATCTTTGCAAGCTGGCATATTTCCTAACTCCTGGAAAATGGCTTATATATGTCCCATTTTTAAGAAAGGTGATAGAACTAATTGCGAAAATTATAGGCCTATATCTTTACTTAGTATTTTAAGCAAAATTTTTGAACGTGCTATCTGCAACATAATTTATCCAGAAATCAAAGATTTAATTTCTAACAACCAGTATGGTTTTGTCCAACGACGCTCAACAGAATCTCAATTATATGTCTTTTACGACAAAATATCAAAAATTTTAGACTCTGGTGGCCAAACTGACGTTATATATTTTGATTTTACAAAAGCCTTTGATTCAGTTCCGCATCATCTCTTAATACATAAACTTCAGACTTTCGGTTTTAATGGGACGCTGCTTAACTGGTTCCATAGTTATCTAAGTAATCGATACCAGCGAGTATTAATTCACGGTAGCATGTCTACTAAACTACCTGTTAGATCTGGTGTACCCCAAGGGTCAATACTTGGCCCATTAATGTTTATATTATATGTGAATGACATTGCGGACAATATTTCAAATCTATCTTTTAAAACTCTATATGCTGATGATGCAAAAATTGGAAGAGAAATTAAATCAATGCAGGATTGTGTAGACCTTCAAAGCGATTTGAATATTTTTACACGTTGGAGTGATATTTGGAAGCTTTTCTTCAATGGTACCAAGTGCAAAGTCCTCACAATAGCCAGATCTTTTAAACATAATTTTCAATACCATTTAAATAACATTCATCTAGAATCTGTTAAAGAGTTTAATGATCTAGGACTACTAATCAATTCTTCCTTAACCTGGAGAAGTCATATTGCCACTAAAATTAGCAAGGCGAACAGAATGCTTGGCCTGATAAAGCGTACAGTCGGATTCAATGCTCCATATAGAGTCAAACTACACCTATATACAACTTTGGTTAAACCAAGGATACTAGAACATGTGTTCTAGTATCCTTGGTTAAACCGTTATTTTCCTACGCATCAATTGTTTATTCCTGTAGCAAGGCAGATCTCAACCAGATTGAACGTATACAACGTAAAGCCACGAAATATATTCTTAATGATTATGTGTCGGATTACCCAACCAGACTACATAACACCAAATTACTTCCTTTGTCTTTTATAAAAGATATCAACGACTTGTGTTTTCTATATAAATGTATACATAATTTCATAGATATAGATATTAGACATATTCTTTCTTTTTATAACGCCGACACCTCTAGAACTAGGCTAGGTCAACAGGTCTTGCCTTTAAGATCTGTACGCTTTAATTCTGAATTGGTTGGGCTATTTTTCTCTAATCGGGTAGTAAAAATGTGGAATATCCTGCCGAACACAATAAAACAAATTAATTGCCGCAATAGATTTGTCAAACGTTTTAAGAAAGTATTATATAATTTTTACATTGTAAAGTTGACTACGACCTATGATATTGACAACTCTTGCACGTGGGTTACCGTTTGTCGCTGTCCGCGATGTCGCCAGGCATGAAACACTTTTCTCTCTTTTTCTTTTTGACACATCCCAGCAGGCACGGGAAGTTCACCTGGTGTTGAGTCGGTGTTGGGCCAGCGTCGTAGACGGTGGGCCAGCATTGATTCGGCGTTTGATGGGCGTCTCGTGTTTTGCTGGAATGCGTTTTTCATAATTGCTGCACGCATACTTTAATAACATTGTTATCTGATTATGGGACAGGCCTAGCATAGATATTTCATATCTGATGCCATGTCCCAGCCAACAGTATTATTATGACTATGTTTTCTTATCATTGAACAAAGTAATGTATACTGTGTATTTGGCGAATCTTAATAAATAAAAAAAAAAAGGTGCAATTTAAGCACTGATTAGCACGGAAAGGCAGTGGTGTCAGTACGTCAGCTAGGTGTCATAAATATCCCAATATAAATCCCTAACTTTTTAAATTTTCATCGTACAAACTTTCACCAAAAAGCTTATTCATTACTTAAAAAATGATATAAATTATATTATGATTGCACGTTAACTCGCAAAGTTATTTATTTAGAAAGGCAAGCAGGGTTTATCAGTGTTGGCGTGGCTGAGACATACCAAGCACTTAGCGAGGTGTGACAACACAAAACAGTTGTATAACATTTATACAATGTTCGACCACGTCGAAGACGTTGTGCCGGCATTCTCTAAATGTAATACAAATGTTTTTTATTTACTGGGCGATATAAATTCCTAACTTAAACTAAAAAATAAACGTCTTCGGCACGCGAGGAAAATATAGGCTAGATCCAATCCGAGTAGCGTCAATTAAGCAGTATGTAAACATACAGGCCTATTCTTTCCTGAGACAGCAACCAACAAAACATAGGAGCGACTGCGGCGGTGTAGTTACATTAGCTAATTAGCACTTCAGAAAATTAGTAAAAATATAAACATTGCCGTTGATAATAAAAAATTGTAAAAATACAATCATATTTTAAATTTGTGAAGAAAGTAATGCTTTGATAATTTTATTTTTCATGACTTATTAATCAATCATTGACTGGTAAAAGAGGTCAGGTTAAACTGGCTTATCTTAACAGCAGTGCATAGCGTTATCACCTCGTTAACGTCTGGGTTTGATCCACCTGCCGTGTGCCCCACCCTAACACCACCCACCTGTGCAATGTGACGCGACGTGGAGTTTCGCAGCGCCCTAACAAGTGTGACAGGGGTGTGCGTCGCTTACTAATGTTTGTGCCCCCCCCCCACTGTCTGTACTGTATGGCTGGTTAGGCATGCTACCCCCACACTCACTGGGGCGAAACTGGATTAGCTAACGCCGGCGTTAGCCTATCCAAGATGGATGCACCGAAAGTGGGTAAGTCAGTGTTCTGTTCTTTTGAGGTATTTTATCACAACTTTGGGGCTAGCCATTCACCCAACGTATTTATATGAATGTAAGGGATTTTCAGGGAGTATCGGGGCTTGTTAAAAACGTAAGAGTTTGGTAAATTTGACATCCGAAAAAACGCGGAAAGATTGATTAACGCGATGTCTGGGATTGACTAACAGGAATTGTATTTTGGTCAAAGATTGACTAACGCTTTGTGAGATTAGAAAACGCATCAAAAGATTAGATAACGCTGACGCTGTAAGTAGCTGTTGTAGGCCTAGTATTTAAGAACATATTTTATACCTCACTATTATTGTTATTAGGCCTATTACTTGCCACCTCTGTTCTCTGTGTGATATAATTCATGTCCGGGAAACATGTACATCATCCCCTCAAAGGTTTTTTTACTAGCGTTCTACGGAGATGATAATATGAGAGTGGTTGTTACTCCATTAGTTAACTAGCAGCTGGCAGCATTATGTGTTCTATGACTGAAACATGTTTCTCCGCGTCACCGTATTATTAAACTTACCTCGGGAGGTAAGTTTAAGGTGCGTTGAAAATTATTCATGCCAGACATAGACCTATCTTCTTCAGCTCTAGTCATATCTGTTGTGTCTTCAACTAAACCTGTAATACCCAATTGACAGGGGTGAAGTTATATAATCTATTAAATATTAACTATGACATAAATATTGGAAGCATTTTTTCCATGTAGGCTATATGATGTAGGCACTATATGCAAGCCTGGTGGGGATATAGGCATATCGGGCCTACATGTGTATAATTCTGAAGAAAGTGAGCCGAGTTTTTCCATAGTTTTTTTCAATATCTTTCACAATGTCAATTCTCCTACCAAAATAAAGTCGGATTGATCACTAGCGCCGTCTATATAAATCTCAAAATATTACTTTAAAAAACATTTCCTATTTTATATTTTACAATTTCTAATGTTAAATTATTATTTTAACATTATGCCTATATTTGAATAATGGCAGCACAATAGTTAAAGTAATATAGTAACAATAATTACTTGGGAAAGATAGGCACATAAGGAATTTAGCTCTCACTAAGAAGTTAACTGATGACTTTTGTTTATTTTTTACAAACATGATCTATGTGCCTGGGCAATTCTTCCCATATACTGTTTTGTCACCATGCCATTAGCGGTCATTTTCTAAGATGGCAGCCCATAAAGCTTGTGGGCACGATATCTTATTAGCCTTTGAATGGATTCTATTCAAATTTTATAGGTGGTTCTCTGGGTAGAGCTTGTGGGCGCGATATCCTATGAACCATTGGTTTGATCGCATTCAAATTTTATGCAATGGTTCTCTCACCTTGCCCTATCAGGTTAGACCGTCAGACTACCAGTCTGACCTTGACAACAGGTTCGCCTTACAGTTGTACGAACGGGAGGGGGTGCGAGCAACATGAATATTCATTATGACGTCACCGGTTTACTGACTGTAGTGTGGTGGTCACACTCAGGTCAGATTGTTTGGGCTGCCTGAATTGGCCGGGGAGGAGGGGGGTTCCGAATTCATAGCACATATATGTGATATCCAGGAGTCTGCCGGTAGCAGACAACTGGATAGATGAAGATGGGTTCTCCAGACATTTTGAATGATCTGATTGACTTTTGGGGATAATTCATTAAAAACAAGATGGCTGATGGAGGACATACCTGGCAGGGGTAATTATTTTACTCATTTTTTTTTATTGTGGCAATCTCTCCAAGTTTGGATCATGTAACGGGGATGCTTTCAATGTTTTCGTGCCGAGAACAGTCACATCTAGTCTTGACATGTTTCTAGTGTCACGTTAGCAACACTCCTAATGAAAGTCGCATCTTTGCTCAGTATGTGTATGTACACAGCTAGAAATATTTACTTGAATGGCTGGTTTCAGATTGTTGCATTGTTGAATGGCTACGGGATTTCATTTTTGCTGTTTGGAATAAACATCAAGTGCTAACGTAACAGATGCCAATGACACTTCCACAATTATTCTGTTGTTAAAGAACATTTTCCAGCCACTGATATAATTCTGGATGCATGGTGCAGTAAAATTAAATTTTTAACAACATGCTAGTTTCAGAACCGCAAATAGACACTTTTTTGGGCCACTTTTTTTTCTAAATCAAATCCGATTTGTGTGTCGCATAAGCACAAAACTAGGTCTACTATGTCTGGATGTAACGTAACACACATTTGGGGAAGATAGCATCAAAGCAGTCTACAACAGATTTAACATTGCTAACGTTACATTGGCACTATATCGTATTTGATGTCATATGTAGCCTAGATGTTACTGTTCGCTATAGATCTCTACCTGTAGGCCTATGTACATTAATTGTCTGTATTAATTCTTCAGTCATTGCCTGTCATGCCATGTGAGGTTGGGGGGGAAATATTTAAAATGGTAGGCCTATGACACAATATACCCTACAGAGAAGTCAATTATGTATCTAACAATAACATACAGGATAAATGATAGGCCTACTTAAGTCAATAATACGGACCAAGATAGTCTACTGTCTATATAGTCTACTATTTGATGTTATTACCTAGTTAATTCTGAACAATACCTAGTTAATTCTTAGAAAAATCACCATGCATGTGCCTACTATATGTATTCAGGAATGAGATATATTATAAGCGTTATCTAATCCTAGGGTACGTTAGTCAATCTCATCAATCCCGTTAGTCAATCTTTGTATTATTTATAAAATGAGTTAGTCAATCTTTCCGCGTTTTTTCGGATGTCAAATTTACCAAACTTTTGCCTTTTTAACAAACCCCGATACTCTCTAAAAATCCCTTACATTTATATAAGTACGGTGGGTGAATGGCTAGCCCGAAATTTGTGATAAAATACCTCAAAAGTGCAGAAAACTGACTCACCCACTTTCGGTGCATCCATCCTGGATAGGCTAACGCCGGCGTTAGCTAATCCAGTTTCGCCCCAGTGCATATTGATTGAGGGCCCAGTGTTAATTTAATATTGGTTTAATGACACATGTTGTCTGGTATAGCTATAATGTACTGTGTACACACATATATTTAAAAGCACTCTCACGCACTCTGTATCTGGTGTATGAGTTACTGTTTGACTGACATGTCATACAAGTACGATAGGTGATGCAAGGCATCACATGGTAATAGTCGCGCCCAAAATATTTTTCAAGTGATGAAGGATTTTTTAGGAGGCGATATTGTTTATTGAAGAAATATTTCAAGTGAAATTTAAGTTATAATGTCGAGTTCTGAGCAGTTTATATGAAAGGAAAAAATGATGATAGGTCTAGTCCGTTGATTTGTTGGAAGAAAAATTATCAAATTGATTGTACTGTTCAAAAAATGCAGCACACAATCCCAATCTAATTTTGTTAGTGAGCGAATACTGTTGAGACGAATACAAAAAAGGAGTGAAATAAAATAGCTTGGAATGTGCACGAGTGGCCTCACATAATTTCGGGAACGGACATGAAAGGGTGGGAAACGAGTGGGACAAGTTATAATTTGGGCTATCTGTCAGTAATTGTGTCAATACTTATCCATTCCAAGTTTGTGTAATTATGATACGACTTGGAGCGGATAGAGCGGATGACTATCAAATTGAGAAAAAATATTATGTTTTGTGGTTTACAAAGATGGGATGCGACAGATTTACATAGGGGTATATTTTTTTGACCGAAAACACAATATTCCCGAAAATATTTTTTGTATTTGCTGTTAATATATAGATATATTGAGGTATCTAATTATGACAAATTATACATGATTATGCACTTGCTAATAATTTGAAAAAATGAAAATTATCGACAAAATTCAAAATGCTATAAATTTTGTGTTTTGTACAGCTTTGTAAGGCCCAACTGCACTTAAAATTCCCTTAGTTCACTAGCCATTCTAAGTACATGTACCTGGAACGCAAATTTTAAGGACCCTCAAAAATAAAAATGCACTTAAATGCACTCGGTTTAAGTGCACTAATTTTTTTAGTGCACTTAAGCAGCTGAAACCAGCTTTGATAGCTGGTCTTGTAGATAGGTTTAATATCACTAATATTAAGGTACGAGTTGGCTGAGGGGCGAGTTGACCCGGATCCCACACATTTACGTCTCAGGCTGTCAGAATCACTTTCGGGAATAGAACTGTGGTTTGTGACTGTCACTGTAGTCTAAAAATCTAAACTGCGACTAACTACTACTCCTATTCTGAATTACCCACACGGTGTGAGCGTGCCCCAGTATTCGAACATGCCCTGTTCTCCCCTACTAGTAGGCCTACTCCTAGCCTTACGGGATTTAATTACCAACGCTTACGAAATTCCAAAATAATTTATAGTCCGGGCCGCCTTAAGGCTAGACTATCTATAGACTATATGTAGGCCTAGTCACATATGGCCTAGCCCAAGACGTGGGCCTACAGGATTTTTTTCCAATTTTAGTCCCACAACAGAATTTAAAAATCCTATAGCTACAGTCTTAATACGAGATTTCAAACAACTAATATAACTACTAAAGAAATATTTCAGGAACTAGGGACTATGATTGTTAAGGCCAAACTGCACTCAAAATTCCGTTGGTTTACTAGCGATTTTAAGTGCATGCACCTGAAACGCAAATTTTAAGGACACTTAAAAATAAAAATGCACCTACTCGGTTTAAATGCACTAATTTTTCTAGTGCACTTAAGCACCTGAAAACAGCTTTGACAGCTGGTACTGTAGATAGGCTTAATATCACTAATATTAAGGTCCGTGTTGGCTGAGGGGAGAGTTGACCCGGATCCCACACATTTACGTCTCAGGCTGTCAATATCACTTTCGAGAATAGGCCTGTGGTTTGTGACTGTCACTGTAGTCTAAAAATCTAAACTGTGACTAACTACTACTCCTATTCTGAATTACCCACACAGTGTAAGCGTGCCCCAGTATTCGAACATGCCCTGTTCTCCCCTACTAGTAGGCCTACTCCTCGCCTTGCGGGATTTAATTATCAACGCTTACGAAATTCCCAAATAATTTATAATAAGGTCTCACGCAATTTATTGTAGCAATCGACATTTGTAGGAAGCACCTGAAACCAGCTTAGACAGCTGGTCCTGTAGGTAGGGTTAATATCTCTAATATTAAGGTCCGAGTTGGCTGAGGGGCGAGTTGACCCGGATCCAACGCATTTACATCTCAGGCTGTCAGTATCACTTTCGGCAAAAGACCTGTGGCTTGTGACTGTAGTCTAAAAATCTAAACTGTGACTAACTACCACTCCTATTCTGAATTACCCACACGGTGTGAGCATGCTCCAGTATTCGAACATGCCCTGCTCTCCGGCCGGTGGTTTGTGAATGTAGGCCTAGCCCTACGGGATTTAATTACTAATGCTTACGAAATTTCAAATAATTTAAAATAAGATCTCGCACAAATAATTACTTGAAATGTAAGCAAGATCGAAAATACATTTATCAGATGGCCCGAGCAGACTGTTCACAGGGCTAGCTAGCCAAACAAATAAACAATGAATAATTACAAGTATTTTAATGTTTCTTTTTGTTTCTAGTGGCGTCTACTTCTTATTTTTGTATATTCATTATTACTATCATTTTTAAAAGGACTAAAAAAATTGGTTGATTTAGTAATATTATTAGGAACTTTTTGTAAACTACATCATCGCTAACCTTAACTGAATGACAGGCAGTTTGCCCTGGTCCTGTAGATTGCTTTACTATCAATAAAAGTTCGAGTTGGCTGAGCCTGTGGTGCGAGTTACCCGGATCCAAGGTACGTCTTAGTCTCAAGCCAATGTCTCAGGCTGTCAGTTTCACTTTCGGAAATAGACCTGTGGTTGGTGACTGTAGTCTAAAAATCTAAACTGAGACTAGCTACTAGTAGTAGTAGGCCTACTACTACTCTATAGGCCCAGCCTTACGGGATTTAATTACCAATGTTTACGAAATTCTCAAATAATTTATAATAAGGTCTCACACAATTAATTAGTCTACTTAAAATCTAAGTGAGATCGGAAATACCATGCTAGCCCCATGATCATGATGTTTCAGAGCATTCGACATTCATTGGAAGGCCCGTGCAGCCTGTCTACAGCGCTCACTTTTTTTGTAAACTCTACCACAGTCTGGTCCAGAATGCACCGCGCACCACTTCCTGTCAACCTAATGGGCCACACAGAGATAGGGAATACAGTATCGTCGGACGATACATGCACAAATACATGTTACTGCATACATAATCAAAATCATAGCTAAGTGATAATTATTGTCATGATAAAACACTGGGTGTTGTATAGCTGTCTACTTTAAATTAAATGGCATTGTTAAGATACGTGTGCTAAAATGTGTATCTGCATACGTTTCCCGTACCAAAGGTTGTTACAATTGGTAATGAGCATTAATAATTTTAAATTTACTATATACAAGGAATGAAATGACTTGGAAAGTGGAATAATAACCTATATCATGGAATATTAAACTGTACTGTGGTTTATTTATAATCTTCGGAATTTAGTTTAGACCTAATTCCGACACATTTTTTATATATCATATTTTATGGTACATTAAAATAACTGTTTTTAGTAATATCCACTTCGTAATATTTTCATGATTATTATCTATCATTACAAAGACACTATATAATGATGATTAAACTATGTCATAATGGTAATCCTATGTGAGAAGTTAGGCATAAAAAAATAATAGTGGTGTGGTATATTAATGAGATATATTGTCACAGCAAGTGTGTTTTTCAACGACTACTAATATCACTTCAGGATGTGTGAAAACATAGTATTACATGTAGGCCCCTATCCATAGAATTAACCCATACCGAGGTTAAAAAGTTTCAAAGTTTAAAATTGTGTTACATAGGCTTATATCATTGTAAATCTATATTACATCCCCCCTCCTTCATTTGAAAGAGAAATGTACCCGATAAGTGTCAATTTCGGAATGTTCATACAATTAATAATAACCATCTCTTTATCATAATGGCTTTGACGAAGCCGCTGAGGGTCTAGATGAAGGGTCTGATGTTGATTTTTTTTTTCTTTGAAAGGATCAACACTGAGGAAAATCCCGTCCTTTTTGCTAGTACACCAGCCGCGAACATCCCATGAATATTACCTGTGCATTGTTTAACTCATTCAATCAATGATATACATTAATTACATAGATCTGAGCTATATTTGAGGAAATAATAGATGACCCCCAATATATGTTAACAATAATAATGATATGCTTGACCAATATATAATATTTTGTTCCTTTTCACACCAGTGACCATCTTCAATTCTGCCTGCCCAAGAAGATTGAATGGTATAGCAAAATTTCCAGTCTCAAATGTTGAGAAATAAATTGGGCTACATTTTTTTAGTTTACAACTAAAAGAAATGACGGCCATTTTTAATTTGTGTGTGAAATACTGATCAAATTATTTATAAGAAAAACATTATCTTTCCACAAATCACACATAAACCAGTAATTATACATATCTAAACTTTTTTTTTCAAAAATCAAGAAAACGGCAGCCATATTAAATTTGTGGGTGAAATTTAGGTCATAAGCAGAAATGTATTTCGTGCCATAAATCACTTAGAAAGGAGACGTTACACTTAAAAATTAAAATTTGCTGCACCAATTAAGATTATTTTTTTTAATAAAATTAAAATGGTGGCCATCTTCGATTTGTGAGTGAATGTAGGTCAAATTACCTATAAAAAAAAAAAGGAAATGTTTTTCCCGAACCAAAATTATCTAGAAACCCATAAGTTACACATATTAGGTAGAAAATATTGTTTTTTTTCAATTTAAAAACGGCGGCCATCTTGGATTTATGGGTGAAATATGGGATCAATTATCGTAAGGACCCACGAAATGAACTTCTGGACACAAAATCACATAAAAATATAAATTACACAGCAATGTAGGCAAAATTTAAAATTTGATTAAATATTTATTTGATGACCTTTGATGACCTCCAGCAACCTTAGGCATGGTCTACAAAGGTGACCGGCGCCCCATATCTGTTAAACTAGGTATACTTCAGAATATTAGCATGGTGATTACTTTTACTCTCTCGGAGTGAGCCAGAGCTGGAAAAATATATATTTTAGATATTTGCCCCAAGACTAAAAATAATAGGGCCTGAAAAAAAAATTGTATCACAAGACTGCACTTAAAGGTGAGGTCAACTGTCAAAATTCGCGGGACAAGGGTCCCCCAGAAGGCTATAGTGCCTGTGGGTAGACCAAGGCCCTATTCCATAATAACACTAAATATGCGTTTCATACCCAAAGCTTCATTAAGAGCAAGTTCTCAAATCACAGCAAGATCATATATACTTGAGAGACATCTATGAGTTAATAATTCAAAGCCCTTTGCCCTTGCCCCTACTTGGTCGCTGGCTTGCAAACAAACTGACTGTATTACTGGGGGGATTTAGAAACTGCTTGACCACGAGCTTGTATTGACACTCAGTAAACACAAAACATTTGTATGACTTCATGCAATGTTGGACCAACGTCGTAAACGTTGGGCCGACGTTGTATAAATGTTATACAAATGTCTTGTGTTTGTTGGGCTGCAGGAGGTATTTTTCTCAAACATTGTACATTTATTCAATGTTGGTTCAATGTTGGGCCAGCGTCGCAGTCGTTGGCCTAGCATTAAAACAGTATTGGATCAATGTCTTGTTTTAAAAGTAGTACTTGTAATCAGCTCAGTGGCTATATTAATGCCGTCAATCTGTACTCAATGGGCAACTGTTGGCCTACACTTGACCGTCCCAGGCATGCGCATTTTGCAGTTGAGCACTAGTTTATTACCTTCAAAAAAATGTATTTATTTTTTAAGTGTGGGAATATTACATTATTTACTTGATTACACAGTCAGTGGCTACTTTTGGTATCTCGGAGTGAAAAAAAAAGTTTTAGATTAAATTATATTACTATTTGCCTCAAGCAGAGAAAAACGCTATTGATTTTTTTATGTTAGTAGTTTTATTTAGTAGTATTATTTAGAAATTATATATCTCTTTTGTGAGAAATCTATGTTATCCATGTACTTGATTTTGATATATCTATCAGATATCAATACGCGGCTACTAATGAGCTAAAAAAATAATTTGATAAAATTTACACTTGTTGACCTTCGGGGACCTCTAGCGACCTCACGCATGGTCTAGGAAGGTGACCGGAGCCCCATATCTGCTGAACTAGGTGTATTTAAGGATATTACCATGGCGGTCGCCATTTAGCTTTCAGTGAGAGCGAAATTAAAAAAAATAAGAGTTCGCCTTCAGACTATAGATGGTTATATATGCTAACACCTTATTTTTTAATTGCCCTAGAGACAAAGGGTTATATTTATAGAGATTAAAGTGTCTCTAAGAATGTCCCAATGTCATGTGATGAAAAAATAATAGTTATAATTGGAAGTTTTTAAACCAGTACAATTGAGGGGGTAATTTGAAACTAAAGGGGGTAATTGATACTAGTTTTAGTTTACCCCGGGGGTAACATGAACAGGGGGAGGGGGGTAATCTGAAATATTGGTAATATTTTTTGAGCTTTTATGTTATCATGAATATTATTCTTATTTTATGTTAATAATATAATAATCACCTGATAAAGACCATGTTCACGTATATCTTCTAGATGACCAGATAAATTATTGTAAGTGAAGCGTTTATGAGGTATGGCTGGGTATGATAAATCCTATCACATTTTTGTTTTTTATAAATGTCATATTTAGACGACGAGCTAACATTATTAGGCCAACGACCAGTCAATGTCTTTTCCAGGACGCTGACCCAATGCTGGCTTGATGCTGGGCCAGCGTTGCAGATGGTGAGCCATCATCAAGCCGTAAATAACATAAAACAATTATGCATATATATTCACATTGACTAAGGTGAAGGAATTTCACTGATTTCTCAGTGTATGCTCAACCAATTTTCATGAAATTTTACACACACTATTTCCTAGTCATGTGGCGACTACCCTAAAAAATTCAGGGCAGTCGTCGTATTAATAGAAAATAGTGTATTTTTTTGAAAATTGGTTGAGAAGTGACTGAGAAAGCAGCGAAAATCATTCAACGCGGTGAATGTTAGTCATAATATCGTTGACCTTGAGTCAGTATTCGACCAACCGGGACGATCATTACAGCCATTGCGACCCTCTATGCTACACAGAGCACTGTGCAGCCTGTTCCAACCAGATACAGACGGCACGCGTGTATCAAAATGCAGACAGCTCTCTCAGGAAACACGAGGACTTGACCCAATGTTGTTTCGATATTGGTCCAGGGCCGTTGGTGGGGGGGGGGGGCAATATTGAAACAGCATCGGGTCAAAACCTTGTGTTTGCTGAGCTTCACACAGGTGTCTGTCTACACCAACCCCTCCCCTCCATAATATTTTTGCCAGCCGATCAGGGTACTTTTAGCAAGTCAGCCGGCCAATCACAAGCTTACTACAATACTTGAAATTGAGAGTGACGTCACCCATCTGCAAATTTTAACATGCGAAGTAGCAGTGTCTACGGCGGGCAGTGTACTCTATGCATAGTCTGATAGTAATAGGCCTAATGACATTATTCAGCTGACCTGTGTTGCGAAAGTGTAAGTGTTGTTGTCCTTGATAAGAAAAGTCAGTATTTGAATCAGTGCGCCCCTCTATATATGTATAGTGATCGGCTTACTGACATTCATTACATATCACGGAATTGCATGTAGAATTGTATCAATACATCTGATATTAGTCCATGGGCCAGATATGAAAACCCTCCCCCCCCCCCTGGGGATTTTTGAAGACAGTGATTTTTTTTCACCATGTTATATGACTATTCAATATCTGTTTGTTTGCACTCAAAATATTGGGGCATAAAAAAATACTGGGTCATCAAACATATGCACCCCCCCCCCCCTGAATTTCAAGCGGTAAATTTAATTTTATAAAAATCATGTTGTGTATATTTTTGTCAACTGCAGGTATTTATTCTTATAATTAAACACTAGTTATGTTACAGGAAGATGCTATATGAGACGAAAATAAAGAAATAAAATAATTTGGGGTTCATTAATATATGTAATAACCCTTTAAATCCCAAATTCCACATATCGCTTGCTACGTTTACATGAAAATCTAATCTGAAAAACCTCTCCACCCCCTCCTCAAGGGCGAGATATTTGAAAACGATAATTTTAAGACAGCTTATTCAATATCCATTAAATATATCCTTGTTTGCATTCAAAATATTGCAACGGGAAAAAATACTGGGACATCAAACATATGTACCCCCTTGAATTTTAAGCGGTAAATATAGTTTACTGAAAGGCATGTTATAGATATTTTTTCAACTACAGGTATTTATTCTAATAATTAAACACTAGGTATGTTACAAGAAGATGCTATGTGAGACGAAAATAAAAAATAAAATAATATGGGGTTCATTTATATATGTAATAACCCTTTGAATCCCAAATTCCACATATCGCTTGCTACGTTTACATGACAATCTAAAATGAAAACCCTCTCCACCCCCCCTCCCCCCTCCTCAAGGGCGAGATATTTGAAAACGATAATTTTAAGACAGCTTATTCAATATCCATTCAATATCTGCTTGTTTGCACTCAAAATATTGCGACAGGAAAAAATACTGGGTCATCAAACATATGTACCCCCTTGAATTTTAGGCGGTAAATATAATTTACTGCAAGGCATGTTGTATATATTTTTTCGACTACTGGTATTTATTCTAATAATTAAACACTAGTTATGTTACAAGAATATGCTATATGAGACGAAAATAAAAAAACATAAAGAATATGGGGTTCATCAATATATGTAATAACCCTTTAAATCCCAAATTCCACATATTGCTTGCTACGTTTACATAAAAATCTAATATGAAAAACCTCTCTACCCCCTCCTCCGGGGCGAGGTATTTGGAGACGATTATTTTTAGACACCTTATTCAATATCCATCCAATATCTGCTTGTTTGCGCTCAAATATTGCGACAGGAAGAAATATTGGGTCACCAAACATAATGTACCGCCTTTTATTTTAAGCGGTAAATTTAATTTACTAAAAGGCATGTTGTATATATTTTTTCAACTACAGTAGTTATTCCAAGAATTAAACACTAGTATTGTTACAAGATGCTATGTGAAACTAAAATAAAAAAACAAAACAAATATGTTTATTAATACATGTAATAACCCTTTAAATCCCAAATTGCACGCCTCCTATGCTACGTGTATATGAAAACCAGATAAAGAAAACCCTCTCCACCCCCCTCCTTCTGGGCAGGATTTTTTAGGACAATAATTTTTTTAGACACTTTATTGTTTATCTGTCCTATATCTGCTTGTTTGCACTCAAAATATTGGGGCTGGAAAAAAATAACGGGTCATCAAACATATGCACCCCCTGAATTATTAGCGGTAAATTTAATTACCTAAAAGACATGCTGTGATTGTTTTTTAACTCCAGGTATGTGTTCCATGGGATAAACACTAGTTATGTTACTCGAAGATGTTATGTATCAAGAAAATAAAATAGATTAAGAAATATGGGGTTCATTATAATATATAATGACTTTTTAAATTCCAAATTACAAGTCTTTTGTGCTATGTGTATATGAAAACCAGAAATGAAAAACATCCCTTACCCCCTCACCATGGCCGGGATTTCCAAAGACAATAATTTTTAGACACCTTATTATTTATCTATAAAATATCTGCTGATTTGCACTCAAAATATTGGGGCTGTAAAAAATATCGGTTCATCAAACATATGTACTCCCTGAATTTTAAGTGGTAAATTTAATTTCCTAGAAGACATGCTGTGATTGTTTTTTAACTCCAGGTATGTGTTCCATGGGATAAACACTAGTTATGTTACTCGAAGATGTTATGTAACAAGAAAATAAAATAGATTAAGAAATATGGGGTTTATTATAATATATAATGACTTTTTAAATCCCAAATTACAAGTCTTTCGTGCTATGTGTATATGAAAACCAGAAATGAAAAACATCCCTTACCGCCTCACCATGGCCGGGATTTCCAAAGACAATAATTTCTAGACACCTTATTATTTATCTATAAAATATCTGCTTCTTTGCACTCAAAATATTGGGGCTGTAAAAAATATCGGTTCATCAAACATATGTACTCCCTAAATTTTAAGTGGTAAATTTAATTTCCTAGAAGATATGTTGTGATTGTTTTTTAACTCCAGGCATGTGTTCCACGGCATAAAAACTAGTTATGTTACTAGAAGATGTTACGTGAATTGAAAATAAAATAATATAACAAATATGGGGTTCACTACAATATATAAGGACCCTTTAAATCTCAAAGTACACGTCTTCCGTGCTATGTGTATATGAAAACCATGCATGAAAAACATCCCCTACCCCCTCCCCATGGGCGGGATTTTAAAAGACAATAATTTTTGGACAACTTATTGTATATTTATTTAATATCTGCTAGTTTGCACTCAAGATATTAGGACAAGAACAATTAATGGGTCATTTTACACTGTAAATTTAATATCAGAAAAGACTGGTTGCATCTATTTGTTCAACTCTAGTTATTTATCCCAAGGATTACACAATAAAATCACCCTAGTTATGTCAGTAGAAGATGTTATGTAAATAAAAAAATAACTTAAATGAACAAATATCGGTTTATTATCAGTTACAAAAAACTGCGGCATCTGCAATCCTCATTGCAAAGCTCAAAGATGCCGAGGATTCTGCCAAAGAACTACTTAAAAGGAACAAATTCCTGGAATCACAGCTAACACACCCCTTATCAGATGTTAATGTAGACGACAAAATCATCCCATCCGCCAATGTCACATCATCCAAGGATGTACAATCCTCTGCCAAGAAAACAACAAACGCTGCAGAAACTCGTAAAATCATACATTCCAAGGACAACAAAATGAAAAACACAGATGTAAAGATTGACAACAAGAACACAGACAATAAACCAACACGTGCTATCATCATCAGCAGCTCTATGGGAAGAGGAGTAGCACGTGAAGTACATACAAATAACGCCGGTCATATTGATTGTTTCGGCTTAGTACACCCATCAGCCAAAGCTGAAAATTTAGAAAAAAGTGCAAAGGACATGTTGGAAACTGACAAACCTGATGTTGTTACGCTGATGGGTGGTACCAACAACCTAGCTTGCGGAGAACGACCAAGGGCTGTTATTAGCAAAATTGAACACCTTGTGAGAGTATGTCAGAGAGCAAGCCCTTCAACGAAGATAGTGGTTTTAGGTCTAATTACCAGGAGTGACAGGCCTGACCTAAATAGTCACATAAAGACAATAAACGCTGTCCTGGAGAGAAATTCTAGGAACAAAGACTTTTCATTCATGGACAATACTAACATTGGATTCAACCACCTGAAAGGGGACGGACTTCATCTGAATTACCATGGCAAAATTTAATTGGCTAGAAACATAGGTGGACTTATTTCTCAAGCTTTCCCTTTTCACAACGGACACCAGAAAATCCACGTCTGAATGTTCACCCGGTCAGTGCACAACATAGGTACGCAATAGACTTAAACAGCCATGAGCTTACAAACTCGGCTGTCATCAGTAAATGTATAGATACAAAGCATGTATCCACCATGATGTGCACTGAGCGAACCAATGCGCAGAAAGAACATTATACAGATTTCGATGTGTTAAAAACTAAAGATTTAAGTCAGGTATGTCATAATATTAACAGACTTTATTCGAAATTAGACGAAATACGATACCATGTAAAAACGAATTTCCCGGTAGATATTTATGGTGTCGTTGAGACATTTTTGAATAGCACTGTTGATGATTCAGAAATTTTTATAGATAATTATAATATAATTAGAAGAGACCGAGTTGGTAGTGGCGGAGGTGGTATTGTATTATACTTAAAAGATAACTTATCTTATAAAAGAAGGACTGATTTAGAGATACCTAATATTGAAACACTGTTTGTTGAACTTCACTTTAGCAATGGTAATTTTCTAGTTGGTTTTGTGTATCGACCACCCAATAGCAGCTTGGTTCACTACTCCGACTGGCTCAAGTGTATGGATATAACACTTAAAAAATGTCTCAATGAGAACAAAAAGTTCATAATGTTAGGTGATTTTATTATTGATTTAGTACCAACTGTTTATCAACGAAATACATGGATTAAAACATTTCGAAATTATAATTTATTCCAATTAATAAAAGAACCAACTAGAATTACACATCAGAGTAAAACATTAATAGATCATATATATGTATCTGAGGATGTGCATGTTTCTAATTCTGGTGTGTTGTCCTGGTTTGTTAGTGATCACAACCCTGTATATGACACAGCTAAAAAATCAAATGATATAAGCCATTGTGAAGATAGGGCAACTAATTATAAAACTATTACTTATCGTAAGTATAATGACCTGGATATACACTCCATGGGAATAAATATGAAAAACTAAGCTACATTGCATGTAATAATAATTCGGATGTTGAACAAACAACTAATTCCTGGACATCAGAAATAGCGTCGATCCTTGACCAATACTGTCCAAAAATTAAAAAAAGAATTAAACGAGACTTTCAACCAGTATGGTTAAACACTAAAATTCGAAAACTTATGAAACAAAGGGATTTGTGTAAGTCGAGAAAATTGTATGATGCTTGCAAGAAATTGAGAAATGAATGTAAAAAGAAAATAAAAGAAGCAAAGACAAATTATTACATAAATTTAATAGAGACAAATAAGAATGACCCCACAATCTTAACAAAAATATTTCAAGATCAAGATAGATACACTTAATACTAATAATATTGCTCTTACAGACTGTGAAAAGTTATCAAATTTTGTGGACAAAAACAGCTCACCGGGGAATTTTTATAAAATTCTATATGTTTCTCATGGTTTTGTAAACAAATACCTCTGCAAAATAAAAACTTCTAAAGCTACTGGCTTTGATAAAATTAGTGCAAGATTTTTAAAGTTGTTTGCTCCGTATGTTACCGACAGCATAGTTAAACTTTGTAATTTAAGTATAAGAGAAGATAGATTTCCTAATACTTGGAAAACAGCTAGAGTTATCCCTTTGCATAAAAAAGGGTCTACTGACGACATAAATAACCATAGACCAATATCCATTTTGCCGGTTGTTTCAAAGATTCTAGAAAAAACACGTCTCTTCTACATTTTATACATTTCTAAATGAAAACAATTTATTAAATCCCAAACAGTCAGGTTTTCGTACACAACACTCTTGCCAAACAGCACTAACGCTTATGACTGAATAATGGCTTAATGCTATGCATAAAGGTGAACTAACAGGTGTTTAGTGATAGATTTATGCAAAGCTTTTGATTTAGTAGATCATTCCCTTTTGCTCTGCAAACTAAAAATTTATCTATGCAGCGAAAATGCTCTCACTTGGTTCACATCTTATTTATCTGAACGTACTCAAAGAGTTGACATAAATGGGCAAATATCAAATCCTTTAGAAAACAAATGCGGCGTTCCACAAGTTTCAATTCTTGGGCCATTATTTTTCATAGTTTCATAAATGACATGTATTTGTACCCAGATTTGGAGGATATATCTCTTTTTGCTGATGATGCTGCAGCACATCACAGTAGTAAATGTACTCAAATTATCACACAAAAACTTCAAAATGTAGCTACATCTGCAAACAAGTGGTGTGAAGATAATAAAATGCAATTGAGTATTATCAAAACCAAAGTAGCATTAGTTCGTTCAAAACAAAGAATAAATAGAATAACTAATTCTGATAAACAAATTAAAATAATTGTTAATGATATCCCAATTGAACAAGTCTCTTATAGCAAATTACTTGGTATTCACATTGATGAATCGTTGACATGGAATTTACAGGTAACAAAAGTAAAAAAGACAGTGGCTTATAAATTATTTCTTCTCAAACGTATACGACCCTTCTTGCCAACCCAAAGTAGAATTATGTTTTTTAACTACTATGTAAAACCGTATTTGGAGTACTGTTGTAGTATATGGGGAAGCACATCCCAAGAAAACATAAATATAGTTGTAAAACTTCAAAAAAGAGCCGCTCGATTGATCCTCGATGCTGACTCTTCAATTCGAAGTAAATTATTATTCAGTGAGCTAAAATGGGTTCCCTTTCCAGAAATCGTTAAATTTCACCAGCTTAGTCTAGTTTTTAAATGTATTAATACTATTGTTCCCACTTACTTACACAACATGTTTCGCCCCAAATCCAATGATCATACATATTTGTTGAGATCTTCTGGGACTGGCCAATTAGATGTACCAAGACAACACACCAGAAGTTTATCGCTTATTGGTCCTAAATTGTGGAACAATTTAAATAAAGAAATACGGAACTGTACCACCTTATCTAGTTTTCAATCTAAGCTTAAGCATTTTTTGTTATGTACTACTGGATGAACATTATGGTAACAGCTATAATATTTAGGTATGTCTCCATCAATATGAATTGTCACATTTTCAAAATGTTTATAACATTCTAGCTTTTAAGTTTAAATTGTCATTGTTCTGTAATTATGTTATGTTCATATTCATGTATGTATCCATTACTATGTCTACATTGTGTATATATGATTTTTTTCAGAGAGCCCCATGGCAGATGAGCGAAAGCTCAATGGGTCACCCTCTATAAATAAAGAATATTATTATTATTATTATTATTATTATTATTATTATTATTATTATTATTATTATTATTATTATTATTATTATTATTATTTCATCATACATGTAATAACCTATTACCTCCTATATTACAGGTCAGTTATATTTAACCAAGGTGTGATAAAATAATAGTTTCATCATGTCAGTGGCATTTAGAAGGTATGGAAATAAATTAATGACATAATTCACGAAGGGCTTATGTCTCGACATATATCACTGATAAATAATAAGCCGATGCAACGCTAGGTGCTGATAAATAGGTCTAAACATTATTTTTCTTGTATTAATATTCTAGATAACTTGTTACCACCAGCTAGTATGCATAGTGTATGTAACCTTTCTAATAAGTATGCAAACCTATGTGCATAATAAGGCTTTTGTCTGAAAAAACCAACGCCACAGTTTTCTGGCAATCAGAAGGTGCACGATATGTTCGGGCGATGTGTTTATTTTTAATTCCCGATATCCCTAATAAACATGTTGATATCCCTAATATTCATATTTCGATGCTTGATAACTAGCTTAGCAGGATATGTGGGCAACCTTTTATCAACATTAGGTTCTTAATTAACTTTTACATATTATTTGAACTATAATTAAGAAGCCCACACTTCTGAATTAGCACCAAAAAAATGCTACAGGCACATGCTTATTTTATTGGTCACTTTATGTATGTATAATCGGACAATCATGTAACTATAGATTAAGGTACCATGCTGGAAACCATAAACAATTCAAAGTAAGAAAATCACAATAAAAACCCTTTTTGTTATTATCGTATAAGTATAGTTGCCCAAACCCAAATAATTATTCAGTAAATAGGTGTCATTTTAATTAGAGGTAATTTCCACGAGATCCTGGTTATAGGGTTACCCTCATATAGTAAAGAAAACAAAGTAGGGTCTACTGCTGTATTAAAAGATCAAAATATGAAAAACAAACGTTCAAACTGTTCGTGGGTATTAGCTGAGAGGTCAAGGGGCTTAGTGAGAGGTCGTGTGTGGCGATAATTCGTCTTTGAGTTTTGTCTTTTTACACGACTTTATATTTCACAACGCCTTAACTACATGTGCATGTACACAATTACTAGTTGAAATGTTATATATTACATCTAATGAGGACATTTCGGAACTCTTGAAATGTTTTCAGATGAAAGGTTGACCACAAAAATGGGAGTGTAGATATTTTATGTTTTACTCTTTGCTCGTTTGGTCTTTGATGTAGGCCCCTATTGCTTGAAACCTGATTTTCTATAATACTTACTATTAGCTAATTTGCATATTTTATGCTAATATGTTTTCATGATGTTGATAACATATATTTTATTGCAATCTCTGTCCATGAAAACCATAGGGTAGACATTTTTTCAAGATTCTAACTTGATTAGTTTCTGAGATATTGCTTGAAACTGGATTTTGCGTAATGGCTGCCTAATTTGCATATTTTATGCTAATTTATTATTCTGATCCTAATTAGATATATTTTATTGCATTCGTTGACCATGAAAACCGTATGATAGACACTGTTTTTAGAATTCTAACTTGATTAGTTGGTGAGATATTGCTTGAAACTGGATTTTCGGTAATAAATGACTGCCTAATTTGCATATTTTGTGCAAATTTATTATTCTGATCTTAATTAGATACATGCTGAGATGAGCCCAAATCACGCCTTCCCAACGATGCCTTATGTATATATTGTCATCGCGCGGTCCCCACATTGACTCGACCTCTCGTGTTTGCTAATATTTTTTTTATTTTTTATTTTTAATATGCTCTGAACGACATTCTACAAACATGTTAGACTAGCAGTCAGTTCTTGAATTTATGTATGCATACACACACCATGACTGATTGGTTATAATCAATCACACAGGCCTTGCAGACAACTTCAAGGCGAGTAGCATTGCAAGTGGTACTATAATAATACATAATTATTGCGTACGCATGAGAATAGTCTGCCCATACATTAAATGATTGCGATAATTGATATTTACTTAACCCAATTGTTGCCAAGACACGAAAATTGCCAGGCTAAATATCAGGTGCTGAAATTAGCATGACCTTCACTTTGCAGGACGAGCCCTGTCAACCTTGTAAATGAGTTAGTTAAAGGTGATCTATCACCCCTTATATGGTATGAATAATTATGTCCTTATATAGGGTGATTGGCTATCATGTGACCCTCTCAGAGGGTCACATGATAGCCAATCACCCCATATATGGGGTGATTGGCTATCATGTGACTCTCTCAGAGGGTCACATGATAGCCCAATCACCCCATATAAGAAAACACTTGTGCCCCATCTTGTGGCAACTTTGATTTATTTGTCACAAATTTATTCATACTATATAAGGGGTGATATGTCACCTTTAAAATAGTATATGATATAAAACCAACTGTTCATCAGTATTAGGTTCAGCCATACTTCTCATGTAAGTGCACCTAAGACATAGTGTACTTTAAAATACATGTTAGAGCAAGAGTACAAGTTATTTTGAAAATTTACACAGTAGATGATAATTATTTGTGTGATATGTACCGTTAAACATAATATAAAGACATAGTCCAGATGCTAGACTAGTACCTTGCGGTCATGAGAAGTGAATTGTTTTTTTTATGATTCCTCACTGAGATGGGTCTGTAGAGCATATTCAGGATTTTTTGGGGGATTTTTTTTAAATTACTAAATTTAATATGTCCGCCATGACCGTGGTTTGGGTGTACATTTCAATTCAGACGACGTACAGACACATGTAATAGTGGGCTTTGTAACTAAGAACATCTTCCAAATTGTGATACAAAGATGAGAATTGGGACAGATATTCTTCAAATAATAGGTTTTCAGGAATATATGTTTGGACATTCAAAATTAAAAAAAAAATGGTGGCAAAATTAAGATAGCCGCCACTTGTGCAAGGTCGAACAATACAATCATGTACATGATTTTGGACAAAATAGAAGTAGGTTCATGATTTTTGTGTCTATAATAGCGTTTTCGGGCAGGTCCGACATAGTGGTGCGGTAAAAAATACTTTGAGCATTGCATTGTGGGCAAAATCCAAGATGGCCGCCCTTTGTACAAGGTCAGAACCTTAGTTTCTAAATTAATATCATATTCGACAGAATAAAAGCATATTCACGATTTTGGTGTCTATCATATATGGGCTTTCAGTTATGCTGAACATAGTGGTGTGACAATAATGTACTTTAGGTATTGCAATCGCGATTTAATTTAGTGCATCCTCGTCGCATTTTAACAAATCTATGCCATCCTTTGAATTAGTGTTTTTATCGTTGCTCTTCAAAGCCTCCCGTCGCCTTTTAACGCATCCACATCACCCTTGACGACTTCGCCCCAGGGCCGTAGGCTGATCCCGTTGCGGGGGGGTGCGAAATTTTCTGATGTGGACCTGTTGGCGAGCGCAGCGAGCCGTAACAGCAGCTGGGGGTTTAGGGGGCGCTGTAAGCCCCCCTTCGAAAATTGTGTTTGTTCGTGATTTCTGAGAGCACCTGGCATGAATTCTGGAGACATAATGAATTTGTTCATACACATGATATTTTTAGCCTGACAACAAAATTATTTTTGAAAATTAGTATCCAGGTAAGCCAAATATTACTCAAAGCATTCGAGTCGACACAGGGCTATTCAAACAAAATCATTAGGAGCCTGTTTCTATTTTTTTGAAATATAATTCCAAACATTAATAGGGTAGGCCTATTTGATTATTATTTTAATTGAGGCAAAATCCAATGACTTATTGCACTGACAAGTACATAATCAAGTACATAATACATACATATCTTGCATCCATCATATACACTTAAAACTTGACGAAAAAATACCCATCACTACATAATAAGGAATGCAGGATTATCGTATAATGCACATTTAGTTCTGTGAAGTAATTTTAGTAATAAGCTCTGGTTCCGGTAGACTACTCCACTATGAATATGATATGGTCAGAAATTAATAGAAACAATTATTTGCTGAAAAACTACATATATGTGTAGGCTAACAGTATCAGCGTATTAATAAGACTCATCGCTATAATGTTTATTATAAAAGTGAATCTAGCTCAAGACGATGTGTATGGAGTTTTGTATACAGATCAACAATCTCGTCCAAACCAACTTGTGTATTATAATTAAATATACCCCTCCAGCCTAGGATCTACCCCCTTTTCGTGATTATGTAAAGTTTCTTCTGATCCCAGAATCTACCCTTCCGTCCCAGAATATACCCCCTTTTAAACATCTAGGCCTATACGAGGCCCTCCCAGAATCTACCCTCCCTCTCAGAATATACCCCGTTTTAAACATCTATATGTGACCCTCCCAGATTGCACCCTTCCCTCCCAGAATATACACCCCTCTTTTAAACATTTTAGATCTATATGCGACCCTCCCTGAATATACCCGCCTTTTATATAAAGCGACACTCCTAGAATCTACCCATACCCCTCTTTTCACAACTATGTGCAACACTCCCATGATCTCCCCCTCCCTCCCAGAATATACCCCCCCCCCCCTTTAAACATCTATGCCACCCTCCCAGAATCTACACCTCGTTCTCTGAATATACCCCCCCCCCCTTTAAACAGATATGCGACCCTCCACCTCCAAGAATCTACCTCTTCCTCCCAGAATAAATACCCCCTTTTTGGTAACTATATGCGACATTCCCATAATCTACCCATTTCTTCCAGAATATACCCCCCTTTTCTACAACTATAGACCTATGTAACGCTACCAGAATCTATCCTCCCCTCCCATAATCTACTCCGCCCTCCGAGAATATACCCCTCTCCTTAGATATGCGGCCCTCCCATAATCTACCCATCCCCCCAGAATACCTCCTTCTGAGCCATTATATGCAACGCTCACATAATATATCCCCCCCCTTAAACATCTACATGCGACACTCACAGAATTCACCCTCCGATCCAAAATATACCCCCACTTTAAACATCTGCGACCCTCCCAGAATCTACCCCTTCCCTCCCAGAATAGGATACCCCCTATTTTTTGAAAACTACATGCGACACTTCCATAATCCACCCCTCCCTTCCAGAATATACCCCTTTTATATCAAGTGCGGCTCCCAGAATCTACCCCATTTTTCCAGAATATACCCCCCTTTTCTACAACTATATGCGATGCTCCCAGACTCTACCCCGCCCTCCCAAAATATACCCCCCTCCCTTAGAAATGCGACCCTCCCAGAATCTACCCATCCTTCCAGAATCTACCCCCTTCTTCACCTCTATATGCGACACTCCCATATTCGACCCCTCCCTCCCTTAAACATCCTTATGCGACACTCCCGGAATCCACCTCTGACCCAAAACACCCCCCTTTTAAACATCTACATGCGACCCTCCCAAAATCTACCCCTCCCTCCCAGAATATACCCTCCTTTAAACATCCATATGCGATGGTGGGACACTCCGGAGTCCAAACCTTCCTGGCCAAAAATATACTCCCCTTTTTAACATCTATAGGCGAGCCTCTCGGAATCTACTCCTCCCTCCCAGAATATACCCGCAGCCTTTTTATACAATGTGATTCTCACAGAATCTACCCCTCTCTCCTGCCTGAATAAGTGTGCATGCTCCAGAAGGCGCATATATAGGGCCTATATGTCATCCCTGGGGACTCATATGTGTTCAGTGTATTAGGACTGTGACAGTGCCGCCCACGAGTAGCCTACACTGAGCTATCAGTGAGTGTCACAGTCATCCACTGAGCTTTTGCGTAGAATTTACACATATTCAACACCAGGTGTCTCTGTCGTCTGTTACGTCACCGTCTGCCAACCGGCAGCCAGCAATTCATAAATAAGGCACGAGCGGTGAGGTAGATCTTGTTTGGTCAGTTGTGTTTAGATGCACACCTGCCCACCCGCGCGCAACACATGGTAATCTGTGCACGCAGTGCTCGTCATACAAACCTGGGGGTATCCATGAGTGTTCCACTTTCAATTTTATATTTATTGATAATTAATTTACTGGAGTTTTTAAAAGTATAAGCTAAGCACAATTTCTACTATATACGGTTTATATCAGTGTATATTCAGCCTAGATATTTTTATCTCATTTTCAGAAGCGTGAATAGTATTATATATTTTGCACTCTGTGAGGCCATCGTTCTGAAAGAAGCGGCGTTTTTCTCACGCACCTAGATGCGGCAGTACAGAGAGTGGCTGTGAAATCTCTGTCCCCTGGTGGTGAATATTAGCTGATCTGGGGAAAATAGGGGGCTGCTGTCACTGAGTATCCTTGATTTTACCAAGCTATGTGCGGACCGTGGCCTTGAGGTGGGCCTGGCGGACCTTCTATTTCCTAACGGGGGGGGGGGGGGAGGGTGCAAACGCACCCAACGCACCCCCCCCATCCTATGGCCCTGGGTAGAAGGTCAAGGTACTGTTTAATACTGACAGTAAATGTTATTACAAATCTACATGTTCTAAATACCCACTGGGATTCGGCACAGAAATAATGAAGTCAAGCAAATAGTCTAGTATATGGTGGAACGGGCCTCTCTTTGCCAAGTAATTATTGTTATAATATTAACTATTGTGATGCCATTATTCAAATATAGGCATAATGTTAAAATAGTATTTTTACATTAGAAATTGTGAAATATAAAATAGGAGATGTTTTTTAAAGTAATATTTTGAGATATATATAGGCGGCGCTAGTAATCAATCTGTCAGTTCTGACTATTTGGCACTGATTTCGCTAATTAATAAAACATTAAAAAATATTAAGTGACAGATATGACTATCTGTCTCTACACTTTTATGAGTTCTGACGTTTTGGTTCCGATTATTTTATCGAAAACCATTTGTGACTTTATGGAAAAAGCCTATAAGTATAACTCCAAAACTATTACTAATATAATTAAAATAATTGAATTGCCATCTCTAATAGTATTAGAGATAGGAGTCAGTATTGTGGGGAGCCTCCGTGACCGAGAGGTAGCGTGCTCGGCCTCAGACCGTCAGGGCTCGAATTTCGAATCCTGTGTCTGGAGGACAGTGTCATCTCACCATCCTCAGGAGGTTCTCCTGGCCCAGTTTAGCCTATATGTGCACTAAGGTGGCCTAAAGCCCGATTCATTTCATTTCATTAGAGATAGGCAATTCATTTCTCACACACGAAGGACAAAACCAAGGGGCGTGTTCTCGTTAAATAAAGCCAAAAGGTCACATCTGACAGTTATGACGTTATGGTTCTGGCAGGTCGATTTATATACAGAGACAATGCTTTAAGTAATAATCATGATAATAGTACCGGTAACGTAGTAGCCTATGCCTACATGTATGTACAATCATGCTACTTACAGATCATCAGCTGATGAGTGTCTGCATGGTAACACAATGCCACGCCAGTTTGTGGCAGACGGACGTTGTCGTAGGCCTACGCTGTGTGGTTGGTACGTCGATACGATACAATAAGCCTATATAACCCAATAACACTCATTCTTTATTGAACTTGTAACCAATGGTAACGTTAGACTGGATAACATGTACTTAGCCTCAGAGCTTGGCCCATAATCTATAGTGGGCTAGGTAGGCTACACGTGAATTCCCGAGCAGAAAAAAGATAGATATGGTACAGAATCAGTGATCATATAAATTATGTTCTGTGATTATGTTGGAGAGATGATAACTACATGACAAAACATTTGTATAACATTTTTACAATGTTGGACCAACGTCGAAGACGTTGTACAAATGTCATACAAATGTTTGCTGGGGGCCTATACGACATTTTTAGGCTGGTAGGAGAAGGTCGAAGTGGGAAAAAAATCCTACCCAAACAATTTTGGTATCAAATTTTGCAGTGACATCTCAAGAATCACTCCTCCAAAAACCCCATAATTCCGCTTTGGGGAAAATTTGTTATGACCTTTTGAAAATGAAGACTGTTATTTTCTTTTTTAACGCAAATCATACAAATATTCTTGGGATATTTAGACAGAGCTATAGATGACATATAACCTTGTTTTGTTACATATACAATGTTTTTGGTGTTTCTTATAGACTTTTTTGTGCTGAATTCAAATTCGATGAGTGTCGGCTTAAAAAGTTTGGACACTTTTGTAATTTCAAGGTCATAGGTCAGTTTTAAGTCCAAATGTCAATTTCAAGGTCAAATATGATTATTCAAGTGATGAAGCTAGGAACAAGTTTAATACCTCATTTTTATGTGATTTTGACTGGGCAATCAATTTCTGAAAATATTTTTTCAAGATCATCTTCGAGGTCAAATGGTCAATTTCTGGTCAAGTAAGAGAAAATATCATTTTTAACAAATAAAGCTAGGATTATGTGTAATACCTCGTTTTCATGGGATTTTAAATGAGAAAATCCATTTATAATATTATTTTTGTGATTCAAGGTCACCTTCAAGGTCAAATTCAATTCAAGGTCATCAACAAGTATTTTCCAAGGTTAAAAATGTGAAAATATGATTTTTAACAAACAAAAATAGCGTAAAAAGTGTAATACGTCTTTTTGATATAACTTCGACTGAATATTCTATTTCTGCTACTATTTTGATAATTAAAGGTCATTTTCAAGGTCAAAAGGTCAATTTCAGGGTTAAGTGAGAGAAAATATCATTTTTAACAAATAAAGCTAGGATCATGTGTAATACCTCGTTTTCATAGGATTTTGAATAAAAAAATCCATTTATAATTTTTTTTTGTGATTCAAGGTCATCTTTAAGGTCAAATTCAATTCAAGGTCTTCAAGAAGTATATTCCAAGGTTAAAATGTGAAAATATTGTTTTAACAAACAAAAAGAGTGAAAAAAGTGTAATACGTCTTTTTGATATCATTTCGACTGAATGGTCTATTTCTGCTTATATTTAGATGATTATATGTCATTTTCAAGGTCAATTTGTCAATTCCAAAGTTATGTACGCGAAAATGTGATTTTTAACAAATAAAGCTAGGTGCAAGTGTAATACTTCTTTTTCATGTGATTTTGCCTGGGAAATCCATTTATGATTACTTTGGTTATTTGAGGTGATCCTCTAGGTCAAATAGTCAATTTAGGGCGCTGAAGGGCGATTGAAACGGACAAAACGGCAATGAGGAGGCGTTAAATGGAAATGAGTAGGTGTTGAAGGGCAATTTGGAGGCGTTAAAAGGCAACGAGTAGGCGTTAAGGGCGAAGAAAATACATTAAAATATGAGCAGATGCTTTTAAAGGTGACGGAGAGGAATTGAAGGGCTATAGAACGGCGTTAGAAGGTGACGAGGAAGCGTTAATTAACAATGGAGGTATGTTGGTGTACGACAGGGAGGCGATAAAGAGAAACGTGTAGGCGGTAAAGGTGAAGGAGTGTTGCTAAAGGCAATGGAGAAGCATTAAATGGTTACGGAGAGACGTCAACGGGCGACAGAAAGCTGTTAAATGGTGAAGAAGAGGTGTTAAAGATTGATGGAGATGCATTAAAGGGCTTTCAATGGTGCCGCAGATGCGCTAAATGGCAATAGGTAGTGGTTAAAGGGTGGTGGGAAAGCGTGACCATGAAAGGGTGACCATGAAACACTTAATGACGATGACAAAGCGTTAATGGGTGATGAGGAGGAGTTGATGGGCAGGCGTTTATGGCGATGCGTTAAAGGGCGGCTTCGAGGCGCGAAACGACGACAGAGAGGCACCGAAGGGCGACTGAAAGGGCTTTAAAACGGCAATGAGGTGTCGTTAAATGGCAAGTAGATGTTGAAGGGCAATCAGGAGGTGCTAAAAGGCAACGATAAGGCGTTAAGGGGCAAAGAAGGTAGGTTAAAGTGCGACAAATGCGTTAAGAGATGGCGGAAGGAATTGAAGATACATAGAACGGCTTTAGAGGGCGACGAAGCCGTTAAAAGTGAAGGAGTGTCGCTAAAGGGCAATGTAGAAGCATCAAATAGCTACGGAGAGACGTCAAAGGGCGACGGAAAGGCGGTAAACGACTAATAAAAAGTATTAAAGATTGATGGAAATGTATTAACATGAGTTAAGTGGTGCCGCAGATGCGCTAACTGGCGATGGAAAATCGTTAAAGGGCTACCTTGATGCAGTGGATGACGATTAAAAAGTATTAATGGGTGATCAGGAGGAGTTAAAGGTTGATGGGCAGGCGTTTATGGCGAAGAGAAGGCAGTAAAGATGGCGGAAAAGTGTTAAAAGGAGATGGCGAGGCATTAAAGTGCGACGGGAAGGATTTAACTGGTGATGGAGAGGCACTAAAGAGTGACAGGAAGGTGTTAAAGGGCAAAGTAAATTTTTTAAAACGTCGACACAGAAGCATCGAAGGGCAATGTGGGGTGTCGCAGAGGTGATGAATGGGAATAGAAAGGCGTTAATGGTTGATGGGGAGCCGCTCGAATTGATGGGGAGGCGATAAAAGGCGACAGAGATGCGTTAAAGGACAATGGAGAGGCGTTCGGGTGACAAAGAGGCTTAAATGAGCGACGGAAATGCTTTCAATAGCAACAAAAAGGTGTTAAACTAAAACGTTCAGGGCAAAGAAGAGGCGGTAAGTGGTGATAGAAAATGGAAAGGCCTTCAATTGCAACTAAAAGTCGTTAAACTGAAAGTGCTATACAAATGCATAAAGGGCGACGAAAAATAGTTAAAGTGTGACAGGAATGTGTTTACATAGTCTTTTAATGCCTCTCTATCACCTTCAACACATTCCCATTGTCATTAATTCAAACAGTTTTTTGTCGCCCTTTAAAGCCTCTCCACCACCTTATAAAGCACCCCGTCAATCAATCAATAAAACTTCTACATTGCCTAAGTTCTCAGCGAAGAGAGCTCAGAGGCACGCATATCCTTAGCATGATTGTGTCGTAGCCCAGGTCAAATCAGGTTTGTCAACAGAAACTAGGGTGGGAAAGCCAGATCAAATATGCGAGATTGCCCCTTCAACACATTCTCATCATCATAACTTGAAATAAGATTACATGGTGTTAGGTTGGGTTTCACACCTGCTATATGATGTATGATATAATAGATTATTTGTTCACACAAATGATAAGGTTAAATAAAGTGAAAACGTTTTTTTCTAAATTTAGAATACATCTCCTACAAAGTGGACAAAAATATACAATTGGGGCAAGTTGAAAGAATAACAATGCAATTGTTCAGGTATATGTTATTATTTTGAATGAAAATGATTTTATTCATCTGAAAATGGCGCAATAAATCCCGATACTTCTTGACACATTACGCATCCGTATCAACTCCGCATTGTATCTGTCTTTGTTCATTATGCAATTAATCTTCACCCAATATTAAAGGTGATCTATCACCCCTTATATGGTATGAATAATTATGTCCTTATATGGGGTGATTGGCTATCATGTGACCTCTGAGAGGGTCACATGATAGCCAATCACCCCATATATGGGGGTGATTGGCTATTATGTGACCATATATGGGGGTGATTGGCTATCATGTGACACCTCTCAGAGGGTCACACGATAGCCAATCACCCCATATAAGAAAACACTTGTGCCCCATCTTGTGGCAACTTTGCTTTATTTGTCACAAAATTATTCATACTCTATAAGGGGTGATAGATCACCTTTAATCTAATGCTGGATCGGTAATGATTATCACAAATTTAAACCTAGCCACGTGCACTAACAGATGCATCAACCTCCCTCTCTTTCTCCTTGGTTTATCCATCCCTTCTTTGCTTATTTTCTTTCTTTTCGTTCTTTTCCCTCCCCCAGTCAATAATTTGCTAATTCATTCATTCCTTATTTCCACCACTCATTCAATAATGTATTCGCTCATTCACTCGTTCATTTGTCCAATAATAAATGAATTAATTAATTCATTCATTCGTGCAAATGATTAAATGAATTATTAAATTACATTATACATTATTTTATTCATCAATTTAATTGCTCATTCATTCATTCATTCATTCATTCATTCATTCATTCATTCATTCATTCATTCATTCATTCATTCATTCATTCATTCATTTATTCATCTAATTATTCATTTATCCATTCATTCATTTATTCATTCACTCATCCATACATTCATTCTTGCAAGTCGGGCGGGACATAACTCCCATATTTTACGCGTACCCGAGCCTTAGTTTTGAGAACCTGATTCATTCATTCATTCATTCATTCATTCATTCATTCATTCATTCATTCATTCATTCATTCATTCATTAATTCATTCATTCATTCATTCATTCATTCATTCATTCATTCATTCATTTTTTCATTCATTCATTCATTCATACATTCATTCATTCATCTAATTATTCATTTATCCATTCGTTCATTCATTCACTCATCCATACATTCATTCTTGCAAGCCGGGCGGGACATAACTCCCAAATTTTACGCGTACCCTAGCCTCAGTGAGAACCCGAAGTTCGGTTATGCGTACCCGAACTACGGCTACGCGTAATTGATTTCGGCTACGCATAGCCCAATGCAGCTACGCGTAGAATGGTTTGGCTATGCGTAAAGTGTATATCTTATACTTTAATAGTTGATACGTAAGTATATTATCAGTTACGTGTAACCGAGTTCGGCTACGCATAGTTGAGACACCATACACGCAGCTGAAATCTTTGTTACGGGTAAAATGTGGGATTTATGTCCCTCACGACTTGCCATATTTTAGTCCAAATATATTGTTCTAATAATTAACGCCAGTTATAACGCCAACTTACAGGATTTAGATGTATATACATGCACATACATAGAATGATATATAGCATAATATATTTTTTATTATTTTTGAAATAACAAAACTATATATTTTTTTTCTTAGGGTGGAACATTTCAAAATTAATTTACCATACAAAAATGTGGCATACAAATAACCTGTCCATATACAATACTAAAGAGTACAAAATTAAACAATTTAAAATATATCGTAAAAATATATTATATTTATTATAATATAAGTTATTACTAATAAAAGATTCGAATGTGTGTTTAAAGTTAATACATGCCTCTCATTTTAAAATTTCTATCAACACATTTGACCATATATGATGTTCTACCCTTGACCAATGCAAGAGTAATTCAGCCTATCACTAAAGACGAAATCAGCCAGTCACCGCCGTCATTCAGTTGTTATTTAAATTGGGGATAGAATACCATTATTGGGCCAATACATTGTTAGTACTACAACTTGATCAAACATCATATTTTTATATAAAAATTCAAATCATTTAGAATATAGCATATTACTCCTGCTTGAAATTAAACGTTTCTGAATTGAGAGATCGACTAACGGATCATTGTTGAAATTTAAAATGTAAATTATTCAATCAATCAATCAATCAATCAATCAATCAATCAATCAATCAATCAATCAATCAATCAATCAATCAATCAATCAAACAATCAATCGATCGATCGATCGATCGACCAATCAATCGATCGATCATTGTTATTAATGGGTCGTAACAGCGTGGATTGTGTTTAGGTTTAGAAGATTGATTTGATTGATTTAGAAGTCAATCAATCAATCAATCAATCAATCAATCAATCAATCAATCAATCAATCAATCAATCAATCAATCAATCAATCAATCAATCAATCAATCAATCAATCAATCAATCAATTAATCAATCAATCAATCAATCAATCAATCAATCAAACAATCAATCGATCGATCGATCGATCGACCAATCAATCGATCGATCATTGTTATTAATGGGTCGTAACAGCGTGGATTGTGTTTAGGTTTAGAAGTTGATTTCATGTTTTATGAAAGGTAACATGACCATGAACGCCTGGATGAGTAGAATAGGTGCTTCTAGGACAGAGCGGTGAAATCCAAATATTCCCTGCATCTTGAAGTTGAAATACACTGCATACAACATGGCCGTCATCATGTGACGTGTGGTGGAAGTGGAGCTGGTGTTTGTTCTAAAACACATGTTATCGTATATACACCATCTACATACGGTTAGCTTCACATTAACACATGTCATCGTATCTACATCACTTACATACGGTTAGCTTCACATTAGTACATGTTATCGTATTTACATCATTTACATATGGTTAGCTTAAAATTAACACATGTTATCGTATCTACATCATTTACATACGGTTAGCGCCAAATTAACACATGTTAGCATATCTAAATCATCTACATACGGTTAGCCTCATATTAACACATGTCATCGTATCTACATCATCTCCATACGGTTAGCTTCACATTAACACATGTCATCATATCTACATCACTTACATACGGTTAGCTTCACATTAACACATGTCATCGTATCCACATCATTTACATACAGTTAGCTTCAAATGAACACATGTTAGCGTATCTATATCATTTACATACAGTTAGCTTCAAATGAACACATGTTAGCGTATCTACATAATCTACATACGGTTAGCTTCACATTAACACATGTTATCGTATCTACATCACTTACATACGGTTAGCTTCACATTAACACATGTTATCGTATCCACATCATCTACATACGGTTAACTTCACATTAATACATGTTATCGTATCTACACATTTACATACGATTAACGTCACATTAACACATGTTATCGTATCTACATCATCTACATACGGTTAGCTTCACATCAACACATGTTATCGTATCTACATCATCTACATACGGTTAGCTTCACATTAACACATGTCATCGTATCTACATCATCTACTTACGGTTAGCTTCACAATAACACATGTTATCGTATCTACATCACTTACATACGGTTAGCTTCACATTAACACATGTCATCGTATCTACATCACTTACATACGGTTAGCTTCACATTAACACATGTCATCATATCTACATCACTTACATACGGTTAGCTTCACATTAATACATGTTATCATATCTGCACCATCTACAATACTTCGAACGAAAAATAGACACCCACCTCCCGAATTGAATTATCTGTTTTGCCCAGCATCAACCAAAAACTGCTTGACCAATTCAGTGTAATCAGATAATTCAATTCGTGGGATTATTTTTCACACAACGGGAAACCCATCAAACAGGACAACAATTGAACAATCAAACCATTATGTAGTAATTTGTCTTCTGGAGTCTTATCTTGCTATTAAGCGTTGCTTTATTATTATATTACAGAGTAAAAAACATTTCCCGCTATATAAAAATAAAAACAGTTGGAAGTGACGTAAGTAATTAATTTTTTATCAATCATTTTTTAACGAGTCATACCCAGCAAACAAGAGGCATTGGCCCAATGTTAGTTTGATGTTGACCAAGATATTTATTTTTAACAGAATATTTTGATTATTTGCAAGGACAAGCATTAAATGGTGAGATTTCGTGGTACATCTGTTGTAATATAAAAATATGACATACCAGGTATGGTTCATTGATTTAAAAAAAAAATATTCAATTGAAAATTAAGGGGATACTCGAACACCGTGTGTAACCCCCCCCCCCCCCCCTTTGGTTTTTACAGACTATGATTCGGTCACTTACGATGTAAACATGTCGCTGAACGTTTCTGTTCTTTCCACGTCAGTCGCGTAATATGTTAACATCCCATTCTTCAGTTTGGTGATGTAAGCTGTGTGTGTACATAATATAATACAATTAAATTGATATATCGCACGTAGTATGACGGGATATGCAGATAAATGTCTGCTTATCGTCGTCAATACTTACGTTACATGAGTTAATAGGAAATCACTTATTTGTCGCATCTTGACTATTCAAATATATATACTGTATATTCCCCCTTTTTTATCCCATGAAACCTTCATCTATCAACTCTTATTAAAACTTAGTAGCGTCAGAATCGGACGTCCATAGACGTCTAATTCTGACGTCTAAAGTCGATCCAATATTTAAAATAACTATAGACCAATATCATAGGCATTCAAATGAGGCGGGAAGAGATAACGAAAACAATTATGATGATTTCAAATTAAAAAGAAACCTTTGGGCTATGCTATGCTATGCTATGCTATGCTATGCTATGCTATGCTATGCTATGCTATGCTATGCTATGCTATGCTATGCTATGCTATGCTATGCTATAAAAAGCATGGATGTTCTCTTGATTTATCAGCTAAAGATTCTATGACCACAATTTATTTTCAAAACATTTAACCGCTCACATGCTACACATTTTAGTGCCATGGGTACTGATGATTACATTGGTGCGACCTTAGCATTATTATTTCTACATGTATGTTATTTTATATTTGACGTACGATTGGGATTAGCCGTGAGGTGATGCATGATGTAGGTGAAGGTGTTGATTCCCACAGAATGTTGTCTTCGCTCGCCCAGGAAAACTTGGATACCTCTCTGTACAGCCTGCAAAACCAGAGGTATATAAAACATATACGTTTATCACAAACGTGTTTTTTCGCTATACATATAAAGATAACCATAATTTGGTTAATATTCTTATTTCTAAAGTCGTCTCACTCACTCACTTACTCACTCACTCACTCACTCACTCACTCACTCACTCACTCACTCACTCACTCACTCACTCACTCACTCACTCACTCACTCACTCACTCACTCACTCACTCACTCACTCACTCACTCACTCACTCACTCACTCACTCACTCACTCACTCACTCACTCACTCACTCACTCACTCACTCACTCACTCACTCACTCACTCACTCACTCACTCACTCACTCACTCACTCACTCACTCACTCACTCACTCACTCACTCACTCACTCACTCACTCACTCACTCACTCACTCACTCACTCACTCACTCACTCACTCACTCACTCACTCGCTCGCTCACTCACTCACTCACTCACTCACTCACTCACTCACTCACTCACTCATCCTTGTTTATACCTGTTTGTCAGTTAGATCTGTGTCTTTCAGGATCCTGTGTATAAGTTCCACGTCTCTAGTACAGACTCCCATTCCTGATGCTACGGCAGGGTGTCGTGTATTAAGGGCATCCCCGATCAGAAGGGCTCCTGGAATCAACTCCACTCGGGCAGGTCCGTATTTCACTGGCATTGTGGTGTAACGTCCTGCTTCAACGGCTTCCATGTACGCCTCCCGCAACTCTCCTGAAAAAAATAAATGGGATTAAGTAAATGGGCTGTAATGATACGTTTGTATCCATACAAAGATTACTAAATGAATATGGTCCTAAGACTCTACTGTGTACATACAAAAATATAATTATTGAATTGAACTTCAGGACAGTTTTGTTTACATACAAAATATTAAAGGAAAAATGAGTAAGTTAGTTGCACGTACAATAAAAAAAGGATCAGAACAAGCTTTTACAACCACTTTCGTGGTTTTACGATTACCCCCATAGATCCACATACAAAAATGAATGAATGAATGAACGAATGAATGAATAAATAAATAAAATGCTTGAATGAATGAATGAATGAATGAATGAATGAATGAATGAATGAATGAACGAATGAATGAATGAATGAATGAATGAATGAATGAATGAATGAATGAATGAATGAATGAATGAATGAATGAATGAATGAATGAATGAATGAATGAATGAATGAATGAATGAATGAATAATAGAATCAATGAATGGAGCATTAGTGCACATACACAAACTGAATGATTAGTGTAAAGATAAAAAAAATTGAAACAGAAACTGACGATTTTTTTTCAAATAAACAATACCACATTCTACACTTTTACTTTCACTACAACTGCAGTATCGCTGTTACATACCTTATGCTACGGGTAAGATTCGGGGATTAATCTGCGCTACATCGGCTGACAGTTAACGATGTACTTTTAGAATCGGCGATGGTTAGTGTTCCTTCGGCGTGTGACAGACAAATATGGCGATACGTCGGGGGCGTAATGGTTATGTTTTAACGATGTCGTGGTAATGTCTTGACGACGACATGGCAATGGCATAGTGCCTTGTGGATAGCATATAAAAGGTGGGGGGATTTTACGTGGAACCACGTATACACCTTATGGCTGCAGAATGAGATCATGGATAAAGAGATCACCTTTGTTCTATTGGCGTATTGCTGGGTGGAAAATAGAGCACACAGGCGAAAACATCGCCATAGTATCGCCGATGCTTCGCAGAGCAGTTCGGGAACATCGGCGATGGATCACCCAAATCATCCGCGGTACTATCACAACGAATATACACCGCCGATGTTTACGTGAGCATGTTGAGATGTGTCGCCGATGTGTCGCCGATGTGTATGGGACATTTTAAACCTTGGTGTACATCGCCGAAAGTTAATTCATCGACTACTGTGCGCTGCTCGGCGCTGTTCCGCGACATATAGTCGATGGTTCTTGGCGACGAAACATCGCGAGAAAATTTCAATGCATGTATTGAAATTGTTCTTAATGTCTCGATCCCTTGGCGAAGCATGGCGATTACTCGCGTACGTCGCCGATCACACGTTGAACTACCAGCCCATAATGGCGCTGCCCAAATTTGTGAATCGCGAAAGCATCGGGATAGGCTTAAACAGACTCGTGGGACCGTAGCATTACTGGGTATGACACAGAAATGTGAAGCAAACCAAACAAGAGTAACTGTTTACTTGGAAAATATTCAGTTACTGTTTTTGTCTTTACCGGGCAGTATTATTTACCTGGCATTTTCGAGGTGAGACTTTCAAGGAATATTTTAGTTTTGGGCAGATCCTGTTTGTACTGCGAGGGCACATCCACCATAGCTCTCTGCCAGTCTCTAGAGTACTGATAATAAACTATGTATCCAGGAGCACAGTCTATAAAGCGGGGAGAGAAACTGCCATTCTCAGCATCTGTCTTCATTGTTACTCCCACTTGCTGTCCGTCTGTCTGCGTATACATATTTAACAAATTAACATGGTGTCAATCTAATTGACATGGTGTCAATATGTCTGTAAACACATCCAATAGTTAGCAAATTAGCATGGTGTTCATCAGTCTGTATAAACAAATAATAGTTAGCAAATTAGCATAGTGTTCATCAGTTTGTAGCCAAAATACATGTAATAGTTACCAACTTTAACATGGTTCACATTTATATGTATAAACATATAATGTTTAAATTAACATATCATGTATAACATATATATAACATATATATTTTAGTTTTGTACTGAAGTAGTGTATCCCCCAGATCATGGTTTTATTTAAAATATGTTTTATCAACATTTCTATGAATCCGCTTAATACCCAAACAAATTTTTTGTATACCTAATAAACATTTGCTAAAGGACGGTTGAATGTTCCTACATCATTGGGCCACAATCATGTTGATGCCGTCGGCCCAGCGTTGGGCAGACAATCAGTGTTGCAGGTGTGTCCCCCCATGTCCTGACTATAAGCCAGAAATTAGCGGCGATAGCTTTGATCTCACAATCCAAGACGTGGGAATATGTCGTGTAAAGTTCTATATATTGCTGACTTGTTCTGTTTACATGGCAATATACGACCTGGAAATATAACTATTTCACTCTTTTTTAGTGCTTTAAAATTGTTTTTCACTTTTTTGTATTTTTAGTTAAGATCAGTAGCCTATATAGCTTCATATAAATTAATTTTTCAAAATTGACAAAATTGAAAATGTCTCATCCCATGGGGTCCCTTTAACACGATGACAATATGGCTATATTCATGTTCAATACTTATCAACTTAACACGTGGTAATATGCCTTTATGCATGTGTAATACCTTTTAAATTAACATGAGCTTAATATAGCTTGGCTTTATACATGTGTAATACCCAACAACCTAGCACGATGCTAATATGACCTTATCCATGTGTAATACCTAAATTAGCATGATGCTAATATGGTTCTATATGCGTGTAGTAGTGAATAAATTAACATAATTATATTGCTGTAGACTTTCTCCTCGAAATGTATCAGCAAAGCAAGCCCATGATTAAACGAATCACGATCAGCCCCACCTGGTGATTAACTAGAATCATTAACAAGCACATGATTAAATGGATGACGATCAGCCCCACCTGGTGAATGACTAGAATCATCTATATGCCCGATAGGCGAACATAATAGTTAATACATTTAAATTGTTAATAACGTCTGTAATTTTAATGCGAAATGGTCATTATAGTTGGTAGATTAGCATCTTTGATTCAAATAATACAAATGTGAGTAATTTTATACGCTTAATGTTGTCGCGGTAGCGAGACACCATTGCAATTGTGTGAAAAAATAGCGTACCGGTTTAACCCTTTAACCGCCAAATTATTCAATTTGAATTTTCACCCACTTGAAGTTGTGTCTCGCTGACGCGATCCACAACTTCAAGTGAGTGAAAAGTATTCAGATTTGACAAAATGGTGGTCAATTCTTTTCAAATCTTGCTGATTGATGTCACATTTTATTAACATATTTAAAATGTGGTACTTAATGTGCTAATAAAAAACGAAAACCCGAATATTGCGGCACCGGCGGTTTGATGGCTAAGGGCTAAGAAATTAAGAAATGGTTTAATAAAGCTTTTATCATTTTGTAGCCTCATTGTTTCTATACTAGTCAGCCGAATAGAATTGTCAACTTTAACATAACACGCTAGCAAAATACTTGAAGCTTTTTTTGCGGGCAACAAAACTAATTAGTAGTTAATTTTTATTGGAAATTTTAAGATTACATCCATCACAACATGGGGTGAGCAAATCAGTTTTTAAAGATGCCACCAAAATTCAAAATTACAGCCCGAGGTCAACTTCATTTTTTTGTGGGCGCAAAAAAACTGGTGAAAGTTTTCAAAAAATGTATATCACCCTCCTAACAAGATGGTGATGTGCAAAAACCCCTTCGTATTTGTAATGTCAAAGGCACCCGACGTGGGACACGACTACAGCCACGACAATCACATAACTGTCCACACACCAACGCGATGACTGACGCGACAACGAACGAACGGCGCGACGCGCGACGAAAATGCAACAGTTTTGAAAAAGCTCGCATTGCCTATCACGCTCATGTACGTCACCACGCTGATATGTTGTGCCAATTATCAAATTATCAAATAGTGTGTTTGAAAAACCGACGCGGACGGCGGGCGATCGCGGTAATGTGTTTTACACTTTAGTTCGTAAAAAAAGAAATGTCCAAGAATGTAGTTAATAGTGTTTAACACAGATAAATCGTGGAACATCGTAAGTAGTCCTTATGGTGTTCCCAAGGCGATTGTATTACGAAGTTGGTAAGGTTACAACGGAAGCTCCTACGTTTTTCTTCGACAAAGCGGTTGTACGGTAAACGCTGAGAGAGCTCCGTTAGAACAACAAAATATGTACGTAGCTCCTAAAGGGCTCCTAAAGCAATTGTGCGTCCACTCTACGCTGAGAGGTTTTCTTGGTGTTTTCGTGCAGTTCTTAGACATGTACAATACCTGGTTACAAGCTGAAGAACGGAATAATTAATTATATTATTAGTTTTTTATTTATTTTTATTTATATATTTTTTTTTCTTACGACCATCTTGGGGAAGCCGCCAGAAATCATTGATATGACGTTCGCACGAAACATAAAATAATTTTTAATAGATGCTTTGTTGATCCAATAATTTAACTTTAGACATGTCTATTTTTCATAAATAGTAATATTTTTCTTCATTTGAAGCTAGAAATTGCGTTAGCAATTCCAGCTTCAAATGACGAAAAATACAATTGAAGCAATCCAGCAGGACAAGGGTTAAGATTTGTCTCATATTTCTTATACCTCAGTCACAATTACCCGTGCGATTTTCGGAGAATTTCGACCTATTTCTTGCGGGCTTCGCAAGTCAGCCTTAAGAAGAAAAACCTTCGTGTTCGTTATTTCGTAGAAAAGTTTTGGAAATGTTTAAGAACTCTACGAACGCCTCAAAAAAAGCCTCAATGATAACTTTGCCAATTTCGCTAAAATGTTTTGCGAAACTATGTGACGCAGGATGAACGCTAATTTTTTGTAGGAAATGAAAATTCGTAGGAATTTATTGATCGTACGAGCCGTGAAATTGGCTGAAAATTAACATAGCTGAGTCGATATGTCAAAAAGATGTGCACTTCCGGATGAAAGCATGAAAATTTGCATATAGGAGGTCTGGAGCATGCTGAATCTGATTAGGACCGGATCCATGCTGTCAAAATAAGGGATCACTATCAAAATCACAAAATTCAAAATGGCCGCCATCGAAATTAATAACTATATACGTGATTACGATTTTGTGCTATTTTGCCTTGGAAACATCATTATTTTGGTGTTAATTGGATGGGATATGCAATAAGATCAGCCAAAAATTGTAAATTATATCCAGAAAGACAAATAGGATTATTTATATTAATCTCAATAAAGAAAAGTGTGTTTCTTCAAAACCGCGATTTAAAAAAGTAGTCCACATTCTTCTGGTCCACATATATTTTTTTATTTCGGAAGAAAACGTGCATACTATTAATATATTTGTTCAAAGTCATTGTGTCCTGATATCAAGATTAGTATTGAGGTTGGACAGTTTTCAAATTGATGTGACTGTTCTTAAGATTGCGACATGACTTCGTGATACCCGTATTTTAGCAAAACTATCATCTGGAAACATGCTTGCAATTGATGCAGCATACCATAAACAGCGCCTGACACATTTCAGGAATATATATCGAATACAAACCGAATTGAAACAAACTTTAGACTTGGCCCCTGATGCCATAGCATTGGCAGAACTAATTTCTTTCATTGAGGAAACACATCAATCAGAAAATCAATCTGAACACATATTTAAGCTCTCGAACCCAGGGAAACTATATAGGTGAAAACTTGAACAGCTTGGTGGCAATATGTCAGAAAGGACACACTCAAAACGTTTGAAGGAAAAGCTTCTCACACAATACCAAACTTGGAAGCACGTGTTCTTATTAGAGCAGCAAACATAGACAGATGTTTCAAAAACAATACAAATGTACAGGATTCTCGACAGATAAACATTATGATGATAATCCAGCTTCTTTTACTGCGTTAGTTTAGATGATCCTTGGTGGCACAAACATCCAAACCCAGACGGAAAATAACCATGTTGTCAAAACAGCTGCTCTATCAATATCCAACCTTTTAACATTTAATGCTGTTAAGTGCAGCTCTATAGCAGAAGACAATCTATTTCCACACATACAAGACTCAGCATAGAAAGAGAAACTAGACTCCCTCTACATATTGGGCTACTTCTTCACAACAAAACTAGAAAACGTGATTTTATAAATATCTTATTTGATAAAAGGCTCTCTGTATCACATGATATAATATTACAACTTGAAACGAATGTAGCAAACAGTGCAATTACATCATTTGAACAGTCTGGGGTAGTGTGGTCAACAGTTCAAACACCTCTTCATAACCGGTAACCTGGATAATATAGATCATAAACCATCATGCATCGACATCATTAAAAACCTCAATTTATGGAACAGCCATTTAACATTATGGTGACGTTTGTAGCACTGACACACCATGCTACTAATGAATTTGCAGGTGAATAACTACATACTACACCTATGATTGACAACAATTATGTGCCGCCCGCCACATTTCCTAGTGATATTCCATTTCCAAACACAACAAAAGGACATGAATACATGAAGAATCTAAAGGAGACTATGACTAGCAGCGGCAGTCATGCGCAAAGGTGGAATGAGTTGTTGAATAAACCAAAATTGGGAGCACATGATAAAATGTTTTGGTTAGCGCATTTTACAACATTACAAGATGCCTCCCGAAGTCCACCAGCAATATCTGGGCTGACGCCATTGTTTCGTGATAATGCACATTCGCTAGCATTGGTGAAGCATGGCATGGATGTGATAGCTAAAGCTACAGAACATTTAAATCATGGGAAAGTTCCAGTATTGAATGTCGATTAACCTCTCTTTAATCGATACCGTGGTCTTGGCCAGATGTCTATGGTGACAGCAAATATGTTGCTATGATGGGTGGAGTCCATATCGAAATAGCCCTGCTAAACGTTTCAGAACACTGATGAGATGGTAGTGTTTGGCTCAGTCTACTAACGATTGCAAGCATTGCCATATGTAGTGATAAACAACACGAACAAATTGTGTCTACTATAGAGGTTTGCAACAAATGTTCAAAGTATGATAGAAGTTTTTAATGAGTTAGGCAAGCGATTTACAAAAACAATCTCTTTGCACTGGACACAAAATTAATAATGTAGGATAATGGAGAAAAAAACACATAACAAGAGTGGAGGCAATGAGAAGGGAACAGTATGAGACTTTTGTGAATCACACTTCCTTAAGATGGATAAACCATTCAATGATAATATGAAGAAAAACTATTTTCAATTGTTTAAATCAGGTTATAGGAAAAATTCGTCCACACCAAAGTCTAAAAACAAATTAAAAAACATGAAGAGTGGCCTGCACCTTTTTTTAAAAATGCATATCGCATGTCAAGCAGCAAGTGGTCATATGAATTCGTTCTTCGAACATGAAAACCATTATTGGCAACTCTCTATTAGCCGGAAACAATTTAATGCGTTTTGGAGAAAAATCGGACTCATTGAAATGTTTGGAAACTCTAACCTTACGTCTAGAGGCAGCACCTACAGTGGAGGTAAACATATATGATAGGCTGCTCTTGTTCATGTCTTAGATCCAAAGAATGCGACAACAAATTTCGAAACATAATTATTTAGAGACTATGCTAATTACCATGATTACGTGTTTGTCTTATATATAAAGAAGCTTTAAAGCACATGCCAGAGAGGACAGAGATTTTATTTACAACTAAAGGCCAATATGTAACTTCATCAGCTTTGCCGGATACATCTGATTAAGAATCATGCTTTCACGAAAAGGCGGATTATAAAATGATGTTTAATTGCTTCCACGCCTATAAACTTGGAAGGAAAAAATGATACATGCCACTGAAACAGATGCTCTGGTGCTCGCATTATGATAGACAATTGTGAAATTTGTTTGGCTTTTGGACAGGGTCCTCATTTCTGGGTGTTAATCACTGGGATTAGTTATTCATTAACGCACGTGTTCGGTTGGCAAGAAAACAGCATGGGAGGTGTGGAAGTCATTTTCTTGAGCAAACTAAGTATTTCAAAGATTATCACATAATACATAGCGGTGACAGATGCATACATGAAAGTTCTAGTGAGATATGTGGTTCAACTTTACTCATTTACATAACAGCTAACTTAAGTGCACGAAGCAAGACAACAACTGTTTTCCTATGACAACAGAAAATTAGAAATTATACCCCCATCACATGCCGCCTACCAAGCTGCCACATATGGGGACAAGCTTTGAAAGCAATCCTTCTCTTCCATTTTCCTCGGAGTGGGGATGGGACCTAGATAATGAGGGCAAATGGGTGCCTTTTCGAGTTATCTCCCTGACGCCTCACGAGGATGCAGAGAACTGGTCAAATGTGCCTGCAAAAAACGTTGTACTGAAAGATGTCGTTGTTATTAAGCCAATCTCCCGTGTACACAGTTCTGTTTCTTTAGTAGTATACAGACATGTAGAGTGAATTATAAAGTGACCATAATGACTTTTAATTAACCGCACATTTGAGTTGTACAGCCCGGTTTGACATTCTTAAATACATAGACTGTTAGTTTGGAAGTAGAATCGCATGGGACTACACATATTATGGATGAGTTATGTGGTGAAAGAGTGAGAAAAACTTTGATATAGAGAGCATAGCCATACTTATGTTAACTATAATACATTGTAACCATGCTGACTTTCAACTAGTTGTACAGCCTGGTTAGACATGTTTAAATAATACATAGACTCTTAGTTTGAAAGGTAGAATCACATGAGCCTACACATATTAGACCTATTGGATCACTTATGTGGTGACGGAGTGAAAAAAAGCTTTGTATAACTTAGCCATAGTTATTTTACCCTAATATAATGTATCCATGCTTACTTTTAATAAACCTTAGGCTTGAATTGTACAGCCTGGCTAGACATGCTTAGAACATAGACTCTTAGTTTGAACTGTAGAATGACATGGGCCTACACATATTAATGGATCAGCTATGTTTTGAAAAAAAAAATAGGTGTAGAATTTAGAGATAGGCCTACTTATGTTAAGTTATGATATACTGTAACCATGCTGACCTTTAACTAACCTTGCGCTTGAGTTGTACAGCATGCTTTAAAATGCAAATACAAAGAATCTTAGTTCGAAAGGTAGAATCGCATGGGCCTACATATATTAAGTTATGTGGTGACAGAGTGAAAAAAACGTTGATGTAGAGCTTAGCCCTACTCATGTTAACCCAATAAATACTTCATATAATTTCTTTGATGTTCCATTTTCTAAAATAAATGGCGGCCATCTTGAAACTTGGGTGCGACAGTATTATGTCCATGAGTCTCCAAAACTTAAAATTTGCAACCAAAATTGAATTTTTAGTCGAAAATAACCAACGGTATAATAAAAAAATAGAATTGCATTTATTTCAATAGCGGCCATTTTGAATTTTTCGATTTTGAAACTGATCCCTTATTTTGACAGCGTGGATCCGGTCCTAATCGGATTCAGCATGCTCCGAACCCCCTAAATGCAAGTTTTCATGCTTTCATCCGGAAGTGCACATGTTGGCCTTCCGATGTTACCTATCGACTCAGCTAACACGATTTATTTGCACCACACCCAAATTCCAGGTCATGTATTCTTACCTTAGCGTTGACTTGGCTAAATGTGGACCGTAGTTTGGAAGTCTTGCCTTCAGCACATACTGTTAATGGTGCTAAAATCTCCTGGAAATACATACAGTTTTGAAGCAACAATTTGCGGGATCTGTAGAGAACAGCTGATACCCAAAAGTTCCTACTTATGGAAATAATTCTTTCAGAGCGAGGACTGAACTTAGATGTCAAAATCAGAATCTGACGTCTAAAGTCAATTTTCGCAGCAAAAGAGTAAAATATTTAAAATGGCCGTGGACCCATAACATAGGTATTCGCATGAAGCGCAAAGACATTTATGATAATTTCAAAAAAACGTTGATATCTTGGTCTATATAAACAAATTTCAGCGCTTTAAGGGTTACATTTATCGTGTCTACCAGGAACGTTAAAGGTGACATATCACCCCTTATATGGTATGAATAAATTTGTCACAAATAAATCAAAGTTGTCACAAGATGGGGCACAAGTGTTTCCTTATATGGGGTGATTGGGCTATCATGTGACCCTCTGAGTTAGCCAATCACCCCATATAAGGACATAATTATTTATACCATATAAGGGGTGATAGATCACCTTTAAGTGAGTAAGGGATGGTAAAAATGCTTACATTTGTTTAACTCAAACCCTCACGATGCATCAAAGCATCATTTTGCATCTCCGACGAATGCCTTCATTTCTTACACCTAGGGGTTTTCGAGCGAACATTTTCATGTAGCAGTTTTAATAATAACGCTATCTTTGTTTCATTTGCCACCCACTTCTAGTCATCTTCATCCACTGCAAGTCGAGAATTGCAGCAGCAATTCGCGGCTTGTAGTGGATAAAGATGACAATGGTAAATTCAGGCTTGAAAGAGTTAATACCAGATTAAAAATCAGCCTAAAAATATGTCGACCCTTATTATCATTACCTTTTTTTCACGCACTTGGTTGTTTTTAAAGCTGACAAAAACATAAACAGGGAGATATATTAAAGAGCCATTTCGTATATATACATTATATCAATCTCACAAAAATAAATCATCACAATGCATGCTAGCGCTACATAAATGATAGGCCTACTTCAGTGTTATGTAGGCCTGTTATTATATGGTACTACAATTTTGTTTTAAGGTACAACGACCACGAAGTAGCAGATATATTATAAGGTCGAGTTGATGTCCAACTCATTGGCCAATAACGGACGTTTATTATGGGTTTGTCAAATTAAAACATTTTTATTAATTGTTTTGAGTAATCTACTAAATGTCATGGTTTTAATACTGTTTTTCGTCATATTCTAGAAACTTATCAATTGGTATATATTTTGCAGGTTTCCACGTTTTTCAGTCTGTTTTCTAATATGTATAAGAACAAATATTATGTAATTATTATATCTCTGGCTATAGCGCGGGAAACATTTAACTTCATGTCAAGTAGATATCATTGTATATTTTCAAAATAAGCCTAACCTAAATCAGCTGATGTATATTATGACAATAACTTACTCGTTCTACTTCAGCTCCTTTTACTCTATAGCGTAATCCTCTGACGACTCCATCTTTCTGAACCAAGCCAGTCACAAAACCCTCGATAAAATAAACCCTGTGAAAAGAATGACATATTTACAAACCTATCCCTGCTGTGAGTTAGTGAATATTGCTTTACGTTGCTTTCTGCACAATCATGGCAATTCGCGAATGAATTTCCTCTTTTAGTATAATCACCACAAATCTACATCATCTAGCTCTGATCATTGGCCTACACTTAGATCGAATCAGATATAGAAACTGGTCTCACTGTTAAAAAGTGAATTAATGAGTGGATTTCAGGCTATTGTTGCCATGAGAACATCTTGAGGACATCACACTCAGGCCGGCCCGATGGCTCATTCGTATTGACTGGGGCTTATAACCTTAAAGTACCAGGTTTGATTCCCGTTCGGGCTGGATATTTCTCATCGTGGTTGTGCATAAACACTGCTACCAACTGTTCAAAAGCCTGAAGTGTACAGTGCTTCCTATGGTACTGTGCACCATAAATAACCCTTGAAGTCATTCGAAATAAGGGGTTTTGTCAAGTTAAAAAAAATCCAAAAATCCGAGAAAAACTCGGAAGTGGGTGGGGGGGGGGGGGGTCAAGCCCCAACTCGGATTTTAATTTTTTTTAGAATTTTTTTTTATTTTGTGTATTTTTGTGTAGTTTTCATGTTTCCAATTGTTTAAAAAAAAAACACTTATTGGCAAATGAGTGGGGGGGGGGTCTGACCAATCCGAGTTTTTCTCGGATTTTTGGATTTTTTTTACTTGATAAGATCCCTAAGTATATTGCCATGATTGTGCAGAGAGCGACGTAAAGCAATATTCACTCACTCACAGCACCCTCAAGACTCATGGTGCGAAATTAAAACACACCACTACATTATTTTCTTTGTCCGACCACTATATTCTAAGCCGGGAATAGAGAGTAATTGTTGATCATGTAAGACCAATTATCGTGGTAGGCCTATGGTGCTATAATCAGTCAAGTGTGACCGAGCAGTTGATTATGAGGGATACTCATTATGGTGGGGTGTTTTTTAAGTCAGTTAGAACCCTCGGAGCTCCACATTCTTAGCTGTGGAAATAGCCGAGGCCTCCGGCCGAGTTCCTCAGGCTTCATCCTATACTTCTAGTCGTAGTGGCATGGTGAAATGATTTACAGTAGAGGCCTTTAAATAAGTTTATATCTCTAAGTTGCATATAAAATCCAATATTTTGAAGTAAGGTCTTTTAATTATTCTGATTAGGGCATAGGCCTACTACATCTTCGAATCGTAAATATATATAAGAAATTATATTCCAGAGTATCATTCAGTATCGTTCCCCACTTAAAATTATCAACTAAGCCCAACGAAAAGATATGCAAACGGAAAATATACCCATTGTCCAATGAATAATGTGTGAGCCTTTATTTATTTCAACACCCTATTTATTGGACCTGGGCTGTGTTTTCCAACACAACACGACAAATCAACAACGTTTCTAATATCTTACATGATCAAGTCACACATGACATAATGGCTGATTATACGATGCATTGCTAACTAGTGCAAGAGTGCGATATGGATCGATACCGATATACGTGAGTGGACAAATACGCCATTGAATCCCACTGAACAGAGTGTGAGAATCACATAATTTACTCAACTAAACCCAATGAAAAAAATGTAAACGTACTTTTTCTCCACTCTGGCAATTTCTCTCAGTCTCTGAACAAATCGTCCATGGTGTATAGTGTGGAGTGTGGGGTACTTAGTTAGATCCATCGTCAAAGCCACCTGACCTTCACTGGTTACTATGTGAAACTCCTTATGTGTCTGGGCTTCTATACCATTAACTGACTCTAAAATAACATGAAACAAGTGAGCAAATAGTATCCCCCCCCCCCCACCGATTTAAACAAATGTCCTGCTCTGTATGTATACATAAATTATTATCACGTTTCGTGCAAATTATTGAAAACGGAGATAAACTAAACGGTCTCAGCTTTTATTTGACATAATCAGATTACATTATACTCTGATTAAGACATAAAATATGATCATCGCTCCCTTGAACTTACGGTGAATCAAGATATCTGGATTTTAGCGTATTTAGCCCTTACAGTGCTGAATTAATTTTGTATAAATCATGGAGACCAAAGGGTTTTAATCAATTCGAAATCATCATACCTGTCTTAGTTAGCTCTTTCTGATTCATTTGAATACCTATGTTATGGGTCTACGACCATTAGGAATATTTTAATTCTTACAGTGCGGGGACAGACTTTAGTCGTCACAATCTGACGTCTACAGACGTCAGATTCTGATGACTAAAGTCGATCCCCGCGCTGTAAAGGATAAGAGAGTCAAGAACATGATATATCTAAACACAAGACGAGCTAAACCCTCTCAGCTATTTAGCCGCATTTTTATCTTGAAATGTGAATTGGTGTTACAATTCCCATCCTTATGTGAATAAAACTATCTTGATTTATAAAATATCTTAAAGGTTTGTAATGTATCATAACATTTTTTTTTTGGCTCACTGATACTTCTATGCTGTTTTAGTAGATATATTCAGTAGAAATGACATCGGGTTCATATACCCGTATCATCCCTTGGGCCTGCGGACCCCATAGGGACGATACAGGTACATGGCCCTCTGCAGAATACAACTAGGTCGGGATGATATGGGGGACGGTACAACCACAACCAAGATAATAATCTAAAAATAGACTACCTTCAAGCCGCATCCTCTGCAGCGCTTTATATGTTCCAGGCTGTAATATCTCTCCCGCCATGGTTTCTTGTTCTCCCATGTCTTTATCAATGACCACGACCTGCTTCCCATCTCTGGCAAATAGAGTAGCTAATGCAGTGCCAGCCAGTCCCCCTCCTGCCACAACTATGTCCGGGCAGTTTGGTAATTCGTGTATGTCTTTTACTGCAGCCATCTGAAATGAGTCCACAACTAGTAAAGGACAATGGAAATGTAGGTAAACAAAATATAACTCAGGCCTGTATGTGTGTTTACGCTTCATCACTTTTAGGCGTGATAGAATCCCTCAGGACTTGATTTATTTGATAAATTATTTTTTGTGTTCAGTTAATTAAATAATTTAATTAGGTAGGTCGTGTTTCTATAAACAGTATCACCACTAGTTCACCACTTTTAGTTTTACCGTATATACTTTACCAGGTAGACAACAGCGGGGAAGAAAACCTTGTTATAAATAGACTACTGAAGCCATTTAAAAAAATATATTACCTTACGTGTTTTAGTAGCCAAATCCGATGAGTGGCTTGCCATTTGTCACTGCGTGATGACTAAACTTGGTCAATAAGAAGGTAATTTTGTGTCAATCAATTGTGTTTTTGGGGCAAATCTATATTTAGTAACTGATTATGTCGGCTACTTTGAACGCCGACCATGTGATATCACCAAAAATGTGACACATGCTATTAAGATCCTGGGATGTAATTATCCAAAAAGACCATGTGAGTGTGAAGGTGTAGAGCTATTTATGTCATGACATGATATCTTTGCCCTGATTAACATGATCAAAATTACAGATGGTGGAACTGGTGCTAGGATTCAATATTCCTCAAATGTTTCTGTTTTAAAACTTGATATTCTCTCACTTGTTCGACAGATCTTTAATTTACATGTTGTATGTATTGTCTTTTATATAATTACTTTTCATAGCTAAAATATTACACACCTTTCTATATATTGCTTGTTCAGTTCTTTGACATTCTCTTTATTAACACGTTTATGTCATTGGTACCCATGTCATTAACACAGTTTTTATTTATTTTTTCTGTTTTTCTATTTTTCACACGTTTTTAGATAACACATGGCATTACAGTAAAGCCAGTTATCACTATTTTCGTGCGCATGGCTCAGCATATTATACATAAACATGTACGATTATGATGTTGTACATAGCTATACATTTAGCTCTTTTTGGAGCTCATTCAATTATTAGGTGTTTTAAATTTTTTTCGTTTATCATAATGACATACCAAATGTTTCTAAATACCATAGGCAGTGTTGAATCAAACTTGTGTTGTAAGATTTTTGACGACGACGAGTCAGATAACTCTGTGACGTTAGTCAAACATTCACATTACTTTGATTATGATTCTGCAAATAAGCTGTTAAAGCAACATACACATAATTTTATTCTTTTCTTCTTTTCAGTACCATTATAGCCAGCATAAGGTCAAAATTTGACGAGTTAACAATAATTGTTAATTAATTGAAACAAAACAGTGTAAAATGTGGCGCTATTTGTTTGCAAGAGACCTGGCTCGCCAATGATGAGAACTATTCACTCTTTAATTTAACTGGATATACATGTATTTCTCAAGGTAAACGTTGCAGTGAATGAGGTGGTCTGGTAATCTATTTGAATACTATTCATAACTACACTTAACTACCTATTTGTAATAATTTTGAAAAATGGTAGGCTCAATTCTTGGAAATTTAAGGCTTTTTATCTCACAAAAAAATGATAATTGGTAAAGTATATAGATTACATAGAGAAACAAATAATGACTATGGTACTTTTAATAAAGAATTCATCTGCCTGTTAAATAGTTTTGACCATTTAAATTGTAATATTTTGGTGGCTGGAGATTTTAATATGAATCTTTTAGATATTGTGAAAAGATGGGTTGTTGGTGATTTTTTTAATGCTGTAACTTCTCATGTTCTTTTGCCATTAATTATTTGCCAAAGAGTCTTACAAATACAAGAGGTACATAAATCGATAACATATTTTGTAAGTTATCTTCAAATACTGTACAAAGTACTTCTGCTATCCTTACCGATAGATTCTCTGACCACCAGCCATATTTTGCCAGCATTAATTTACATCCCCTACACAAAAACAAAGAAATAAGTTATTGTACGCAAACATACCCAAGAATCCTTAAATAACTTTAAGCAAGAACTACAAACATCTAAGATACTTCGTAAATTAGTCTTAAGTCCAGATGCTGATCCTAATAACAATTTTTATATTTTCGATTATTGCATTGCCGACATGAAAGACAAACACAGTAAATTTTAATGAAAATAAACATAAAAATCACACATAATAATAACACAAGGAATCCTAAAGTCAACAAAATTTAGAAACAAACTATAAAAAGCTATGCGTATGTCTGATCCGGAATCTAATAAATGCTCACTTCTCAAATCAAACCTCCGTAGTTATAATACAATAATTGGAAGTCTAATTAAAGAAGCGAAACAATGTTATTATAAATCTTATTTTCAAAATTTTAAACATAACATCAATAAACTTGGTTAACTATAAGCAGCATAATAAATACAAAGAAGCACACTGATATCCCGAAATTTTATTTTTCACAAATATTGGTCCTGAAGCGGCACGTAAAATCATAATCCATTCTGATAAATCATATAAAAAATTTTTAATTAAAACACATTACCTGATTTTAATATAAATCCACTAGGTGGTTTTGATATTATCAAAGCAATAGATCATTGGGAAAATAAGACCAGCGGTGGTGTAGATGGTATTTTCAATTCTTTACTAAAATCTATCAAATCAGTAATAGTCCAACCAATTACTGTTTTAATTAATCAAATGTTAACGACGGGAATTTTTCCAGATAAACTGAAAATCGCCAAAGTCGTGCCACTATACAAAAAGGGTGGCAATGCACTTTTTTCTAATTATAGACCTATATCTAATTTACCATCTTTATCTAAAATATTTGAAAAAGTTGTAGGATTAGTTATGATATTAAGACATACGTTGACAAATGATATTTTAGTTCTGTTATAGATAGACAGATATTTATTGACGACGGTAAGTCTATGCAAACTTATGCGTCATTAAAATGAACATATGTACAAGACTATATACAACAGGATTAGCTCGGTAAAATATGCATGCCAAATTAACTTAAACATGTTAAAATCAAACGACATTATATACTAAAACAAGCACAGGTTAAATAAAATATGCATCAGAACTATTTAAAATAACTTACAGTTAAACAGCATTGGCATGATATTTTTAAGTTTCTCGCACCAATACCAGAGATAAAATAGCTACTGCATATAGGAAAAAAAACCCTCTGGAAAGCGTAGGAACCGACTAATTACATAATGAGTGAGAGTATGTATAAAGAAGAAAATAATAATATTAGTTACATTAAACATGTTAAAAAGACAATCGATGTGTAGATGACATAATATATATAAATTTGTCGTCGTTTGAGAGTGAGTCAAATTCACTGTTGAGTAGTTTGCTTTCGGCAAGAGAGTGAGAGCAAGTATTAAAAAAATGAATTTTGTCATCAACAGAGTTTAATGTACATCTTTGACATGTGCGCTGTTCTAGTGGTATTTTTTGCGGCTTGACATGCCCTCCTCGTTCAATTTCTAGCATATGTGAGCTCATTCTCAATCGTGATAGCGCCTTTATCCACCTTGTGTCGGGGATGTAAAACAGATATTCTTCTAGCGAGTGGTCGAATTTAAACTTTATGTACGTTCGCAATTTTATGGAGTTTCGGGCTTTGTTAGACCAATCAGCTTTATATATATTATTCAAGCATAATTTAACTTGTTTGATGAGACGATTGGCATTTTCGACCCTGTGATTTTTCCAAACATCGCAGTGGTTTGTTCGGAATAAAATTTAATGACCTGATGTGAGAGCACCAATTAGTTTCACCAATAAAATCAAGAGCCGCCAGTGAGTTGTACACGATTCTCAAATAAGAGTTTTTAGGGAAGGAGATCAAGCGAATCCAGTATTTCAACGCTAGCATTTGTTGTATTAAAAAGAGGGGATACCTTCCTGTATCCCCATAAATAGTAACTGATGTGGTTTGTTGTTTGACTCCCAGCATATTTTTCAAGAATGATAAATTAACCATCTCAAAATCAGATATTTCTTTACCAATAAATAGTACCTCACTTGTTCGACAGATCTTTAATTTACATGTTGTATGTATTGTCTTTTATATAATTACTTTTCATAGCTAAAATATTACACACCTTTCTATATATTGCTTGTTCAGTTCTTTGACATTCTCTTTATTAACACGTTTATGTCATTGGTACCCATGTCATTAACACAGTTTTTATTTATTTTTTCTGTTTTTCTATTTTTCACACGTTTTTAGATAACACATGGCATTACAGTAAAGCCAGTTATCACTATTTTCGTGCGCATGGCTCAGCATATTATACATAAACATGTACGATTATGATGTTGTACATAGCTATACATTTAGCTCTTTTTGGAGCTCATTCAATTATTAGGTGTTTTAAATTTTTTTCGTTTATCATAATGACATACCAAATGTTTCTAAATACCATAGGCAGTGTTGAATCAAACTTGTGTTGTAAGATTTTTGACGACGACGAGTCAGATAACTCTGTGACGTTAGTCAAACATTCACATTACTTTGATTATGATTCTGCAAATAAGCTGTTAAAGCAACATACACATAATTTTATTCTTTTCTTCTTTTCAGTACCATTATAGCCAGCATAAGGTCAAAATTTGACGAGTTAACAATAATTGTTAATTAATTGAAACAAAACAGTGTAAAATGTGGCGCTATTTGTTTGCAAGAGACCTGGCTCGCCAATGATGAGAACTATTCACTCTTTAATTTAACTGGATATACATGTATTTCTCAAGGTAAACGTTGCAGTGAATGAGGTGGTCTGGTAATCTATTTGAATACTATTCATAACTACACTTAACTACCTATTTGTAATAATTTTGAAAAATGGTAGGCTCAATTCTTGGAAATTTAAGGCTTTTTATCTCACAAAAAAATGATAATTGGTAAAGTATATAGATTACATAGAGAAACAAATAATGACTATGGTACTTTTAATAAAGAATTCATCTGCCTGTTAAATAGTTTTGACCATTTAAATTGTAATATTTTGGTGGCTGGAGATTTTAATATGAATCTTTTAGATATTGTGAAAAGATGGGTTGTTGGTGATTTTTTTAATGCTGTAACTTCTCATGTTCTTTTGCCATTAATTATTTGCCAAAGAGTCTTACAAATACAAGAGGTACATAAATCGATAACATATTTTGTAAGTTATCTTCAAATACTGTACAAAGTACTTCTGCTATCCTTACTGATAGATTCTCTGACCACCAGCCATATTTTGCCAGCATTAATTTACATCCCCTACACAAAAACAAAGAAATAAGTTATTGTACGCAAACATACCCAAGAATCCTTAAATAACTTTAAGCAAGAACTACAAACATCTAAGATACTTCGTAAATTAGTCTTAAGTCCAGATGCTGATCCTAATAACAATTTTTATATTTTCGATTATTGCATTGCCGACATGAAAGACAAACACAGTAAATTTTAATGAAAATAAACATAAAAATCACACATAATATTAACACAAGGAATCCTAAAGTCAACAAAATTTAGAAACAAACTATAAAAAGCTATGCGTATGTCTGATCCGGAATCTAATAAATGCTCACTTCTCAAATCAAACCTCCGTAGTTATAATACAATAATTGGAAGTCTAATTAAAGAAGCGAAACAATGTTATTATAAATCTTATTTTCAAAATTTTAAACATAACATCAATAAACTTGGTTAACTATAAGCAGCATAATAAATACAAAGAAGCACACTGATATCCCGAAATTTTATTTTTCACAAATATTGGTCCTGAAGCGGCACGTAAAATCATAATCCATTCTGATAAATCATATAAAAAAATTTTAATTAAAACACATTACCTGATTTTAATATAAATCCACTAGGTGGTTTTGATATTATCAAAGCAATAGATCATTGGGAAAATAAGACCAGCGGTGGTGTAGATGGTATTTTCAATTCTTTACTAAAATCTATCAAATCAGTAATAGTCCAACCAATTACTGTTTTAATTAATCAAATGTTAACGACGGGAATTTTTCCAGATAAACTGAAAATCGCCAAAGTCGTGCCACTATACAAAAAGGGTGGCAATGCACTTTTTTCTAATTATAGACCTATATCTAATTTACCATCTTTATCTAAAATATTTGAAAAAGTTGTAGGATTAGTTATGATATTAAGACATACGTTGACAAATGATATTTTAGTTCTGTTATAGATAGACAGATATTTATTGACGACGGTAAGTCTATGCAAACTTATGCGTCATTAAAATGAACATATGTACAAGACTATATACAACAGGATTAGCTCGGTAAAATATGCATGCCAAATTAACTTAAACATGTTAAAATCAAACGACATTATATACTAAAACAAGCACAGGTTAAATAAAATATGCATCAGAACTATTTAAAATAACTTACAGTTAAACAGCATTGGCATGATATTTTTAAGTTTCTCGCACCAATACCAGAGATAAAATAGCTACTGCATATAGGAAAAAAAACCCTCTGGAAAGCGTAGGAACCGACTAATTACATAATGAGTGAGAGTATGTATAAAGAAGAAAATAATAATATTAGTTACATTAAACATGTTAAAAAGACAATCTAAAAAATGCATTGACTGACGTCAGCTCAAAACACCAAGACGCTTAGAGGAATCACCAGCCGCACCAGTCGCTGATACCACAGTGGTGATCCCCTGACAGCATGGATGATTTCATGAGTGGATGATTATAGGAATCACTAGTTGTCGATGTGTAGATGACATAATATATATAAATTTGTCGTCGTTTGAGAGTGAGTCAAATTCACTGTTGAGTAGTTTGCTTTCGGCAAGAGAGTGAGAGCAAGTATTAAAAAAATGAATTTTGTCATCAACAGAGTTTAATGTACATCTTTGACATGTGCGCTGTTCTAGTGGTATTTTTTGCGGCTTGACATGCCCTCCTCGTTCAATTTCTAGCATATGTGAGCTCATTCTCAATCGTGATAGCGCCTTTATCCACCTTGTGTCGGGGATGTAAAACAGATATTCTTCTAGCGAGTGGTCGAATTTAAACTTTATGTACGTTCGCAATTTTATGGAGTTTCGGGCTTTGTTAGACCAATCAGCTTTATATATATTATTCAAGCATAATTTAACTTGTTTGATGAGACGATTGGCATTTTCGACCCTGTGATTTTTCCAAACATCGCAGTGGTTTGTTCGGAATAAAATTTAATGACCTGATGTGAGAGCACCAATTAGTTTCACCAATAAAATCAAGAGCCGCCAGTGAGTTGTACACGATTCTCAAATAAGAGTTTTTAGGGAAGGAGATCAAGCGAATCCAGTATTTCAACGCTAGCATTTGTTGTATTAAAAAGAGGGGATACCTTCCTGTATCCCCATAAATAGTAACTGATGTGGTTTGTTGTTTGACTCCCAGCATATTTTTCAAGAATGATAAATTAACCATCTCAAAATCAGATATTTCTTTACCAATAAATAGTACCTCGCTACCATACATCAATATGGGTTCTTTTTGCGCTTCAAATACTCTTAAAGATAATTTAGGAGTAAGGTGTCCTAAGCTGTGACTGTAATTTCTTATTGTGAAAATTGCTTTTCGAGCTTGTTCAGCCAGATACGAATGGTTTTTTACAAATATATTTTCTTATTACTACACCAAAGACCTAAGTAGTTATATTTGTCCACTATTTCTAAGGCATTTTCGCCCAGTGTGAAGGCAAAAAAATGCTTGGCATATATTCGGTTGTGTATTACAAATTTTGTTTTAGCGATGCTTATTATTAGATTCCAAATCTCACAGTACTTATGAAATAATTCAATTTGTGCCTGTAGGTTCTCCGCAAATTCTAAAAAGAGGGCTATGTCGTCTGCAAATAGGAGATACGCAAGGTATAAGTCTCCTATCTTAAGACCATATTTAGGATTTAAATATTTTCTGAGATCCTGTAGAAATTCGTTGAAAAGTTTGGGGCTTAATACACCTCCCTGCATAACACCATATCAGTTGTTAATAGGCTTGCTAATCTTTCCATTCCATTTAACTCGACTGCTAGATTTATGAAACATAGATTTGATTGTATTCAGAAATTTTCCGTCTACATTGTGCTGCTGCAGTTTCACGATAAGTTCACCTCTGTTTAAATAATCGAAAGCTTTGGTCAAATCTATATAGCAAACGCAGAGCGGTTTTTTACGTGAATTTTAAGTTTCAGCGCGATTGTACAACACAAATAAGTTATCTGATGTCCTACAATCCTTTTTAAAGCCTTTTTGTAGGGGATCTTCGTCACAGCACACCAAGTTTTTGTATGACAATCTTTTTTCTAGTACAGATTCAAAAACTTTAGCAAGAGAGGGAATCAGAGAAACTTTTCGGTAGCTTTGTGCATCTGATTTATCGCCCTTCTTATGAACTGGGTAGATCAACCCCTGCGCCCAGTCTTTTGGGTAATCTGCTGAAGCAAAAATGGTATTAAATAAAGTTGTCAGTAAAGGTGTAAAATATTTTATGTCAGAAGAGTAACACTCTATCGGAATTCCGTCAATTCCCGATGTTTTACGTTTTTTTATTTTAATTAGAGCTTTCTCTACTTCGTCCATTTGAATTTTACCGTTGAGAAGGTCATTGGATATGTCATATTTATATGTATCGATAGGTATTCCTTTTTGAATAATTTTGAGTCCCATACCAGCGTTTTGGCCCGTAGGTGGCACACTTTGTTTTAAAAAACAATCATAACATTGGTGATTATCACTACACATCTTTTCAAGATTTAATTTCAAGTTTGTATTATAGTTTTGTTTTTTTCTTTGAAGCATGCGCTTGTAGTCGTTGCACAAGGTATGGTAGTAATTGTTGTTATCTCTGTCTGTTAGGTTAGCTTTTTTAGCATATGTATTTATAGTTTTTCTAAGCTTATTACATTCGGAATCAAACCAGGCATTGGTTGTCATTTGCTTCTCTGAGCTGTTGTTGGTGTTAATGTTGACTTTTTTTGAGAATACCAAAACATGCATTATTGATCAGATTTTGAATGAGATCACCGATATAATCACTTGATCGATCGGATGTGGCGTTTATTGTCAAATGATCTATTATCTTAATGCACTTATCATTTCGTAGAGATAACTTATATTGGTTAATTCGCGATACATTCCAAATATATTTATGATAAGCTTTATACTCATAGTCATAAGCTTTTATAGATTTATTTGTATTGCTTTGAGGCTGAACTCGATCGGGCAATAATCAGAGTCGACTAATTTAGGAATAATTGCAAAGTTTTTCATCAAAAAGACAGTTTGGTTCAAATAGCATGTAATCTATTACACTGCTCCCATTTCTATTAAAAAATGTAAAAGAACCTCTGTGTTTATCCAGGTAAAGTCTACCCTTTGCAATAGTAAGACCTGTATTTTTACAAAGTTCTAATAACAGTTTACCGTAGGTATTCGCCTTGGTATCCATGTTATATCACTGAGAATCAGCTAGGATATTAGAGCTTACAAAGTTTGGCGGATCACCATTAAACACAATATATTCATCTGTTATAAAGTCCGGTTTGTTACTGGTGCGGGCATTGAAGTCCCCACAAAGAAAAATGTCATGATTGTTTACATATTTACTATATTCGAGTTCAATAATGTCAAAAATATCCTGCTTGGTGCCAATATAACTGGAATCTATCGGTGGTACATAAACTACACCAAACATTAGTTTTTTGTTAGTATTTATATTAATACAGTCCTTAAATATGATCCACACTATATAATTCTATATTTCTCCAATTTTAACTGTATACTGTTTATTGACGTGGCGTGATCATCAAAATAAGGTTTCTTTGCTGCAGAAAAAAAGTTTTAATTATCATTACGTTTAGTAAGCTTTTCGCTCATTCGGAACCTTTATTAAAACAACTCTCTATGATAAAATTAGAAATTCAGCAAGTACAATTATTTTCTTACATTGATTTTTAATCAAAATCCACATAATTACTACACCAGAAACCAAGATCTATATATCGATTTTCAAATTAAAAAATAATTTGTAAGAAAAATGTAATGCATATCGTATTGTAACTACTATTAAAAAATGATATTATATTGTATTATATTGATATTATATTATTGATATTATATTATATTGATATATATTGATATATATATATTGATATTGATTATATTGATATTATATTATATTGATATTTAATCAAAATCCACAGAATTAATACACCAGAAACCAAGATCTATATATCGATTTTCAAATTTAAAAATAATTTGTAAGAAAAATGTATTGCATATTGTATTGTAACTACTATTAACAGATGCCCTCATATTATAAAAGATAAATTATTTACACACAGTCTCTCTGGTTTAATGATCTATATGAAACGTTATTTTATCGATAATTGCTCGAATACCTGTAATTTGGTCAATTGTTTTGTTTGCTCGTATGAGTAGTTTTGTGTTTGTATTATGTACACATTATCACTTTATTTGCTCTCATGTATTTTTATTAACTTATATAATAATCTATTATTAACATTATTATTAGCGTATGACTCCTTGTAGCCATTATCTGATGCTCTCCTATTTGTTGTCAAACATTTTCCATCCTCAGACGGCAGCCGTTGTTTAGGCTGTTTACCCTTTTGGTCAATTTTGATAAAGGTATCCTCATATCACTGGTTTTAAAATGTCATTTGATCATTAAAACCTGGGTATAGACATCTCATAGGTGGACATATCTGTAATATTGATACAAACTATACTTTTCGGAACATATTACCCTGGTTAACCCTTTACGGATCATTTTGAGAAAGGTACCCCCTCTAGATTTGGTACTAAGATGTTTATCTTTCTTTTGGTACCTAGAAAGTTAAACGAAAATATTATTTTTTGATCATTCATCCCATAGACTGATATAATGTTGTAGCTCTACCGAAATTATACAAATTTATCAAGTAATAGGATATTATCAATGTTATCTTGTTGTTTACTGACATATCACCAGCCATAAAGACGATTTATCATATAAGTAGTCGTATATGTTACGTCTGTTACACTTGGTGACTGATTTCGTATAGATTTATTAACACTAGGCCTATGTGTATTAAATATGATATAATGGACAAAAGCCCCATATTGCGTATATATTGTTATACTTGTATAGCCTCAGTGATATACATATCATGGAAAACAAACAAACAAACAAACGAATAAATAGATATTGATGTTAATTTTAACAGAAAATATCTCCTATGGTCTCGAGTGCATTTCTTTCAAACCAGCACACAATGCTCACCAGGTGGGGCGTATGTATAGTGTTCTCCAAGTGGCGTCATATATCTCATATTTCGTAACCTGTCAATATCATACCTGTCAATGCTATATTTATAATAAAGGATGAGTTACAGTGTCATTGACACTTGCATTTAATCTAGGTGTTCCACAACACTTGAGCCTTCCTTAACGACGGACACGAGATAAACTGATAAAAGTTTGAAAGATGAAAGTTTGTTTCCGTGTTTTTGTCTGATGTAACTTGTAACAGCAGCTGTTTTATATATTGCTAAAATAGTATTTGATATAGAAACACTTGTTCATTGAGAGCAAAAAACCTACTTTTGTTCAGCTAGTTAACCACCTAACCGCTGAATTATTTAATTGAAATTTTCATTTATATGAAGTTGTGTCTCGCTGACGCGATCCACAACTTCAAGTGTGTGCAAATTATTCAGATTTGACAAAATGGAGGTCTATTGATGTCAAGTTTTACATGTAAATGATGTAACAATTTTAAAAGCTGGTATTTAATGTCATAAGAACTAATATAAAAAATTGGAAAAAACACGGGCAGTTGTCTAATCCTGGCTAAGACAGTGATGAGAACCGGTGGTTAACCCTACAGCCTTACAGCGCGGGGATGTCAAATTCTGACATCTAAAGTCGATCCCCACACTGTAAGATTAAAAATATTTCTAAAGGCCTTAAACCCATAACATAGGTAATTAAATGAATTGGAAGGAGCTAACTAAGGCAGTTATGATGATTTAAAATTGAAAAAAAACCTTCGGCCCCAAAGGATTTCATAAAAAAATTTCAGCGCTGTCATTTGGCGCGGCAAACATCTATCATTTATTTTATAATTTGCACATTAAATGGATTTAAATTTTTTATTATTATTATTGATTAAATCACAGACCTTTATCTCTAAAAACTGACACACCTGTGATCTTGTCTCTTCCTTTTAGGTTTTTCTCTCACCAAGCTTCACCTATTTTACTACTTTCCAACCTGCCCTAAAACAACTGTGGAAAATATGGAGTGGCGTTTCTTGAGAAAGCCTTTTATGTAACATTCTAATGTGATAACTCGTCTAGATCGGCTTGCCACCCCTCTCTTCCTTCCATTGGTGGAAGGCCACCCAGCCATAGAATATCTATACAATCGTGCAGGGGGGATATCAGGTCTATAGGTTATGATACATAATATCCTATCAACTTATGAATCAGGATACATTTAACATGTTTAGCACAATATGAAATTAATGTTCAACACAATATAAAATTATTTATTTTCTACACGATGATTTGTCCAACTACCTTCTAAATATTTAACGTGTAAAGCAGAGTTATATTCTTCAGGCCTAAACGAGTCGTGAACTATTATCACCTAATATCCGGTGAGATATTCAGCACGTATATATGTATTACAGTTAAAATGTTAAAATGCCATGCCAAGCCGTTGAAAAACTCAGCAGAAATACAGCCGAAAAAGTATGACATTATGCGCAAGAAACAACGTATTAAATCTCAAGCAGTGTACCATATTTTACAATAAAAAAATCAGCCTTAGCATGTAAAGTATTATTTTACGTATATCAAATATAATAAAACAAATCCATAGTATGAGTTGACTAAATTATTATAATAACCCATCTAAGGCAGAAAAACTGACACATTTGAATTGTAACGAAAATTTGAATTATAGGCAAAGACGCGTACGTGTACATCCTGAACGTGTAGTCATACAAAAAAAATACGAAATATTTTTTTAAACCTAAATTGTCTATCCCCTTTCAGGTGGGTAGCACTCAACCAAAAATGAAAGTGTTTTAAACTTGACCCAAATTGTATGATGTTTGTTTTTTTAAGGGGCGCGTATTGATAAAAAGGTTGAGAAAAATCAGATCGGGTTAAACCTATCTTTCAGTGACCTACAGGCGTATGTGACTGAGGGATTAAAGTAAAAAATAGCGAAAATAAATAAAACAATTACTAGTTTTAACAGTTATTCGAATTTTCTTCGATTTTTGTTTAATGTCCTTAGTGTCTCAGGACTTAAAGCGTCCTGTTTGAACCAAAACTCGTTATGTCCGAAGGGGTTTATAGCGACACAATCAGGCTAAAATCACAAAAAAAACGTTAATTGTATTTTGGCATCTAAATATAAAAATATGATGTAAACATGTCCATAGACAGGAACTGTTTTTTAATTTTTGTGTTGCACATTTACCAGTTAAGTGAGATATAGACGAAATTCCCGATTTCTTATTTCGGACATGCATGTCCAAAATAAGAAACACCGGGAATTTTGAACATGCATGTCCAAAATAAAAAATACGGGAGTTTCGTCTCTATGTCTCGCTTAACTGGTAAATTCTCAGCCAAAAAAATTAAAAAAACTTTTGTAGTCCTAGTCTATGGACATGTCTACATCATATGATCATATAAAAAAAAATTAAAGACTTTTTAATGATTGTGATCGCTGATCGTGTCGCAGGTATGCAGTTTATTTATCTTTAGCGTTACAATGGTCGCGGTACTTAAGCTTAGCATCGAGCAATTTAATTATTGTAGATCTGGTAATATTCGCGGGGGTTTAATTTTCGCGAATTTCGCGATGACGAAAAATTCTCGAATTCAAGAATCTCACGAAAATTATTATTATAATAGCGCTACCAAAGAAAAATGAAAATTCGTGAATTCTAAACTACGTGAAAAGTCCCATAATCGGAAATTTGCGACAAATTTGAACACGTGAAACTTACCATATCTACAGTATTCTAATTTCCGTGGGCTTTATTTTAAAAAATGAATACTCTTATCGATGAACGGAAGTGTTTATTAAGAAAAATTGTCTTACTTTTCGCTGACAACAACGAAAACTATTTGTGTTGAAACGAAATGAAAAATATTGTTTGCTTTCCGATGTCAACAAAGCATTTTGTTTTGTTAGAAACGAATAATAGTTTTCAGTGTTTGACGATTTTTGAAGTAAGAAAAAAATAATATAAAATATTTTGTAGTTATTTTGAAATTTTCGCAGGACAAGTTTAGTATGCTCCGAACGACATTCCACAAACAGTGAGATCTTCAATTTATGTATGTATACACACACTCTCTATGCTTGGGTGGTATCAATCTATACAAGCCTTGCAGGAAACTTCAAAGCAAGTTATATTTTAAGTGGGACTATATAACTAATTAATACGTGCGCATAACTATAGTGTGCCCATTACGATAACTGTTATTTACTTAA
>OZ024909.1:72332757-72377757 GCA_964017125.1 Flabesymbios commensalis | reverse complement strand
TTGGGCAACAATATGAGACACAGTCTTTTTGAAAAGTGCTCAACTTTTACGTCCAACAAAAAAAGTGTGTGATATGTTGAAATAGCTAATTATTTTTTACTTACAAATGGGTTTATTTTAAGTCAACAATAGTTCTAGAACATGTTTGAATTAAAACTAAACATATATACCATACAAAAATCGACTAAGAGAAAATTATTTTGACTATTTATTAAAAAAGTAATAAAAATAGGTAAAATTAAGGGTTAAAATACCAACTTAAAGCTTGTGCATTTTTCAAAAATCGGACAGAAAATATGTTACATCCACGAGAAAGCCTGTTCCAGTAGCTTTCTGTTGGTATCAAATATATTGATATAGCTTCACTACTCAGTGGGCGAAAATGTTTAATACGCTAGTTTTTTTCCAAATCGGAAAAAATCGCGCATAGGTCATGTACACCTTTGGCCATATTTCAGTAAAGCAGCTACAGTGTACTGTACAGGTTGATTCTGGCCCCTGAATAGTCCAACTATGTGAAAATAATAGTGGCCTAAATTCCCATTCCGGGTGACACCTTGCCTCCAGCCACGTCTGGTCTAATAATCCTGCTGACGGATAAACAAACAGACAAACCATCCCGACTAAAAACAGAACCTCTTTTGGCGGAGGTGATAAACCACACAATGATTTTTTTCAGGAAAATGTATAAATCTATAAACACGTATTTCGATGTTAAGTGTTAACATTATTGGATGACGTGATATAAATTTTTAGAACGTATGGCCACAATTACACATTATATTATTTCGTCGATATATATATGAATAATAATTATTGCGGTACAAATGTTTTATAGTTGCTTTACGATATCACATTGAGGTTCGTAATGAAATTCCCTTCATTTTGATATGTCACACGCTTATATTATTATAAAATTTGATAACTGGTAAGTGGGTTTATGCAAGACCTTGGGGTCAAAGGGTTCACATAAATCAAAACTGCTGGTTCAATCAATTTATACAATTATGAAATCACTTTTTTTAATATTGAATACATACTAGTTCAAATAATGGCAAATATAGATTAGGTTAGTGCTTTATATAAATATTTATATTTTTGGAACCGTGGGAAACTATTATTGTGCATTCCGATTGACGTGATTTTATAAAACGTGTTATATAAAAATGCTGAATGTTGTGAGAATGCCATCATGCAGTTTCATGGACTACAATATCTATATAACATGAAAACACTTAGAAAAAAACTTTAGACCCACTTTTCAGGTTCGCCCAAAAATATGCATTTGACCCCCTGACTAATTCCAAATACCAGTCTGCATTATATTATATTCATGGTAAGACCTAATCACATTGACTTAAATATTGAATATTCGTTATATAACATTGGTTGAATACAAAATATTGTTATATATTTTTTAGTTTATCAAATGATGGTTGAATGTCCCTAGGGTAGGGGTACGTTAAATCATTATTTAGGATACATTGATCCATCAAAATGAATCTCTCAAACAAATAATTTGTATCATTAATTAACACCGCCCCTTGCCTCACACGGGTGACTATACTGACAGTGTGAAGGACATCACAGCTTGTACAAATGATTCAGTGGAAAAAAGATTAGCTGGCACATCAGCTGAATACCGAAATGCTGTATAACATTTCCTTTTTATTTTATGTAAATGTAACAAAACAGCCCTTTAAATTATTGTTCTAATTATAAATTAATAATTCTTGTAATCCCCGGTGGATCTACCTGAAGTAATTAAACAAGGTTCAACGAAGGGGTGTGTCAAGGCGCCACGTATATCTGTTATGCATCCAGCGATATCAGAAAATATATTCAAATTAGAACACTTCTTAAAATATAGCTAAACTAGCGACAAGTTATTTTCCCGGCTTTAAATCTTAGTAAGCACAAATATACCTCACTGTAAATATCTTGACAGAAGCACAGTGATAAATGTACATGAGCAATTAAAGCTATGAGAATCGTTGACTAAATAATCATAGGGTTTTAACCTTGGGAGATCATTCAGTTCAATCTAGCATTATTATTATTATTATTGATTGGATTGCGCCGTGTTACGATGTCGTTTCGTATGCATGTGAACACAAACCACAACATGTAATTTACTAACATTTACTGGCAATGATTTTAGATAGGCCCTAAGTACACATAGGCCGTTCACCTCAGTTAGAAACGATTATTATATGAATAAATCACCCAAGTGAAAGTTTTGAAGCGGCAGACAGCCACATCATTTCCCATCCAAGGTTACGATGTAACCCTTTGATTGGGAACCGTTTTACCTGGAATGGAAAGAGTATTCAGTAGAACATTGAATAACTTTTAATTTTTTTTACCAAAGTGAAATAATGTGTTGTTGCATGTCTTCAGAGAGTTCTAAATCTACCCTTTAGTTATCAATATAATAATACATACAATAAATTTAAAATTTTAAGATATATTAAAGCCATCATACCCATTCTACAGCAAAAAATCCCTTTTTTAAATAAAATTGTTAATAAATGAACAGACATTGGTAGATCTTACGCTGGTTTCTTCGCCTATTCGACCAAATAAAATAAAACAATCAGAAAATCAAAACAGTGGAATTGCCACACATAGTATTACCCATAATGAAACATGTAAAAGCCTGCAGATAAATGTATTTGTGGTAAATATAGGTTTATAACACGGGGTACATGGGATGTAAAGGGTTATAACACGGGGTACATGGGATGTAAAGGGTTATAACACGGGGTGTATGGGATGTAAAGGGTTATAACACGGGGAACTTGGGATGTAAAGGGTTATAACACGGGGTACATGGGATTTAAAGGGTTATAACACGGGGTGCACGGGATGTTAAGGGTTATAACACGGTATACTACCCACCTACCCAACCCATCCAACCAACACACCCAACTACCTACCTACCTACCTACCTACCTACCTACCTACCTACCTACCTACCTACCTACCTACCTACCTACCTACCTACCTACCTACCTACCTACCTACCTACCTACCTACCTACCTACCTACCTACCTACCTACCTACCTACCTACCTACCTACCTACCTACCTACCTACCTACCTACCTACCTACCTACCTACCTACCTACCTACCTACCTACCTACCTACCTACCTACCTACCTACCTACCTATCTACCTATATATCTATTAAATTAACAGATAAAGGCGTGAAAGACCATACTACTGTCTCAATCTTTTCGAATAACAATATGAATAATCACATCATAACACATTATTTTTTAACATTATTGTTTTACTGTGGTCTCTCTGACATCCAATTTGATATAGTTATATATTCCATTTTATTATTTTATTCCACCTACAATAAATATTTTTACCAAATAGTTCCACATAAAAATGACTTGTAGAACAGCTTTAATTTGCAAAAATGTCATTATTAACTGAAAATACAATTTCGATGGTGGCCATATTGGAATTGACAACAATTGTGTGTTCCAGTCCGAAAATTTTTTAAGGACTATCAGATAAGTCATAAAGAGGTCTTTATCTTACTCTCTACCAAATTTGGTACTGGTATCCGAAAGGGGAACACATTTCGATCTTACCAACCCCACTATAAATAATGTAGTGTTAGCGGATTCATGATCTGATTTTTTTGTATATGTAGGCTAATTTAAGTAAATACTTAAAAAAAACCACTGGATACTCCACTGCGCTTCTTCCCTTAATTCAAAATTTATTTTCAACAGATTATCAGGCACTAGAATTAGTCGGCTCTTGTCGCTAGAATATATATGTAGGCATAATTATGCTATCACCAAATTAAAAATCTAGCTTGTGTCTGATTTATTTTCTGAAACATGCGAAATAAACTGCTTGAAGTGACGTATCAAGAGCAAGAACATACGGGTGGAAGATGGGTCAGCAGGAGTTCTTCAGCCAAAATATCTTGTGTTTAGCTGTAGGACCATATTTCGATCTCAGCGGTAATCGTAATTGCGGTCTATTTCGCTATCTTGGATAACTTCCCCAATTTCAGTCCGATTAGACAGATTTGTCATTACTGATAGTGTGTGCTACCCTGATGACATCGCAAGGCTCTGACACAGTGACCTCCATTTTTAAATATAATGGTTCTAATACGATCAAAAGTTTACGCCTGCTGAAATGGCCTAGTTTTCATAGGCACTTTTCATAGCATCCGAGTTTTTTGGTATAGGCAGCGCGAGTGTCGTTTTTACACAGCTGGCTGTGGAAACAAAATGGCGGTCAGTGTGACTGGGCCTACGGCGAGGTAGATGAGTTAGGCGGCCCAGTCATACCGCAGTGGCGGATCCAAGGGGGGGGGGGGTAAATACCCCCCTCAGAAAAAAAATCATTACCCTATTTAGGGGTTTTCTTATGATTTGGTGACATACTGAGTGAGAAACAGTGCCCAATATGCCTTAGATTGCATGTCAAAACCTTTGGAAATCAAAAATTTCCCCGGGGGCGGGCCCCTCGACCTCTTTGCAGTAAAATATTTTTTTTATCAAATTTTAATCTCCCCCCCCCCTTCACTGAAAAGCTGGATCCGCCCCTGACTCAGTGGCCCTGAGTGATTACCAGGTAGGTGTGTGCCTGCCACAGATAAATGTTTGCACTCTATGGGTAGATAAGAGTGTCAGTAATCCATCGGTGAAATCAAATTTCTAATCTGACTAAAATGTGTTTTCAATGACTGCGCTTTAGGCTGTGAGCGAGCAAAACGGGCATTGTTGATATCGCGTGTCTGACTTTTATCACACAATGTGTGCTGGATTTTGTACTCCAGAGATAGATAAAGATCTCAGGAATCCAACTGAAATTTGTGAAGTTATCCATGACCGCGAGATTAGGGCTACCGGCAAAATTAAAAATATTTTATAATTTCTTAAGCTACCTCTTTGAATAGCCCATCATACATTTGAGTTCATATCTAAGTCACACCAAACCATCTACAGTAGCTTTTTTAGTCAATTTCGGTCTGGCCCAAGGACTATTCTTGCCGTTTTTTATTCTGTCTTAGCAAACACAGGATGCTGATCCAATGCTGGCTTGATGCTGGGCCAGCGTCGTAAATGGTGGGCCATCATAAAGCCGTATATACATAAAACAATTATGCCTATATTCACATTAACCAGGGTGAATGAATTTCACTGATTTTTCAGTAAAATTCTCAATCCATATTCATTAAATTGTACACATACTATTTTCTAGCCATGCGGCTAAAACTCTCAGGACAGTTGCCGTATCACTGGAAACTAAGAAGTTAAAGATTAAAGCAGCCCCTTGGGATGACATCAATTTTGGTTTTTACTTCCGCACTGAAGTAGTGTATCCCACGGATCATGTTTTTATTTTTTTCAGAATTTTCATATTTTTAAAAATATTTTTAATCAACATTTCTATGAAACCAGAAGAAACCCAAACAAACTATTTGTATACCTGAAGGACGATTGAATGTTTTCACAGCATTGGGCCACATGCTGATGGCATCGGCCCAGCGTTGGGTAGACAATCAGTGCTGCAGGTGTGTCCTCCCGTGTCCTGACTATGAGACACCAATTATCCCCCAATTAGCGGCGACTGCTCTGATCTTACCGTCTGATACCTGGGAATATGTGATGGAAAGTGCTTAATATTGCTGACTTGTTTTGTTTACATGGCAATATACGACCTGGAAATACAACTATTTCGCTCTTTTTCGGTACTTTAAAATTGTTTTTTGACTTTCTCGTATTTTTAGCTAAGATCAGTAGGCTATATAGCTTCATATAAATTACATTTTCAAAATTGACAACATTGAAAATGTCTCATCCCAAGGGGTCCCTTTAAATTAAAGATTTATGACCATTAGTTGAGAAGTGACTGAGAAATCAGCAAAAATCATCCAACACGGTGAATGGTAATCCATACCATATAGTCTGTGGGATGAATGATCAAAAATAATTTTCCGTTAAACTTTACTCATAATTAGGTTTTCTTCTCTCTTTCGAATGTTCAGCGCTCTGAACAGCTTCAAGCTGGATACATGCGCTATATGACATCATGGTTGTCCATATAGAGCGACCGAACTGTTTTTAGGGATGATGGTGTCAATCAACTCCACACCACACATATTTGAGTAAAACTGCACATTAAATATTTGATTGCATAGAATTTTTTCTTGTAAAATTTAGTTTAGAAATATTATATCTCATGTTTAATATTCATCCAAATATTAGTATCAACCCCTTGAGCTTTTAGGCGAATTCCAGCTGCATTTTGCAACAAATTAGCTGACTGCAATTCAGATGTAGGCAACAGGTGACGAACGTACTTTATTCCATTTAATGCCGACAACTTCTAACAAATACTCATGAAAACCGCAGCGGTTATAGGGTTAATATGGATGTGTGCAGCTTTCTGAGTAAACCAACGTGTTGTAAAGCAAATAGAGAGATAAAATAAAGTGGAAAATAACTGAGCAATATGACATAGAAGTATGTATCAGTTTCCCTGGAAAATATTACGTGATAATTATAAGTCACAAGCGTATCTTTTCGAAATATAAAATTCATATAAAACATTTCCATTGAATTTTACCAACGGTGCAATGCCGTGACTGCCTAGAGCGCAATCTCTGTCACATCAATACTTGTAATCTTGTTCATGTGTGACCCACTTTCTTCACAGTGAACACAAACTCAACGTAGGAGCAAGGTTGGCTCATTAGTCTGTGGGATGAATGAGCAAAAATAATTTTCCGTTGAATTTTACTCATAATAAGGTTTCTTGGTAGCAAAAGATAAACATCTTAGCTAAAAATCAAGAGGGGGTACCTTTATCAAAATGATCCGAAAATAGTAAACCGAAACTAATAGTTTGTATCATATATCGACCACTATCAGTGATATTTGCACATATGAGGTGTCTATACCCAGGTTTTGATGGTCAAATAACATTATAAAGCCTGTTTTAGGAGGGTACCTTTCACAGAACTGTCCAAAAAGGGTGAACGGGGATCAAAATGCATTACCAAAAATTCTATTTTGTGTCATATCTCGACCGATATTACAGATATCTGCAGCACATATGAGGTGTCTATACCCAGGTTTTTATGGTTTAATATCATTTTAAAGCCAGTTATGGATTGATCAGGTGACTTTTTGCTGCCAGTACCTGATGCTCCTGGCTTTTTGGTTGTCAAATACTTAGTCGCCGTTTAGTTGATCTGATTCCATTACAACGTCTTCCAAGTAAGTATATTATTCAACTGAGGACAGTGGAATCTTTTGTCTGACTTTAAAGGTGATCTATCACCCCTTATATAGTATGAATAATTTTGTGACAGATAAATCAAAGTTGCCACAAGATGGGGCACAAGTGTTTCCTTATATGGGGTGATCGGCTATCATGTGACCCTCTCAGATAGCCAATCACCCCATATAAGGACATAATTATTCATACCATATAAGGGGTGATAGATAACCTTTAAAAGACCCTCACTGACTAAACGTGGCGTATAGTAATTACCCAAACTGAATCTACATGATTCAGTTATATCAAAATATACATGCTAAACCAAGGAACAATTGTCACAAAAAGAAGCAAACGTTGGATAAAAAATGAATTGGGCAAGTTAGAATTGCGCAGATTTGACAAAATGGACTTGTACGATTTTGAAAATCTTGCTGATTGATGTCAAGTTTTACATGTAACATTTTCAAAAGCTGGCATTTGATGTGATAAGAACGAATATAATGAGAACCGCCGGTTAACCCTTACAGCGCGGGAATAAGACTTTCGACGTCAAAATCTGACGTCTGGAGACGTCAATTTCTGACGTCTGATGTCGCTCCCCACACTGTAAGATTAAAAATATTCTAACGACCGAAGACCCATAACATAGGTGTTCAAATGAATCGGAAAGAGCTAACTAAGACCGTTATGAAGATTTAAAATTGAAAAACAACCTTTGGTCTCCAAGGTTTTCATTAAAAAATTCAGCGCTTTAAGGGTTAAAGGGTGAAGGCAAGAATATTGGCGCGGGAAACATCCATCTTGTATAATATAATTTACACTTTAACTGAATTTAAATTGGTTTATTGATTATTGACTGGATCACTAACCTTTATTATTTTAAAATGACACACCTGTGACCTTGTCTCGTCCTTGCATATTGTCCTTACACCAGACTTCACTTATTTTATTACTTTACAACCTGCCCTAAAACAACTGTGGAAAATATGGAGTGCAGTTTCTTGAGAAAGCCTTTTATGTAACATTCTAATGTAACAACTCGTCTAGACCGGCTTGCCACTCCTCTCTTCCTTCTATTGGTGGGTGGCCACCCAGCTATAGAATATCTATACAATCGTGACGGATCAAGATCGTGAATGACAGCCTATAGATATCAGGTATATAGGTTATGATATATACTATCCTATATACTTATGAATCAGGACACATTTAACATGTTCACAAAAAAATAAAATTGATCATTTTTTAAGGATGATTTGTCAAACCACCTTCTGAATATTTAACGTGTAAGCGTGGTTTTATCATTCAGGACTAAACGAGTCGTCAGTGTTACCACCTGGTATTCGGTGAAATATGCAGCATGTATATTAATTGCAGTTTAAATGTTAGTATGCCACACTTTTGAACTAACAAATCATTACGTGGATGCTCACATTATAGGTGATTTGCATCGCTTGCCCAATAATTACAGCCGACAAATAGTATATGATATAATGCTCAAGAAATAGCATATTAAATCTCAAGCATTCTACCTTGTTTCACAATACAACAATTTGCCTTAGCATTCATTTTATGTATCATGTTTATTATCAATAAAAAATGTAGTCATTAATGTGAGACTAACATAAGTTATTTATATGAAATAAAATAATAAATAGCCATATGGTAGAGTTATCTAAATCATTATAATAACGTCCTGAAGGCAGAAATATTAGCACATTTGAATTGTACCGAAAACTAGAGTCATATGTAAAGACGTGTGTATCCTATCATAGAAAAAACATTTAAAAAATATGTTTTAACCCTAATTTTCTATCCCCTAGGGACATAATGAGTTCAACAAAAAAGAGTTCCAAATTTGACCATATTATATAATGTTTGTTTTTTTGAGGCGCGAGTATTGATAAGAAGGGTGAAAAAAATATTTAAAATATAATCTGGACAAACATATTTTCCAGGGACCTACAGCGTATATGTGGCTGAGGGATTTAACTAAAAATAGCGAAATTAAATGAAACAATAAGTAGTTTGAACAGTTATTCGAATTTTCGTCGCTTTTCGTTTAGTGTACCTCCGAGATTATATTATACTTACAGAGATGCAGCGGGGGTTTACCTGAGCGACATCTATGTGTGGAGAATGGGGCCTGATGGCACAAATTAGGCGGCTTGCTTGGCAAAATGAACTAATACTCGCTATACCCGTAGGGTCAAGCTAAATAAGCATCGCAGTGAAATATTATTAGCTTCATGCATGGGCACGTAAGCCAAATCAGCAAAACATTAATTGTAAGTGGGACTATATAGATAATTATTGCGTGCGCATAACTATAGTGTACCCATACATTAAATGATTGCGATAAGTGATTACTTAACCCAAGTGTTGCTAAAACACGAAAATTGTCAGGCCAAATGTCAGATGATGAAATGCAATGTCACCTTGCATGACAATCGGATTTCCAAGAAACACAAGAAAGTAAGTTAATGGTGTTTACATGTTGGCCCATCGTCATAGACGAGTCTGATGAGCCAATGTGGGGTAATGTTAGGCCTAATTTTAAACTGCTAGAATTTATTTATTTATTTGACTTTCCAGTTGAATACATGTAAAACAATAGTACATGTACAATATTCTTTTTAACCATTGCGTAAAATCTTCCAACATCTTTGTTTGATGGGTATAGGTTGAGACGATCTTTACGAGGCCTGTAAACCTTGTAAATGAGTTAGTTATATAATGAAATAATATATAATCTAAAAGGATTTGGACACAAGGTGCGTTTGGAAAGTAGGTCTAGGCTATAACCAGATGACGTCACTACAGAGTCACCGCCCTCGGGGAATGCCTTTAGGGAACCCATAGCCATGACCGATGACGTCACTACAGAGTCACCGCCCTCGGGGAATGCCCTTGGGGAACCCCTAGCCATGACCGATGACGTCACTACAGAGTCACCGCCCTCGGGGAATGCCCTTAGGGAACCCTTAGCCATGACCGATGACGTCACTACAGAGTCACCGCCCTCGGGGAATGCCCTTAGGAAACCCTTAGCCATGACCGTGTCAGTGGGCGCCATTGTGCAATTTTAAATGTTTGGTCACATTTTGTTTGATTTTGAACTGTCGAAGTAACTTTTCAGATGTAAGTTCAATGTATTTTTAGACCTTAATGACTAGTCTTGGATTTCACCTTAAATATTTCATATACTAGGTCTGGTTGCTTCACTCTTTTTGTGTAATTCAATTTTATGGCAAGTGTTATTGATGTTCAAGAATTGGGCTATTTAACTATTTTAATGATGTCGCGTGCATTGGGTCAGAACATTCAGGGAGGATTTGGAAATTTTGAGGGAGGAATTGGACACTTGGGGAGGATTTGGACAGTTTCGATATCCTTCCCTATAACTTGTCCAGATCCCCCCATAGCGTGAAATCCATAATCCCAATAACTAAAGCTATACAATAGCTTTGGTAATATGATAATATATGACTCTCAGTGAATAAAAACGTTTATTTTCAGGATTTTTGTTTTTTATTCTCATTATGTCCAAATGCTCCCAAGCCATGTACAAATCCACCCACACATGGGGGAGGATTGGACATTTTGTTCTATTTCTATCCATGTTATTAGAATGTTAAAAACACATATAGCTATCAATAAGCATAGTGAGTCTCTTTGTTTGGGCAAAAGATGAGCTTTATCACATGAACATTGTAGGAGAAAAATGAAAACAAACTGACAATGTTAAAATCCTCCTGGGTCCCCTCCCCCTTGACCAGTTTTAGGTGTAGACATAGTTAATCAAGTAAGTGCACCTTATAATATCTTAGGTGTACTTACTTATACATGTTATATAATAAGGTACTTTACCTTTCCTCATTGTTAGAGTACACATTATTTTGAACATATACACAGTAGATGATAATTTTTGGGCTATGTAGCGCTACACATAAAATAAAGATAACTTACAATTGCTTGTCATCAGTTTCCCGCACCAAAACCAGAGTTATCTTGTAAAATGCGCATAATTATAGTGTATAAGTGATGAATGAATAGTGGGGGCTCTTAATGAATTATGTGTGCACTTCTGGATAAAATTGTGAATTTTAGCACACAAATAGCTAAGAGATTGCTGTACAGGAATTTTGATGAAAGCAAGTTGACACGCCCAGATTTTGGCAGTCATCTTGTTTTTTCAAAATGGCCGCCACTCGGGACCTATATTCACCAATATTCCAAGAAGGAAGAAAATTTAGTGAGCTCATAACAAGCTGATTTTTTTCATGAAAGAACCCTAGAGTTATCTAGATTAACATTGTAAACGATCAGTAAAATTATCATCAAGCACTCAGAGATATTCAAGATGGTGTCCAAAATGGCAGACAGTGTATAGTCATATTTGATAAATTACTTAAAATGGTCGATTGTAGCTCGATTATCTTTCGTAATACACCATTTCAAATAGTTTCGAGGTCATTAAAGCTATATAGACTACTCCCAGCTATTTTGAAAAAAAATATTTAAACCTTTCATCCCAAGAGGCGTTTTAGCCAACGCCTCTGCAACCTTTATCGAGACAAATTTATTATTTACAATCAATTAATTTAAGTGACACAATCAGGCTAAAATCATCAAAAAATTACAGTATCTTGGGCGGATACAGTGTCCCTGTAATAAATAATAACTAGATAATATTGAAGATATTTTGGTCATAGTCAAATACGTTCAGGACTAATGAGAGTCCATGTTGAGTATAACATATAGGTCTACTAAGCAAAATATTCTTCTGTTGATCAACTTTTTATTAGATCACTGGTTTAGGGAAGGTTGGAAAGAAATATCATTTGATGATATATTCTGTGAAACTCAATGACCTCGACCTCCTCTGTTTTCACCGAGCTGGCTAATACAGTTAATTATGGGGGAGGGCTATTATATAACCTTGTTTTCACCAAGTGACGTCACTGCGTCTCACAGAAAGAAGTATGGGGGAGGGGGTGTTATATAACCTTGTTTTCACCGAGTGACGTCACTGCGTTTCACAGAATTGCATGTAAGTGACATGTGATACATAACCATCATGTATTTCTGATGTAAGTGATATGTCACTGCTTGTCTACGTTTGAGGGAGAGTAGGTATATAATTGTTTTCTGAGTAAACCATTTATTTGCAGTGCATCGCCCTGGTATTACTCAGTGGTGGCGATACTAAACGTTATTTATTCTCTGGATTCTGCATATTCTGCATTTATCGGCATACACTTTGGGTGATGGCTTATAATTAACACGAGCCTAACCATTGACAAAAACAGACCAATACCTAATGTATCATTATAATGTTGTAGCTCCACTTAGATGACACGCATTTCCCCATGTAATAGGATATTGTCAATGCTATCTTCTGGTTTACCAACATATCCCAAGCCATAGAGACGATTTCTCATATAAGTAGTCGTGGATGTTACGTCTGTCACACTTGGTGACTGATTCGTGTAGATTTAATAATACACGGTGACTGTAATTTGTGTAGATTTATTAACAGTCGGTGACTGATTCGTGTGGATTTAATAATACACGGTGACTGTAATTCGTGTAGATTTATTAACACTTGGTGACTGATTCGTGTGGATTTAATAATACACGGTGACTGTAATTCGTGTAGATTTATTAACACTTGGTGACTGATTCGTGTGGATTTAATAATACACGGTGACAGTAATTCGTGTAGATTTATTAACAGTCGGTGACTGATTCGTGTAGATTTAATAATACACGGTGACTGTAATTCGTGTAGATTTATTAACACTCGGTGACTGATTCGTGTGGATTTAATAATACACGGTGACTGTAATTTGTGTAGATTTATTAACACTTGGTGATTGATTCGTGTAGATGTATTAACCCTCATGCTGCCGGGACCGAATATATCTGTTTTCAAGCAAATTTCAGACCAATAAATTCAACTCGAATTGCTAAAATGTTTTGTGATAGATGCTTAAGTTAATCTAATTATTTTAATTTTAAGATGTATATTTGTTCATAAAAGTAATTATTTTTCGTCATTTGGAGCTGGAAATTGCGTTAGCAATTCGAGCTTCAAATGAATGAAAAATGTTCTGAAAAAATCGGCAGCGTAGGGGTTAGAACTGGACACATGTGTAATAAATATGCTATAATGGACTCCATATTTTTACGGGAAATGTAGACCTACCTTACCTCACCTCAGAGTGATTGTGAGTCAACCAAAGTTGTGAAAAATATAAAATAGACCTAAAAAAGAAAATATGAGAAAAAACTTACATCTGTCACGGATTGATTTCTAGCTGAAGCAAGGCTGTCTTCGTTGTATGTGTAGTCAGTTAAAAATAAGTTAAACTACGCTTGAATTTTTGGCTGCGTGCGTACATATCTTTATACGTGTATTAGTCAGCCATTAAAAAAAGATGGATGGCAATTGTGTGTTACAAGCAAACCATAAACACAGTCTTGTACTTTAATAACCCGGGATCGGCGTCTAGCCAGCTGACATCGCGCGAAAGTGTCTAAATCAGCCAAAACAGAATGGCCGCCAACGCGCGCTATCATATGGATGGCATCATGTACAAGTGGGCTAACCCACATTAAAAAACAATGAAAATATATGTCATTGATAGCAACAGCTTGATCAGGGTTAGACCATTTGGTCACTGATTTTGTTAACTTTTTGTGTTAATTTGTGTTTATTCGTTTTATCCTGTACTTCATGTTGCTGCGCGATTTTTTCTCTAAATCGTCAAAATGTGGGTTAGCCCACTTGTGCATGATGCCATTCATATGATGTAAATCTAGTCCGTCAGCTACAGGGGTTGGTCGGTACCAATCAAGGTGGCCAAACGTATGCAGTATCATTTGAAAGGTATATTTATAGACATTACAGAAAATTGTGATAGCAGTCTCAAAGCAGTAGCTTAAAGGCCCCATGTAGTCCCCAGACCTACTCTGCACAATGTCATATTTCATACTATTTTAGATGTCTTTTTAGATATTAGAGTGCTCAGCTCCCATTTTTAAACCACTGGGAACGATTTTCCCAAAGGCAAAAGTAGGGGGCGGAGCTAATTCGTGACGTCAAAAAGTGGAGACATGCTTGGCTGGTTATAATGCATGTACATGTAGCTGATGATGTATTGCATAATTTCATAATAAATGAATACCCAGATTCAATTTTTATGGGTGATTATAACTTAAAACAAAACAAAACTTTTTGGCTGTAAAAAATACAATAAGGAAGGAGATATATTATTTAATATACTAGATGAGCTCAATTTAATAGTCTCAAATGACGGAACCCCAACACACTACACAAATACTTCCAGCGATATTTTAGGTCTATGTATTGTCAGTCGCAGTATCGCGACCAAGGTAGATACATGTACAGTAGGCCTAGATGTAGGCAGCGTCCACATGCCTGTTCACTTGGTAATAAATTCGTCAAAAATTGTGATAATCAACGAGAAACTCTACAGCACGAAAAAACAGACTGGGTAAAACTTCGCAAAATAATTGATAAAAACTTAATACTAACAGACGCCGTCACACCAGCAGAAATAGATGCAACAGTGAACAATATAGCTAACATAATTAAAACGGCGTTAGACAAATCCTGTCCAAAAAGTAAAGTAAAAGATATGGATTTTTTTTATATCGGAAGAAACTAGCAAATTAATTAGGTTGAAACGAAAAATAGGACGGATAGCTCAAAAAACAAATAAGGCTGAACATAAAAACTTAGCAAACCGCTTAAAAATATTAGCATCAATAGCGGTGAAAAACGACAAGGCCACCTGGTGGCAAACAGAAACACAAGAAATTGATTCGGGAAAAGACAGTAAAAGTTTGTGGCATAATTTTCACTAAATTAGCGGTAAAAGAGCACAGGCATAGACTAACAAACCAGTTACTAAAAAAGACGGGAATCCAACAGAAAACGATTTAGAAATAGCAAAAGCGTTCGCTGAAACATTAGGGGAAATTCACAATACCCACAAAGGACCAATTTTTTGACGATAACTTCAAAAAAGAAGTGGACGACAAAATTGCAGAAAATTACTATCTTTTCAACCCACTAGCACCATATGTAGATGAAAAGGGCGATGAGAACCATAGAATGAGACATATATCAATATCCGAAATTATAAAACAATTAAGTAAAACCAAGGGTTGTTCGGCACCTGGCCAAGACTGTATTCGATATACGGTACTAAAACAATGTTCAGAAATAGCATTCGATAAAACTAGAACAAATTTACAATATATGCCTACAAACTGGTTATTTTCAAGAGCCTTGGAAACAAGCTATGGGAACTATGATTCCAAAACCAAATAAAAACCACCAAATCACTACAAACTATAGACCCATCAACCTTCTAAGTTGTATCGGAAAATTATTTGAAAAAATACTTGCAAACAGAATAAGAGGCGAACCCGAAAAGAGAAAAAAAATTAATCAATGGCTATAGAAATAAAAGATGCGCGATGGAACACATATTACGATTAACAGATGACGCCCTTACAGGCTAACAAGCAAATAGACTGGGGGTTGCCGTCTTTATAGACGTCGAAAAAGCGTTTGATTCAGTATGGCATAATGTCCTCAGATATAAGCTAATGAACAGTGAGCTGCCGAATAAAATTATACGATTAATGTCTCCGTTTATTTCAGACAGAACAATTACCGTTAAAATTAATGATGAAATGTCAGATAAAGTAAAACTTAATGCTGGCACACCCCAAGGGCTAATTGTACTTAAAAAGAACGCTAAGCTAATTGTACTTAAAAAGAACGGGAGACAACACAAAAAAATCAGGCTTCAATTATTCGGAGAAGAAATAGATCATGTGGAAGAAGCAACACTGCTGGGAGTGACTATCACCAAAACATTTAACATTTAAATATGGGGCGATAGCTCTCTTATCGGCACCTAAAACAACACTAGAAAAAATACAACTAGTACATTTTAAGGCTATCAAGATAGCTTACCGCTTACCGTGGTGTACCAAATGAAATGAAATGATTCGGGCTTTAGGCCACCTTTGTGCACATATAGGCTAAACTGGGCCAGGAGAACCTCCTGAGGATGGTGAGATGATCGAGATGACACTGTCCTCCAGACACAGGATTTGAAATTCGAGCCCTGCGGTCTGAGGCCGAGCACGCTACCTCTCGGTCACGGTGGCTCCCCACAATACTTACTTTCACACGTGGATGGGGAAGAAACATTTATGTTTCTTTCAAACCGCCGAGACCGGGAACCGAACCCCGAGCTCTGGCGTGAAAGGCAGCGGTGCTAACCACTACCCTAGGGCCCCCGCCCCCGTGGTGTACCAGCACACGCAAAATACATCAGCTAGCGGAAATCGAACACATTGAAAATCGATTCCAATCATTAGCGAATAAATTTATACACTTATTAGAAGAACTCTCAAAATTACTCAAACTTCAACAGGATCTACATAATGCGATAAAAAAGAGGGACAAAACAAATTTTCTAGACGAATTACTAGAAAACTACAAGAAACAATATGGAGATGAAAATAGTATGTAGCAAAAAAAACAAATTTTCTGCGAGAAAAACAACAGTTTTTACTTCAGTCTCACTCTGAGAAACTCAAGAACACTGTTCATGATCAGACGCTGGGCATCGATATATATTAAGTGGCATTTCACCTGGGATTATTCTTTTAAGTTCAGGGCTAGATTTATTGTTTTAAGTTTAGGGGACCCTTCCCGTCGCCTGTGTTGTTGGACCGGGTGGGCCCCTAAGGAAATTGTCAGAGCTGCTTTGTCAACTGACTCTTTCTTTGAGGTCTGGGAGGTTATAGCTCCCGGTGTAAATGCTGAATATGTGGCGATGTCCATGTCGTGATCGATAAGTGTTAAAACCCACCAACTCACTGACACAGCCAACCGGACTGCTGGTGCCGTGTGTTAAAATACACGCAACTCATCGTCTGTCCGCAACGAACAACAACGGACAACGGACGACACTATATTTGACAACAATATCTGAGTAAAAGTAGAGTTATGAAATTAAACACAAACATGTGATGGTTGGCTATATGGGGACTACTATTTATAGTAATATTAAAGCCCCGATTGTCTTAAAACTACTCTCAGCGCCTTCGGCGCTAGGGTTCCATCAATCAAAGCATGATTTCATAAAACTGACCAAAGTCAACTCGGAACGCCGGTCCAACGCTGCCTGAATGCAGGTGCAGCACTAGAATTGATGGCCATCACCGCGACTGCTCCAGGCCAGCGTCTAGGATTTACTAGCCCCTTGGTCACTCTGTCGATGCGGGCACATTGGAATGAATAGAAATATAGTTCAGCTCATGTAGTCTACAAATACAAGAAACATGAAACATATACCCGATGCAGTTTCATTATTAATTCAGATTCAATAATGGGCGGTTTTTGTGTGTGAAATCATAAGGTGGGAGATCCACCCAGCCCAAGAAATGTGCACATTTTCAGTTTTTATTTTTGAAAAAAACTGATAATTAGTGCACTAGAATAATCTGCTAAGCTATGAGATAGTTCATTGTGATATATACTGATATATACTTTAATTATCTTGATGAACTGAAATCACTTCATAGGGCCTTTAAGAGTGCTGGCTGCCATTTTCCAAGATGGCCGCCATTTGGCCAAGGGCAAACATTAAATTAATATCATTTTCGATAGAAAAGACGCAGATTTATGATTTTGATGTCTATTTTAGGGTTTTTAGGCACGGCCGACATAATAATGTGGCCAAAAAGCACCCTGGCCATTGCAGTGTGGGTCAAATCCAAGATAGCCGCCATTTTTTGACAGAATTGAAGCAGATTCATTATTTTGGTATCTATCTTAAGGTTTTTAGGTTCGCCAGACACAGTGGTAAAACCAGAATGCACCCTAGAAATTGCATTGTGGGTCAAATCTAAGATGGTCGCTATTTGTTCAAGCTCAAATCTTTAATTTATATCATTTTTAGACAGAATTGAAGCAGATTATTGATTTTGGTGTTCATCTTAGGGCTTTTGGTAGGCCTACGCCCGACATGAGATCAGAAGGTACCATAGACTTTGGAGTGAAGTAATCTTACAAGCCGCTATTATTCCAAGGTCAAACAAAAAGTATCACCATTTTCGACAGAATTGCAGCAATTTAATGTTTTTGGTGTGAATCTCTGTGTTCTCTTTTTCAAGATGGCCGCCATTTGGCCAATGTCAAACACTAAACTGATATCATTTTTGATAGAAAAGACGCAGATTCATGATTTTGATGTCTATTTTAGGGTTTTTAGGCACGCCCAACATAGTAGTGTGGCCAGAAAACACCCTGGCCATTGCATTGTGGGTCAAATTCAAGATGGCCGCTATTTGTTCAAGGTCACATCTTTAATTTATTTCATTTTGGACAGAATTGAAGCAGATTCGTGATTTTGATGTTCATCTATAGGATTTTGGTAGGCCTACGCCCGACATAGTGGTGAGACCAGAAGGCACCATAGACTTTGGAGTGTAGTAAAAATCTTACAAGCCGCCATGATTCCAAGGTCAAACAAAAATTATTTCCATTTTCGACAAAATTGAAGCAGATTAATGTTGTTGGTGTGCATCATAGTGTGTTCAGGACTAGTACTACACGCGCTGGGTGGTGTTAGTTTGAAATGTGAAAGGAATTTCCAAGATATTTTATAAATATACAGTGCTCCCCCAATGCATCGCCCCCGAATATAATGCCAACCTCACCCACCGCCAAGTGAAGGGCTGAAACGGATTTCCGCCAATGCCAAATCCCGCGGCACTATGCCAACCGCGATGTCCACCATATGCCAAGGATTTTCAAGTCCCAATTTCTTTTTTTGCCATGTATTTCCCCCCGATCACAATGCCAACAGGCTTTTACATCGGCAGACATCATTGACTGTTAAATAAAGACTCATGCGTTCATGATTAGTGATCGCCACGGTCCATTGCACACACACCGCATTAGGTCTATGCCTGGGCCAGCATAAAACATCTGTATAACATTTGCACAATGTTGGTCCAACGGCGCAGACGTTAGGCCGTCGTTGTGCAAGTGTTATACAAATGTTTTATGTTTGCGTTTTTATGTATGCGTTTACAAGTTAAGGCATAAAAAAACAGTTAAAGATAAACTCACGTTCTAAACTCGCATGCGTGTAAGCCTTCAGCATACAGTACAGTGTGGTTGATTCAGTAATCTGATTACAAGACTGGATACTACTCCAACGAGACACTCACCCAACGCTGTGTCAGTGTTAGGCCAACGTCTGCGACGATCGCCCAACATTGAACCAACATTGGAGAAATGTACAATGTTTGAGAGAAAGTCCTCCTGCCCAGCAAACACAACACATTTGTATAACATTCATACAACGTCGGCTCAACGTCTTCGACGTTGGTCCAACATTGTATGAAGTCATACAAATGTTTTGTGTTCACTGGGTGTCGGTACAAGCGTGAGGTCAAAACGTTTCGAGATACCCACAGTAATACAGTCAGTTAGTTTGCAAAGCAAGGCCCAGCTAAGATCCAGGACTAAGGGCTTTGAGATTTGATGGAATTGTTACTCATAGATGTCGCTTAAGTATATATGAACTTGCTGTGATTTGAGAACTTGCTCTTAATGAGGCTTTGGGTATGAAACGCATATTTAGTATTATTGTGGAATAGGGCCTTGGCCTACCCACGGGCAATATTGCATTCTGGGGGACCCTTGTCCCTTCGAATTTTTTACAGTTGACCATACCTTTAATAACGCAAGTGCTCCGGCTAATTGCACTCAAACAGCCATCCCAGCAAGCACAAGTGGTTGATCCAATGCTGATTTAACGCTGGCTCATCGTTTTCAATTGTGGCCCAACATTGAATCAACACTGGGTCAACGTCTCATGTTTGCTAGGATAGGCATCTGCGTTCACAAGCTAGGGCGAGCGCAAGGGGGGGGGGGGTGGCCAATTGTTGTATGCGCTTATCGTGTCTATCTGTGTTAGCCCAACGTTTATATAATCTTGTGTCTCGTAAGCGCCAAATCTGCCACAGAATGTGTTTTTTTTATGTAAATGTTTCTCATTGTATCATCAGTCCTTTCTAAACTTACCAATGAGTGATAAAGCGACATAATGAAATATTAACTCGTCAGACGAGAGACTTTGATGCAGTGTTGGTACAATGCTGGCTCAGCATAGCAAACAATTGGTCGAACGACTAATAGACCTATACAATTGGCATATATTTCACGGACGCTCACTGAGAATTTTGCTATGTGATCTACTGAATTATTTATCAACATGATTTAATTGTTGTGGGATAATAGACCTAATTATATCACCCCGAGAGTTAGTAACGTTACAGACAGTAGATCAATGTAAAGTGCTACTCTTTTGATTTATAGTGTAGTAGTTAAGCTCCCATAATGAAACCATTGTGAATTTTATGATTGAAGCATGACACTTCCACCATTATTAGTACATATCCTGTAGTTTATTTTAAGATGTGGAGGTAAGTTAGATTTGACCCCTGGTGACCTCTAGAGGTCATTGACCTCGAAAGGTCAAAATATCCAATTGCGAAGCCAAAAAGTGGTGAAGATTGTGTATTACAATATCTATGAAATGTTTTTGTATTCCAGAAGTGCGCCAAATACTATAAGAGACTGTTGTCAATCATAAACATAACACCAATGTCATGTCAAGGTTACTTTAGGGTCATTTGAAGGTAAAAATGGCAACAAATAGTGAAAATATCAACTTTTAATCAATTTAAACAATACTAGTGGTGCAGTCATCTATTTCAAATGATTGGTTTTGACACAGTCTTGGTCAGATATCTTTTCCACGGGCATTTTAGGAGATTGAGGGCAGTATCTAACTTGGGAGGGGAAATACACCCTAAGTATTTCCCTTACTACACCCCTTCCTCAATGTTTAATTGGACGAGCAAAATTACAGTGTGCAGCAGCCGTTAAACATCAGTTTGGGCTCCGATGGAAAACTAGTGATGCATAATTGGGCTATGATGTCTGACGTGGGTTGGGATTATGTTTTACTGTGGTAACGTCGAAAAACAACGTTAAGGTCATATCAAGGTCATTTCAAGGTCAAACTGTCATAAATCTGTCAAAAAAAATCAGAAAGTTTGGCTAAATACTTGGGTCATGGTGTACTGGTTAAGCTCCCGTAATGAAACAATTGTGCATTTTATGATTAAAGCATGAAACTCCTACCATGCATTATTAGCACATATCCTGATCTTTATTTTAAATTGTGAAGGTAAGCTAGATTTGACCCCCGGTGACCTCTAGGGGTCATCGACCTCGAAAGGTCATATACTCATTCGCGATGCCAAAAGTGGTGAAAATCATTATTACCATATTTATAAACTATTTTTGTATTCCAGAAATATGTCAAATGCTCAAAGAGACTACTATTAATGATAAGAATAACACCAAGGTCATAGCAAAGCTACATCAAGTCCATTTCAAGGTCAAAATCGCTAATAATATGTGAAAACATCCTCTTTTTATAAAATGCAACGCGGTTAATGAGGCAATTAACTATTACAAAGACTGATTTTGAGCTATTATTGGTCAGACATATTTTACACAAACATTTTCAAGAAATTGAGGACAGTGTCAACCATGGGAGGGGTATCACACCCTTATTCCCCTCATCACACTCATTTGTTTAATTGTACAAGCAAAATTGCAGCGTGCAACAGTGTGAGACATCAGCTTGGGCTCCCATGGCAAAATATCAATACATAGCTGGGTTATGAAGGATCACATGGTGTGTAATTGTGTTTCACTGGTGTACCGTCTGAAAACAAAGTACATGTCATATCAAGGTCACTTGGAGGTCGAACTGGCAAAAATTCTAAAAATATGTAATTTTACTTACTTACAACCTCGGTGACCTCTTAAAATTCAGCATTTATTTGCAGAATTTGTATCAGATTAATAATTTGGTGATAGTGATAACACACTGTGATTATAATTATGTCCCAGTATATTATATAAAAATGATCTTAACTTGACCTTGGAAGCCCAATTTCAGGAAGTCGGAGGGCGCCCTCTTTGTATGTCAACTGTAGCCGCCATGTACATCGATTGGTTTAAATAATACAAGAGTGAGAGGCAACGTTAATCAGTATTTTTAAAAATATACATCGATATGATGTCATTCAGTGTTATAATCCAATACTAGTATGTTTTCGTGGTATCGTGACTATAGGGCTATACCACACATTTAAACCCTTATGTATCTATCTCGCTTATGAAGGCACCATTCAATTACTAGGGGAGGGGGGGGGGAGGAGTTTGCATTGGACAAATTATTTATTTCACTTTCTATCTGCAATTTTTTTTACATTCGAGCAATATATTTATTTCAGTTTGTGTGTAGATTATTACTGATCATTGTCTCATATGCGTAATGAATAGATGGTGCCATTATGGAATTATCACGGCATGTAATACTCTGAGAGAGGGATTTTCAATATGAAGAATTGGCAAAAGCATAATCATTTCTGCGATTTCTTGGAAGCCATTTTGATTTTTTTTTTTCTCAAGGATGAGAGCTCTACAGCCGCCCAGATATCAATGCAGGCGTGAATAATTCAAAGAGCAAAAACTATATCAGCCAAAACAAAGTGTTTTTATTACAATAATATTTTTTATTGTAAAGTCTACTAATCCGTTATAACGGTCTACTAATCCGTTTTAACGGTATAATATTCCGTTATAACGGTCTAGCATTTCGTTATAACGGTAGAATATTTCGTTATAACGGTACACTAATCCGTTATAACGGTCTACCATACCGTTATAACGGTCTCGTATTTTATTATGACGATCTAGTATTACGTTATAACGGTATACTAATCCGCTATAACGGTCTACTATTCCGTTATTACGGTCTAGTATTTCATTATAACTGCCTACTATTCCGTTATAACGGCCTAGTATTTCGTTATGACGGTCTACTAATCCGTTATAATGGTCTACTATTCCGTTATAACGGTCCAAAAATCCGTCATAACGATCTACTATTCCGTTATAACGGTCAAGTATTCCGTTGTAACCGTAAACTAGTCGTTATAACGGTATAGTATATCCTTATAACGGTATACTATTTCGTGATAACGGTCTACTAATCCCTTATAACTGTCTACTATCCCGTTATAACGGTCTAGTATTTCGTTATGACGGTCTGGTATCACGCTATAACGGCCTACAAATCCGTTATAATGGCTTACTAATCCGTTATAACGGTCTACTATTCCGTTATAACGGTCTAGTATTTCATTATAACTGTCTACTATTCCGTTATACCGGTCTAGTCTTTCGTTATAACGGTCTAATATTCCGTTAAAACGGTTTAGTATTTCGTTATAGCGGTCTACTATCCCGTTATAACGGTCTAGTTGTTCGTTATGACGATCTAGTATCACGTTAAAGCAGTCTACTAATCAGTTATAGCTGTTTACTAATCCGTTATAACGGTCTACTAATCTTTTTATCGGTCTACTATTCCGTTATAACTGTCAAGTCTTCCGTTATAACGGTCAAATCTTCCGTTATAACGGTCTGCTATTCCGTTATAACGGTCTGTTTTCTCGTAATAACGGTCCACTATTTCGTTATAACGGTCTACTAATCCGTTATAACCGTCTAATATCCCGTTATAACGGTCTAGTATTTCGTTATGACGGTCTGTTATCACGTTATAACGGTCTACTATTCCGTTATAACGGTCTACTATTTCGTTATAAGGGTCTACTATTTCATTTTAACTGTCTACTATTCCGGCCTACAAATCCGTGATAACGGCGTAATAATCCGTTTGAACGGTCTACTATTCCAGTATAACGGTCTAGTATTTCGTTATAACGGTATACTATTCTGTTATAACGGTCTATAGTATTTCGTTATAGCGGTCTATTACCCCGTTATGGCGGTCTAGTTTTGAATTAAGAAATGAATACCGAACGATGGAATAATCTGTTTTATATATATCATGGTGACAGCTAGGGTCTTAAAGCGACACAGTCATTTTAGCCTGTTGTGTCGCTTTAATTTAACAAGAAAATTTGGCAGTCATGACATCGATATTTTGCCATGCTTTCTGACAAATTGATGTAGCCTTGAAATTAATCCTAGTATCCGGTATGTTTAAAAAATCTCCTGCTCATCTCCATTTCGTGGAGAATTTGATTGTAAAATTTGACTAATTTCTGCGGCCACAATAAATTATGAAGTTGATTTGTGGCAGCCAATTTAAATTTCAGTGAAATCTTGAGCAAATTGCCTGTACATCTCCATATTGTGGTGAATGTGAATATGAATGAGTTTTTGCGCCAACAACAAATTAATAAGTTGAACTATTTCATTTTAGTGGCATGTTTTAAAAATCACTAGCACATCCCTATTTTGCTGAAAATATGATTTAAAAATTCAAAAAAATGACCACTAGTTTTTTAGTTATTGCACCCACAAAAAGTAAGTACCAACTGATGCATCACGCCTTATAGATCCCGGTGCGACTAAAACCCCCTTTCCAATACGGATGTGTCATAAAAACCTGCTCGCCACTTCTATTAGGATATTAAGGTCACTCTAAGAATATATATAATTCAACGTTCTAGCCGAGCAGTTATAATCAGTATAAATGGCCATCATTTTCTCTAAATTTATGTGGTCTTAATTCTAACAACTTCCAACTACCTGGAACATTAGACTGGAGAGACTATGGCAATAACGCCATACCTATGGCTCACATGGCTTACACTATGCATTTATCTACAGTAGGCCTATTAGTAGAGGAGGAAATCTGAAAATTGACGTTATTTAAGGAGTTAGTTGAAACTTAAATTCCTAGAGACAAATAATATATCGCTGGAAATGCATGAACGTCTAGTTTCACGTAGCGTGAACGGTTTTTGTGGCAAGTGGTCGAGTTTTTCATAAAACGTGCTTTTGTGACGTCATTTCGTGATGGTTGTGACGTCACTTGTTCACCAATTTCCATTGGATATTTATAAAGGTGGATCATTTATCAGCTGCAATATATACATTACGTTCAATATCCTGCATTTGTAAAAATGATAGAGTATATGCCTAGGTTGTCACACAAAAATGACATACATGTTTTGTCCACATGCCATCACTTGATTTCCTGTTCTACTATGTATATAAATTATATCCTTTGTATATTAATTTGTATATTTTGATGTAGAAATAATTAATTATAATTTATTCTGAGACAACAGATTATTCCTACATGTATAAATAATATTTTATCCGTCGCGTGATTTAAACGTAGGCCTACTCGGAAAATTAACGTTTGCAGATAACATTTACTAAGTTAAGCTAAGTCTACATGTAATGAACACGATGGATATATCAAAATATTTAAACCGCTCATATGCTTAATTATCAGTTTATTTATATATTGAGGATAATGTATAGGCCTAGGCAAATAGATGGACTATAAATGTTCTAAAAACAATCCTGGTAGTGGGCGTCCTTCATGTATGCGTATGTAACGTCTTACCCTCATAATTATGCCATATTTTATTTGGCTGATGATTTTGAAAGATAATTTTACACTAAAAAACTATACTATACACTATAGAAATGTACAATCAATTTCATGATGTCCCACAACAGGTGAGTATAGAGCCACTTTGGAGGATTGAGTTGGGTACTCCAAGCTATTTTTCGAAAAAATAGGCCTATCTCTTGGCAACCCCCAAAACGAAAATACCAGAAATCAGCTCGGTGGAACATCGTCAAGATGGCCGCCATTTTACACATTAGAATCTCTTTGTCACACGCAGTTTAAAAGTCAAATGTTAAATGTAATCGTATTAGGAACGTTTGTATATTTATAAACATAATTCAGATATAGGATTTTAGAAAATACATTGCTGACTTTGGTGTTAATCATGTTAAATAGAACGATTCTGGCATATGACTGTGTATGTTTATAGTTGTGCTTAATCCTTCTTTGTCCAAGTTCGCAATAATGCGAATCCTCGGTAGACGGCAAGTTATCAACAATGCAATTTTTATACATTAAAAAAGAAGATTATTTGACCTTGAAATGACATTGAAATATTCTTGGCGTCATCTTATATCTATTTCACATTAAAGCCCTGAGGTTTATGCAACTATGTGCTAAGTTTTATGAAGCCGCGTCTAATGGTTGCTTGTGAGGGTCTACTTGAAATATTACATCATGATTTTTGTTAAATAAACTAATGTTCCAGGGGTACGTCTTTGTGGGAAGTTTTCACTATTTTCCTACAAATATTTAGCGGGACATTTATGCCCATACACATCGGGTGTCATATGGTGGTATTAAAAAAAAACTGCGTGTTCCGAGTCACCCCCAAAAGGGGGTAAATAGGAGCATCAACATTGTCTATCGCAGTCCCTTGTGGGCATAACCCAGAACAGGAACAAACACGTACATTTAAGACAAACAACTGAACAAAAGAATGGGATGAATAGGAACGGTGGGGTGACTAGAAACGAAAAGTTAGAAAAATGTACAGAACAATCTACACAGAAAGAATGGAAGCTGGTAACTAGGCTTTAAAACGTAACTGCGCCGATTTATTATACATTTTTCCCAGGGACCGGTTTGTAATAGCGCAGTATCTTGGTGGTGCGCCACAGCAATGCATTCATATTCACCCCGTTTTTCATCGAAAAAAATATACTTGAAACACAAACATGACAGAGAGCCACACATTTTCACAATAAATACCCGGCAAGATACTAGTATACAATTTTTTCTTTTGTAGTTACTTATTGTAGGTCTAGTTATATAGATATAGATAAATCTATAGATATAGATATAGTAAAGTGATATTTGCTAAAATGTAAGACTTGCAGACGATGTCAAAACGTGACCAAAAATAGTTTCAGTATGTATTATACTATTCACAAGGCGTCTTGTTACAAGCAGGATTAGTTAGTGTAGTGGGCAAATCTGTCGGATGTTCCTCAGATGGATACAAGTCCCAAATTTGGCCCAGAGCCAGGTTTTAACATATTAAATACAATTCTGGTCTCAAGCCCAAAAATTTCAGACCGAGACCTCGTCGGTTGAGCAAATTCAAAATGGCTGCCAAAATGGCCGCCATCAAGAAATGAGAATTTCACAATTTTGCGAATAAAGTCACAAAGAATCATGTAATACCTCGTTTTTTCACGAATCTTTTGCGGGGAAAATATTTTACGATTCAAGGTCAAGGTCACCCGAAAAAATCATTTTTAAGGTTGAATATGACATAAAAATGTAACAAAAAAAGATATAATATAATCATTTTCAATTTATGAATTCCAGATTGATACAAGTTTCAAATTTGGCCCAGAGCAAGGTTTTGACAAATTAAATACAATTTTGGTCTCGACCTAAAAAATTTGCGGGTTATTAAATTCAATATGGCCGCCAAAATGGTCGCCATCAAGAAATGAGAATTTCAAAACTGTACAAATAAAAGTCACAAAGAATCATGTAATACCTCGTTTTGCAGTGTTTTCGCGTCACGAAACCGTTTGGGGGGATTTGTTTTGTAGAAGGTCAAGGTCTCCCAAAAAAGTCCCTTTCACGGTCAAATATGACATAGAAATGAAAAAAAGGAAAAATCTTAGTCATTTTAAACGTATTTATTAAATTTATTTGTTTTTCCATTCTCGTATGCATAGTTCACCCAGAGTGAGGCGAGAGCATGTACCATAGCACACACAGAGAGCCGAACATACAAATCCCCAAATACATCAAGAACAGTTGCCTGCACAACGCTTCTGGCACTTCAATACTTAAAACATGTACCAACACTAAAATGAAATAAAATCTAAAGGTAATATTTCTGATAAACGTTACAGTATTTTACTGTATTACATCTAACTTTTATTTTATAAATTACCTGCTACATCACTATATAATGTGATATTTCCCCATCATTTACTGTATTACACATACATACAATCATTTCTATATAGCTGGAATTGGTGACGTAATTGTCAGCTTCAAATGACGTCTTGTCAGATTTTTAAACACATTATTTGATCATTGTCAAAGCGTACCAGCGCGACGACGTACGCGAGCGCGATAGGCAACGGGACCATTTTCAAAACTGCACATATAGGCTAAACTGGGCCAGGAGAACCTTTTGAGGATGGTGAGATAAATCAGATGACACTGTCCTCCAGACACAGGATTCGAAATTCGAGCCCTGGCGGTCTGAGGCCGAGCGCATTACATCTCGATCACGGAGGCTCCCCACAATACTGAGTTTTACACGTTACATGTCTTCATTTTAATACCTATGTTATGGGTCTACGGTCATCATACATATTTTACTCTTTCAGTGCGGGGATCGACTTTAGACAATGAGCTCTGTATGAGCTCAACAAATATGACAAATAGATGACTATTTAATTTCAATATTAAATGTATTTGCAACGGAATAAAACATTTTCAAAATTTCCTAAAAATGAAAAAAAATATATAATGTGTCTGTATATTTCATCACAGACCCGGATTCCAACCTCTCAAGCATGACGCCTGGTCATTTAGTTTTGCGTCATCTTCAGGTATAATGACATTTTTAACTGTAGAGGTAGCCAACAATATCTGTAGGGCTGCCAACCTCGAGAAAAATAAACCCAATAATTTGTCTGCCATGTTAGGTGTGTGACGTGTGCAAAGGTATGAGTTAAGTGAGAATGAACGACTTCCAGCGAACATAACTATACTGGTTTAATGTTGGTTTAATGTTGGACCAGATATCCGTAGAATGGTCCAACCAGGATGTGAATATAGGCCTATAAAATTATACCTACGTACAAATTCTGACATAAAGAATGATAAAATAAACTCAATTATCATCGTGAAACGAGTGCTGGGAAAATCTTACTCAATATTATTATTTTTAATTATATGAATTTTCGTATGAGCTGAATAAACAGATGAATATTTAATATCAATATTAAATGCATTTTTCACAGAAGAGAAACACGCCGGTTATTATTTCTTACAGATTCAAATACATGATCTATTTCTAATTATATTTGGGCTATGCCCAAATACTGTAGATATGGTAATATTCGCGAGGTTTTAATATTAGCGAATTTCGCGAGGAGGACAAATTTACGAATTTAATAATCACGCGAAATTACTATTATAATAGCGCTAAATATCATCTAAATTGATGATTCGCGAATTCTGGACTTCGTGTAAAGTCCCTAAATCACAAATTCGCGAAAATCTAAACACGCGAAATTACCAGATCCACAGTATATTGATTTTACAACGGAACTTTAAACTTATTATTCTTGGCACGTTTTTGTAAGACGCTATTTCTCCCTGAATTTTAATCCAATCAATGTGAAATTTGGACATCATATTCCCAGAGTAGTCAGGTATTCTGATATGATTTTCTAAGACATCTTCCGGATTAATCCAGGATTTTCTGGATCACTATACTCTTGAATGGCAAAAGGCAGTTTCTCCTTGCTTGTAAAGTCAGCAGATACCGCACTATTCTGCTCTTCAAATGCAAAAGGCGGTATCTGCTTACTTGTAAAGTGAGAAGATACTGCCTTTTGGCTTGCACAGCAGTAGGTCTATAATTGGGTCCAATATTGGTTCAATAGTGGACATGTCGGGTGATTCTTCATTCATTGCCAGGAGGGTGAACAGGGTGCACCTATGTCCAGACCTACTCCACCCTTTAATCTCCAAATTTGATAATAAAAATACAATGTTTCAATTCTGGGCCAGCGTCGCAGACGGTGGCCCAGTATATGACAAAAGCAAAAGCTCAGAGGGGACTTCTGAAATTTGCAGCCTGAAGTCCGAAGTCTAAAATTACAGTTCAAAATGGCTGCCAAAAAACTCAAACGCGAAATTCCAATCAATCTGTCATAATAAAAATAACTCAACCAAATTCAAAATGGCCACCACAAAAACTCATCAAACCTAGCCCAAATATTATTGTTACTTGAAAAGTCACAATTCATGTCTAGTGTGATTTACTTTTACTAATAAATATTACCGCCGCCTTCAAATTGTATAGATGACATTCTACGCAGGTGAAATCATATAATAACTTTAACTGGTAAAACAACCTAATCAATCATCTAGAGCTAACGATGGAAACTCCGATGAGCTATATTTTATATTTCTGTATCGCAATACTGTATACAGAGTATGTTGTGGAGTTACTGTAGGGGGGGGGGGGGGGAGTTGTTCATGGGGGCATGCCGTCGACCGTACCACGTGGAAATTGTGGATGCCATATTAACATGGAACCCAATTCTGTTTACGCCACTGCTATTTAGATCTAAATATATCAGTTTTTTTTAAACTGGACTGAAACATATAAAATAAGCCTTACTGCGCAGACGACGATTTTTTTCAAAAAAGTTTTTTTCAACAAATTTATGACTTGAAATGTATTCAAGGGTTAGAGGAGCTTTTATGTCAGGATGTGGCATTACAATATCATCATATAACATTATCATTCTAATATAAGTAAATGAAATTTTAATGTCAGGATATCACATTTGACTGTCAGGCTATGATATTATAAAGTCAATATGTGGAATTATATTATCAGGTTATGGCCGTTTAACGTCTCGATATGGCAATAATATTGCAGGAGATTGCACTATATAGTCAGGATATGGCATTGTAATATCAGGATATGCCACTTCAATGTCACAATATAGTCTTATATATCATTAGATCAAACCATTTTCGATATCATGTTTATACCAAGCTATGCCATTCTATTTTCATTATGTGGAATATTGATGTCAGTATACAGCATTATAATATCAGTAGCCTATATGGTAGCTTAATGACACAATATGGCCTCATAATAGAAGGATGTTGCATTATAATATCAAATTCTGGCATATTAATGTGCCAATATAGCATTGTGATATAAGGACATGGCAGTATGGCGTCACCATGCATGTGGCATTTTTTGTAAAGAAATTACATTTTTATGTCAGGATGTGGGACAGTGTATGATCAGGGGACGACATTTGTTATCAGTGTAAGTAATTTTTATTCATGATATGATAATATAATGTCATTATATTTTTATTATAATATGCATGGATATGCTAGGATATGCATGTTTGGCATCATTAAATGTCCTCTTAATATCTGGATATACAGTACTGATTTAGCAAAATGGGACAAGCTTTTTCAGTGGGGCTAGCCCCGGCTAACGCAGGCTAGCCCTGGGCTAGCCCCATGTTCTCTCCCCACCCCATTTGGGGCTCGCATGTATGCGCCCAAAGTTATAAAATCCTTTAGCCGGGCCGCAATGTGCGTTTTGGTATAAGTTCATATAACTGGAGCCGCGCTCATATCGCCGGGGCTCAAGCCAATCTAGAGCCTCGGCGAATCGAGTCAACGCCTGTCAGGCGCGCTTCTCGCCTGGTCCACTTTCAAGCTCGACCGGTGCGCCGGGCGAGCCTGACTTTCCAGGTGCCTGCTTTTTCATCTTCAGTTAGGTCTATTCCAGTGACCGTAGCTTCATAAAACCACCCATTTTCTGAATTTATACACTGAACTGCTTTTCCGATACTAAAGATAATGTCTAAATGCTAAAGGCTAAATGCTAAATGGCTAAGCAGAAATAAATGAGGACTGCAACAGGTCTAGATGTATACGCGTACGGACATTTAATTATTGCACGTTTAGATCAACTCAGAGCTGTTCAGATGATGCTGAATGTGGTCAAGCTGAGCGCGCCCTGTCTTGCCCAGAGCGAGCCTGGCCAGCCCGGCGAGATGACACATGGTTCACAGCATCCATGTTAGCCGCCACACAGTATACTGGGTGCAAGCCCAAGTAGGATTTGGGCGGGTATATTTTCCTGGCCCGAACCGTGTGGGGGCTCGAGCCCATTTCATGCGCTGGGCGCAACCAATTCTGCGCCTGTCTCGCCGGGCTTGCGCCCGGGCTAATGACGGGCTGGCCAGCGTTAACGCAGGCCAGACACTGATGAAAAATCTGTCCCATTTTGTGAAATCAGTACTTGTAGCACAATAATGTCCGAATATGCACTATAAAATCGAGATATAACTAACAGTTTATCGTCATTATTATATCAAGATGCATGGCACTATGACTATGCTAAGATCAGGATGTGTATAACAATGTCGGGATACGGCAGTATGAAGCCAGAATATGGCATTTTATTATTTCAGAATATGGCGTATATCGTTAGGACATGGTATTATGTGACTCATCACTTTAAAATCTGACAGGTCAGGCTGCGCTAACAACATAAATTCGTCAAACCTTGCAATTGGAAATGAAATGAAATAAATTGGGCTTTAGGCCACCTTTGTGCACATATAGGCTAAGCTGGGCCAGGAGAACCTCCTGAGGATGGTGAGATGATTGAGATGACACTGTCCTCCAGACACAGGATTCGAAATTCGCGCCCTGGCGGTCTGAGGCCGAGCACGCTACCTCTCGGTCACGGAGGCTCCCCACAATACTCACTTTCACACGTGGATGGGGAAGAAACATTTTTTGTTTTTTTCAAACCGCCGAGACCGGGAACCGAACCCCGAACTCTGGCGTGAAAGTCAGCGGTGCTAACCACTACTCTAGGGCCCCCTCCCACCCTGCCATTGGAATGTTGATGCCTAGCGACCTTTAACGCCATGTTATATGTGTGTCACAATAACCATGATAACTCATTTTTACTAATAAATAACAATATTCTGGTCAGGGACTTCTACTGCGTCACAATAAATCAGTAGGATTATTACAATATGAGTGATATAATGTTCTAAGGGAATAATTAGACCTTGATACTATTAGAAATACCGTACGGTTTCTGAATTTAATAGTACTCGTGGTACATGTACTTCTGAACGAATCCACTCAAACTGATAATTTGAAAAAAATGACCTAGAATGGTGACCGCATAACAAGCAACACATGGTCTCCACCCCTAGCACCCATGTGTAGTATTACTTTTTTTTAGGACATCACACGTGACAGAATAATTTTGTTAGAGCGTGTGGTTGATCTTGGATATGTATTAACCCTTTAACCGCCGGTGCCGAATTTATTCGGGTTTTCATTTTTTATTAGCACATTAAGTACTACCTTTTAAACATGTTAAACATGAAATATGACAACAATCAGCAAGATTTGAAAAGATTTGATTTCCAATTTGTCAAATCTGAATAATTATCACTCACTTGAAGTTGTGGATCGCGTCAGCGAGACACAACTTCAAGTGGGTGAAAATTCAAATTGAATAATTTGGCGGTTAAAGGGTTAAGGCAAGAACTGATATTATTCTTTCTCGTACCTCAAATCCTGGGTAAACACACAATAAATTATTTTCAAATTGTAAAAGTGATGAAGTGCATGGAGTGTACCCTTGGCTTTTTCGAAAAATGGCGTTACCGTGATGACGGCCATATTGAATTAAAAACAGACACAAGGTATTTTTTAAGGATGTTTCAGCATTCGTATGGGTAAAAGCCCCGCTATAACTCCTGAAAAAACAGCTTTCAGTATATTCGGTCACGTAAATTAACCATTTCTTCGCTCAAGTTTGATTTTTTTTTTGGTTTAATCTATCACAGAATCCAATGGTTCCATTTTGTCAACAAGATCCTTGTCAGCAAATTTCAAATAACAAGATTTATCACATAATCCCCCCCCCCCCCCCACAACAGCAAACCAAGAGTGAGTATAACAGCCGTTCTATCTACTATACATAGATACACAAGTAATGAGGTAATTTATCGTATGAAAGCCAATTGAAAATAAATTCATGTTTTTGTTGCCTTTAAATCGTATCAGACATAACACTAATGCTCTTGCACTATTTGGCGGATCCAAGATTTGACTGACAGGAGGCGCCTATCATATATCTGACTCGGTCAGCCTCCTTGTATTACTGTCTAGAGGGGTCGGAGGCATGCTCTTCGAGAAATTGTTAAATTTAATTAAGACTTACATAATGCATGGCTGGAGCATATTTCGCCTTTTTTACGACATAATGAATATATACAACTATTACCAGGTGTGCGTAGTATGTGCTGACACATTAAGAATCGACACCGCATCATACTAATACTGAGCAGTGGCTTGAACATAACCCCTATTTTGTAGTTTGTCTGGCCAATTTGGTTCATAAAATGACGTCATTGCCATAGCGACATGACGTCACAAACGTACATTTGAAAAAAATATCGACCACTTACGGCAAAAACGATATACGCCACCATAAACTAGAGACTTAAACCTTTCCCGTGATATATTTTTTATCTCTAGGAATTTATGTGTCAACTCAACTCCAAAAATGGGTCCATTCCTCCTGTACTATATATATAATCCCATAGTAGCAATGAAATTGTTTAATTCTCTAGTATTACCCATTATCTTATATGGATGTGAGATATGGTTTCCACTGATAAATCAAACTCTTAGAACCAAACTAAATGTCTTTCAAATGAAGAAGATGAAATCCATTCTTAAAGTTAAACAGTCAACAGCAAACTTGTGTGTTTATGGTGATTTAGGAGAATATCCAATAGATAAAAAATAATATGTAAAACAATTAAATATTGGATAAGAATTGTAAATCTACCGAAAGATAATATTGTTAAGCAAATGTATACAGTCCTAGAGGGCCTGCATCACATTGGTCATAAAACATGGGTATCTCAAGTAAAAGATATTATGGGAAAGGCTGAACTTGCAGAACTGTGGACAGATGTTCCTCCAAAAAAAACTCTTTCTAAATATATACGTCATCATCTTGAATCTATATTCAGACAGCATTGGCTAGATGAGATCAATAATTCTGTTAAGAATTCTAAGCTTAGACTTTATAAAGAAATTAAATACACATTCATGCCAGAACCCTATCTTTTCTTTAACATTCCAAAATTTCGCTATGCAATTTCAAGGCTACGCCTTAGTTCCCATCACTTAGAAATTGAAACCGGTAGATATACCCGGCCTTTAACACCAGCCAATCAGCGATTTTGTGCTGCGTGTCCTGGAAAAGTGGGTGATGAATATCATTTTCTTACAGAAGACAAGACAGACAAGACTGTGTGTCTCATTCAGAAAACCGTAACATTTTATTTGATGAAATTACGAGAGATATACCAAATTTCCTGACTCAGGCAAATAAGGAAAAATTTATCTCAATCCTCACCTCGCAAAATATGAATGTATTGCTTTCATTAGCAAAATGTATTGTTAAGGCATGGGGCTAAATATTAATTGTGTAAAGTTAGATATGAAACAGATGCTGTAATAAATGCTGTAATATATATTGTTCTTTAACATATTCCATTTAGTACAAGTTTGCATTCCTGACATAAGTGCAAGCCTGAATCAAATTTAAAATATATATCTGTTTAAACTAGACTTCTCCGAATTTTTTTTTGTGATGTTAAAGAATTTCGATCAATATTCCTGTGGGGAATACTGATCACTTCAAAATGTGCTTATAAGTGCTCCTACTGAAATGAAAGGAGATGTATTTTTATTATAGGCCTAGGTCTACATAAAATCTATACATATTTTTTGTCTAATGTGTAAAAGGTATATTTTCATAACCATATACTTCTATGCATTTTTTATTATGAATATTATTTGATACCATAAACTACTTTTTATTTTTATAACACTGACATTTGTATCATACTGATTCTCTTTGTCAATAAAAGTATTATTATTATTATATAATAATGTGGTCCCGAATTAGAAGCCACTGCTTTGTTGACCAAACTTATTGAAGGAGACATGATTGCTACATGAAGACTAGTAAATGTATAACCAACAGGCAGCGAGGCCCAAAACTAATTACATTAATGGAAATCACGATAAATAACTGAGGCAGAGCTGTCTTTAAATAATCAGATATGGCTCACCTGCATAAAGCTAGGTTGATGTAGATAGATGTGATTATAGAAATAGTGTATACATGACACCAGACTGAAGCTCAGGCTCTTTTAAGTCAAGACACGTTTGAAAAAGAAATTGGAACAGCTTTGAAGAAGACATGTGGTCATGGTAACAGTTTTTGCCAGTTTGACCTTGAAATGACATTGAGATGACCTTAAAATTGCTTTCGGGTGGTACTCCAGCCAATTATTTATCAATATTTGGCTATGCGAGCCCAATCTAATGTTCTACAATGCTGCATAATTGTAATTTGGCCCGTTCAACTAAATATTGAGGAAGGTGCATATTAAGTGGAATATCTAGGTCTGATACTTCCCTTAATATCCCAAAATGTGTGTGGAAAATACATAGGACGAAGGATATGTCAAATCCAGTCCTTTGTAGTAAATGACTGCATAACAACAGCGTGGAAATTGATATAAAGTTGCAATTTTAACTATTTTCTGCCAGTTTGACCTTTAAATGACCTTGGTGTGACCTTGACATGACTTTGCTGTTATGTTTATCATTCAAAGCAGTTTCTTCGAGTAGGCCCTATTTGACACACTTTTGGGACACAGAAACAATAATTGTAATATACAATTTTCACTACTTTTTGGCTTTGCCAGTGCATATTTTGACCTTTGGATTTTCTGTATTACAGTCAGCATATTTTAAAAAAAATATGAACAAGAAGACATGTAAGATATTGTGGGAATCCTGTGGCTGTGGGTTTTTATTTTGTCTGTTATATTTTTGCTTGATTTATTTAAAATATCCGGTATGCAAAAATGCAAAAAATTTTGAGCAAATACATATTATATCAGGATGACCATATTACCAGAAATATAACTTCCAGACATCTTTCCAGTTTGGATTATTGATATGGATGAACTAAGAAATGCAAATCTTCACTGTATGAGCTCACGGGGTACTGGGATGGTTGCTAGCAGTAGTTCCATCTGTCGCATGTTGTACGACATTGTAGGGAAGCACTAGTCTACAGCAATTATTCAAGGGGAGCTGCAGCCTCCACATATCTGACCAGAATCTCCGGGTGGATTGCCAGCAGCTTACCCTGGTTCCTCTGCTCAACAGCGGTGCCAATGCAGCTCCCGCTTCAGGTTTCTTGCGTAGGATGAATGGAGTTACCGTCAGCTATTGTCACTTTAGGGGACTATCCCACCAGAGGATAGCGGAGTTGTGTGTTGATGGCTGGGCATGTCTAGGGGTAAATCCCCTAAAAATGCCCAGAACCCCTTATTGGGCGAGTGAAGGAAAACAACAACCCACCATGCCCTATCATCCCACCTTAACGTCATTACCTGTACATCATTCATCTCATCAATGTCATTTAAATGACCATTGCCAAAAGTGACGTCAAGCAATATTCTACTACTACTATACGAGCTCACACCATGTCACAAATGTCTCATAAAAAGCATCTCTACTCGATATTATCCTATATTAACCCGTTTGCAAGGCATTAAATCATTACGATCATAGACACATTTATATTTGATGATTTTTCGGTCACTGAACAATTAGATTTCAAAAGATAGTCAATTATAAAAACAGTTTAGAATCACTATCTGGGCTTATCTACTGCATAGGAAAATGATTTTGTCGCATTACATTTTATAAAATAGTTTGTTATACATGTAAGCTGAGCTATTACTCCAACGAGCTAGAAACTTATAAATTGACTAGGATGGATTTGACCTGTGTATGTTCTAGCAAAATAAAAATAACAATTTTAATGATTTGATCCACATTATTAATTTGTTAAAATTGGCATAATAATTATATTCAATTTATTTTAATACAAGGCAATACATCGTTATGGTATAAACAAACATCAACATATAAAATGCGTAAAATGTCATACATACATGTCTATGGCTGTTAATCACAACAGAAGACGGAAATAATAGTGTGGGAAAATTTTAATAAAAGTAATTTATTTGTTCATTTCATATAGTGCCATAGCGCGTCGTAGACCAGTTTAACTAATGTTATTGTATCAGTTGTCTTAAAGAGTCTAACATAATATGCATCGGAGATATGGTGTCGAGAAGGAAAAATAAGGCACTAATAAAATGTGCCTCATCTTCGACAATAGTTTTGAAGTACCTGCAAAAACGTGTGTGCATTTACCTTTAATAAAGTGTTTCTACCCAGATCAAGTTAAATGCACAAATACTTACGATGGCTTTTTTTTATTTTTTATTCATGCTTTAATCCTGCATATGTTCTGAGCCTACCACTTTCAGTTCTAGTTGTACATTAGTTTCAAAAATAAAATAATTGAATTGAAAAATAAGTTTGGCTCTGAAATGTATTTGCAGCGCTTAACACCTAGTATCAAGCGGTTGCGTTCAAATTCGCCTCACGTAGCCATGTTTGATTAATTTAAGAAACGGTAAAGGTTTAAACCGATCACCATATAACAACAATTATAAGATACCGCTAAGTACAGCTGCATACAAATATATGATTTATATTTTAAAAGAAAGGAATAACCCAGATTCAAGATGACCGTCACCTTGGTCAATTGATTTAGTCGAAAAGGAGGGATAAGATTAGACGATGAAATGAACTTAGGCATATATCATAAACTACACTCTAAACAATAAAGGGTCTTTAAAAGGAGCATTTCAGTACTATTACCATGCAGCCCCGGGAGAACCCTTGCAGGGCTCTTCTGGGGTTGCATGATAATAGTAATGGAGGGTTCTTTTTAAAGAACCTATATTGTTTAGAGTGTATAGAACCAGGGGGCTGGAGTACTGTGGCTATTATCAGGTCTCAGAGACACAACTACCCACTCACTAGATTCAGAAGACATAGTTTATTCCATATGATCTGTGCAATATACAGCCATGTATGAAAGACAGTACTGTAGGGAGCCAAGTTGACCGAAATCTAGCGTGCTCATCGTCAGACCGTCAAGGCTCAAATTTTAAATATTGTGTCTGGATGGCAGTGCCATCACACTCGTCTCACTATACTCAGGAGCAGGGTTTTCCAATAGACAACATGAGATTTTTTTCCAAAGCGCAAAATCAAAATTTGTGACACTTTGGGAATTTCATTTTAAATGTGATTAATAATTTGGATACAAAGTAGCTGCTATCTTGGGTTTTAAAACGCACCGATGATCTTAAAACATAAAAAACACACATTGTACCAATGATGAGTTTGTCGAAAAGTGGGTGTTATATCATTTCAAAGGTAAAAGTAACATAGATTAAAAATGGCCGATATCTTGGATTTGACCCTTAGGCGACCATCAAACGTAAAAGGGGTGTCACATCAACATGACAAAGAGGGGAGGTTTATTTTAATGGTAAGAATAGCTTACTGCAGATTAATAATTTAGATTGGGCCGCTGGTGGCCATCTTTTATTTTGGCTGCTCACATGTTTGGCTGCTCACATGTTTCCAGCAAACTGTTTCCGAGGTAGTCCCCCTAAGTTGTGCTAATATACATGCAGATTTGTATATATAAATTTCATTGGCCGACCTTTTACAGCATGCCCAGAAAAATCTGGTCTGGCCCTGGTTGTTGCTCGAGCTGAATTTGTTTAGGCCCAGAGCTATGGCCTATTGGTCAGTTATCATGGTTATCGTGCTGTTTGTGGGATGTAAATTTAATCTTCAAATGATTCAATGGCTATGTATCTCAACATAGACGGCGTAGACGTATATTATGATAACATTATTTCTAGTGTTACTTTTACCTATTTTGAGCAATATGTTTCGAACCACCTAGTAATTTACGTTATTGAATGTATGATGTTTTGGTCCGTTACCATGGTTATGGAGTTTCCTATCGAGTGTAAATTTAGTTTTTAAACGATTTGACAGCTATATGCCTTCATATAAGCGTTTATTAGGGTGAAATTACCAATAGTTTTTATTTTATCCATTTTGAGCAATATGATTCAAACCGCTCAGTAATTTATATTGTTGGGTGTATGATTTTTGGTCAGTTACCATGGTTACGGTGTTTTCCATCGGATGTAAACTTAATTTTGCAGAAGATTTGACAGCTATGTGTCTCCACAGAGACCTAAATTATCATAAACTGATAGTTTTATTGACCTATTTGTGTCTTGGAATAAGTTTAATATGTAATACAAATGTATAGTTAATTTTCGTTCTATTTTTTATGAAAATACGAAATTTGGAGGGACATTATAATATAGTCCGTAATGACATTAAGCTACTACTTTTGAATTGCTATCAGGCAAAAATGTATTCCTCTAAGATATATCTTTAAAAAAAATAACATAAAAATTGGCCACCTTTTTTGTACCAATCGGTGAAATTTTGGCCTGTAGCTGATGGACTAATCGGTATAACCTTGTCAATATTTTTCACATTCTAATGATTTTGGTGTGTAATATAATGTTTGTGTAGTCAAAGAACACGAGAATGACAATAAAAACATGACAGTGGTACTTTGTATTTGTTAAAATCGTCGTTTTTGATGTCAGTTTACTTGCTTAGACCTCAAAATATGTCAAAATCTGCATTTTGTAGTACAAATGTTTCCTTTTATTTGTCATCTAAGTTGTTTATATACTGCAGCGTCTTCAATGATAAGAACAAAAGCTGAAGCTGCCTTATTTCACTCTCATTTGCATAAAACCAATAAGGCCGCAAAAATATATATGCGCTCGTATTCCATCTACACGGCGCTCTAATGGACATATATTCAGAATCTAAGCCTCTAATTATATATATGTCAACGGTAATATAAAAAATGAAAGAAGAACTCAAGATGAAGCTGCGCTTTGTCAACATAATTTGCAAAAATAAAATATGGCCGTCAATAGACTATATATATGTAGATATACCCCCATGTGTCATGATATTTCGACGGCTTGTGCACCTATTTTAAAGGTGACATATCACCCCTTAAACAGTATGAATAAATTTGTGACAAATACATCATTGTATTGCTTCAAAATTAATGATGTAAATTGAAAGTTTCTGATAGATTGCGAATAGTTCTGAACCATTTGTCTGGACATATAACACTATGCATACATCCATACACATCATTTTTAACGTGATATGTTATACAGGACACTTTGATAAGAAAAATTATGCAATTTGCATGAGGTATTATAGAATGCCATATAGTATATATCATATAATGATTGCACTAAACAGTTTGTGGAGTGATGCCCATTAAACATGCGCATGCTGAGGAAAACAATAGAGAGATCGATTGAAAGAGCTTGATGACGAAGTAACTCGTTGAACACTTTGAAGCGTTCTTTTGAACTTTTTGGAGAACATTAAAGCAATTGATAGTGAAATTAGTGAGCAGGTTACAAACATTGAAATACAAACATTGAAATAAAAAAATAATAACCGAGTTACTCAAATGGGCAAAGCCCGCCACTTCAAAACTTTTCCACAAGACCTCTTTTTGCAAACTCATTTTTAGATAATGAAATTATTATTTCTTATCCTAAAAAATTGAGATACCAAGTCTAAAACATAATTTTAATAATTTTTTTAAATGAACACTTAGAAGCACAAAAACACACACACACACAATACTTTTTTTATAGTTTGAACATTTCCCAAAATATCTGATATGTATTGAGCATTTTTGTACAAATACTATATAAAATAAAAACATGCAAAATAAATTAATGTAATTGCAAAGCTGCTAATTGTAAATGGTCTTTATACATTGTAGTATATGATATATAAAGGTTTTTCAAAATATTGTTGTTGTTTTTCCTAATAAGGACAGTAGTGTTTTCATGTTCAATAACCATGCAATATTGTTAAAAATAAACCTAGGTAATAAAATTAATTGTGTGTATCATTGTTACCAGACTTATCGTATCTACTATTTAACTATACTTCATACTTGTGTGTATAATGGAAGTTATTACACACTGATACATAGAATAATCGATGTGTTTTTTGTCTAAGCACATTTTTGTTATTTTTATAACGATAAATACTGAATTGCTGTCTTTTCATGCCTGTTGGTTGATATTTCAAATAAAAATGCAAAATACGTTACTAAAAATACGTCACATAACCTACGTTATGATAATCTAATGATATTATATATAAATATATGAGTATATCCAGTAAATAGTTGTATTATACAATGTGTGAGTGTTTTGTATTTTTGTTACGAAACCGAATGCACTATTACCACATTTTTTAGTGAAGAGCAAAATACGTTACAAAATACGTTACCAAAATATCTTACAAAATGTAACGTATTTTGTGTAATGTATTCTGCCTTTTGCACAATTGTAAAGCTCGGCTCAGTGGCCAGGCTAATGTTTTACTTGCTGCTTAGAGATATACCGAGTGAGTAACTAAAGGGTCATTTGTTGTTAAGTGGTCATATCATTATAGTCCAAGTAACGTATTCTGTTTTCTTAAAAAAATAAATAGGGTCCGCTTGTTTCTATTGATCATTGCAAGAGTAGCACTGTTTATATCTCATCATTTGTTTTTTTCTTCTTACAAACTTACGTTAGACTACATATTCATCACACAGCAAGGATTTTTAGTTAATCTTAATTTTTTTGGCAGATAAAAACCACTAACTAACTCAAATGAACTTAAATTACTTTTTTTACAATGAACAATATAATACTTTAGGGAATTCTCTTTGTCAATACAATCACTACTATATGTTCGTCAAATTCAAACAATAAATCTTCCAAAAACTACACCCACTCATGAACAGTGACCTATCTAAGACGAAAATTTAGGCTGGCGACATGCCAAAAAAGTCATTTTTATGGCATTCCAGTGGTCAAAAGCACAATTTTTCTTGTCTAGACTATGGATAACTATACATTTTCTGAAAGGTCTATGCATGAATTAAATGATAAAACTTGTTAAACAAAAGTGGAGGTCACTACAAACGAGAACACTGCTGGGGTCACATGATTCTTGAAGTGGCGGGCTTTGCCCATATATTGGTCAACATAATTATACAAAGATTGTTCAAATAATAACTTGATTAGATCTAAGCCTACCGAGCTGGAGATTATAAATTGCATCTGCAAATTTTTGCACATCTTTAGCAAATTTTGCACATGGTTCGCACATACAATCACCTAAACTATGCTAGATGAGCTCCAGTTTATAGGTCAACAGACTATGTAAGTTGCCCAACAGCATTATTGGTATCGATCAGCAAATCTAGTCTTTAGATTATTTCTCTGTCACATGGGGAGAGATAACCATTATTTCCGAAGCAACACAGTATCTGCTCAGCACGGCAGATGCAGAAGCTCTTACAACTCTCAATTATCTTTGTTCAGAACATCAATTAGTGAAGCTGATGTCAAAACCACTTGTTGAACAGCTTGAACGAATTGGAGTATTTTCTGTGTGTAGACCAAAATCTGCTACCAAAGATGAAGATAATCCTAGTCCATTGTTATCTTTGACCACTAATAATGTATCAACATATGACATTAAGGACGCTCTCATGACTGCAAATGTAGGCCTACATCATACAAAACTGGTCCGGTTGAGAGAATATGTGGTCACACGCATTGTAGAGATAATAAGCATCCATTTATTTCCCTCCAATAAAGAGAGAAATAAAAAAACGTTCTCCATTCTGTTCTCACCTGGGAAATGAAAACTAATATTTTATTCAAATTTTGCTCAAAGCACACAGGAGGGAATGAAGATCAATTAAAAAAAACTTTTCTGTGTACCTCTGTCATTAAGAAAGCGTTCACAGTAGAAATTGCATTTGATGTTTCTACTCCATATGTACCAAATTATATAGTATGGTTGGGGTCATACGCTGTCATCGATGACATCTGAGAAATCCAGTATGTATGTATTGTATGTATTCGTTTATTATACGGACATGTTACAATACATTTTACAGATACATAATATCCGAATACACTGATTAATGTACCCAGCCCATTTAGGCTTATTAGTCAGTGCGAATATATTTAAAAAAAAGCAAATAAATAACTTTACCGCCAACATAATTATGATGCTGTACAGCAGCATGATATACATGCAAGTTACCAACCGATGATACTACATGCTGATAAACTGTGTATTCAACCATTTTAGTCATCTGGTGGATAGATATCTATGGGCATGGGGCTGACAGTAACATGGTCAACATATCCTGCAATTGCCTGTGGCCACCGACAAAGTCTTCAACATGCATTTGTAAGTAAAACTCATGAAACATGTTGTACATCTGCATATGACTTTAATAGAAATAATTGTTGCAACCCCACGTCATGAAATACATGTATGTGACTTATTGTCTCTTATTGTAGGACAAAATTGTTTTGATGACATTCATTTCTAAAGAATATTTTAATAATTTTGTACAAAGACTGACGTGTTTTTGTTAAAGATTGCAAGGGGCATTGACAAAAGGCTGCAGTTGTTTAGTACTGGGTTTACAACTAACTATAGAACATAATATGACTCTATTGGCTCTACTGTTTGCTATGCTATGACGGAAAGTGAAAATGGAATCCTTGCTATGCAGATGTGGGTTAAAATAGCAGCTTTAGCCAAATCTGCTTTATTAGCGTTGGTACATGATAAATTTGAGCTAACGATGTTTAAATTATGTGCACCAGAGGTTGAGGTATCATGACATACATGTACGCGGGATTATATCTATATATAGATTATATTGGCGGTCATCTTTTCAATTTT
>OZ024909.1:72310257-72325257 GCA_964017125.1 Flabesymbios commensalis | reverse complement strand
CCACTTCTCTCCACTCAAACCAGTTTTAGCCAAGTCTTTTTTCTCTTTCGAAATCAGCATGGTCTCACTGACTAATTATATTTATTTACAAACAAACAAAAAAACAATTATCGAAAATCCCGAGCAGCCTGGTTTTAGGGCTAGCTATGCCAAACAGCAAACAAACATAAACAGCAAACAAACATCGTGTTTTTCCCAACTTAACACCCAAAAACGTGCATCAAAACCTAAGCTATGCGATTATTGTATATAATTTCGACATATAAAGAGATATAAATCATGAAAAAATCAATAAAATATAGAATTTCAATTACTACGAGCTGGGTAGCCTATGCTGCCGTGCAAAGCCAAAAGGCATTTTCTGCTTACTTAACAAGTGAACAAATACTGCCTATCGCTATTGCAGGAGAAAATTCGGGTGAAAAGGAAAGTAATTTAAAAAGTGTCAATAAAAGTCATTAAAATATAATTTTACTTTAAAAACACCCGCGTAAAAAACATGTATGAAAACTATTGTAGACCTAATTAGGCCCTACTGTATTTAATTTAAAGAGTAAAAACTAAATAAAATACATACATTGCATTATTATGAAATCTTTCAAATGGTGATACAAGCACTAAACTTGGCACGAACATTCCCCAGGGGCCACCCTTAAGAAACCGTTAGCCACCCACAAATTTAAGATGGCCGCCATTTTTTTCAAGATGGCCGCCATTAGCGGTCCACAAAAACTATTTTTCACCATAAAATTTGACTCATTTGACCGATTTGGATGATTGGGGCTCAAAATATATGTTTTCAACTACGCAGAAGTAGTAGAGGAGGAAATCTGAAAATTGACGTTATTTAAGGAGTTAGCTGACACTTAAATTCCTAGAGACAAATAATATATCGCTAGAAAGGTGTGAACGTCTAGTTTCACGTAACGTGAACGGTTTTTGTGGCAAGTGGTCGAGTTTTTCATAAAACGTGCATTTGTGACGTCATGTCGTGATAGTTTTGACGTCACTTTTTCACCAATTTCTACTGGATATTTATAAAGGTGGATCATTTATGAGCTGCGATATACACATGTAGATGCCGTTCAATATCCAGCATTTGCATAAATTATAGAGAATTGGCCTAGGTAGTCACACAAAAATGACACACATGCTTTGTACACATGACATCACTTGATTTTATGCAACAGTCGTGAGCTTTTTCTTTATAAGGTCTAATATTTTTTTAATAAAATAGGTTCAACATTATTATATTTTTTTTAATTTGTATTATTAAAGCATTTCCTCTTTTTCCCCAGAGATAAATAATATATCATTGGAAATGTATAGTTCTGTAGTTTCACGTCATATATTTCATTTTTACGATACGTGGTCGAGTTGTGCAATAAACGTACATTTGTGACGTCACGTTTTCATGTACTACGTCATTTTGTCATTTTCTTTCAAATATTGTCAGCATGTGCACTATGAGAATATACAGGATGCCAGGTCATTTTTTATTTGGCACCGTAAAACGTGGGAAAGCCTAGTTTCATTTACGATATGCACTGATCCTATACCAATAAATATAACGTAGGCCTACATCTGAATCACAACAGCATGGCCGCAACGTCACTTTTTCGTGAATTGAATAACAGAGACACGATAGCCCACAATATTGCAAAAATTGGGGTTAATTGGTAGGCCACATAACAAGTACGGGTAGGCCTAGCACAATATAACTGCACATAGCAAGACTGTGATCATGCGACTACAGAAACCATGCAACACGGCCATTATTGTTATTCATCATGGGTGCAGTATAGAGTCTACCTGGTATACTCGAGGTAACATAATTATATTATACTCATGTTTCCAAGCAATATCATACCAAAAGGTGTGTTCAGCTCTGGAAACCTAAAATTACATGCTAAAATAAATTATCGTTTTTCCCTTTCTCTATTTAACCCTTGAAGCGCTGTGATATTTATATTCAAAATAAGAGATCACGGGGATTTTCACTTTGAAACCATTTTAAATGTCTTTGTTTAGAGGTCTTTCCGCTTTATTTCAATACCTACGTTAAAGGTTCTACGGCCACTATACTTTTTTTTCAGTGCCGGGATAGACTTCAGACGTCAGAATTTGAGGCGTGGCACAACACTTATAGTATCAAGACGAACCGTGTCTGTAGAGCATGAAGTGTTGATTCATCATCAGACACTCACTGGCAAAGCCGAGTCCACACAGTAGGCCTACGATTTATCTTTAGGATTTTGTGCGGTACCGATTCAACATATTTATTAGGATTTCCAAATTGCAGTAGTAGGCCTATGTAGCAAGTTTATATGTTTCCGTGGTGTCGTCAATATGCCATTTCCCTACCAAAATCAACGCCAGCGACTATTCTGTCTTAGTGAAAGTCTACTGTTCTACTATATTTAGGCCTACTGTATATAAAGTATATCCTTTGTATAATAATTTGTACATTTTGATGTAGAAATAAATAACTATTCTGAGACAACAGATTATTCCTGGATGTAAGCCCCTAAATAATATTTTATCCGCCGCGTGCTTTCATTTTGCCGAAAATAACTAGGCCCCATACAGTTTTTGGCGTAAACATACCATTTATTAGGGCTATACAGATTTGGACAATAACACATCCTTTCTGAATAGACACAATGCTCGAGATAGCCAAAAAGTTTTAACAAACTATCTGTCACTGTCAAAAACACGAAAACCTTCTTTTTGCACAGCACACTAATCTAGGCCCAAGTTCGACACACAAAGGAGCCATTGAATGAACACATAATACAGCTGGGTAATTTTATTTTTTGTTTTATATGGTCTAATATTTTTTTAATAAAATAGGTTCAACATTATTATATTTTTTTTAATTTGTATTATTAAAGCATTTCCTTTTTTCCCCAGAGATAAAAAATATATCATTGGAAATGTATATAGTTCTGTAGTTTCACGTCATATATTTCATTTTTATAATACAGCTGGGTGATTTTATTTTTTGTTTTATATGGTCTAATATTTTTTAAATAAAATAGGTTCAACATTATTATATTTTTTTTAATTTGTATTATTAAAGCATTTCCTTTTTTTCCCCAGAGATAAATAATATATCATTGGAAATGTATATAGTTCTGTAGTTTCACGTCATATATTTCATTTTTACGACACGTGGTCGAGTTGTGCAATAAACGTACATTTGTGACGTCACGTTTTCATGTACTACGTCATTTTGTCATTTTCTTTCAAATATTGTCAGCATGTGCACTATGAGAATATACAGGATGCCAGGCAGGCTTGGGGCGAGTACTGGACAAAAGTACTCGAGTACAAGTACAAGTACTTTGAAAAGTACTTGAGTACAAGTACCGAGTACTTTCGTTGTAAACTCTAATTAATTACATAAAATTTATTAAATAAATAATTGATTATAATATATGTTACTTCATGTTGATATACATGTGACCCTATCTGGCAAAATGAGTTTTAAGTCTCACTTTGGCAAATGAATTTAAAAAAAAATTATATTCAGTTCATTTTAATACAATTGTGTGGTATTTTCCAAAAGTGCACAAATTGCCTTTTTGAACTTCAAATGCCATTTTAAAAAAACACAGTTTCAGACTTCATATTTTTCTGAGTTTCTCGAGTCATATTTTCAGAGTTAAACACGCTACAGAGTTGTGTGATATGCCGTTTTAAAGGTAATTTTGTGTAGGTGCGGGATATCTTAATAACTTCAATAGTTAAATATGCGACTGACGACTTATTTTGTCAGGTTTATTGATATTGCATGATGCCATCTCCTAGCCAATAGTATGATATTACATTTTCCAATCAGTGGAAAACGTATTGTATGCTACATGTAGGCTTACAATTTGGCGAATCATAATAAATAAATAAGCATATGCTAGTATACAAATTGTCTGTGTCTAAAGCTTTACGTTGCAAAACACGCTAGTTTAAAAACTTTCAGTAGTCCTAATGCTGGTAAAATTTTGGGCCAGTGCCGCCAACATTTGGCCGCCACTTTAATACACGTTTAAATAAGCCTGATCACACATTGTGTCATGGAAAAGATCAAGGCTTTTAAAGGTATACGGATCACAATTCCCTGAAAATCCAAAAGGCAGTATCTGCTTACTTGTATAGTAAACAGAGCTGCCTTTTGGCTTTGCACGGCAGAATTGTTTTGCGATAACAGACACACTTTATTTGCTGGTGACTGTGATTTCAAATCAAATGTATTACCATAATACATGTATATATCCGTACAAGATTCAGCCCGCGCATACGCTGGCTGATAAATTATCATATTATTAGTTTAAAAATATATTTGTATGCAATTTATAGGACGAGCACCTCAGTGTTTTATCTATTTTTATACTCGGTCCGTCATCACATTTCGGGGACGGAAAGGGTTATATAAAGCCGCCGTAGGCCTACAATTGACTCGTTATGTAACCTCACACCTTTAACCCTTACGCGACACAAACGTGTTCAATTATATTTTTCTCTAATTTCTAGCTATAATTGCTGACTCAATTTCTAGCTTCAAATGACAAACTACATAATCACGATATTAAAAAATAGACAAATCAAAATACATTTTTTGACTTACCTTACTGGTGACCTGACGCAATGTATATATATTGTACATTTCAGGGTAGTTTAGTTCGCTAGACACCTGACGTCTTGTAAACTTGTGCATAATTTCGTCTACTTTTATTTTTTATTTTTCTTGTTTTTAGTATGTAGAGCGATCTGATTTTTTCAGATGAACCGCTTTCTAAATGATTTGTAATAATGATATACAAAAAATAGTGGTGTCCCGCAGTTAAAAGGTGATGTTTGCCGGCTAATTACTTTGGTCGTCTTTGTTTGAACAGTACTGTTATATCATGTGTTAAACCTACGTACTTGCTGGTTAATTCTTGGCCCAATGTCGTGGACATTGACCCGACATTGTAGATGAGACGTCGCGTTGTCGCGGTCGTGTTTTTTTATATTTACACAACTCTGGTACTGAGCTGTATGAGCTATGGCAGTTTTAATATATTTTAGTCCACACTGAGTTTCAACTGCTTTATAAAGATAACAGTTATAAACTACTTGTTCACTCAAGTGATATTATTTGTCCGGTGCTGGGGAAATGTCGGCTAAGTGACTACGCAATTGGGCCAATATTGTGCTAATATTATGCAAATACCGATCGATCGTCCCAACAAAAACGATATTTAATTGAACCTATAGTAACCTTGGTACATAGTCTTCAACGTTGGCCCAACATCATACCACCATTGTTTCAATGCCTCATGTTTTCTGGGGCTTAGCTGCGAAGAACGAGGTGTTGTAAGTGTGATTCTTAAATCTCGCGACATTATTGCTAAAATCACGCCCCCCTTCAATGATTACTAGTACTTCTGTATAGTATAGTCACTTGTAAATGTTATAAACCAACATATATTCCTGTTTTCCAAAGAAACGTCCCTTGTCTTTTTTTTTAAGAATAGTTATTTAATTATCTTGTGAACTACACGAGGTTACTAGTATATACAAGGCAGAACAAGCATTATGAGCAGCATGATATTGTAAAGAAGTGCACTTTTGTTAAAAGTTGATGTAAGTAATTGGACTAGTTTTGAAATAATTGCAAAGTATTTATTAAATATTTTTTCAATATAATAGCTAAACGGATGGTAAAAAAACCATTAACTAAATGTTCCATATCCTGCAATAATGATTTAGGATTTGTCTGTGAGCTATTTTGAATCAATTTAAGATGACTAGTACTCGTAAAGTACTCGTAAGTACTCATTAAAAATACTTTTATTTTTAAAAGTACTTGAGTACAAGTACGAGTACAAGTACTTTTTAAAAGTATGAGTATTGAGTACCGACGAGTACTGCAAAATCGGTACTCGAGTACCAAAGTACCGAAGTACCGAGTACTTTGGCCCCAAGCCTGATGCCAGGTCATTTTTTATTTGGCACCCGTGGGAAAGCCTAGTTTCATTTACGATATGCACGTGATCCTATACCAATAAATATAACGTAGGCCTACATCTGTATCACAACAGCATGGCCGCAACGTCACTTTTTCGTGAATTGAATAACAGAGACACGATAGCCCACAATGTTGCAAAAAATGGGGTTAATTGGTAGGCCACATAACAAGTAGGCCTAACACAATATAACTGCACATAGCAAGACTGTGATCATGCGACTACAGAAACCATGCAACACGGCCATTATTGTTATTCATCATGGGTGCAGTATAGAGTCTACATGGTATACTCGAGGTAACATAAGTATATTATACTCATGTTTCCAAGCAATATCATACCAAAAGGTGTGTTCAGCTCTGGAAACCTAAAATTACATGCTAAAATAAATTATCGTTTCTCCCTTTCTCTATTTAACCCTTGAAGCGCTGTAATATTTATATTCAAAATAAGAGATCACGGGGATTTTCACTTTGAAACCATTTTAAATGTCTTTGTTTAGAGGTCTCTCCGCTTTATTTCAATACCTACGTTAAAGGGTCTACGGCCATTATACTTTTTTTTTTCATTGCCGGGATAGACTTCAGACGTCAGAATTTGAGGCGTGGCACAACACTTATAGTATCAAGACGAACCGTGTCTGTAGAGCATGAAGTGTTGATTCATCATTAGACACTCACTGGCAAAGCCGAGTCCACACAGTAGGCCTACGATTTATCTTGAGGATTTTGTGCGGTACCGATTTAACATATTTATTAGGATTTCCAAATTGCAGTAGTAGGCCTATGTAGCAAGTTTATATGTTTCCGTGGTGTCGTCAATATGCCATTTCCCTACCAAAATCAACGCCAGCGACTATTCTGTCTTAGTGAAAGTCTACTGTTCTACTATATATAGGCCTACTGTATATAAAGTATATCCTTTGTATAATAATTTGTACATTTTGATGTAGAAATAAATAATTATTCTGAGACAACAGATTATTCCCGGATGTAAGCCCATAAATAATATTTTATCCGTCGCGTGCTTTCATTTTGCCAAAAATAACTAGGCCCCATGCAGTTTTTGGCGTAAACATACCATTTATTAGGGCTATACAGATTTGGACAATAACACATCGTTTCTGAATAGACACAATGCTCGAGATAGCCAAAAAGTTTTAACAAACTATCTGTCACTGTCAAAAACACGAAAACCTTCTTTTTGCACAGCACACTAATCTAGGCCCAAGTTCGACACACAAAGCAGCCATTGAATGAACACATAATACAGCTGGGTAATTTTATTTTTTGTTTTATATGGTCTAATACTTTTTAAATAAAATAGGTTCAACATTATTATATTTTTTTTAATTTGTATTATTAAAGCATTTCCTTTTTTTCCCAGAGATAAATAATATATCATTGGAAATGTATATAGTTCTGTAGTTTCACGTCATATATTTCATTTTTATAATACAGCTGGGTAATTTTATTTTTTGTTTTATATGGTCTAATATTTTATTAATAAAATAGGTTCAACATTATTATATTTTTTTAAATTTGTATTATTAAAGCATTTCCTTTTTTTCTCCAGAGATAAATAATATATCATTGGAAATGTATATAGTTCTGTAGTTTCACGTCATATATTTCATTTTTACGACACGTGGTCGAGTTGTGCAATAAACGTACATTTGTGACGTCACGTTTTCATGTACTACGTCATTTTGTCATTTTCTTTCAAATATTGTCAGCATGTGCACTATGAGAATATACAGGATGCCAGGTCATTTTTTATTTGGCACCGTAAAACGTGGGAAAGCCTAGTTTCATTTACGATATGCACGTGATCCTATACCAATAAATATAACGTAGGCCTAGCCTACATATGTATCACAACAGCATGGCCGCAACGTCACTTTTTCGTGAATTAAATAACAGAGACACGATAGCCCACAATATTGCAAAAATTGGGGTTAATTGGTAGGCCACATAACAAGTACGGGTAGGCCTAGCACAATATAACTGCACATAGCAAGACTGTGATCATGCGACTACAGAAACCATGCAACACGGCCATTATTGTTATTCATCATGGGTGCAGTATAGAGTCTACATGGTATACTCGAGGTAACATAATTATATTATACTCATGTTTCCAAGCAATATCATACCAAAAGGTGTGTTCAGCTCTGGAAACCTAAAATCACATGCTAAAATAAATTATCGTTTCTCCCTTTCTCTATTTAACCCTTGAAGCGCTGTAATATTTATATTCAAAATAAGAGATCACGGGGATTTTCACTTTGAAACCATTTTAAATGTCTTTGTTTAGAGGTCTTTCCGCTTTATTTCAATACCTACGTTAAAGGTTCTACGGCCATTATACTTTTTTTTTCAGTGCCGGGATAGACTTCAGACGTCAGAATTTGAGGCGTGGCACAACACTTATAGTATCAAGACGAACCGTGTCTGTAGAGCATGAAGTGTTGATTCATCATCAGACACTCACTGGCAAAGCCGAGTCCACACAGTAGGCCTACGATTTATCTTTAGGATTTTGTGCGGTACCGATTTAACATATTTATTAGGATTTCCAAATCGCAGTAGTAGGCCTATGTAGCAAGTTTATATGTTTCCGTGGTGTCGTCAATATGCCATTTCAGGGTCAAATATGATTTTTCAACAAATGAAGCCAGGAACAAGTGTAATACCTTATTTTCATGTGATTTTGACTGGGAAATCCATTTCTTCTACTATTTTTATGACTCAAGGTCTTGCCCCTTCACCCGTTTCTTTCTCATTCGTTCAGTTCCTCTGGAAACTTTTATTTAGTGTCTTACACAATTTTACGTGAACTTCGCTATTATATATAAATACTTGCTGTTTTTAGTCCGAAAATGGCTTTTATTTAAGATTTATTTTTCCTATTCCCATCAGCCATATTTTCCCATGCAATCAATACCCGTTCCAGTTTCTATGTAACTTTATTTCCTATTTGACGTAAATTTACGTAAACTAACGGCTTTTGCAATTATATCTAATTAGGGGATATGTTCTCAACTTGCAAATCGCCTTTATTGGCGATTTCACATTACCTTGCCCCCTTCAGCCGTATTTGCTGATGCAATTTGGGCGGGGGCCCCAGGGTAGTGGTTGGCACCGCTGCCTTTCACGCCAGAGTTCGGGGTTTGGTTCCCGGTCTCGGCGGTTTGAAAGAAACAAAAAATGTTTCTTCCCCATCCACGTGTGAAAGTCAGTATTGTGGGGAGCCTCCGTGACCGAGAGGTAGCGTGCTCGGCCTCAGACCGCCAGGGCTCGAATTCCAAATCCTGTGTCTGGAGGACAGTGTCATCTTAATCATCTCACCATCCTCAGGAGGTTCTCCTTGCCCAGTTTAGCCTATATGTGCACAAAGGTGGCCTAAAGCCCGATTCATTTCATTTTGCTGATGCAATTTATGCCAATTTCAGTGTCTCTCTCATTTTTTATTAATGATTAAGATTCAGATTTTGCAGTTTTTAAAATGCAAATCCCTTCTGTTGACGCCTTGATATTTCCTTGTCCCTCCAAATATATTTCCTAGTGCAATTTATACCCATTTCTGTACCTCTGTAATCTGTATAATGTATTTCCTATTTTTATATAATTTTATATGAAATAAGGGCATTTGCAATTATACCTAATTACCTCCGTGTTATTCTAGCATGAAAACAGCTTTTATCGCACTTTTAATTTCCCTTGCCCTTCCCTTAATGATGCCTGATAACTATCTTGCCCCTTCAGCCGTTTCTTTCTGATTCGTTCAGTTCCTCTGGTAACATTTATTTAATGTCTTACAAAATTTTACGTGAACTACGCAATTATGTCTAATTACTTGCTGGCTTTTATTTAAGATTTAAATTCCCTTTCCCCATCAGCCATAATTGCTTATGCAATCAATACCCGTTTCAGTTTCTATGTAATTTTGAAACTGCATTTCCTATTTAACGTAAACAGGTAAATTTACGTAAACTAACAGCTTTTGCAATTATATCTAATTAGGGCATATGTTCTCAACATGCAAATCGCTTTTATTGGTGATTTTACATTTACTTGCCCCTTCAGCCGTATTTTCTGATGCAATCTGTGCCAATTTCAGCGTCTCTCTAATTTTTACCTTGTATTTCACATTTTTCATAATTTTATATGAAATAAGGGCTTTGCAATTATATCTAATTACTTTCGTTTTATTCTATTTTGTTCGAAAATAGCTGTTATTGAAAATTTTAAAATCCCTTGCCCTTTGAGCTGTATTTTGTCATACAATTAATACTCAGTTCATAATAATTTAAAAATATATATTTTGTTGATCAGGTTAAAATTAAATGCAACATTTCCATAAGTTTGCTTTCTGTTTCTTTTAATAAAAGGTATTTTAATGACACCTAAGAGTTAACATGCCCCTTTACCATGTTTACCTTTTATTTCTAATTTCATCGGTTACTCTGGTAATTTTAATTTTGCTTACTATTTTACATGAACTGAGAGCCTTTGCAATTATATCTCATTATTTTAGTTTTTTTGTTTTTTATTTTAGCATGAAAATAGCTGCTATTCACTATTCAATTTCCCTTGCCCCTTCTGCCGTATTTTGCAATGTAATCATTTCCGATTCAATTCCACTGTAATTTTAATTTATTTACCACTTGACATAATTTTACATGAAATAGGGGTCACTGTAATTATATATAATTAAGCAGCCCTCGCCGGCGCGGGCTGATTACTGTATTCCACATGGTCCGCCGCCGCCACCGCAGTTATTTGTTTTCAAGATAGCTACTAATCTATCAACTTCTGCTTCCTCATACTTCACATAGCCATCACATACCACTGGGGAATTGTTTTGGTGACATTTTGATCCCCATATCATCAACCCTTTAATTATTATGGCCACTAACGAAGAAGTTAGCGCATTTTAGGAAAAAGTTGCCATCAGATCTTCTTTTAATATGGCAAATATGTTCAGCTATGTCAGCCAATGACCTGACTGACTTTTGGATCAAACAATTTCAAAATGCTTTTTGAATTTGGTAATATTTACTTAACTCAAGAAATGCAAAATGATCGGACCATGAATATAAAACAAAATGTAATGTCTCACACAAGGATAATTAACCCATGACAAATTTCACACTAAAAAATCCAAAATGGACGCCAGTAGGCCCTTTTTTTTCACTATTTTGGAAATCTTGATTGATAGCTGATCTACAAATTTCTGTTTCCTCATACTTCACATAGCCATCATATACCACTGGGGATTTGTTTTGACATTTTGATCCCCATATAATCAACCCTTTAATTACTAGGGCCACTAGCAAAGGAATACTTGTTAACGCGTTTCAGGAAAAAGTGTCCATCAGATCTTCTTCTTATTTGGCAAATATGCACAGCAATGTCAGCCAATGACCTGATTAACTTTTGGGAGCAAATAATTTTAAAATAGTGGTCGAGCGATAACGGAGGGCTGCTTTCGTGTTCGTTTCCGAAGTTACTTCCATTTTTCTGTTTTTAGTATCGATTTAAATATTTGTTGCCCCTTCAACGTTTTTTTCTAGTATAATCTGTCCCCATTTTATAATAATTGAAAATTCTACATGTCATTGTTTTTTTACATGAGATATACATCTTAAAATAAAATGTAATAATACGTTTTGTTTCAATGACTTCAAAAAATAACTGTTTTGTATGCGTTCGGTCATTTCTTCTGGTCATTATTTGCCTTAATATTTTACATGAAATAAGTTTCTTTAAAATTGTATGTAATTACTTCCGTTTTAGGGGTCACAAAGCCAAAATTGGCTCCCTTTTTTTGCTAAATTATTTTAAAAGTCCCCTAATTTGGCCAAAATATGCCAAAAAAATCTTGGGGCAGGCCTCCGCAGCCCTGGCACACCCCTTTTTTCATATTCTGAATCCGCCCATGGCTTATGCGTGACTGAGTGAGTGCACAATCATAGTAATATCGCGACAGAAGGAAGCCAGAGGCCGGGACTATCAATCAATCAATCAATCAATCAATCAATCAATCAATCAATCAATCAATTAATCAATCAATCAATCAATCAATCAATCAATCAATCAATCAATCAAATAATCAATCAATCGATCAATCAATCAATCAATCAATCAATCAATCAATCAATCAATCAATCAATCAATCAATCAATCAATCAATCAATCAATCAATCAATCAATCAATCAATCAATCAATGATTGACGAATCAATCAATCAATTAATCAATCAATCAATCAATCAATCAATCAATCAATCAATCAATCAATCAATCAATCAATCAATCAATCAATCAATCAATCTCAATCAATCAATCAATCAATCAATCAATCAATCAATCAATCAATCAATCAATCAATCAATCAATCAATCAATCAATCAATCAATCAATCAATCAATCAATCAATCAATCATTTCATCAATCATTTAATCAATCAATCAAACTTCTATAGCGCCTATATCCTCAGCGGACCGAGCTCAGAGGCGCATACATCCTTAGCGTGATCATGTGTCATAATCGAGGCCAAAGCAGGTTCGTCAACAGGGAGCCGGGCTGCTGAGGGTCTAGGGTGGGAAAACCAGGTCAAATAGGTGAGATTTAAGTAATTTTCAGAATGTTAAGATTGGTTTGGCATTACGTATTGGTCCATAAGGCTGGACCAGATATAGAGAAAGCGCTTAACCCAGTCTTAGTCTTCATACGAGAAACAACACAAATTTGTGGAGCATACATATTTTGAGCATTTTGGCCGAGCAAGTAAGTCAGCCAGATATACAGGTTGGTTGTCTTTTAGGGTTCGGAAAGTTATTGCGCATATTTTAAAATGAATGTGAAAGTTGACAGGAGCCAATGTGATCGTTTTAGAATTGGAACGGAACGACTAAATCGTGGGGGGCCTTGGTTACCACTCTTGCAAGGAAGTTCTGAACACGTTGTTATCTAGCGATATCCTTTTCTGGCATATTGTGAGAAAGTGAGTTACAATAATCTAACTTACTACTGACGAGTGCCACTGCTATTCGCTTGGCAATATCTAAGGATAGTCTTTTTCGAATTCGACACAAGTCACGGATATGATTGAAGCATGCCATACATGTTTGGGATATGTGTTTTCGGAAATTCAGGCTACTGTCGAATACTACACCAAGATTTTTAGCTGATGTAGATGGATTTGTGTCTTGACCTAGAATTAAGCATGGGAAATAATTCAAGAATTTTTCTCGTTGAAGTTTGGTCACAATAAGACGAAATTCTGTCTTGCTAGGATTAAGCTTCAGCTTAGACCCTGTCATCCAGGCCGACACACCCATTAAACAATGTTGCAACTTTGCAAGAGACTCCTTAGCGTTTGAAACTGATAGAGACATGCAAAATTTGAGTATCATCGGCATAGATATGGTGATTTATGTCAAAACTAGAGATTATAGCGCCGCTGAGTGGTGTGGTGTATAAAGTGAAAAGCACTGGTCATAGCACAGAGCCCCGTGGAACTTCATATGAGAGTGTGACTTTATCTGACAGAGTGTCTTTAATTTTTACGGATTAGTGCCTATTTTGCAAATAAGAAGAAAGCCAAATTTGAGCCTGGCCAGATATTCCATACCAACCAATCTGTTAATGTAGCGTGGTCAATGGTATCGAAAGCGGCCGACAAGTCAAGCGAGGTCAGATCCGTAATTTCACCCTTGTCCATTCTAATTTTGATATCGTTATGCACTTTCAGTAGAGCTGATTCTGTAGAATGATGTTTCCTGTAGGCTGATTGTAATGGATTAGATAGATGGTTAATTTTTATATGAGCTTGCAGCCGATTAGCTATCATCTTTTTGGGAATTGAAACTTAAGTTGGTTACAGGCCTGTAATATTTCATCTCATTTTTAGGAAGAGATATTTTTTTTTAAGTAGTGGTCTTACATGAGCTTCTTTGAAATTTTGAGGAAATGTACTAGTGTCCAATGAAATGTAATTTATGTCAGTGATGGGAGTTATTATTATGTCAAGACAATTGTTTCAACACGCTTGTAGGAATAGGGTCCTTATCACATTCTTTTGACGATGAGCTCAAAATAAGCTTTTTAATTTTTCTTCTGACGCACGTTCAAAAACGTTCATTTTGGATCTGATTTCTGGTTTTTGCACTTGTGGAATATTCTGTTGTTTATCTGGAAATTTGGAACGGATATTTTCAATTTTATCCACAAAATACCTAGAGAAATGATCACAAAGTGATTTTACTGATGTGAATTCTGGCAGAGCAGGAGGTGAAATTCTATGCAGAATGTTTTTTACTGAGTTCCATAGGCGACGGGGATTGTCCGAATTTTCCTAAATAACATCAGCTAAATATTTTTATTCAGCTTTTGTCATCATTCTATTACACAAGTGGCATTGAAGTTTGTAACGAGAACGATCTAGATGTGTGCGAGATCTGCTCCATGTTCGTTCGAGATTGTGGCGAAGGGTTTTAGCCTTCATTATTTCCGGAGTCATCCATGGAGTTGGTGTATTCTGGGCAGGAGTCTTTGTACTTACAAGAGCGTGTTTGTCTAAAATAGAGCTAAGAACAGAATCATAATGTTGAAATAGTGCCGAGAGATATTTCTCTGGTTTCCTTATTAGATCCGAATTGAGAATATCTGAATGAAACGATTCATAACGAATTTTTTCTTTGTTCCATTTCGTCTTACAACAGTCAATTTCTGATATGAACGCAAGATGATCCGAGATACCTGCTGTCGGAAAAAAACTTGATTTAAACTATGCCCTACTCTTATTTCGAATGACTTTAAGGGTTCTTTATAGTACACAGTAGAATAAGCAGCACTGTATACACTCCATGCCTTTGAACAGTTTGGAGCACTGTATATGCAAAACCACGACAACAAATATCCGGCCCGACCGGGATTCGAGCCTGGTACCTCCAGGTTACAAGCCCCGTGCAGTCGATACGAATG